>JAQFVV010000018.1:1200000-2400000 GCA_028023455.1 Epiperipatus broadwayi
TTAAACCAAATACTTTTGCAACAACATGTCACCCCAATAGCAGCAAGCGGAAAATCACCAGCTGAATTGTTCCTGAAGTGAAGATTGAGGACAGAACTAAACTTGTTACTGCCTGAATCATCCAAGAAAAATGGAGAACTAGAGCATGAGAGTTTCATCATTGGTGAGAAGGTGTGGATTAGAGATTGTCTACGGAAAATATGGATTAAAGGCAAAATAGTCAGCATATCTTCAAGAAACATTGCGACAGTACAAACGGAAGATGAGATAGTATGCAAAAGACACTTTAACCACATTCGCCACCATAGTCACCCAATCTGGGAATGTAGAGACCCCAACCAGAACAAATCAAAAAAGACTGAGCCAGAGATCAGCAAAATCCAAGTTGCTAGCCCAGAAATAGAAGTTGAAACTTGTGAAACAGATAATGCACCAGAGACTAGAGAACCAGTGAGGAGCAAAGAACAGCCAGAAATGGGTAATTCAAATGAAAGGAAGCAGTCAAGAGATGAGCAAAGATACCATCACCCAAGACAAAATAGAAAACCACCAGCATACCTTAGAGACTTTGTGATATAATGGATACTTCTGGAGTTGAGGAGGAGTGTAGTGTCACAGATAAGTTGATTTAAGATTTGTTGCAATTCTTTATGTAAATAATAAGTATAAAATTAAAGATTTATATATAATATGTGTATAAAAAGTATTGGAATTATTAATGTAAATTGTCATGTAAAAATAACCATATATGGTTTTAAAGTTAAGTAAAATGTACTTACAAAATGCCTCACCTTATAAGGTAAAAATGGGGATAAATCAAAACTCATAGGGACTAGCGAAGGGTTCATCTAACAGACCATATAAGGAGAGGTATTTATGGAATGTTTGTTAGGACTCCAGAAGTCGGGTATATAACTGGGATGTAGAGGGAAAATAGGCAGCCTTAGTAGAAAAAGTTAGACTACAGTGGCCCTAACGGGCAGACCTATGATACCCAACTTTAAAGGAGTGCTTTAACCAACGTATGTAACAGTAATGTATATATTTAAATTTGCGGGAAATTAAACTAATAATTTAACTTACTCAAATCTGTCTAAAAGTCTCATTTATTTGACGCATACACATCAAAAACAATATTAAACATGCCTAGATTTGATTAAAATTGGATTTTACCTTCCATAACCATTTAGTAATTGCAGCTTTACCAAAAGGACATTAAAAATAAAAATAACATATTAAAGTTTAACAATTTATCGTAAGTGATTTTACTCTTCCTTATGATCACTTTTAAAATATAAACAAGATCTAAATCTAATATTGCTGCACATCTCTTTTGTTTCATAATCAAGCTTATATTCAACTCTAATTGTTTGGATCCTTTTATTTTATGAGCAAACTGATTACTGTACCTGTGAACATTAAACATATATAGAATTATAATAACATACACATTAATTAAAATAATAATAATAAAAATATTAGATAAAGTTTTTTCTGTAAACCAACAGTTTAAAAACTAAATAATTCTTTGAAGGCCTCATAATGTTCTTTACTATTTAACAATATCAGAATTACTCTACATTTCCCATTGTATTTCTTCTCCATAAATATTGCGATTAACTACTTTTCTTTCTTGCATGTACCGATTAAATTATAGAAAAATATCAACTCCCACTGTCAAACTTCTAATACACAATTAGCATAAAAAATATCATATGTAATATCATTATAATAACTTTTATTCTTTTTCAGATTTTTGTCAATACACATTTCAATATATTTGATTAGAATTGTACATTGTGGATACTTCAAGTAAACATTTATTAATCAAATTAGTAATCATAAGGAATTGTCAAATCATTAAATAATTATGAACTTTCATTTTACTTTCGAAAAATTTTAACTCTTTCAAACTAGAAGAAGATACAATGCTGAAGATGAACATTGATTTCAGTTATTATTACTGTGGATAATTATTTAGTTTTAAGGCACAATTTAGCTATCCAGCAAATATTCTAGTGTGGTTTTAACATTCACATTATTATTAATATGATAAATTATAAATTTGGAATTAAGTTGAACTGCAGAGTAATATTGGCAAAATACTATTATTCTATTTAATAAACATGATAGTTCTGCTAAAACCGAGCAAAGTTTTATACAGTCATATCCATTTTTGTATAAATTTGAAATAATATCTAGTCTTTCAGTTATCTATTTTTTTAATAACTTTAATATCAATAGTTTATTTATCCATAATTAATGAACTTTAATGCAATAAGGTAATTTTAATTATTTTCCCGTGTTTTTTGTAAATTTTAGCCTACAAATTATTACATAAAAAGTTTCACCGCAACGCATCAGCGTATTATTAATTATATAAGTTTAGTTTAAGATAATATTTCATTTTAATAAAAGTATTTTACGAGTGCAATAGGAAAATTATTTAGCAATAAAAGATATATCCATTAATATAGTTCGCTTTTAAACTTCTTTTATGAATGAAAGTCTCAAAATGATTGTCAATTACAATTCTAAAATTATTATAGCAATCTTTATTACATATTTTATGGCTATTATAAACAAGACATTTGTAAGCTAAATTATGAAATTTTAAGCTTACAAGTTTTTTGACCAACTTACATTTGAGTTTACTTTTGGTGGCCATTTTCTTAACATATAGTTTTTATCTTGTTAGTGAACCAGTTTCCAAATTACTAACTGACAGTAGTGGTGTGTTCTTCCATAGATTCAGGGTATATAGAATTTATTCCAAAGTTTATTAATTAATAATAAAAAATAATTTGTACTTTTCACTAAGGAAAATAATATATTTCAAACAACTTCTAAACTTGAAATAATAGAATGATGTTCATGTTCTCTTTTAGCTAAAAAAAATATCTTGTTCCCCAGTAGAACAAAAAGTCTTTTGATAAATTTGTGCAAGCCTATTTATAGACATTTAGCCAAGAGGCTGATTGTAAATCAATAAACCAACAGATTATTGTAAGTGATTATATATGCCTAAAATTAATAAATCTCCACCTTTAAACACAGATGATAACTAATTAAACTATTTAATAATATTTTAGACTACAGTAAAAATATATTTAATAATTAATTATATTGTCTAACTTAAAATAATTCCAATTTTGAGTCTGGTGACAAGCTATTATTTAACAATAAAAAAAATATTAGGTACTTCTATGGTTTTATTTAATAACAATATTACCCTATTATTTTACCATTATGGAAACTAATTTATCTTTCAGACTGTATGTAAGTATGCTCATGCTCACCCTGGCAGATAGTTGATATATATGTTGAACATTCCAGTTATGTACTGCCCTAGAAAGACTTATCTACTAAGTTTACTTATTTTCATTCCCTAAAATCAATAATCATTAGATAGCACCACTGATTCAAACAATAGATTTCAATCATCAAGATTACAATTTATTAAATTTTTTTAGTTAATAGATTGATACAATATGGCTTTATGAATATAAAGCCTAATCATATGATTACAATATATATATTTTACGACTTGAAAGATAGGCAAGGAAGAAATAGAATTACTGCGTTAACAAAAAATTAATTTCTGCTTGGATATTTTTACTTGAAATTTTATTCTTTTAAGAACATATGATTTTTGATAGAATATCTGAATCCTCCATCTAATTTTCATTAAGCCAATATTATTTATATATTTTTGTCTTTCTTCTAAGGTCAGTTTTAATAACTCTTTTAAATATGTTAGGATCACCAATTAATATGCTAGCTCAATGTGTTGATCCCACTTAACTTTACAAAGCTAAAATTAATTCTGCCATTTTTTTCATTTCATTTTTTCCCTTGTTTTATATGTCAGTTTTATAGCATGACCAGGAAGCTTGTATAGTCAGGCTACTTTATTTCAAATGGAATCTGGACCATTGCAATATTCAAGCCATGTTAAAGATTTGAATAGCTGGGTAATATTTCTATGTGTAGCTTTCAAACAATTTACTTAGCATTTTATATAATAGTAGCAGTTTTTAAAAATGGAAAAGATTGGTTAATATTTCTACAATGTCTTCAAAGAATTCATTTACTAAATTGGATTTATATTGACATATCTTACTGATAAAAAAAATAATCCAAATAAAAGGTAAAGAAATATGAAAGAAAAAGAATAATACAATCACTGAAATAGTTGTAACAGGATTCCAAAACTGCAAGTTTCTAGATTATGAATTTTTATTTTAAATAATTACATATCATAGAGATTATTACAATGAATTATATTTAGATATATTAACAAAATCTTTGTAGATAAAAAAAATAATATTTTACTAAATAAATCTAAAACCCTATAATAATGAATAATTTTTATACTTTAATTTTCCTATTTTAAAAATTTGGATGCTCAAAAATAATAATTTATATCACCAAGCAATTCATATTCAATGTTGTCAATATAATATTTATATTAGAATTATTATAAGTTCAATATTCTTTCATAGAATGTCATTGCAATCGCTATTGTGCTATTTTAATCATAAAATATTTGCAATTTAAATGCTCAACTTAATTTTCTAAGAGTAATACTTAGAGCACATGGAAACGATTTTAATAAGATTCTGAAGAACAAAAATCATTAATATTTTCTTTATTTAATATATCAGTTTTTTTATTTTTAATTATATAAAATAGTCAATTTATATACTGAGTAGTTTTGTTATTTAGATTTTATTTAAGTCATAGCTTTAGGTCATTACTCCATATTCTTATGTACTCATTATGTTTCTGTGGTCTCATACTTCTCCAATGATTTTATATCTGGATATGATAACAAAAAGTGTTATCAAGGGATGAATAGATTGAAGTTTCTAATCAGTATTTGCTATAAATCCTATATGTATGAAGCTGATGGTTGTATGATTATTACTGAGGTGGCAATATTTAAGTAGACATAATTTTTTATTATTTACACATATAGATGGTTTTCATCTTTTCTTAATGTTTCATTGTAATATATAATTATCTGAGAAAATCTCATAAGTCTCTATGAATGTATGACTTAAATTGATAAATATTACTCATGATGAAAAATAAACCAGTCTCTTATGCTTCATAAATGTTTAAAAAAATAAATATATTTTCTTTAGGTGCTAAAAATCTGAACACTTGCAACGTGCAAAAATAGCAATTTAGCTTTTTATATTACTAGATATTTTACAATCTCTATTTTATGGTGTGAGTTTTATAAACATACAATTGAAATATAAAACTGTAATTTATATGAATCAGAAAATTAAAATGCCATTTAATAGTAAAGTATTAGATCATATTTATAATACTCATCTTTTGAATTATAAACTGTGTTATAATTTACACTATGTATAGATATCTTATTCATCTATATTATTTCAAAATAAGCTTAGAAGAGAGAGTTTACTATTTTATTATATATATTGTAAGTTGCGATGCACTGTGACTTCTCCTTTTTTGGAGTCAGGAATCTCTAAGCAACTATTCCCAGAGAAATCTGTTATCCACTTTATCTTAACTTTCCATTTCCCACCCTAAATTTTTCCATATTCTTCTCTATCCTGCTCCATCCCATATCTTCAACATAATCTTTATCAACTCTATGACCTTTATATCTAAATCCCCCTTATCTTTTCCCAAACCCAGCATAAAAACCAAAAATCCACTTTCTGTATAATCATTTTATTTATATCTATTCTTCCACAACTTCATTATTTGTACCCTTTCTTCTTGCAGGCATTTACATTTAATTAACATGTGCCTAATATTTTCTATGCCTTTCTTACACAATTTGCAGACTAAATCACCCACATTTTTCCATTTATGTGTATATTCCCTTATTGCTACAAATTTTGTTTGAGCCTTAAATAGTAAACTACTTTCCTTACTAATATCACAAATTAACTCATACCCAATATTGTTTATTTCTATATATATTTAAACTCATTTTACTCTCCATACTAGTTCTCCATATCTTCAATTCCCTGTTCTTTATTAATGCATACATTCTTCTATCCTATTCCTTGCCACTATAACACACAACAATTCTAACACAATCATTCCACCTTTTGTATAAGTATACTGACATAAATTCTTTATCCAAATCTTCTGCATAGTTTACTACCTTTCTCGCCCATCTTGTTGCCTGATCTTTACTCATAACTCAATTAAATACTATTTGGCTATTCTCTTATTATCCATAAATTGTACTCTACCAAACATTTTCATTTTGCTTTTTGCATCTCTCATATAAAAATTTGACCATCCCATTTCTCTTTGAATTGCCTCCTTTGCCATCCACACATCTTCATCTAAAGCATGTCTTCCTACTTCCACATCTGCATCTAAAGCATGTCTTCCTACTTCTTTTTGTACTTTTTCTAAATAATCTAACATCCCTTTTCTAACACATAATGCATTATTCCTGCTACTGCCACTCCCTTCCATATAATTCTAGATACATCATATTTATTATATGAAAACACTGTTAATTTGTTTATCAGTTCTTTTCTTTTCTTTGCTTCATTTATCAATTTTTTCTCCCATTGATCCAAACAGTTTCTCTGATTACTTAAAATGATTCAAAATAGTTATACCTATTCACCACACTTAATTTTGTATCCTCAATAAAAAAATTTTGTCTTCTCTTTCCCAGTATTAATCATAACTACTTTTGATTTTTCTTCACTAAATTTAATCCCCATCTCTTTACCCACCCTTTTGCATGTCTTCAGCATAATTTCCATATCTTCCCTACTTTCTGTGCCCAAGAAGATATCCACAAATAAAAGACCCAATAATGTATATACTCCCTTGCCACCTATTAATGGTATCTCTACCTTATCTTAGTCCCACCCCATTTTTAACTTTAACTGATTCTATATTCCCTAATTGATATGTATAGTAATTATTTTCATACAATCTCTTAATAAGATCCACTAAATCTCCATCCACTCCCAAATTTACTAAACTTATTCATAATCTATTATCTATTTACTCTATCATATGCCTTCTCTATATCTATGAAAACAATACATAACTATCTACCTGTATTTCTACTCGTATCTATAAGTTGTGTAACTACAAATAAACTATCTCCTATATGCCTATCCAATCAAAAACCTCCTTGAATTTCTCCCACTATATTATTTTCGTCCATCCATTTTGTGACCCTTCCAACCATCATATGCGAAAACTTTATATAACACTGATGTTACCACTATTGATCTATAAATTCCTTTAAATAATAGCCTTACTCTTGTATTACTCCAACTGTCTGGAAAATCTTTCTTTTGTACCATCTTATTAAAATATAATAATAGGTTTAATTTTGCTCTATGTCCTAAATTCATTCCCATCTCTGCTGCCCATTCATCTAAATCTCTTGCCTTTTCAATTTCTTCCCTTCCTCATTCATATACAGTATTGTGAACCTTGTACTGTTATAGTTTATAATTCGGAAGTTGATTATTTTTATATCTTAATTCACAATGAGATCAATAAAGAGTTTTTAAAGTTCTGATTCACATATATATAACCATTTTACATCACATCATATTAACAAAAAAAAAAATAACTTTTTTTTTTAGCTTGTTCAAGAAGCTTTGAATGCAGCCAGTGCTGGACGGACATGTTTGGTTATTGCTCATCGCCTTTCTACTATTCAGAATGCTAATGTTATTGCAGTAATTGATAATGGAGAAATTGTTGAGCAAGGGACTCACCAGGAACTTGTTCAGAAACAAGGAGTCTACTATAAACTGACTCATTCGCAGATGATCAGTTAACCTTTAAGAGCAATAATACAAGAGTTGTCTGATAAACCTGTGACGAGTTGAGCATGCTGTTGATGAATTGTGAAAAATGTAGTTTGTAAATATTTTTTTCGTAAAATGAGTTTAAATATATGATAATTATTTTTAAATATAATTTTTTTATTAAACGCCCATTATTATATTAAGTAATAATTTACTAAGGCTGTAACCTTAAAAATACGAAGGTAGGGACCTCTATAAGCTTGTGTTTTTAAGACCTATAGAGGTCCCTACCTTCGTATTTTTCAGACGCTTATTTCTAAGGTTACAGCCTTAGTAAATTATTACTAGATAATTATTTTTGGATAATTTTATAGACATATATTTTTGTAAAGTATAAAAATTTATATTTGCACTAAATTTTTTATCTATTTGTTTCCAGTAATTTCTGTCACCTTATATATTTATTATATGCAAAACTTATTCTACCTCAAACACTAAAGAAATAATATAAAAAGAGAGAGAGAATAGCCATATACACCTTAATAGTAGGACTATAACAATTAAAAATATTTTGAGTTTAAGATTTCTCCTATTTTTTTTAATTTTACATTTAGAGTAAAAATGTTTACTATTCATAATTTTTATTACATTTATATGGTAGTTAAAGGGTACTAGAATTTATTTATTTTTAAATCTATTTTATATTTCACTTTAAGAATCAGATTATTTGTAAACAATGATTCTCTTAGCTTCCTACTGCATGAAAAGATTTTTCCAACAACCCTTCCTACCAAAGAATAATAATGAAGGAGAAATAATAACTTATCAGGTTTGTCAACTACCATTTAGCTAAGAGTTCTGACGATTTTCTTAATTTTATACTGTAATTTAAAAATCTATATATCCATTTACTGGCCAATATTTGCATGGCTGTGCCAGTTTTAAATCTATTTGGAATCTAAAAATGTTTCAAAGTTATGTCTTTCCATTTTCTGCCTGGATTCAACTAACAGTTTATGGACATAAGAAGCTTCACCATTAATGTAATTACAAAAAAAAAATGTATAATTTTAATGGCATTCTGAACTGCATACAGCATTGGACTTTGCATATTATGAATGACAGTCTTATAATTTTAATTAGAGTCTCTTATTTGAATTAATGAGAGCCTTTTATTTTGAAAAACATGTATCAGTTTCAATTTTTTCTTTAGCAAAGATCTGAACTTTCCACTGGGACAAAGTTAGATATGCTAAACTTATAGGATCATATTTTATTTTGCATAATAATCTCTTAAGAGTACATACTATGTAATATTTTAAAGACATCTTACTTAAATTTTTTATGATCGACTGTAAGAACAGTCATACAAAACTTGAAGTTATTATGTAACATTAAAATGATTGTTTAATAGTCTTTATATCTTAACTCAAGTATCTGAATCTTGACCTCATGTCAACAACATCATTAAGGAAATTTAACTTATTATTCTATTAGTCAATTATCTAATATGAATAAAATAAAAACATCTGCCATAATATTAAATGAAATTATAAATAAAAAAATTATGTAATATAAAATGAAGTTTTTTTTTTTTTTACAATTAAAGTTCTAATAAAAATCAGTGGTTTGCTGTATCTCCTTGTTTATTCATCTAAACAAATACAATTCTATGCTTAAGAACCATTTAGTAAAAGTAAAACATAGATAAAGCAGTTTTCCAAAATCAGAAAATAGATTTTAATAAAAGCATATGATCTTTGGAACAGATTGTTTTCTGATGATTCCTGTATGATTTTTTTCAAACTTATTGTCAACTGGATAGAAATTATTAATTATTCATGCATAATAATTTAAATTCATAATTGGTGTTGCTCTTTATGGATAATAAATCTTTGATTAAAAAAAATCTTCCAATTCTTTGCATTTTAATGAAATGAGAATCATCAAGATTTATAACATAATCTCAAAATCAAAATAATAAAATAAATAGTTGCGTAAGTGGCTAACAATGGCACTCATATTGATTGAGTGGTATCAGTTTGTATAGAACTCTTTTGCCTAGATATTCCAATCCATTTTCAGGCAGACAACTTTACATACATATTCTTGGTTTTTTAATAAGATTATCAGTTCTTATAAATTTTTAGTTTTACTTTGTCTTAATTAATACAAAACATTGATATCAATAATGAGGTGGAGTTCTTTATGAAATCAAATGCATCTCACAAAGTTTTTTATTATTATAATTTAAATAGTTATTGGATTCACTTCTTCACAATTTTCAATCACAATTTAGATGCATTCACAGAACAATGATTAAGTTTTGATAATAACTCTACAATGTTTAGTGCTGCCAATGTATCACATCTAATAAAAATAACTCACAAGTTAAATATCTGTTAATATTCAGATCATTCTTATCAAGATCATTATATACTGTTGTAAGCTAATTCTATACAGGAAAATAGAATTAAAACTAATAAAATCTAGATGGTCATTTGAATCATTGTATTTGATAATCATATTCCGATTATAGAAAACTTTGGCCTATGATTTGAATAGAATATTCGAATAACATCTTTCAAGCAAATCAAAATGTGTATAATCATTATAAACTTACTGTAAGTTAATTTATGTCATTTCCAAAAAAATATGCTTTTAAAAATTGTTAATTTAAAGCACATCAGATATGGCTCTTCATATTTCAAAGCCTAATCCTAATTGTGGTATAAAACAAACTTGTAATCATTTTCTATCCTCCTTCCCTAAATGAATCATCATCATCTCTTTACATTTAATTATCAGATAATTTTAACTGTATGAAAAACAAATTATTCTCTCAAAATTGTCTTCACATTTCATTCAATTACAACCCAGGCTTTAAGCAATTAAATATCCATTTCTGTTTTTGCTTGCTTTGTAACTTATTTTGAATCTTTCTTAAAGTAAAAAATATATATTTTTATTATTATATCTTAGACAATAAGTTCCCTACATTATACAATAGTATCATTTTGAAATTCAGTATGCTATTTTTTTATTTTATTTGTAGAAATAAATATGCAAAAGGACATTTAGAAAGAAATTTTTTTTTTTGTTTAAAAAAGAAAAACTGTTCTATTTATTGATATATATATACTTTTATCTCTTCTATAATAAATCTCATTATTATTTGACGCTTTAGTTCTTTTTTTCACAACAATGGATTTTTAATAGTGCTTCATTAATTCATGCATTAGACTTTTTCATTCATAAGCTTTGATATAGCTTGTTATTTGCTTTAATAAATTCCTATATGGGAATTCAAGCGAAATTAAAAGATACATTAATAATATAGGTGCATTTCGTACTGAACTAGCACTTATCACTTGACCCAGGTCACCATCTTTCAAATATTTTTATATGTTTAAAATTTACTCTACCCACAATTTTGATATGATCCATTTTAGAAAAATACAGTAATAATTAACAATAATCATTTATTAAACCAGAGATATCTCTAGCCCAGATATAAACTTTAAACCACTCCTAAAGATTAATATGTTTGTTTGTTTTTTTGTAATTAAACACATTCAACTTCTGCTGGCTTGCACTAATGTGTCTTGGGGTCATCTTATACAATTTCTTTATTCATGTGTTTCAAGAATGTATGGAAGTTATTAAGATCACATATAAATTATATTACACATAGAAAAAGAGAAGTGAAGTTCGATTACTCGATGTGTGTTTAATTTTAAAAAAAGATCGACATTGATCTTTAACAGGTTTAAAGCTTAGATCTGAATTAAGGGTAGTCTCTAGTTTAATAAATGATTAGCAATAATCATTATTGTATTTATCTAGAATGGATGGTGCCAAAGTTGTGGATTTGACACTTGTTAATCAAAATATAACAATTTACTACTGATAAATACTAAATACATGGTAAAGATATATGTGTGTGATGTTGACCTGGCCAACTGATAAGTGCTGATTCAGCATGAAATGCATCTTGGTGATCATTGTGTTTAACGGTGTCTTTATTCATATATTTTAAGAATGTGTGGTGTGGAGGTTATTAGGAACATGTATAAAAATATATATTGTAGCCATGCATAGCTAACTCAAGTATCAAATATAATAATAAAAAATGGCATTTTTAATTCCAAAACCTCAGTAAAGAAAAGGTAGGATGAAGATCTCCACAAGTTCAATTCATTTTCTCTGATCTCTAGCCTCTCTTCTCTATATCACCTCTGAACACTTTCTTATTTCATCCATACATCTTACATGTGGTCAATTTCTGAGTCTTTTACAATCTGTTGAAATCCAATTTTAGATTTCAATTGTCCATCTATTATCATCTGCTTTAGAAATATGTCCAGCCCAATTCCACTTGTCTTTTAATTCTTTCAATGATGTCAGTAACATCTGTTTGTTCTTTTACCCATGTATTGTGTTTTTGATCTCTTCTTGCTATTGCTAACATGCATCTCTATGCTTCTTTGAGTGGTCTGAAGTTTCTGTATTGTTCTTATATTAAGTGTCCCTAGTCTCAGATCCATAAGTAAGAACTGATAAAAGAAATTTATTAAAAAACTTTTCAAACATATAGGCATATTTTCTTTTAATATTAAGATATTTCTACCAAAAGCACTCTAAACAAGTTTAATTCTATGATTAATTTCATCCATCATTTCTATCTGTAGCAATAATCTGATCAATGTATTTGTAGGTAACTTCTTCTAACTCATCATAATCAATCTTTATTTTCATCTTTTGAGAAAATCCATTGAACATTACTTTAGTCTTTTTAACATTTACCTTTAGTGCTACTTTCATCTGATAACTCTTGCAACATTTTCTGAAGCTCTGAAGCATTATTTGCAAAAACAACTGCTTCATCTGCAAAATCTAAATAACTTAATAAATAGTCTCCATTCATTTTTACTCCTTTAACTTCTCATTTTATTCCACAAAATACTTTTTGTAGGACTGCTGTGAAAAGTTTTCGAGATATGGAGTAGTCTTATACCCTTCTCAATGTTAACCTTCCTAGTATCATTATTTAATCTAATTGTTGCTGTTGCATTTTTATAAATATTCTTCAGAATATGACAATATCCTGGGTCTATACTTTGATGATCTAATACTTTAGTCATTGAAGAAATACTTATATATATATATATATTTCCTTAGTTGATTAACCATTAACCCATATCATTTTTTTTTTATAGTAACCCACCTATTCTAAGTATTAAGTATGCTTTATAGTAAGATGTATGTTTATGTTTTATATTTTTTGTGCGCATTAGCCAATTCCTGATTGAGGAATTGGATATATGTGTTATTGATTGTCATTAGTTATATAATTCAATCTTGATAAGGCATCTGGGGTAAGAAAATATTTTGTTGTGTGTGCATATTTATCTAATTAATAAGATGAAAGAAAAGAAAAAGTTAATGTGATTTAGCATTACCTAGTCACAGATCCGTATCAAGGATTATAATAAACTTACTTTTTGCTACTACTGGAATAAAATTGTTATATATATTTTTGCTTTATTCATTTTTCGTTGATACATTTTACCAAGATAAATGAGTAGTGCAATATTATCAGTGAGTTTCACAAACCCCAAAGTTATGATTTGGAACTAACAGGATTTCTACAAAAGGATATAAATTCAAACCTAGATTGCTATTGTGTGCTGGGTCTGTAATAATATAATCAGCTAGAAGTAATAAATTTTCTAGCCACCTTAAATATCATGGATTAAATTCACATGATAAGCAGGAAATATTACTTTTATGGAGTTAACATTATCAGCAATAAGCTTTAAACTGATAATGTCCGTCAGTATGGTCATCATAGATTATGATTGGGTCAGTAAGCCATTATCTTATTTACCTGTAAATAGTTACATTTGCTATCCTAGTGTTGTCTGATTACAGCATTCTATAGAGAGTCCTGTAACAATATATATTATTTTCATCTTTTGAATAGAATGTACTCATTGTATCACTTAGGAGCTTGAGCATTACTTCCTAAGTAGTTGATCATGTAATTATATTTTGTGGTTGCTTTTATTTTTGGTCTTCATAAAAGAGAGAAAGAAAATAATTTGGTACAAACTAATCTTATGGACTGTTAATAGTTCCTATTATATATACTAAAATTAATATTCATTTATATATCTCATTCATAAATGTGTATATTAAAATAAAACAATAATGTTAAAACAGCATTCATATTCTTCACCCTTAAATTTGTAACTATTTTTTTTCTTTTACATTAGGTTTAAAATAATTATATGAAATTGCAAAAGTGTTGCCAATATTATGATAAAAGGAATGTAATGAAAAAAAAATCGATGATTTTTTATTGTAATAATAAAACAATAGTAACATGAAAATCAACATTGGAAGCTAAGATGAAAAAGCATCAGTTAATCATTTTTGGAACATTTATAAGTTGAAGTTTACTTGTAAGAGATAATAATAAAATAGGCATATATAACATGTTGAATCATTGTGTACAACATAAATTATATTTTTGATTCTTTAAAAAAAAAAAATCACTTGTAATTTTATAACAGCATATAGTTTTTCAATATATTTGGTGCCTTTATAAAAACTAACAATAATAATGACAAACTGCCAGAAGAGTTTGTATTTTATTTCTGTTACTCTGAGATGTATGGTTTGAATCTCTTTCCAATAAATTATTAAATTTAAAATATCAAGAAGATCTTTTTTTTCTTATTTAAGGAATTTTTATATCATATTATAAATGAATTAAATTATTACATTACATTGGTTTATTAAAATTTAAATCTAATGCTTTCTAGCGTTTAAAAAAATTAACTATTTTTAAGAATTTCACAGAATGAACAACAAAAACAATGAAAAAAAAGATAATAATCATCGTAAAGTATTATGTTAAGAAATAGTTCTTTGTGACAACTGGTTTTAATGGAGGCTCTAAATGATTATCATGATCTTTTTTTGCATGAAACAACTGTTTAAAAATTAAATATTTAATATTAATATATATAAAAATTAAGATGCTTGACACATCCACTAGTTCTGATGGTTCTTTCACATTATCAGTATTTATTCTATTCCTTCTAGTATTAACAGATTGACATTTATTTTAATAATGAGAATATCGTGGAACTTACTTTTTCTTCCAACTAAAATAGCTAGTTATGTATTTTCAATAACCAATTAAGGAAAAAAAAAGTTTTAGATATCTTGAAGATTCCAAGTATCATCTCTTAGAAAGTTATATTTATGGTAAGCTTAATTTTTTTAATTCACATTTTTATTCTTTAAAAGTTAATACACTATTCTTCAAAACCAATGGCATAAAAAAAGCAATTATAATGAAAAGGTTCTTCCATAAAAATTTAATTCATTGCCATAAATTCAAAATATTGTACAACTTTTATTCTAAAAAAAAAAGCTAACTAATGAATAAAAGTTTAACTAAGCATATTATTAACTACTAATAAACTAACCTATATGTAAATACAATGTATACAAACACAATAGAGTAGCTGTGTTTATTTTTAGTGATGCAGTAGCCATATTGCTCCAAATGTCATTGATATCCTGCTGTAATTACAAACATCTTAAATAAAAATAATGCAAATTAAATAAAAAAAAATACATTTGTTTTTGGTTTACTTTCTTAATGGAATTATTTATTTTTAAATAAAGCAAAACTTATTTATTTTTGCCATAAATTGTATATATTTTCTCAAACATGATAGAATAGATTAACTGTATTTTCTCTTGATCACAGTTACTAGAATCCTTGCAATCCAAAAGCTAGTTTGGATGTGTTATACTATCCTAAAAATCACTTCAAGTCCATTTACTTTATTGATATAATGATCCCAGCATTTTTAATGTAAGATTATTTTTACCACTTCTGTACCTAAATGTAAATGAAATATTGATGGTTGTTTTTATAATATGCCCTAACTTTGGCATTGACTAGATGATAATAAATTTTATAATGTGCCTCTTTCAAATCCAATCACAAAGGATGATCATTGACTTTTGTTGATTAATTTGTTGTTCAGGTGATGTTTATCCCTTATACGTTGCTTATATTATTTACTTCTAATACTGATTTTTATACTTATTTTCTATACTTAGTAGAGTGATGGTTTGACAGTGATTTGTATCACTTCTGCTATCCCCTTGTTCTGTACCATTACAATATATATAGCAAAATATGACTTAGTCTTAAAAAAATTCATTACATAAGTTTATTTATGTTAGAATAAATATAACTACATTTTTATAGCATTTATATAATACTGTGCAAAACATTTTAAACATATGCTTCAGAATTGAGGTTGGTAATTTAAAAATAAAGAATATTTTTATAACAAATTCAGATTTAGCAGTAAACTAAATTTTATTTTTTTTTGTCTTGTGATTTAAAATAAAAGAGGGAGAAGCATCAACATTTATTAGCAGAAAAATAATTTGATTTCTTTATCAATTATTGTTTAAATCTGAATAATAATTTAACTAAACAGGATAATATATACATTTTTTTATTTTTTTTAAAAAAGATATTAATAAAGTTAAAATCTTTTGTATATATGAAACTTAATTACAGAGTATCCCATTATTTTAAATTTGATTGAAAATATTTTTTCAGATTTTTTTTATTTAAAAAATATGGGCTTTATAAAAATATTTCCAGTGCTTGAGGCAGTATAATCACTAATCTATTTGGATGTGATGCACTATGGCTTCTCTTTTCTTGTAATCAGGAATCTCTCAGTTATTATGCCCAGAGAAATCTCCCTTTCCATTCTCTACCCTAAGTTTTTCCCATATTCTTCTCTATCCTGCTCCATCCCATTTCCATAACATTATCTTTGTCCACTCTATAGCCTTTATATCTAAATCTCCCATATCTTTTTCCAAACCCTGCATAAAAATCGAGAACGTACTTTCTGTATAATCACTTTTTTATATTTATTCTTCCACAACTTCACTATTTGTATCCTTTCTACTTGTAAGCATTCACATTCAATTAGCAGATGTGTAATATTTTTTCTATGCCTTCCTTACATAACTTGTAGACTAAATCACCCACATTTCTTCATTTATGTTCAAACCTTAAATAGCAAACTACTTTCTTGCTATTATCATAAATTAACTTGCATTCAATATTCTGTTTACTTCTATAAATCTTTAAACTCTCTTTACTCTCCATACTAGTTCTTCAGCTCTCCAATTCCCTATTTTTGATTAATGCATCTATTCTTTTATCCCATTTGTTGCCACCATAACACTCAACAATTCTCCTAACACAATCATCCCACTTTTTGTATAAATATAATGACATACAGTCTTTATCTAAATCTTCTGCATATCATACTATCTTTCTAACCCATCTTGTCTGTCCTTTACTCATAATCCAATTAAATACTATTCGCTATTGTCTTATCCATTAATTGCAATCAAACGAACATTTTCATTTTGCTTTTTGCATCTCATATAAAAACTTGACCATCCCATTTCTCTTCGAATTGCCTCCTTTGCCATCCACACATCTGCATCTAATGCATGTCTTCCTACTTCTCTTTCTACTTTTTCTAAGTGTCTAAGTTAACCCTTTTACTGCCACCCCCATACAATTCTAGCTACATCATATTTATTATATAAAAATACTATTAATTTCTTTATCAGTTCCCTTTTTTTTTCTTTGCTTCATTTATCAATTTTTCTCCCATTCATCCAAGCAATTTCTCTGATTACTTAAGACTATTCCTAAATAGTTATACCTATTGACCACTTTTAACTTTATACCCCCCAATAAAAAGTCTCTTCTCTTTCCCCAACATTTATCATCATTACTTTTGATTTTTCTTTGCAAAATTTAATCCCCATCTCTTTACCCACCCTTGTGCATGTCTTCAGCATAACTTTCATATCTTCCCTACTTTCTGTGCACAAGAACATGTCATCAGCAAATAAAAGACCTGATAATATATATGCTCTCTTGCTATCTATTAATGGTATCTACCCCTCCTCCTAGTCTTTGTATTGCCCTCTCCATTTCTCTAAAATATAACAAAAACAAAATAAGTGTCATAAAACATCCTTGCCTTAGTCCCACTCAACTTTTAACTCTGATTCTATATTTCCTAATTGAAACATATAGTCATTATTTTCATACAATCTCTTAATAATATTCACTAAAGCTCCATTCCCAAATTTACTAAACTTACCCATAATGTATTTCTATTTACTCTATTATATGCTTTCTCTACATTGATAAAGTTCATATATAATTCAATACATATATAATTTTTTACCTGTATTCCTACTCATCTATAAGTTGTGTGACTATAAATAAACTATTTCCTAATTGCTTATCTGATTGGAAACCTCCTTGAATTTCTCCCAGTATATTATTTTCTTCCATCTATTTTGTGACTTGCAGCCACCATATATGCAAAAACTTTATATAACCACTGATACCACTATCAGTCTATAATTGTTTAGAACCTGTATGTTATTGTGATTGCAAAATGCAATCATGAATTTTCAAATTGTCAACATATGATTTCAATTTAAAACTACAGGAAATCTACGCAGTCTACGCATGTGCTTTTTACATCTTCATTTCCATCTTTCTAGTTTCAGAAAAGGTAAGTTTCATTTTTCTATGATAAAAATTAAAAATTTTATGGTAAATTTTTGTGATCAATGAAAATGAATTTTTTTGTCTTTCTCTCAGTTTTTTCATTTTTAACAGAATTGGAATTGCCCTGAAAATTACATCTGAAGAAATACAAGATTTAACCGATCTGCTTAGTTGAATGAACATTATTGGGAGCAGATGGTAAGTATTTAATTTTATATATATTTTTAATTATTATTTGAATTTATATTTGATAAAAAAAAATATACGAAAAAAATTATTATTGAAACTAATATATACGCTGATCAAAAAAATAGCTTGCAATTGTGTAAATTTATATCATGGGCTTGGGTCCAGATATCCAATATATGAATTAGCTGATATCTGGACTATTAATATGAGACAAAGATAAACATATTTTGCAAATATTATGATCCGATTTAGATTTTTTTCTATAATGTCTTGTCTGCATTTTAATAATAATAAAAATATGCAAATGCTAAAAGTAAAGATTTTTACAGTATATAAACTTAGACTGATTATAGACTACTGCAATGTAAATTTCAAAGCTGCATGTCAAATGTAAAGAGAGGTGGCAGTTGATGAAGCTATTACTAAATTTATGGTCATAGTAGCATGAAGCAATATGAGCCCTTAAAACCTATAAAGATAGGATAAATAATACTACATTGCACTGACTCTAAACTACTAACTTATGTACCTCAAGCTTAACTCTATAATGAATTTAGTATTTCATTTACTTTTTATTTTATTTTGTATATAGTGACTATTTTGGTAGTAATTTTTAATAAATTACAAACTTTATTGAAGTTCTTTATTATATTATTCAAATTATACTAATTATTGATCAATATTAACTACTTGTTCATTGCAAACCCCTGCATAGAAAAACATTTTGAAGGGCTACTAAGAAAAATGAAAGATACTAATATCTTTATTCTATGAAGTGTTCAAGTGATGGATTACCTTAGGGAAGTGTTATTATATACCAATTTATCAGAAATTTAATAATGAATGCAACTAACCTACTAACAAAATTATAGTCTTAAAATTTATGCATGATAATTTTGAATTTATGAAATAATATGAAAATAATTATTAGAAATATTAACTTTTATTCTTTTTTTTATTACTTTGAATATCAATGATTATATTTTTTTCAGCTTAATTACATTTTTTGGTGTTTTAGGTTTCAAACAATTTATATCATTTTTGAATAATACAAACTTAAGTTATGATAAAATTTGTGGGTTAACATATTCTTTTAAATAGTCAATATAGCTGCTTTGCCAGTGAAAAGGTTAACTTTCTATTATCTTTACCCTTTCTTTTAAATAGTAGCCTTACTCTTATATTATTCCAGCTATCTTATTAAAACATGACAATAGATTTAATTTTATTGTATTTCATAAATTCATCACCATCTCTGCTGCCCATCCATCTAAACTTCTTGCCTTTCCATTTTTTCCCTGCCTCATTCAATTCATTCTCTGTAAACCTAATATTTCCATTACTATATGCTTTTATGTTTGTTATCACTCTGTCCTTCACATCTAACATCTTTTCTATAACCATTACATACTCATTTAATTCTTCTCTAGAGCTACATCCTTTTTCCTCATCATCTAGTAATAATTTCTCTTTTCCACTTTTATTAATATCCTCCAATAATTTACTATTTAATTTCATTCTCATATATATTGCTTATGACACTATTCATATACACATTAATGCAACAAATTTTCTTAAAAACTTCTTTATTTTCTTACAGTTTCGACTGTCCAGCAGTCTTCATCAGAGCTCTGATGAAGACTGCTGGACAATCAAAACCGTAAGAAAATAAAGAAGTTTTTAAGAAAATTTGTTGCATTAACGTGTATATGAATAAAGTGTCATAACAATATATATAATTATATGAAGATAATTTCATTCTCTCTATATATTATTTATTTTAGCCAACTTTTTTTAGAAATATTTTCCCCACTTAATATTAACATCTTTTTCACTTTCTTTGTTTTAATAGCACATTTATATTCTCTGCATGTTTTTTCCCTTTCTTTTGCACTTTTACTAATTCTCACTTTTCCATTACTTTTATTCTTCGGAATATTCTCACCTAAAACCCTATTTGCCACATTTTCTACTTTACCACACCAGTCCTTATATTCATCTCCAACAAACTCTTCAATGATTTCTTCTATTTTTATTTTATTTTCAACTTATTCTTATCATTCATTCTCCATTTACATCTTTCACTATCCTTTCTAATTTTATTACTATTTTCCATCACATTACTAACCATTTAAATTATGATCACTATTACATATTCTCTCTTCATTATCAAACACTTTAATTTTCTGTACTTTATTCATTCCCACTTTCTCTACTAATATATAATCTATTGTTTGGAATATATTATTTTTAGACCATGTGTATTGTCTCTCACAATATTTAATAAATTTCCAATACTCAAATTCACTTTCTGACAAAAAAATTTCAAAAGCTGTTCATTCTTATTATCCACATCATCAATTTCTTCAGTATGCCCATTCATATTCCCTATAACAATTATTTCTTCCCAATTTTTTTTTAAACTGTATATCCTTAACTAGACATTCATATGTGCTACTGTTACATTCCATTATAGTTTGACTATCTCCTGTGTCCATATACACACACTATAGTCACCATTCATTCTCATTTTCCTAACCTTATCTCAAACCACAAATGTTTTTGACACTTAACACTATTTAAATATTTTTTTGACATAACTCCCATACCACCACCCTTTTCTCTTTTATTTATACCCTGCCATACCAAGTTTTCCAGTGTAGGTTCTTCTTCTCTAAGATGTGTTTCCACTACTGCTAATACTTCAATCTCTTCATTTTTAAATAATTCGAGACACTTTTCTGGTTTCCTACCACTTTGCATATTCAAATATTCAATTTTAACAATTTCTTGTTTTCTTATTACTATTTTATATATTATTTTGACCCTTACTTCTCTATTACATTTGTAATTTGTTTATCATTAATTTTACAGACCCATTCCCTTTCCTCATTTAAATCAGCTACATTGTTTATTTCTTGCATCCTGTCTCTTCTGTTTGATAATACTGTAATTTAAAACCCTAACCCCCTTTATAAGCTTCCCAAACCAAAATATTTTTTATAAAACAAACACCCTAATTTTGGAGCAGAAGCTCTACCTGGAAAAGATTATGTTTAAGTAATCTTACTTAGAGATCCCTTGCTTACCATGGAATTGAAAGGAGCCTAGAAAATGTTGGAAAATGGACTATCTTACTGACTATATTGTTGTGTTCAACAGATTACACATTATAACGATAGAGATATCAGTAATAGTGATATAGTAGAAGGTAATGATAGTAATTAAGATGAATGTTATAAATTATTTTTTCCCTTAAATATAGATACATGGAATGTGTGAACTTTATTTGCTACAACTCTTCAAATCCAGACAAAGAACTTAATTGGTGGCTAAGGAGCTATCAGGATTTAAGATTGATATAGCTGCTACAAAAAATAAATTTAATCTGAAATTGTTACATGTTTTTATACTGCTCAGGAGAAAAGTGTTATTTTATGATATAATTAAGGTTCAACCAGACATGTAAAATGAATAAAAGAACTAAAAATAATTTGAAAATAATTTCCTTCAGTGTGTAAGCATTTATTGCACATTTTTCAATGGCTACAATATTTTTTTATCACATAATTGCTACAACCAGTATCTAATACTGCATATGAGAAGTGTTATTTTATAATGTAATTAAGATTTCAAATGGGTTTTTAAAATAGGTAAAACATTTTTAAATAATTGTAAACATTACTTATAAAAAGTATAATATTTATATAAAAAAGTAGAAAAATCTAACTATAGATCATAAAAAATGGAGAAATAAAATTACTTATTTACCTTTAGAGTACAATGGTGATACTACTAACACAAAACAAAAAACAAATACTTACACTCTGCCAAAAAAATGTGTGCTATTATTATTTTTTTTTTTTGCAAAATAGATACACCTACAAAGGTATTAAAATAGACACCTGTTCAATTCATAAAATTCTAGGAAATCAAGGTGTATGAACAATTTTTGCAGTAGGACAAATATAGCTATTGTGGGTTAATAGAATAGGTGGGTGGCTCCAATTTTAGGGAAAACAGATCAATAGTTAAAGGAGAATGCACGATATTAGTTTTGCTGTAAAGTCTAAATGAATATCTTCTATTATTGGATTCCTCATTTGTATTAATCAAAGGCTAGTGGGTTTAAAACTTTCCTTTATTAGTGTCTATCCTCCAACCTTAGATTCAAAGATGAATGGCATTATTACAACAGTTCCACTAAAAGATCAAAGTTTTCTTCTTGGAGACTTTAATGCACTTGATAGTACAATTACTAGACTTTAGCCAAAAGTTATTGGAAATAATGGTATTGGTTTTGTAAATTCAAATGGTCTGTTATTAAATTTTTGCACAATAAATGGATTGACTGTTTAGGCAGAAAAATTGCTGTAAAGAAATATGAATACACTCATGCTTAAAACAATGGCATTTAATGATTACACTATAATTAGGAGTCAGAGTATAAGTTCATATAATGTAAACACTTACAAGCACAAATTGTTGTATAAATCATAGAATACATTCCAAGATTAAAATAATAGATGCATTAAAAAGAAGTCTTATTCCAATCATATTCACAAAAAAAAATTGATGTTCATTTTTTAAAAGTATCTATTACACATATTAAATGCAACAGCAGTTAAACACTGAAATTGCTTATTAGAACCACCAAGCTTGTCATATTACTGAAGCATAAAATGTTCTTAATGAGTGCATTATGGATACAAATAAATCTATTTGTGGCTTCATTTAAAAGAATTATGGCTTTTTTTGACAATGATATTATTATTAGTAAGTTGATTAAAAGGAAAGATAGTATTTTCTCCTTGAAAAAAAATGAATTCAATGTGGGACTTCATAATAAATATAGAGATCTAAAGACAGAAATTCAATAACTGACAAGAAGATTTAAAAATGGTTGCTAGATTAAAATTGCAAAGAAGATACAGATATTTATTGATCATGGTCATTCTCAATCTTTTTTTTTTTTTTTTTGATACACTGAAAGCAATGTATGAGCATGAGAAAAGGTAGTACATATTAAATCCATTAATGGAACTGATTTCATTAATATTTTGAAAAGGTGGAATATTTTGATTATCATTTGAATAATGATATAAGACTTAATAATATTTCCATTTTGTCTGCACATTTAGATTTGGATCAAAAACTTAGTGAAGTCAAAATAGCTCTTATTATCTTAAAAATGGAAAAGTTGCAGTTCCAGATGAAATACCTTCAATTTAAAATATGATAGTGATATGTTAGCTTCAAAAGTATTGAAATTTTTTAGGAATATATGGATCCATTAAGTTGTGCTGTTTAATTTTGAGAATGGTTTTATTGTTCCAATTTTTAAAAATAAATGGAATAAACAGATTGCAGTAATTATCATAGAATATCATTATCATTCATTATAGCAAAAGTACTTTCAAGGATTTTGTTGAATAAATTGCTTTCATTTATAGGTAAAAGATTACTAGACTATAGGGAATCAAGTACTATAGACATGGGTTTTGTTGCCAGGCAAATGCAACAAAAATGTTGGGAACAATAGGGAGATTTATATATCATTTTTATTGATTTGGTCATAGGATATGATTCAGCTAATAGGACAAGTCTAACTTTTCTGAAATTAGTTAGTTGTTCACCAAAATTTATTAATATGCAGTTATATGATGGAATGAAAGGAATGTTTACAACTAAAATGAAAATCTCAAGTATTTGAAATAAAAATTGGATTTAAACAAGAATACTTCAATTTTTATGACAGTTATCTTTAAAAGTTTTTATAGGCAGCTTAATGAAACAGGGATCAAGATGTGATACAGATTTGGAATGAAATTTTTAATTTGGATTAACACAAACTTTATCTTGGATTTAGAGTATGCTGATGAGATGCTATTTTGCCATTTCAAAAGAACGTTCTTAATGTTTTAAAATCAAAATATAAAGACCTTGATTTAATAATTAATGTTTAAAAAACTCAATTTCTTTATCAGCCAATCTCAGAAGAAAAAATCCTCAGCAATTTCAAGCTTGATTATCAACTTGAGAATGTAATCCCAATTTAAATACTTTGGTAATTTTATAAATAAAAAGCTATACTTGGATGTTGGAGTACAACACAGACTTCAAAGAGCTGCTACTGCATTTAACAAGTTAAAAGAGAGTATTTCATCATATAGGGCTATTTTTACATAATTTATTTTATAGAAATGAGATTTATCATTGCAATATAAAAGCATTAGAAAGTTTCATTTAAGATGCTTCATAAAAACTAAACAAAATATTCTTCAACTTGCTGAATGTTATACTATAGAATCCACTATTGTAAAATTATACCTTCCTTGTATTGGACATGTAAAATGAATAAACAATAAAAGACTTCCTAAAAGATATTTTATAATGAACTTGGAACATGATTTCGCAGGAGAGCTAGATCTCATCTATATTACAAGGATTATCTCAAGGACATTCTCACATAGTGCAGCATTGATTATTTCTATTGAGAAAATATGGAAGAGAATAGAATGCATTGGGAGCTATAATTAGACATGATGTTGAAATATTTCCAAAAGAAAAGTTTTCCACTGAAGAAATTAAGATAGCAATATAAAATATTAAATAAACAGAAGAATGAACCAATTTTTTGGTAGTTTGGCTTATATAGTCATTACAAAACTTATTTCTAAACTAGTTTTTTTTTCTTTCCTTGAGGTTGGCATGACTGTTTACAAATGGTTCCTATATGTATGTATGCATGATAACACTTTGTAAAAATTATTAAAAAATATTTAATACAACACAATAATAAAGATTTATTGTATGAAAATAAAGACTATTTACTTATTAATATAACTAAATATTTACTCAATCACAATTTTTGCATAGCTGCTATAAGTACATGAAAAATATTTTTATTGCAATATATAAAATCTTTAAAAAAAAAAAATACAGTAGAAAACATTACATATCTATCTAAAAAATCAAAAGTCATATTTAATAGTTTTAATGTGTCTAAATTAGAAATAGGCCATATAGCATTATTTATTGCATTAGTCTATTTTCATTATAATGATACACTATCTTATGAACATTTTTATTTATAGCAATAGAAAAAACTTCAAATTGAGAGGAATGTATCTCTTGCTAAAATTTGTTGGACTTTTAGAAAGTCAATCTAATAAGATAATTTTTTTTTACATATCAAAAAATGATTAAATATATAGAAAAACATTTTTTAATGTCCAGGTAATAGCCTGTTGACAAACTTTTGCCTCTTGACAAATATTGACACTCAATATTCTAATTGTCAGAAATATGGATGCAACTACTTAAAACAAATATTATAAGGCATGCTTAAATTAATTGGCTTACAGACTAAAATTAGATGATTACTGAAATATCTTTACCAAAAATCTAGAAACCAATCATAGAAACTTGTTCATGATTTATTGAATATTTGTGTAATTAAAATGAAGTAGTAATTTCTAATATTAAAACTGATATAGTATCATATTAACTTCATAATTTTTTTTAAAAAAAACCTAATTTAAGTTGAATTTTTTGATAAAATAGATATATAAACAAAATTTTCAGTAACTAATATGTTCATTGTCATCATCAATTATTTTCCAAAAGTCAAATCACCACACCAAAAAAATTTTCCAAATCATTCTGTCCCTTGTTTCATTTTTCAAATATCCATAACTATTTTTCTCTTTTAAGTTCAATTTCTTTTTCCTCCTATCTCTTTTTCTCGTATGCTGAGAATCACCCAATATGTTTCTTAATTTTCTCAAAAAACACTCACCCCCCCCTCATTCTTTTCAACATCTATATTTCTGATTTTTTTCATTCTATTTCAACCCTGCACTTCAAAAGCATACAATTTTTTCCCACTTTACCTAATTATATTCTGCTCCAAATAAAGCTATACTTCAAACAAATAATGGTTCATAACATTTTTTAGTAAAAGCCTATTTATCCATTACAATTCTCATTTTAATTCTTATTACTACTTCCATCATTGCTAATCCAATTTCCTAAATATTAAAAGCATTAATATGTATTATAACTTCCTATCCAATATTTACTCTCAATTTTATTTTCATTGCTTTAGTTTTATTAGCAATTATTTTCAATCCAAACTTTCTGCAAGCTTTGTTAATCATATATACCATTTTAGTGAGCTTCATTCTTCTAGCTCTAATGTTAATTTCAATCCTCATTAAAACATTCAATTAACAATTCATGTAAATATATATCCCTCCAGTCTTAGCCCTCTTTCTATATATCTGTTCAATCTTTTATATATCTTCCAACTTAGAATCATATTTCTCACACATATATATATATTTCAGTATAATCCATTATTACATTTCTAGTCCCTTTGCCTTTTCTGAATTTAAATTAATTCTGACAATAAGATGTTTAAACTATGTGAAAGCTATCTGGCCAAGTCCATAAACAGTACTTTAACTCATGGGAAACTAAGTTAATTTTTATAAAGTCCGCATATTACTGAGCTAGACTCTTTTCTAAGGGAAACAAAATCTACTGATCATTGTCCTGAGTCACCAATTACAAATATCAACTAATTTTCTCAAATCCTATTTTCTCATAGTCTTCAATAACTCTACTGGAATCCCATTAATTTCCTGTCTTGTTAGTTTCATTTCAATTAATACTTATACAACTTCATACATTATAGCACAATATATTTCTCTTTTTTTTTTCATTTAATATAGATGAAAGCTGATTATTTCTTTCGTATAAATCCCTGATACATTCTTCCTATTTTTTCACTATATCTATTTTCTAACAATTTATTATTTCTGACTTCAAAAACTACATTCCTGGGACTCTGTATTTTCCACTCAAAATATTTTGTTATATTACAAATTAAATCAAACTTATCTTTGTAATTCCATTATTTCTTTTCAAGCCACTCCCATCTAGTTTTTTTAAAAATATCGATTTCCTATTGAATTTTTTTATTTATATTTCTACCATTTATTTTATTCATAATCTTATTACTAATCCAAGTTTTTTTCAATTATGTCTTTTAATTTTTTCTTGAATAATTCCCATTTTTTTATTAAAATTTATCAATTAATGATTTCTTAGTCAATAATTCTGAAAAATATTCTTAAATATTCCATTTTAATATAGCAATTGTCCATTTTTCCTAGCCCCAATTCTTATTCTTTTAAAAGTTAATTATATCAGTGCTAAATTATAATCTGAATCAATATCAGTTCCTGGGTGTACATATGTTTTTAATACTGATCTAACCCTAATTTGAATCTAATTAAAATTTATTATGATTTTTAAGCTTTGCAAAATGTAAATTCTTTTGTGGTTTTTAAGTTATATATTATTCTATACTATTTTCCCCCCCATTTTTATCTTACTCTATAAAATATTGTCCAACTACAACATTTCAATCTACCAATATCATTATAAAACTATATTTTTTATACTTTTCAATTTCTTTACATATTTCATCTTCATTACAATTATTGACTGGCATCTATATCTAAATAATAACCAAATATCTTTGAACTGCTTTCAGTTTTATCATCATTAAACCATCATTTAGTAAAGGATTAATCTTGAACTTAAAACAATGCCTATATTTTACATCTAGAGAATACAAATTTCTTTTACCTTTTTCACTTTTATCTCTACAGCCAATTCAAATTATTTCACCAAATATTGCATTTTTCTTTTTCATCTCTGGCAATAATTCACCATCTTTTTTGAACTGTTTGCATATTGATATTACAAGTATTTATTAAACTTAGAAAATAGTATATTAATATATTTTCTAATTTTAATATGATTTTAGATAATCATGTCTAAAATAGTTAATGATTTATTGCAAGGAAAATTAGATAAATTATTTTACCACAGTAATGTAATATTTTCATTGGAGTTGGTTTTTTTTTTTTTTTTTTGTAAATTCAAACTAAATACAATATTTTTTAATAAAAAAAAATTCTTTATTCAGTCTAACAAAATACAGTATATACAAAAATAAATTATTTTAATATTGCAACAAAAGACATGTCTACAAGAGGACGATTTCTTTAAACAACTTTCATTTCAATTTTACCAACTTGTGTAATAAAAACAAAATTGTAATTAACTTTATAAAATTTAATATTAACATATACAAATAAATAATAACTATAGCAAATTAAAAAGTGTTAGCCATCCCCAATAGCATATACATTCTATTTTAATAAAATCTAAAAAAAATTAGTTATAAATTCTATATATAACATTATATATATATAATAATATAAAAATACTAATAAAAAAATACACATTACTTCTCTATAAAGCTGCTTTAATATTTCAACTAGCAGACTGGTTTTCATCAGAAAGCACAGCAAAATGGCTATTTCCAGAATTTAAACACTAAAAAATTACAAACCATTTATATATAAAATAACAAAATATAGGCTAAAATTCTTTATATAACAATTCTTATCAATCAACCAACTGGTAAATATCTCATACTTTTTTAACACAAACAAAAAAATAGTAATTACATTCTTATAAAATACTTATAAAACTTAAAAAATAAAATAAAACTATACAAAACTTTGTACAAAAAGTTACAAAAAAACTCTTTCAAAAAAACCTTTTTAAAAAAAACTAAAACCATACATATAAGTGAGTCAGCAAAGTCTACATATTAGAATAACCAACTATAGGTTTGATGTTTTACATAAAAATGAAGATAGACCAGTTTCTAAACATTTTAATTTACCTGATTACTCATTGATGATTTAAGAGTGGTTATATTGGAAGATAATTTTTCTTCCATGAGAGAGAGAGGAAGCAGAAGGAAAGCTTTTTTATTTTTAAATTTAAGAGATTAATTCCTCATGATATAAATATGAATATAGGTACTATCATATCCTTGAATTACCTAGTTTCCTAGGGATTTATTTCTTTTTTTGTTTGTTTGTTTCCTAGAGAACTGTTTTTTAATTTTTTATTGCTTTATTACTTGTTTTTTATTTTATAAATGGACTATTAAGAAATATATATACTAAAATATATATAGTGGATTTTTTTTATATGTATATATACACACATTATATTTTTATAATTTATATATATATGTATGGTTATAGTTTTTTTTAAAAAGGTTTTTTTGAAAGAGTTCTTTTGTAATTTTTTATAAAAAGTTTAATTTAGTTTTACTGTACGTAATTTTTGTAGAGTCGTTCATATCGTATATACATGTATTAGAATAATTAATTTGTGTTTGTAAAGATTTTTTATTATTATTTTTGTAGGGTTTTGTAACGTTTTATAAGTATTTTATAAGAATGTAATTATTGTTTTTTGTTTGTGTTAAAAAAGTATGAAATATTTATCAATTGGTTGATTGATAATAATTGTTGTATAAAGAATTTTAGCCTATAGGAATTAATTTTGTTATCTGATATGTAAGTTTGTAATTTTTTAGTGCTTAAATTCTGGAAATAGCCATTTTGCTATGCTTTCTGATGAAAACCAGGTTGCTGGTTGAAATATTAAAGCAGCTTTATAAGAAGTAATTGTGTGTGTTTTTCTATTAGTATTTTTACATTTCCATGAGTTAGTTCATATATTTATTATATATATAATATAGTGTAAACAATCTTATGTGGGGAAGAATATATAATTATGAAATATTGTACAGAAAATTACAGAACATTGAAGATATGAAAAAAATTAAAAAATCAGTTTTTGTATAGAATACAGCTAGATGCAATAAGAGTTTTTGCTTTGATAAAGTATTTACTTTGTGTATGGAAGATTATTTGGAAAAAAAAAAATCAAGTATATTTTACAAATATATCAGACAATGAATAAATAATTGAACTGTAAATATATACAAATTATAGGAAGTTAACCAAAATCATATTTAAAAGACTCACACTTATAAGTCAGCCATTAATGTAATTTTGCACACAAAATAAAATGTATATGATACTAGATGGCAGATACATTGCTAGCTAGCTAATATCTATTTACATACTCTAATGTTGATATATTAAATTTTTTATAGTTAATTCCAGTTTTGTTTATATATATAAGAATTATATATATATAAATATTCAACAAATAAAAAGTAACTTTGAGATGTTTAAGCCTACGAGGCACAATAAATGTGTGTGAGATTATATGTGTATGTATGTTTTTAATTATTCTGTATAGAATAAAAGCTTTTTTCAAAATAGTGATAGCTTGTCCATAACTAAAGGTTTGGAGTGAATCATATCCTTTTGATTTTTATACATTATTAACAAAGATATATCTATCACTTATTAAGATAGTGCAACAGTAGATGAATCAAATATCATTAAAAAGAATAGATATCTTGAGCTCCCAAGATGGAATACATACCATATATATTTTATTTACTTGTAAAACTTATTCATAATACCTCTGCTAACTTATTATTTGTATAACTTTTTTTATTAATGCTGGAACTACTAATAATATTATCTTCAAAATTGTACTACTTTATATTATTAAAATAGCAATAGTTCAATTTGACTTCATAAAATTAAAATTTTCTCACAAAAATAAATTTTAAAAAAATTATATTCAAATTATGAAAAGAGATCTTTCAATGATTTTGATATATAAATTTTGAAAGTAGAAATATTACTGCACAACCATGACAGAGATGTATTAAATGGTTTCCATATAATTTTAAATTAATAAAAGATTGGTTATTAGGTATAAAAGACTGACTTATTAGGTATATTAACATGAGCCTGATTAATATTCATCCACCATGTAGTTATGATTGATTTATGCTTTTATTATTATAACAAGTGTTAGATTTGAGAAAGATATGAAATCTAAAACATATTTATAAATTATGCAGGAAGTTTCAATATTTGTTTATCAATTTACTATAATAGATATGTTTAGAAAGTACTTGTAAGATAATCTAGTTTTGCTTCCTTTTTTATTATCACTAGTTATACCTAAGATAATCATCTGACTGCCTTATAAAATAAATTTTATTACATGTATTTATATTTACTGAGGCTATAACCTCGATAATATGCGTATAAAATGCGATAGTAGGGACCTCTACAGGTGTTTTAACCACAAGCTTACGCTATGGAAGACTTTTCTTCCATAGCGTAAGCTTGTGGTTAAAACACCTGTAGAGGTCCCTACTATCGCATTTTATACGCATATTATCGAGGTTATAGCCTCAGTAAATATTACTTACGTAATCAAAGTGCGTTTAATAAATTTATAATTACATGTATTATATATAAATCTCAAAATTTATATTAAGCATTATAATGAGTCTTAAACATTAATTTCTATAATAATTTACCACAGTGGTTAAGTGATAAACTCAAGAGCAAAAAAAAATCCTAAACATTGAAAGATCAGGAAAAGAAAAAAAAACTCAGTATGATCATTTAAAAAAAACACAACTTGTCGCTTAGTGCTCAAACATCATATAATCTGTAATAGGTGACTACATTATTTTATTATATTAAGAGTTAAACAAAAGGAAATTGCAAACTAGCTCTGAAGATGATTAAGTACTTTCTTATTGTGTGATCACTACTTCCAGAAAGTCATTGTGTTGATAAACCTGCTTTTCAGGTATGATATAAATACGTAGACTTCTGAAAAATAGTAGGTGAATGTAATTCATTACTTTTTTTATTATACTGATATGTTAATTTATAAAAGACTGTTTTTTCTTTGAGAACTGAAGTGAATGTTAGAATTAGAACAATTTTCATCAAGCTCAAAATCTTATAAAATTGCAACTATAAATAGAGAAAATTTAAAAAAAAACATAAAAAAATAATTTTAAATCATTTAACGAACAATTTTGCTTTCATTTTTAATATAATCTAACCTTTGATCTTAATCATAGAATATGAAATATTAATTTAATCTATACTAAAAAAAAAAATCCACTTTTTTTTAAATATCTGTGAGTTTATTATTTTTTTTACTCTTACTCTAATTTAATTCATAATTATTGAAATATTTAAACCAGATAACTAGGTATTAGTTTAATAGCAAATAATTGCTAAGCAAGTCAAATCATTAAATACTACTTTAATAACAAATAATATGGTCAATTGCTAGAGAAGTCATATGATATTCGAAAACCATGACTTGAGTACAATCATTTCCATTCAATTTATCAATGTCAGATTTTTTTTTTTTTCACTTCAGCTGAAAGTGATCAGAAAAATATAGTAAAAACCTGTCTTAAATTAAACAGCTCACAACAAATATTTTAATTATCAATTCTTAATCTTAATACTTAAAATTTGCATAATAATAAACTGATCTATTTCTTATTCATCTTTACCCAATTATTTCTCTTGTTCTGGTTCATTTCTATTTTTCTTACTATCTATTTTAATAAAATCTGTTTTGGTAATTCCATTATTTTGTCCTCGTATTCCCTGATTTCAATATAAAGACCTAATCAAAAACATCATAAAATTTCTATTTCTTTCACTCTCTCTAAATTTTGCCAACTTTCCATGGAATTTTTCCTAATCCTCTTTCAACATCCTACATTCTAAAAATAAATGTTCAACACTCTCCCAGTTCTATATATATTACATCTACAACTAAAATCCTTATTTCACTTTTTGTCTTCTTTATCTAATATCTAAAGACTTGCACCAATTAGCAATAAGCTCTTTCTAGTATTATCATATACCCTTTTACATTTCTATCATTTTTATTCTTATTGAACTCCTATTTTTATTTTTATTTGAATTCATTTTCCATAATTCTTAATCAATTTTTTTCTAATTTATCTGCCCTCTTTTCCTCATAATTATGTATCTCTAATACTCTACAAATTAATCTCATTTCTTACATAAATACATGGAAATAAATTGTTTATACATTAACTTTGTATATTATAAAACCTTTCTTGTTCAATATCTTTGCTGTCCTTTTCATATAAACCAATTACACACTACTTTTAGTCATTTATTTTAATTCATATATTGAAATCTTCCAAATATTTTAAAGTCACTTCTGATTTCCCTCTTAAAAAAAAAAAAAAAAGAACCCCCCCCCCCATTGTTTTACATATAAGAGCCATTTAAAAATTGAGTTTTCAGACACTTATATTATCAAAGCTTTGAACTGCCTTCTACATGTAATATAAAATATTATATTTTAATATTATATTTTATATAAAATCGCTAACATTTTAATTGTAAGCTATAGCCACTGCAGATAAAACAGATTCCCTTAAATTGGTCCATTGTCACAGTTTTCAATATATCATTTACATTTTTATTTCATACAGAACTAAGTAGAGGACACTTCAAGGCTATGATTCACATATATATATATATATTGATCTTAAAATTATTTACTCAAATTATAATTTGACTAATTTAATATATATATATTTTGAATAATATATTTTAATATTATATGAAGTAGATTGGAATAACTAGTACATACACACTAAATGAGTAGGCTTTTATCTTGTAAACACCCATAGACATAAGTATTACACACACATGTATGTATTAAACTATAAGTTTGAAAAGATATGTACGTTTGTAATCAAAAATCATGCAATGATTGTCTTATTTATGAATCTATATAAATAAATTTTAAATCTCATATTTATAATTCTTGACTATAATACAAGCATATGACAAATATCTTCTTTTTAGGAACAATGACAAAGCTTTCCACTCGAGTGGATTATAACTATATAGATTCAGTATACCCTAAGTAAAATGATACATGAGTGTAGTGGTATACAGATTCTAATGTATCAAAGCAGATTGCTATTATGCATTATTAATGGTATTTTATTACTTGTTTGCTGGAGCAGCTAATGCCTTTGAGTTAATTCCAAAATGTTGAGTGAGTTGTTCCAAGAATATAAATAAAAGTATAGTATGTGGTGCAAGACGAAGGAATGCAGGTATAAATCCCTGAAATCATAAAAAAACATTCTGAAAGACAACAAAAGCATAGTCATAAAATATCAGCTTATCTAGTCATACACATTCCCATAAATCTAATTTTTTAAATACATATTTATTTATCTTTAAATAACATTTCTTTTTTTTTATCTCTAGCTATTTATCCCCTCCCCCCATTTTAATACATTTTTCATGATTATTATTTATAGATCTAAAAATAGAAATCTCCATTTGTTTTCTTTTTTCAAATAAAAAATTATTTCAAAATGTTCAATAACTTTTCATTTCTTCTTGTTAAATACCATGTTTCTACTATTTATACTATCATCTTACTCTCACTTTGCTATTCAAGATTAAAAATTGCACTATTTTCTTCATTTTTACTTTGATTTACTAATCTACTGTTAATTAAATCTTGTTATTAATATAATATTTATTCTTAAACCACTAAACATCACATGATCACTATTTATGGAGAGTTTTGCTTTGCTTAATATTTATTCTTCTAACTTTAATCCTAAGACATTTATATTAATCTTATTCTTTGGAAGACAATACCATTATCCATATATCTCAATTTCATTTTGTTGTTTATTAGCATTATCAAATAATCATCAAATTTGATGAATAAATAATTCTACTTATCAGTTTTTAATTCCAACTTTTTTTTTCAACATTTATTTAAAAATCAAGATGTATATTATTCAAGTAGGATACAAATTAATTTTTAGGAATGATTTTCATAATTAAAACTTTTGTTTGGACAAATATTTTCTTTCAAATCACACATCTTTTTTTTTCTACACATTTATGTAAGATTTTGGTTATAATATATAGTAAATATGATATAAAACATTACATACATTTACATATTGTAATAAAAATTTTCATGGTGAGAAATTTCTATGATCAGCAATAAAAAAAATCCTATAGTTTAAAGTCTTAAGAATCTTTTTACATATTCTAAATACAACAGATTTTTTTTTTAAAAAAGATTTTAGACAATGAGACTTTTTATTGCTGTTCATAGGAGTTTCTCAACACTGTATATGAAATAATGCATAGTATTTTACAAAATCTTTTTTAATTTTATATATATATATAATCATTGCTGTAAGGTAATAAAAATTACTGATTCAAATTGTTTCACACTTAAATCTTAGCATTAACATTTAAATGAAATAAAAAGATGAAATTTATGTGCTAGTAAACCATTCATTAGGTTTTATTAAATTTCTACATGCATTTTACTCTGAAAAAGATTATTTAAAATTTTCTTTTAGTTTTTGATGCTAAATTACTCAATCAATAAAATAAAAATCAAATAAATGTTTTTCATGTCATCAAAATTAAAACAATCATATAAAATAGAAATTGAAAGCTTTTTTTTTCTTTTTAAATCCCCAATCAAATCAGTAAATAAATGAAATAAAAACCAGAGGAATGATTCTCATATTGTCTGTTTCCACTTTGCACATTATGTAATTATTTTGTTATTTTTTGCCACATTTTTTTTAAAGCTTTATTTTAATTATTTTATTGATAAGAATTATATATTAATTTAGTTTACATTTAAGAATCATAATTTTTAATTACAATTCAATAATTAAATAACATTTATTTACTAATCTATAGTTTCTTCTGATCCTCAGACCATAATCTTCTTCATATGTTCATATTTTCTTTCCATGATAAAGCTGTAATCAATCACTCTTTTAGAAAGAGGAAAGTTAAATTTTCAAGTGTTTTGGAAAACGTTTTTATGTTTACAATAAATACTGAATTAGGAATATGCCACAATTGAGCACCTGATTATGTTAGTTTTCAAACTAGAATGACCTTGAAAATCACATGATCTCAATGCTACATCACTTGGGAAAGATCACTGTAACTTGCTTAAATAATTATCAAAATTATGATTCTTATTTAACACTTGACCATTTTAAACCTATTACCAAATATTTAATATCAGTCTGCTAAAAATAGATTTCCAAACTGTCTAAACAGCCTCATGTGATTTAATTGAAAGTAGAGCTAATTTTGATTAAATAAGAAGTCAATCTTCATTTCTTGAAATAATATATCCTATTATAAGAGGAGATATTTAAATAAGTAGTAGTCTTAATTTAAATTGAGATAGAAGTAAAGTTATAATTAGATAAACTCTTACATTGCCATGAAGATAAATAGCATGTGATTACTAAAAGCATTTTGTTGATCCTAGCAAAATGGAATTGACAAATGCAGACTAATTAGAAATTCTTTAAAATATAACAAACCTCTCAATAAATAAAGTAAAATCATTAAAATAAACTTCATTTAGTATGAAGAACAATTTTTATAGTCTAAGAATATTTCTAAATATGAGTGTGGGTTTTATTTTGGTTGCATAATATCAAGAATATTGTAAAAACTGAAGAAAAATTTTTTTATTTTTTTGGTCCTTTTTTTACTTTTTCATGCATTTATATGAATAAAAGTATTTCTTTAATTTCCTTTTTTTTTTAATCATTTATTTTTTATTTTCTACATTGTTCAGATACAATTTAATACTACTATATAGCATAATATAAAAAGCACTGAATCCCATATAAAATTAAAATAATTAAATTTCCACTATTTTTTTTTTTGCTAAAATTGTTTATAAACTCTAATAAAAAATATATTGAGATCAGTAATACATATAATTGCAAATTTCAATTAGATCAGAAAATGTAAAGTGGATGAAAATTGAGTTACAAGATTTCACAGACATCAGATGGATAAAAAAACAAAATAGGTTAAATAAAAGCATAGAAAAAGAAATAACTGGAGATGAATTGATTACTTCTTAAATAGATACAAAAAATAGAAACATGTTAGTCAAAAAAAAAGAGAGATAGGATGACAACACAAAATGTTTACTGATTTATTAAATAATGAAAGACATGTAAGTTCTGGATATATATTTGTAGGAACTATATTACTCAAATGATATATAAAAGTTTATATTAGCAATTACTGTGAGATCAATTGTAGGTACAAACTTTATTTCACAGAAGAAATGAAATAAATATTTTAATGGAATTATTAGCAAGAAATGAAAATTAAATAATGGTGAAGTAAAGAAATGAGTACATTGAAAAAATTTCAATATAAATATCAACATTGATGCAAGCCTTTAAAATAAAAAAATTCTTAAAAGATTTCCAGATAATTTATAATAATAAAAAAAAACACATTAGGTTTGTTAATATATGTATGTCTCAAAAAATTTACTTAGTCTTTAATTATTAATCTGACAAGTTTTTAACAATATTAATATGGACTTATAATAAAGTCTATTAATATTTTTTTATCACTCTTGTTTTGCCTCATGTACTGAACTAATGAAGCTCAATGATAAATCAGAGAATAAAAATGACACGGTGCCAAATTTGAAAAAACCAAAAAATAATATAGTTTATTTGCTTATAACAAAAAAAAGTCTAAACAGCTACCAGACTTAGATCTATACAAAAGTAACAAGATTTGATGTTAATGAATTTAAAATAAGATAATAAATTAAAAAATTAAATAAATAAAATGTAATCATTAATCAAAATACAATGTTCCAAAATGTTTCGCTGACTCAAATGCAATTAATCTGAAAATTAAAGAAAATTAAAAACCAAATTCTTATGTCTTTAAAAAAATTAATTTCTAAAGTTATATCTTTTCACATATTTTACATGAATAATTTCCAACTTAAGCCTAATCAAAGATTATATCCTTCACATCTTTTGTTTACAAAATATTTTAATGAGCTTGAATGAATAAACATTAAAAAATAAGTCCTTTGTTATGTTCATTGCTAAATCATTAAATAACTATATAAAAAACTTTAGAAGATAGTAGAGAAAATTTCAAAAAATAGCATTATAATAATAAATGCCCAAAATTTTTGGTTTGAAACATAATAAGCCCAAAGTTCATGGTCATATTCTTAATGATTATTACAGCTTAATGGCAATATGCTGCAAGCAATTTGATTCATATTGCTCAACTTGTGAATTATCTCAATTTTCCTTTTGGTCACTCCTAGTAATGAGTGGAGAAGTAAAGTAAAACAATAAATTTAATGTATTACTATCTCATTATGATAAGTTCAATTCCCATTTCTGTAATCATTCATTTTAAATAAATCTATTTTAAATGCTTAAATTGGGCGATATATCTCCCAATGTGATACTAGTATATGATTTGAGCATATATGGTGATGTGACTTAACCTACATCATGTGTTAATGTCATGGAAATGATAGCAAACTAGCATTGCCTTGGAAATTAATTATAAACTATATTTCCACATTCTGTTTAAGTCATATAGTAACAGCTGTGATTTAATGAAATCCTCAAAATAAAAAAAAATTGGAGTCAAATGATGTTTCTTTCAAACTAGGTATAATGTCCAGTGATTGTAAAATAACATTTTGACATTTAATAATCCAAATGAATCAAACATAACTTTCATGATAATCTTGTACACTAATTTTGTAGATGAAAAGTTACAAAAAAAAAGAAAATCAATTATACTCAGAAATAATTAACAACTCAACAAAATAAGATATAACTAAAAAAAATAAATTAGCATTTAATATTATGGGCTCTAAATATTTCCTAAGTAATGTTTATGATTTAAATTTCTATAATAAAGTTCCTCTTTTCTTCCAAGGCGTAAGCTTGTGGTTAAGACCTGTAGAGATCCCTAATATCGCATTTTCATACACATATTCTTGAGGTTAAAGCCTTAGTAAATATTACTTACATAATCAATATGCGTTTAAATAAATTTATAATTACAACTTTAATAGTTTTAACAAGGCTGTAAACCTTAGCAATGAGCATCTGAAAAAATCTTCACTAGGGACCTCTGTAGGTCTTTAAAACACATGCTTACGCTATGAAGAAAAGAGAGAATCCCTTCTTTACTTCAACCTACTTTTATATATAAATAGGTGAAGCAGAAGTGTTTTGATCTAAGAGTGTGAAGCTATTAAATACTTCACTAATTAAGTCCACAATTCTTATAATAAAGAAGGGATTCTCTCTTTTCTTCATAGCGTAAGCATGTGTTTTAAAGACCTACAGAGGTCCCTAGTGACGATTTTTTCAGACGCTCATTGCTAAGGTTTACAGCCTTGTTAAAACTATTACTGAAATAATAGTGAGCATTTAATAAAAAAAAATTTATAATTACAACTTTAATAAAGTTATATAAGTGGAGCATTTCATACAAAGTCATAAGTCAGTCATTTTCTAACTAAAATAAAGATCTCATTTAACAATTCATTTATATTTCCTTATAATCTTAGTAAGAAACTGTCTGTGCAAAAAGTGGCAATCTCTATAAAATAGAAAACTAAATGTCAGTAACCTTTAATTTCATCATATTTTCTCTCCATGTAAAATTATGAATATTTTCTCTCTCATATATTAATCAACAGAATGTTTTTGTACATAAACCTAAATCATTTCTACTTTAAATTTATGAAAAGGTTTCAGCCTCTAGATGGAAAAATACATTTTAAAAAAATCACCAAAAATGGCTTAAACTATTCATTAATATATTTGCCAAGTTCCATTATGAGAAAGATTTAGTAGTTTGCAAATTTCACCAAGTTGTATCAATTTTATTTGTTCATTGCTGAATGCTTAATCTGAAATGATTTAGCTTGGCATAAACAATTCTAAAATACGCTATTAATTTTCACACAATCATTACTGTTTGGTCTTTACTTCTTTGCAAATATGTAAGTAACCATTCTACTCCCATCTTCTATTAACATTGCATTAATGGTGAAATTTTTCATAAATAGGATACCTACTTTTATATGATTTTGTTGTTTATTAATTTTCATTCTTATATTGATGAAAATTTCTTCTACAATTTATGTTGCACTTTGCAAGATACTAAAGGTTATTTAAACTCAATAACTATTAGCAACCGGTTATTATTGCATTTTGAAGATTTATTTAGTCTTTAGTTTCATAAAATATTAATGTCTTCTTATTTTTGATTTTTATTATTGTCAATTTACTAATCATTAGATCATTTTATTCTTATATCTTCTCTTTTAATTTTCTTTGCATCTTTCATCATATATTCAAATATATTAAATTCTTATATGCTCTCCTCATACACACTGTAATGCAACTTTTATATGTAATTACTCCTTTATTTTCCTTACAGTTTCAATTGTCCTGCAGTCTTCATCAAAGCTACAACATTTAAACATATAATCATGTAACCATTATTTTATATATATATTTAAGCCGCAGGTTTTGAAGGTTTAAGCCTTTCATGTTATTATATTATTCATAATTATATTTATAGTTTTATACCTTTTAATTCATACTTATTATTTTATTATCAGTTTCATCCCATTCTATTTTATTTTACCCCTATTTTTATTCATTAATATATCATTATCACATTTCTATTTTACTTTTTATTATTATTTATTTATTTAATCCTAATTTCCCTTTCTATATTTCTTAATAATTTTCTATATCTTTATTCATCCTTTTATATATTTTATTCTTATTATTAATTTTTTTTCCATTTTTTTTATTCTTATCTTTCTTATTCTTATTACTATTTCATATTAACCTTCACCTTTCTCCTTTACAATCATAACTGATTATTTTTTAATTTTATAGCCTTTTTTTTACATACACCTGGGTCTCTTTTTATGCAGACTTATTTAACATGATTTTGAAGTTACGCGATTCCTGTTTCACCGGAGGTCGAACTCCGATAATGCGCTATTACTTTAAATAATAAATTTCGCGCACTTACGTTATATTGAAAGTAATAGCATATTATTGGAATTCGACTTTCATCTTAGTAATTTCAATATTTTCAGTGCTTTATAATAGTAAGATTTTATGCAATAATGAAATTAAAATCATGATTTCCACATTTTATGTATACACACATTAAATTTTACAAGATTATAATGTAAATTTGTTCAAACATTGTGCGTGTTAATTTTGCATTTAAAATCACATTCTGTTTTTGTTTTTTAAAAAAGAACGTAATCAATTATTAATCATTTAGTCTCCACAAGTTTATTTTTAAAAGGTGAGTAATATCAGTGGGCATAATTAAATTTGACAATTAAAAATTAAAATCTGATTTTTAATTGTAATTAACAATTTAAAAATTACTTACGACGACTTGAAATTAATGTGGTGTGAAATTTGATTTTTAAACGGAATTGAAAATTAAAGACAAAAATAAGAATTTAATTTTTAGTTGTTAGTTTCATAAACAATTAATAAAACCATCATCTCAAAGATTAATTACTAATTACATTGTCACCAGAAAACCACTGACACAACATGAGTATGAAGTTGGCCCTAATTGTTTGCAAACGAATGTGTTTTTCGGCAAATAGCTATAATAATTAAAACGTGTATAAAAAATGTAAATTACTGTACTGTAAATTATGCATAAAAATATATTATTTTGAATAAAATTAAATATTATAGTTAAAAAAAGTTTGTCTTGTATCAATTTTTTTCAAATTTTAAATTTTTTATTAGTCATATTTTATTTCCTTATATTTTTTTGCGCAAATTTTAAAGTAATTTTATGTTTGTGCTTTGCTTTTATGCGAATTTTGAAAAATCACAGACCGCATCCCCCCTTTTTCAATGTAAGTTACGTCTATTTTTGCGCGATTTCGTTTGCGTGTGTTTTCTGAGGAACCTATCTATCGTGTAAAATGAGACCAGGTGTACTTCTTTAATGTACCCCCTCTATTGACAATTTCCTTAACTTTTTAGCCCATTTTCTAAATTTCATAATTTATAAATTTTTATATATATATTTATTTTTACTATTTCTATAAAAATATTTTTCTCTCACCCCATCTCTATTTAGATTTGGCTTTATCTTCTTAATTAATATAACTTATTTTTCTATATTAATTAAGAAGATAAAGCCAAATCTAAATTGAGAGGGGTAAAAACATTATTTTTATTTTTCTATATTAAGAGGACTAAAGCCAAATCTAAATAGAGATGGGGGAGGGTAAAAACATTATTTTTATAGAAATATTAAAAATAAAATAAAATAAATATATAAATATTTATAAATTATAAATATTTAGAAAATGGGATAAAAAGTTAAGGAAATTGTCAATAGAGGAAGTTACATTAAAGAAATATATGAAAAAGAGAATATAAAATTTAAAAAATAGTTATGATTGTAAAAGAGAAAGATGAAGATTAAAAAGAGGTAAGTTAAATAACCTGAAATAATAATAAGAATAAGAAGAAAGATAAGAATAAAATAAAAATTATCAATAATAAGAAAATATATAAAAGGATGAATAAAGATATAAAAGATTATAAGAAAATAATAGTAAGAGAAATTAGGGTAAAATAAATAACTAATAATAAAAAGTAAAATAGAAACGTAATAATGATATATTAATGGATAAAAATAGGGGTAAAATAAAATAGAATAAGATGAAAATGATAATAAAATAATAGGTATGAATTAAAAGATATAAAAGTATATAGTTAAAGTAAATATGATTATAAATAATAATGTATAATATATATATATTGTACCAGTCATTTCTTTATTCCTTCTGATCACTGAGGGCATCACCAGGTCACTGCAAGGGAGGCAATTCAAGGAGAAATGGGATGGTCAAGTCTTTATATGAAAGATGCAAAAAGAAAAATGAAAATGTTTGGTAGGTTGCAGTTTATGGATAGTAAAAGAATAGCTAAAATAGTATTTAATTGGGTTATGAGTAAAGGGCAGGCAACAAGATGGGTGAGAAAGGTAATGTGGTATGCAAAAGATTTGGATAAAAAATTTATATTGGTATACTTGTACAAAATGGGATGATTGTGTTAGGAGGATTGTTGAGTGTTGTAGTGGTAAGGAATGGGATAAAAGAATAGATGCATTAGTCAAGTGTTGGTGGCCGAGTGGTCAGCACAGCTACTTTACAAGCAATTGTCCCAGGTTCGCTTCCCGGCCGATGATTTGACACATGGGGAAAAAAAGAATAGATGTATTAATAAAGAATAGGGAGTTAGAGAGATGGAGGACTAATATGGAGAGTAAAAACAGTTTAACTATATATAAAAGTAAATGGAACATTGGGTATGAGTTAATTTATGATAATAGCAAGGAAAGTAGTTTATTGTTTAAGGCTCGAATGGGATCTTTAGCAACAAGAGAATGTATATGTAAATGGAAAAATATGAGTGATTTAGTCTGCAAATTGCGTAAGGGAAGCATAAAGAATATTAGGCATTTGTTAATTGAATGTAAATGCTTGAAAGCAGAAAGGGTACAAATAATGAAGTTATGGAAGAATAAATATAAACAAAGTGATTATACAGAAAGTGAGTTATTAGTTTTTATGCTGGGTTTGGGAAAAGATAAAGGGGATTTAGATATAAAGGCCATAGAGTTAACAAAGATTACATTGTGGAAATGAGATGGAGCAGATTATGGGAAAACTTAGGGTGAGGAATGGAAAGGGAAGGTAAAGTGACTAACAGGTTTCTCTGGGCATATGTTGCCGAGAGATTCCTGACTCCATTTAGGGAGAAGTCACAGTGCATCACATCACATGGAAAATTTTATTTATGGTGAATCAAAGATAATGATGATGATGATTGACTCTGGCTAAACTCAGAGAGAGAAAGAGATCTTTAAGATTATTCAGACAATTGAGAAAAGACAACAGAGACAAACATCAGCCAAACTAATTTTAAATACTTGAAAAGTTTATTAGATTCAAGCAAAAAAAATAAATCTGACAAACAAAATATGAAAGTTTGACCAAAGTGTATGTGAGTATAGAACATAAAATACTTTGGCAGATAGGTTCATTTTCTCACCTATAATTTAAAAGGGGATTAATAATATCTTCCTGCTGGAGATTTATAAAACAAAAAACAATTCTAATTTTTCCATTCAAAGATTTCTGAAAATAAAGTGGTCTTGCAAGGAAGTCAACGAAACAGCACAGGCAAGCATTCCTTAGTCAGAGACAGAAACAATGGAGCTAAGGACATCATATGCCTGCAGAACAGCTCATGATATACCACTTTTAAGGCAATTCACGGATGAATTCGAATACAAGACCATAGAGGCTAACAAGAAAGGATTACGATCTTACATAAAAGAAATCAAAATCTCTGATTTAAGAAAAACAGACCACGATACATGATAAACCGCCAGCCAAAAAATTTACGGTCTGCAGAAAAATACAAACCCAATTTAACTAAGCTAATTATAATGATAAAGGACATGTGAATTGAAATAAAATTACAAAGATCTGCCAAAGCATTTAGTAAGGGTTATTAATATAAAAAGAGAAAAGAATACAAAGCATATCAAATATAAACTCGCAATACCCTCTCAGATAAATAAATTGAAAACAAACACGGAATCTTAAAAGTAAGATTCCAACACGCTATAAATACAATATATAATAAATGCTAAAAATATTTAAATTAAATATTTAGAAGAAATTACAAAGATAGGTTTCTTTTTAAGATTAATCTGAGACTTTGATAAGAGATTTAACCATGGTGAGAATGTGAAATCTTTTATCTCGAGGTATAAGGTTAAGACTAGCTGATGTCTTTCAGCATGGCACACAGTTCAGTTCTCTTTAACATTCTTATGTAGATTTTGGCTTCCATTTATATTTCAGGAGACTGAAGATAATCAGTGAGTCAATTCTGTATCAGGCTTTTATGACATGATTTTGAAGGCATGGTCTGTCTTAGGATGATTTAGTATTACATGTGGAAAAGATTTTTCATAGCGTATATATTTTGCATTCTGTGTAGATGATTGCTATTTAGCGAAAAGTAGTCCGTACTATGATAGCGAAATATCAGGCAAGGTAGCACAGCAATACAAATAATTATCGCCAGCAGAATAATGAGATTAAGCAGTTAAAATTAGTCAGCTAAACAAAGTACTTATAACAGGTAGCTTCAGAAAATTTATCAGAGAACAATATCAGTCTGAAATCTGGAGCTATTTATTTCAGCTGTTATCTTCTATGTCATATTTAATCAGCAATTTCTGACCAGGGCAAGCCCTATCTCAAACTTAATCTTAATTAAAAATTCTGACCAAGGCTCTTTATCTTACTCATAATTAATTTTTAAAAAATAAATGTAAAAACAAGTCTCAGCTTTTAAAAATAAAATTTCAATAGATTATAACTGAAAATAAAAGAAACAGAAATGTAATTAAAACTTTCCAAAATTAAACTGCTTTTTCCAAAATGATTTAAAAAAAACTTTTTTTTTAATTATAATATTTTTACAAAAGATTTTAAAAAAAATGTCAAAAGAAAATAGATTTTAAAACTAAAATCTATTGCAAATAAAAATCACAGATCTTTTTTTAAAAAAAATTAAGCGAGTATGTGTGTTATATCACATACTCTAAATAATAAAATATAAAACTTTAATATCTTTATTTTAGAAACTTAAAAAAATGTAAAAGCCATTTTAAATTTTGCAATGGAACTTTTGAAGCGGATAGAATATCCAGTTCAATATATATAAAATAATGGTTAGATAATTATGTTTAAATGTTATAACTCTGATGAAGACTGCAGGATAATCGAAACTGTAAGGAAAATAAAGGCATAATTACATATAAAAGTTGTATTAAGGTGTATATGAGGAGATGAGTTTAATATAGATCACTTTAATAATGACTTGTGGTAATCAGAAGTTTCAGAGAAATAGCCATTTATCTTTGTACAAAATGAATTATAGCTTTTTCATAAATAATTTTTTTTTTTTTGTAATGAGCATTTACAATTAATACTGATAATAAGATGCATATTTATAAAGAAATAATGCATTACAATTCATATCTGCATGTTAAGCATTTTATAATAACCTAATAAATAATTAATATAAAAGTAAATTCCATAATAAAGTCAAATTATAAAAAATAAAATGTATTAATATTTACATTAGCTTAAATTGATTAAATTCATGTATGAACACACCCATATATATTTATTTGACTACAATAAAATATACTTACTTTAAAAAAACCCAATGGTCCCAACTTTGCAGTTACAACAGCGCAATCCCATAAATTCTATTTAAAAAACAAAACAAAAACTATAATTTGAATTCAAGTAATGTATTCTTTCTTTCATCTTAATAGATGCAAACTATTCAAATTGTCATGCAAACACAATAGACTATTACAAGGCAAAAGACTCTCCATCAGTTCTCCAACATTACTCACAGGCTTGTCAGGAAATATGGATAGTTCACTTGGCTATGGATTAGCTACTTGGAAAAAAAAAAAATCTGATATGCTTGGAACCTGAAAAAAATTTCCAAATTCTACAAAGTTTATATTTTAATTCCAGATTGTAGCCATAGCAAGTAAAGGCATCAACCAGTGAACCATGAGATTTTTAAACATATGAATAAAATGTGTTTAGTAAAAAGGTAACTGGTTCACTCTGCAAACTGCCTGCAGCACCATTTCTGAATCAACACATATTTTATATGTAACAACGTAGTTTAACTATTCACTACAAAAATTTTAATATTCTATCATGTCTCAATCATGAGTTAAGATATGAAATGTGGTTGTGTTTCATATCTTAATTTTACAATGGAACAACATATTAACATTAAATTTCGTTTTAAATTGGACAAAATTGCTACTGAAAAGTGATGGCAAGAAGAGTGCTAAAGATAATCAATGAAGGTATGAAACACAGTATTCATGTCTCTCATAATCCAGACACATTAGTAACTTAAAAAAATGAGACAATTTGCTCTACATAAATACTCTTCATGTAATAAAGATATATATGAGAGATGATGACCTGGCCCAACTGATGAGTGCTGGTTCAGCACGAAATGCATCTTGGGGGTTATATGTCTTTTATTGTATCTTTATTTATATGAAATTATTTATGAAATAAAAAAAATGGAGAATATGGAAGTTGTCTAATCTATAAAGAAAACTTAAATTTTTGTGATCAATAACTAAACCATATTATTATGTAACACATGCTTTCATTCAAAGATGGCACTGCAGATAGCTTGGAGAGAAACCTAATTATTTTTTCCACTGGGACATACTGTATATGCATTTCTACACTTCATTCTATTTTTATAGAGTAAATGTATTCCACAAAAAACTATGTTAAATATACACTCTACGTATAAATTGAAGGTAAAAATAATACAATAAACCAATTAATATAATAGAATATGTTCAAACTATATTAAAATCTTATTTAGACTTTTATTACCTTGTATATATTTCATAAAGTTATAGAGATATGCATATATAAATCAATATTGTAAGGAAAATAATGTTGTGAATCTATGAACCCAAAACTGAATTAAAAATAGAGTTTATATATAAATGCATAATAATTAGGCTTTATTCACTATTAAATTCAATTTCGGTAAATAAAAAAAGAATGACAAATTATAACTTATCAGCAAAATTTAATATATACACATTTTGATTTTGACTGTTTTTTATTTGATTTTTTTAATTAAATGCCAAAATATCTCTATTTTCTAACATTATATAGCTTATAAATATTACTTCCTATTGAAAAAAATCAGAAGAAATTTACTCAAACTGTCATTTAAAAATTCAATTCATTCATGTAATAAAGTTGAAATGAAAAGTGCTATATACGGTATAATAATTAATAAGTTTTGTTAAAATAAGTTATACGTATATAATAATTAATGTTTTATTAAAATAAGTTTTATTAATTGAAATAGACAGGAATTTTGTAATTAAATTTGGTACGCTATTAAAGATAAGTGCTCCAGATTAGAAACTAATTAAGCAGCTAGATTAAAAGTGCTGATTACTAAAAGTAGACAATAGCTGAGAATTAATTGGTTTGTAAAACATTCCTTAACAAGAAAAAAGAAGGAACAAAAAATAACTAAGCAGCACTTGCAGCGGGGAACTCATTGAATGCACATGAAAGTCAAGAGTTTTAACTTAGCATCGGAACAAACCCAGTGAACTCCACCACTGAAGGTTAAAAAGTGGACCTAGGAACTTTGCAGGCCACACCGGTCTATATTATGTTTTTTGTATGCCTACATGGCCAGCGTTCGTAAGTTAAACTTAATTGTCTAATAACTATATATGTAATATTATTTATCCGACTGAATTTATTAAACTATTTGTCTAATCACTTGGTTTCTGCTGTCTATTTACCTGATCGTTAAGCCGAGTGAGTGGCTGTACACAGCAAAAAATTGGCGCAGTTAATCGACAGGATACGTTCCAGTAGAAAAATCTGGTGCAATTTAGAAACAGTAGTGGATTAGAATTGAATTGTATAACGTAGAGAAAGCTACAATGAAATTGAGAATCGAAGTCCGGGTGAATATCGAATTAGTAGTCGGAAAAATTGTTTTAGTAAGCGTATTAATTTGTTTTAGTAAGCGTATTAACAGTAATTTGTTTTAGTAAGCGTATTAATAGAAATTTGTCCCAGTAATCGTGTTTAATAGTGTACCGGTCAAAACATGTCTATCCATCTAACATGAGCTGGAACACACAAAATGTACTTCAAACCCAGTCAAGCCCAAGATTTAGGTCAGGGACCAGCCTGGATTCGAACCCACCTTCTAAGCCCCAGATCAAACGCCTAATGAACAACATAATAGTGATGGCACATGAGAATTAATTTTAATCCGGCCGACTAGGAGAGCGGAGAAGACAATGAGACATTTATTTACTATGACTAAATAAAATATACCTAAGCATGGTTGTAATATGTGGAAGTGGAGGAAAGAGGAAAGAATTCGAACTACTCAAATAAGTTAGACAAAATATATTTTAATATAATGAAAAATTAGTTATATACATTTATAAATAAATTATGTTAGTGTGTGTGTGAATGAGCAAGCGATTACATAGTGTCATTCACGCTATTATTTCTCATATGCTCTTTATTAGCTAAATGATATATTATAAATAAACACACATCTTTGGTGGGTCTAATATTAAGATGCCAATTTATTATTACAAAGGATTACATAAAATTGCCATTAACGCTTTGGGTTATGGTTCTGAAACGTGGTGACTAACATATGATAGGGGAGCATTCTGAGATTCATTACAGATATAAGATAAATCATTTTCACGCCATCGAGGTCGTGAAAATAAATAGGATACATTTGAAAATGACATTTGATTAGATGACAAAATATCCAATGAAAAATTATTTAACAATAGTAAAACGAACGCTTTATTTTTCCCCAAGGCACATAGATACTCTTAAATAGATATATAAATTATGATGGTGGGACTGAATAAGATTGAAATAAACTTAAATAATAAAAGTAATTGGCGTTTATATATATATATCTTAAACAAAGCTTAATTTTAATATTATAGCATTAAAACGGGGTCATGAAGCAAAAGAAGTAATAATACGAAGAAGTTTGCGGTGCTGACATAATAGCCTAAAAATAACTACGAGGAAAAAGGTCGTGCTTCTGGATGAAAAACGAAATCTCACACCCCCTTCTTGGGTGGTGCTTAGAGAAAAACGGATAGGCATGGCGTGGCCCAGATTTTTGCTGGTATAACCAATGCGAGAGGCCTTTTATATACGAAGTGAGTAGATGGGCATAGCATGTGCCAAACTTATGGGTCACAGCTAGATGCATTTTATATGAAGAAAGTGGTTCCAGATAGCTCAACTATCTATGGAACGAGATATAAGAAATCTATGAGTTCGAACTTGTCACAACTCCCAGATTAGAAGCACGTAAACACAAAGACCGGCTAAATGTCAGAAACGCAATAATGAATGGATGTCATTAAAAACATTGAATAAATTTACAGCTTCAAAATAAATGACCCTTATTTGAAATACTATAACACGCAATGCATTTATAATATATATATATATAGGGAGAATATTTCACATACGTTAGGATTCTAATTAATAATAGAAACATTAAGATTTCCCCTTCCCTGTCCTACCATTTAAAACAAATCAATCCCACCTTCGTTGGTTTTATAATAACGGAAAATATTAAAGCATATATTTTAAGAGTATGGAAACTAAAAGAAATAGCAGTTATACATAGAAAAACAATTAATAAGTCACTCTTTCAGAATTGAATAAATAATATTTTATATGATATCAAAGCGTTAATTAGCCAAAGTTCTGGATTTTCACCGGGTTAAACAAATCAATTTTTATATTAAAAAAAAACGAACCTACAATGTTGATTCATAAAACAATCTGGCGAACGTATTAATTTATAATGCATTACATATATTTTAAGGGGACGTTAATAACCTTTGTATGAAGAAAAAAAAATGACAGAAAAGATTTTTATAAATTAAAAATCGCCAGTTTGCTTAGATTGGCAAATTAATAAATAAAATCAAAAAAACATATATATATAATCAAGTCATAAATATCTATAAATAAATGACCGCACCGAAATTAAGGAAAAGAAAGTTAAAAAGCATATGAGAATAGGATTAAATATAAAGAAATCATTTGAGAGCAAAATTAGGTTCACAGACATATATATATAAAAAATAAAAAATACATGGGAAGAGATCTTGATAGATTATTCGAGATTATAATAATACCTATTGGAAATCTTTCACGGCTTGATAGAGGCAGTTACAGTCAGAGTATTAGCAGGTTTTCTGGACACAGATAGGCTCCGCTAGATGTTGACAGCAGTGGATGGCCTTGATGAGCTGGTGAGACAAAGCTCCGGGAAGCACGGTTGATCTTTTAGCCAGCCATTCTTTTAGGTACGATGTCTTGTATATAGATTAATCACTCTTCAGTAAAACTCTCTCTCTTATCAAACTTTTCACTTTTATATGTTCTGATCTTTATCTATCGGATTGAATCTACACTGGCCTCCACCAATTGTAATTTCTTTAAGCAGTTCTGTGAGGTTGGTGCCTGCTTGGAGGGAAAATCTATAACTCTGCCTGAACATGCCCCAAGGGTTGATTTGCTAATTAAAAAAAAACAACAAGCATATTAAGTTTATCAGTCATTGTACTAACAAAATCTATTTAATTAAAGTTTAGATTAGAAAAATTTTAGGAATTTAGTACAATGACTTTCACATTTAGTATTTGACTAAAACTTAAATAGAAACTTTCAAAATACAATTGATCCCCTAATGTACATATAAATACCAACTTAATAAAATAAACATAATATAGCTCTACAAATATTATAAAATAAATAATTATTATAAAAGGTTAGTTTTAATCACAAAATAAGAATAAAATATACAAGATTATAATATTAAAATATACTTCCACCTATTATGAGATGGGTGTCAGTTAATAAGGTTGGGTTTAAACCCAGACTAGTGCTGATGACATTGGCACTAGGTGAAGCAGAAATATGTACTATATTTCCAGCTTCAATAGTTATCTCGTAGTGAAATAGAATTTTTTTAAAAAAAAAAAAAAGAAGCAAAATAAAAAATGACATCAGTGCCTCAGGTAACAATTAACGAGTTCAACGTTAATAACCCTTTTGATTGGCCAATTTACCTTAAGAGAATTGAGAAACTATTTTTGATTAATGGCACGACAAGCGACCCCATTAAAGTTGCCACATTATTGTGTTATGCCGGGCAACAAGTAATCGAAATAGCAAATAGACTCTGTGAACACGAAGAGCCAGAGAATTTGCCATACAATATAGTTACGGGGAAATTAAATAATTTTTTCAGTCCCCAGCCTTCGAAGCATGTCGCAAGACTACACTTCAGAAACTGAAGGCAAAACAAGGGAGAGCGTATACGAGATTATGATCAAGCTCTAAGAGAACTTGCTAAAAGTTGCAGTTATGGCGATGCCTTAGAGGATAATCTGCTTGAGCAATTACTTTGGGGCATGTCAGACGATAGGCTTAGGCAGCAGTTACTGGCCTCAAGAGAGTTGACGTACGACGAAGCAACCAAAATGGGAGTAGCCCACGAAATAGTACTCGACCAATCAGAAGAATTTAGAAATTTTACCCACAAAAATGACGGTAATGCGTATATTCGGAAAACTGAAAATAAGTCCCAACCTATTAAGCGCAAAACATATGAGATAGTGTGTTATTGCTGTGGAAAAAAAGGCCACATGGCTCGTAAGTGTAAATATAATAAGGAGCATTGTAGGACCTGTGGTAAAGTTGGACATTTGCAGAAAGTATATCAAAATAAAGGAGAAAAGGATCGTGGCAACTCGCCAACTTGTAAAGTTGAAAATAAAAAAAAGTGTGATATTTACAATACACAGATTGGATACGGAAATCAGTTTATGCTGACAGTTAATTTATTAAAGACACTAGTAAAAATGGAAATTGACAGCGGATCAGGCATGTCAATGATGATACTTGAAGACTGGGAGAAAGTAGTGCAAAATCGAAAAAACCCTCCTTTATTAATGAAGACAAATTTAAGAGCAAAAGACGCTAGCGGAAATAGTATGAAAATATTAGGGAAGGTGATGGCTCAGATTGAATTAAATAGTAAGGTTAGAACACTACCGTTATATATAGTACAAGGCGGTCTAAATCCTATTATAGGTAGGGAATGGTTCGATGCTTTGGGAATAGAGATATGTGTGATAAATAAAGTTGCTATTGAGCAAGAAATGAGAAATAAATATTGTGAATTATTTAAAAGTGATGAGGGAAAAATTATTACGATGCCTATAAACATAGAGCTACAAGGTGGTGCGACCCCCGTTATCTGCAGACCCAGAAAAGTTCCTTTTGCACTGCAAACTAAGGTAGAACAAGAGTTGATAAATCTGGTTAGTAAAGGTGTATTAACGCCAGTCGAGAAAACGGAATGGGCCACTCCAATCGTGGTTATATCTAAACCAAATGGGCAGATCCGCATTTGCGGAGATTATAGGACTACAATAAATAAAAACCTCACTAAAAGTCAGTATCCTGTACCAAATGTCAGGGAAATACTGGCAAATATGCAAAAGGCAAGTCACTACGCTAAAATTGATTTAAAGGCCGCATTTCACCAGATACCAGTTTCTGAACGCACCTCAGAATTGCTAACTATTACAACACATAAGGGATTGTTTAAGTATAATAGATTGCCTTATGGAATTACGGTTGCACCAAATATTTTCCAGGCCAAAATGGACATGCTGTTCCAGCAAATGGATGGTGTAACACCCTATTTTGATGATATTTTGGTCGTGGCCAATTCAGAAGAGGAATTACATGAACGAGTTTTAAAAGTTTGCGACAAGTTATGCAGTTTCGGAGCTAAAATAAACGCAGACAAATGTATCTGGATGGCAACTGAATTAAAATTCCTGGGACACATAATTTCAAAAAAGGGAAAGAGACCCGACCCTCAAAAAATTGCAGCCGTAAAGGAAGCCCGAAGACCTAGAAATGTTAAAGAACTTCAAGCTTTCTTAGGACTTCTTAATTATTTTGAAGTTTTTCTTAAGGGGAAAGCTCACATAGCAAAACCGCTATACAATTTATTAAAAAAGAGCCAAAAATGGATTTGGGATCAACCCCAAGAAAAAGCTTTTTGTGACACGAAAAAATTATTAATGTCAAACAGCTTATTAGTACACTACGACAGTAGCCTCGAATTGATATTGACAACTGATGCATCCGAAGTTGGGGTAGGAGCAGTCTTAAGCCATACAGTAGCTGACGGTGAGCGACCAATTGTCTACGCTTCCAGAACATTAACAAAAGCTGAGCAAAATTATAGTCAACTGGATAAAGAGGCGCTGGCTATCATATTTGCGATAAAAAATTTTCATCAATATTTGTATGATCGACAGTTCAAAATCTTTACCGATCATAAACCGCTGTTGAGATTATTAGCAAAAAATAAAACTGCCCCTGATCATCTAAGCCCTAGAATGTTACGTTGGCTTAATCTGTTATCAGGATATGATTTTGATCTGAATTTCAAAAAAGGAAAGATCATTAAACACGCAGACGCACTGTCAAGAATGCCCATTAAAGCTGAATTACAAAAAGACTATGTAAGACTTCAGAAACAATAATTTCTGAAGTGGTGGAGGTGCTATATACGGTATAATAATTAATAAGTTTTGTTAAAATAAGTTATATGTATATAATAATTAATGTTTTATTAAAATAAGTTTTATTAATTGAAATAGACAGGAATTTTGTAATTAAATTTGGTACGCTATTAAAGATAAGCGCTCCAGATTAGAAACTAATTAAGCAGCTAGATTAAAAGTGCTGATTACTAAAAGTAGACAATAGCTGAGAATTAATTGGTTTGTAAAACATTTCTTAACAAGAAAAAAGGAACAAAAAATAACTAAGCAGCACTTGCAGCAGGGAAGTCATTGAATGCACACAAAAGTCAAGAGTTTTAACTTAGCATTGGAACAAACCCAGTGAACTCCACCACTGAAGGTTAAAAAGTGGACCTAGGAACTTTGCAGGCCACACCGGTCTATATTATGTTTTTTGTATGCCTACATGGCCAGCGTTCATAAGTTAAACTTAATTGTCTAATAACTATATATGTAATATTATTTATCCGACTGAATTTATTAAACTATTTGTCTAATCACTTGGTTTCTGCTGTCTATTTACCTGATCGTTAAGCCGAGTGAGTGGCTGTACACAGCAAAAAGCCAATTGTTACTTTCTTATTCAAATAAAAAACACAAATTTTAAGCTATACTTGAGGTGCTTAGTTGCCTTAAATGCAAATTCTAGAAATTTTTAAAAAAAATTAAAAACAATTTCTTAAAAAACAAATTTTTTTTTAAAAAAAAAATTAAATTAAAGGTTATTTTAAAAAGGCATATTTATTATGCAGTCTTGGATTAAAACAAGTCATTAAAAAAAAAAATTGAATTTTTCCAGACTGTTAAATTAAATCATATAGAAAAAAAAATGATACCCTTCCCTCCTATTCATGCACGATCACAATTGTGTGAAGAAAAGTCCATATATGAAGTGTGACAATATTATTCCCGAAATGACTGTGTGATGTCACCCGTAACTTAATTGCATTGAAATTACATAAGTATTCATGTTTGAACGTGCTTAAACTAACATGTGTAAATTTTAAGCTAATAGAGTCAGTTGTTAGTTAGCTATTGAGAAGATAATAAATATCCATGTGGATGTTTTGGCACAAAGATGGATCATCGAAATTTTGAGCAATATATTAACTGAAGCATTACAACTGTTGCAAGTAATATATGGTGAAGATATGATAAATGATCCCAAAAGCGGACAGCCAAAAACAACAATGACTGACATTAATATTGAAAAAGTGTGAAGTGCAATACGGTCTAACATATGATTAAGTGTAAGATTGATAAAGGAAGAATTGCAGATTAATTAAGAAACAGGCTAATTTTAAATAAAGAAATTGGACATGAGAAAGATTTCTGCGAAGTTTGTGCCTCAGATTTTGACTGATGAACAGAAACAGCATTGGTTTGATGTTCCAACTGATCTTTCTTCAAATACAGATCTGCTTCTGAGAGTAATTACAGGTAATTAAATGTAGTATTTTTCAGTATGATCCAGAAACAAAATGTCAGAGCATGCAATGGAAATCCCCAGATTCACACAAAAAGACATGCATGTTGTGCTCACAGTTTAAGACCATGCTGGTGTGCTTCTTTGATCACAAAGGAATATTTCAAGAATTTATTGAATAGGGACAAATAATCAACCAACAATGTTATTTAAAGGAACTTCAAAGATTAGGAGATTCTGTTCAAAGGAAAAAACCTGAACTGTGGTCTGATAAGTGAATCATTCATTATGACAATGTACCAAGTCATAAGGGACTCATTGTAAAACTTTTTGTCTGAAGATCAATTACACAACTACACCATCCTGCATCTTCATCTGACTTAGCTCCCTGTGATTTTTAGTTATTGCCAAAATTGAAAACTATGCTGAAAGGATGAAGATTTTCTACTATAACTGATATCCAACAGAATGTGAGACAGCTACTCAATTGTATTCCTGAAAATGAGTTCCACATGTATTTCCAAAAATGGGAGCACCATTTTAATCAGTGTATAGATACTAAATGAAACTACTATGAAGATGACAGTATCTACTAGTGTACACTTCCACATGTATATTTTATAAAGATGCATTTTGGGAATCAAATTGTCACACCTCATATATAGAATAAGAATTAATGATATATACACTCATACAACATATAAAATTATCACAGAAGATTTTTTTTAATGAAATTGAAAAATGTTTGAAAGATGAAAGTGCAGCGAATAAATCTATATAGAAAGATACGAAATGAGACGGGGGGCATATATTATGAATTTTTGACAAGAATTCTAAGAAAACATGGAAGAATAAAAATTAAAAGTACAGCAAACTTTGAATATAATTTGATTAACCAAAAAATATGTATTTCAAAAGTGTTATGCTTTAATATATTAATTTCAATCTTTTAAAAACTTTTCTCAGAACAATGTAATTCAAAATAAATAATACACAATGTATATATAAAAAGCTTGGTTTAATACTTTAACAGCCTACTGTGTTGTTAAAATATTAAAACCATGCTTTTCCTTAACATACATTATGTATATATTTATTTTGCATAATATATTAATACAAGAAATGGGATAGCAATTACTGAGATATAAGATGATATTATTGCAAAATTAATAAAAACTTAAAAACAATGACAGTAATAGATGATATGTTTAATCTTCAGAAATAATGCAATAAATTTAAGTAGAATTTACAAATTTTTTTTTAAAATACTGGAATATTTTAAAAATCACTCAAATTTGAGCAATATCATGTTAACAAACAATTTATTAAAAAACAACTGTTCAGATAAGAGTAACTAATAAATAACAATTCAATGGTAAATTTTATAGTTAGATAATGCAATATTATTCATGAAAGACAGAATATGAAAATTATTAAAACAAATGAATATGTAAAAAAAAGAATATAAGTATAAAATAACAAAAGCTAGTATAAAAGAGAATAAGACTTGCAGATATAAAATGTTATCTTGGTATTGAGAGAAAAGTTATAGCAACAATAAAAAATTGGCATAATTATTACAAACTTGGATAGTGTATGAAAAACTTTTACAAAATACATGTATATATAAAAAAAATAGCTTACAACAAAAAGATGAGATATAAATCTATAAAAAAAAAAAAAAAAACTTCTACAAAATAATGGAATTATTAGATACACTTATTTAAAAACAAACAAGTGAAGAAATAGAGATATTATTGACTAATGTACCAAATAACTTGGTGAATATAATAATGATATTAGAATTTAAGATGTTGCTAGGAATTATATATTTTATATATATATATATAGTGGAGTTATGATTTCTATTATATTTTTATCCAAAACCCCTTGGCATATACTGCATATATTTTGTTGATAAACTTTGATTAGAATAAAACATGTATTGTTTACTGAACTGTAACAGAACTTTTCAATATGCACACACATATATATATATAATAGACACTTTTTTATACATATAATATGCATATAATAGTATGAACAAAAAAAATTTAAAATAATAATATAGCTGATAATATAAAAGTAACAAACTTCTGGTCATGTGTTTTTGTCAAATTTATGCGCTCTCACCCATACGCATCAGTTTAAAAAGTATAAGTGGCCAACCTTTGCTTACAATCCTGAGATCAGGGATTTAATCTATTGTGTACATGAATTATAACTTAATAAATGAATTGTACAAACTTATTCATTCTATAGCAGGAGAGATAGAATTTCATTTTAAACCACCTGCGATTAAAAATAAATAGTGAATTTTGAATTTTACTGTAATAAATAGACTATTTATTATAGTTAATAATAACAAATTGAGGTACACATTTATATATACTTAACAGACACTCGTTTTTCATTGAAAAAAAAACTAACTGTACTGTATTTTTACGTTTTAAATAAAATAAATAGTGAAATGTCTGATGTCATCGCAATTAAATATGCACTTTCAAAAACTTTTTTCTCTTATAGAAATGTAATAAGTCTCAGTATTAAGAAACCTCAAGATGTTCAAAAATTTTCTATAACTTTTAGCATTATTCTTAGAAAGCATTTTATTATAAAGAAATACTGCATATCAAATCCAGAAATAATAAAGGAAATAAAAATTTTCAACATAAAAACATGATCATATATACTTAATATAATAATCAGGATAAATAAGATTAAAACAAATAACTAATTATAATTACAATTATTAATAACAACCTGGCTTTCATCTCTTATTGAGATCTTTTCAAGATATAAAATTTAAACATCACATAACCTATTAATTACATTTACTCCCCCTATTGGACATTATTTTACCTTCAACAATATAATTAACATTGCACATATAAACCTATAAATAAATTTTAAAAAATACATTTTTTTTTTTTAAAACTATATAAATACATATACATATTGAAATGGTAATCCTTTTATCCCTCCCGTTTCATCTTCAGCCTGAGTACCAACTCTATCTGGGCTAGGTTCAAACCTAATTAAAATAAGATATATAATGGTACTATCATGGCTATATGTGCGGCATTATATATGTACATACGGATAAACACTGTAAATATACATTACATTAATTATTACAGTGGATAAATTTTGGTTTGCTATATAAAATAATGTTATAGATTTAATATTATAAAGTCAATTTATTCCATTATAAATTCGTATATAGATGTATAATCCAACCCATATTGTAATACATATAGGGTGGCATGATTCAAATTTATTAAAAGTTTTAGTTTTATTAATTAAAAAAAAATAGTTGAAAACCAAAATTTGCATTAAACTGTTGCACCTGTGATAAAAATAAAAATCAATTTAAGTTTTAATAATTGTGGTATTCTAAATTGTTTACAACAAAACAGTTATATAGCAAAATCGCTGGACCGGCACTATTAAACAGCCTGGGGAAATTTACAATGCCTTGAAAATTTCAAACAAAAGTTTTAAAATCAATTTGTATGATCTAATGTAATTACTTAAGTTAATGGGTTTTCAGGCGAAATAAATTCTCCACGAGCAAGTGCTTGAATCTAAGGGGTATAAATAGGCCATATTTTAAACTTGACGAGGAGAATCCATTTTTTGTAATAGCGTTTGCTAACATGCTCCATGCCACTGTATTTTTCAACATATCTGGCTAGGGAAAGCAAAGTTTTGCTGTTTCTCCATGGGAGAATGGCAGGGTTTACTTCCATATGATGCCTTAACTACCAGAGCACTGCAAGATGAAATTCTACAGCCATAGCCTACTGCAAGAAGAAAGAGAAGACACCAGAAACCTGCTCAAGAAAGACCATCACCAAGCCTGAAGTCCAAGCGCCTATGTATCCAGCTGAAATTAATGACCGGTAATATAAAATTCAAAAACCGTAGAGCTCTGTATTAATTGCTATTTAATTTTAAAACTCTAAATCTAAAGCTAGCTAAAATGTAAATTAACTTATGAACATTCAAATTAATGTTATTATAAATCTTACCTAAATTACGTAATCTTTTTTTTAAAAGTATGTAATTTATCTACCCACCATATAACTCTTTTATTTAAAACAAATTAATATTTTTCCATAACTTTCGATCATCTGTCACTGCAGTTATGCCTACATTTTCTTTACGATTGTTTTAAAATATATTTGATATTGATTATATGCTAGTGCTTTAAAACAATGAGCCATTAATTTTATTAAAATTTTAGAGAAGATATAATCAAGATTATCTTCATATAATTAATTCCGAATGTCACCATTTATGTGCGCTGTTTCAAAATCCTATATTCAGAGTAATAACGAATTGCTTTGCACACAATATTACTATTACATATTTGTTTAATATAAATGCATAATGTGGTTTGCTCATAAATTTAAATTATAATTTTAATTAATGTTAATAAGTAATGTTCTAACCTTAGGACAATAAGAAAATATATATTTATTTGTTAAGCTTTTAGTAAACCACTTCAAATATACTTTTCCCTCTTAATTGATGATTATGATGTAGATTGAAAATGTTAACAAGATTGAAATATAATTATTCCTTAGATAGCATAGATATATATAATGCTAGTTAAGATATGGTCATAAAATCGAATGTGAGAAAAATATTAAGAGTCATAAAATATGTTAAAGATTATCAAAAAAGATATGTTATGTAACTTGATACATTCAGAAAAATTTGGATAGATGTGTAAATATAGTTAAAGGTCCAGCAAAATTAGGTAATAAATGGACATTATTAGATAATTAGAAGATTTTAAAATTATGGTAGAATTGTGAATGAGAGCTTGGGGGGGGGCGGGGTAGAATATTTATTTGTCTGCATAGGTATATAAATATATATATGTGTGTGTGTGTTTAAATAGTTTTTAAAAAAAAATTATATTTTTTTATTATTTATTTATAGGTTTATATATAATGTTAATTATATTGATGAAGCTAAAATAATGTCCAATAGGTGGAGTAAATGTAATTAATAGTGAATTATTGGTTTTTATGCTAGGTTTGGGAAAAAATAAGGGGGATTTAGATATAAAGGTTATAGAGTTGACAAAAATTATGTTGTGGAAATGGGATAGAGCAGATTATGGGTAAATTTAGAGTGGGGAATGTAAAAGAAAGTGGCTAACAGGTTTATCTGGGCTTAATTGCTGATATATTCTTGACTTCGTTTAAGGAGAAGCCATAATACATCACATCACATCACATGTGATGTATAAAACTTTATTTCTTGAAAAAGTCTTAAGAGATAATTGTAAATATAATTAGTTGTTTGTTTCAATCTTATTTAAACTGATTATTATATTAAGTATATGTCTACAACAATTTTGTGGACAAATAATTTTTATACTGAATATTTGACCATTGTATATGATTATATATAGCATTCTGAGAAGACAAAATATCTGCTGACATATAAAATTTTATTTACAATTATTATTTTATTTTTTAAAAAATATGATTATATACAGCACTCAGAGATGGAAAAATGACTTCTTAAGCATTGTAAAATGTATTAAATTTCTGAATTTTAATGTGTTTTTTATTTTATTTACATTTTTGTTTGTTTACATTTTCTTTGGAAAGCTATAATTGAAGTTGTGTATATTGGTTCAGTCTAGTTCATAGTTTCACTGTATGAGATATGTGTATGTTTAAATACACATGCATATAAAGGTATAAATTACAGACGGAAATAAATATTAAGTTATAAAAGAATCATAGAATTTTAAAAGATTGATCTTTTTAAAATAGTGAAATAAAATTTAATTATAACTTTGTAAGATTAGAAAAAAAGACTAATGTCTAAAAATAAGAAAAGTAAAGGCAAATTAATTCAACGAGGGAAGAATGCAGTATTATAATGGTATATGGAATAATTAAAGGAATTCAAGAAGTACATTTCCTCTGTGTTAATAAACTGTAAGTTAACTATAACTCATTAATTAAAGTTTCTTGTATCCAGCATGGGAGCAATGAAAGAAGTAATCACTTTATTTGATAGTCGAGATTATGAGCCAATCAGCATTAGAAAAGAAAACAATGAGAGGACTCAGTGAAAATTGGATCAAAAAAAGAACAATTTATTCTAGGAGCTTCACCAGTGCACACAGACTAGTAATGGGATGCAAAACATCATCAGAATGCACAGAGACTTCAAGTGCAGAGAGCTGGTCTCCAAATGTATGAACAGCCAATTAGTGCTTACACAGGTCATATGGATCTTAATTATTATTTTTATAAGCCTGTGGGCTTATGTATATATGTAATGTAATTAGACCTATATGAATTGTAATGATGGTTAACAATTATTAAGATTATTATTATTAAATGCAATTAATCTCAACCTAATAGTATTGAGTCATTACTGGGAGATTATTATAGTTAAATTAGTCTGGGAACAGTTAAGCTTGCAGACCAGGTGTGTAGCAGTACAATAAAAGACAGCTAGACATAACAAATTTGGAAATTTAGTCAGGGAACAGAAAGCTCCCTGATAAGGGTCCGGGCTGTAAAATTTAGAAGGCATGGACATATCAAATTGGTGCAGTTGCACAGTCTTAACATGAAGCTCATTGGTTGGCACTCATAACAGTTATGCAGTCCTCACTTCAAACCTAGGGAAAGTTAGTTTGTCAGTGCACTTGCAGCCGCAGTTCAAAGTTAGAAACTGTAAGGAATTTACAGTAGTATTGGAAGCACCTAGTACTTGGCTCATATCAAATTGCACAGTAAGAAGTTGATTCTAATTGGGAGTCAAAAGTAAAGGTTAGATTTATGCATAAAGATTGATTAAAAATGCAATCAGTTATAGGGAAGTTTCATATCATTGAGACAAGTAATTGGCCCTCTTCGTAAATAAAATCGAAGATGATAAATACAATTGCGACAGTTTTATGTTTCACTGGGAAAGGGATACTTGAAATTGTGAATAGGCTTGCCACACCCTTCACCCCAAAAGAAAGCTTGTATAATCAATTTAAAGAGCATTTGTCTAATTATTTTAACCCCCTCTCCTCTAGAATGTCGCTAGGTTATATTTCTGTGACTGTTACCAGGATAGCAAGGAAAGTATTTAAGATTTCGGTTGTTCACTTTGGAATTTAGCAAAGAATTGCATATATGATTCATTTTTAGATGAGGTCCTCCTGGAACAGTTCCTTAGCAGCATAAACAGTGACAACCTATATCAACAATTACTGTTGGTCACTAGTCCTGGAGCAATTGAAAAAATATGCAGAGTTTAATTGGAGTCAGAAAAAGCAAACAGAAATCTGTAAAATGTTTAATCCAATTGAAAACAAAGTCACAAATAGTAAAGAGAAAAGAAAATTAGTAACAGCAAAAATTCATTTACATGCTTTTTCTGCTAGAAAAATGGCCATAAGGTCAGTAACTGTTATTACAGACATGAACACTGTAAACACTGCAATAAAAAAGGGTACATGAAAGTTATGTGCAAAAAAGAGATCGTAACTAGAAAGAATACAAATGGGAATGAAAGGCTTACTAATATTAAAAAAATATGGCAACAATGGATAATGATAAAATATTGATCAAAATTAAAATATGTGATCAACTGATAGCTAAAGGTTGATAGTGGGAGTGGCGTATCACTAGTATTAATCCACGACTGGTATACTATTCCAGTTGTAATAAAATCTCTGCAATTTAAAAAACTGATTTGCAAGTACGCCAGTATGTAGAAGTAAGGGAAAAATTATAGTATTACCACTATATGTAATACATGCCTCCATCAACCCCATATTTGGATAATGCTGGTTCAATGAAATAGGAGTAAAAATAACATTTACTAATGAAATCAATAGCCCCAAGATAAAAAAAATTTCCAGAGAGGTCAAAGGAATTTGGGCAAAGTAGATATACCCATTGTAAAAAAACTATTCCAGCAGCCAGTACTTAACAAAAGCAAGTCAGAGAAGGTCTGTGGGGACCAGAAACATAAAGAAACTAAATATATAGATGCACTGAAATCAAAAGTAAAAAATAAAATGGGAGCTCATTGGACAAAGCAGAATGAAGGCTATCAATGGATCATAAGAAAGATCAAAGAAGGCTGGCCTGGGCAATGCCCCAGTTTCCTCCACAAGAAACTATGTAATACCCATAAACAGCTGTCATTATTCAAAGGCTGCATTATGAAAGGCGATCGTATGCTGATACCAATGAAGGGTAGACAGAAAATAGTAAAGAGGATGCACGATAGTCAGCGGGACATCAGCAGAGAAAAAGCTCTCACCCTTAGTGATGTCTGGTAGCCTGAGAGCCACCAAACAGCTACAATGCAGCTAAGTAAGATAGAAAATAATTAAATCTTTTAAAAACATTTTTCCACAACATTATTTTTAATTTTCTTTCTCCTGATCAAAGCCAATTTCATTACCTTCATTCTTAGTGCCTGAAAAAAATTTTTAAGAATAAATAAAGTATTTTTAAGATTTAGTGATGATTTCTTTGACACATTGCTTGCTATTTTTCCTGTCATTATAAGACTTTAATCAGAAAATCATTTGTAAAATATTATTCACCATTTTGGAATCGGTAATTATTAATTATTGAATGCACTATACAAAACACAGATATGTCTAGGAAACTTTGTAAAATAATATAATAATATAATTAATAAAATCATTTCTTTCTTTTTTTTTCATTATTATTGTAGTTATTTTTCATCATAACAGAATCAATTCATCAGTTGAATATATATATAAATTGAAAATTTGATTCTTTTATAGTGATATGCATCATATTAAAGCATTGTGTCACTACTTAAACCAGAGTTGAAAGCCTCCGGCTCATAGGCCAACGCTGGTCCTCAAAAGCTCTCAATCTGACCCACCAGACATTTTCAAAAACATACATAAATTGTCTCTGTATAAAACTTCTATTCAAGCATGTATAGTGCAAATATTGAATTAAGAATCAAGTAAAATAAAATGATATAGTTGAGAAAATATTTTTTTCTCTTCAATCTTTATAATAGTTCTAGTTTATTTTATCAAAGGTACAATATTCCAACAAATTAGCTACAGTGTGTGGTCTATCTGACTACGGAATTAATTTACAGTGCTGATAATTTTGTTTGTTTTTTGTAGTAATTTTCACAGTTGAATGTATACTAGCAAAAAGAAAACTCTAATTTTACCATTTTATTATTCTTATTTTGCCTTATTTTTTTAATTAGGATGGTTACACTCAGTAAGAAAAGAAAAACTGTCAAAGAAAAAATGCATTTAAAAAAAAAATGGATCAATGCATATATTATATATTTATAGAAATAGTAAATTGATGTGCCTGATATACCTGGAAAATATTTCAGTTAATAAAGAATACAATGTTAAGAGGCACTATTAGTCAAACATTCTGATTACAACAAAATTCTTGGAGAATAAAGAAATATTAAAATATATTTTATAAAAAGTACAAATAAATCAGAAAATTCTGTGAAAGCAACTTATTGAAAAAAAAAAAAAAAGTTTATAAAAAATTGCATCCTAGCTAAAGTGCAGAACATAAAAAAAAGAAATTTGAAAATAGGAATATGTCATAAAGAATAATTACAAGGCAAATGGAAAAACTGACATTAAATGTGGAATGGTCATTAATAATAATGATGTTATTTTATTTTTAATTCACAAAAAAATTATGGTCCTCATTTAAAAAAAGAAAGTTGAAATTGATTAGCCAGTTAAAAAGGTTGTCCATCCTTAATAATTATGGGTAAATTAATTAAATCTTTTATCAAATGTGACAGGCTAATTTTTAAATCAATAATTTTGTAGGGACTGCAAATGATATTAGAAATATCAAAGTGGTCCTTAAAAGAAAAAAGATTTCTCAGCCCCGACTTAAATAAATAAATAAGTCTTTTGCAATATAAGCCTATTCAATTGTTAATAATTTCCATTTGAAGTTCTGTTTCTAAGATCAAATTTCAAATGAATGTTTGTGCATCACCCTCCTCCATGAACATGTGGAGTTTCTATACTAATTAAAAATTCTCAATGAATGATTATATAAACTTAACATTTTAGGTTAATTATAAATATATATTTTGTTTTTAAAAAAAATTGTGTATTACCTTGTATTCACCAGGTTTAGCATTCATTGTTCTTGTTTTAAGAACATCTAATGGTTGCGTAATTGCTGTTGCGACTGCACCCTACACAGAAAAAAACAAAACAATTATTTGCTTAAAACACAAAAGATATATTTTTATATTAAATTTGAAAAGTTTTAAATAATATGATGAAATAAAAAACATACTGCTGTAAAGCTAGATACAAAGTGTGTAACAACATTATCGTGGAAAAAACTTGTTCGGAGTAAGAATTCCTTCACTTGGTCATAAAACGATAACTATATAAAAAAAAAATTATAATATCATTTTTTAAAAAAAAAAACATTAAAATAATAACTACATTTAAAAATAAAGCTAAAAAAGTTTATTAAAAATATATAAATAATACAATGAAAGATAAGCTATAAAAATCACAAATATAAATAGTAAATAAGTATTGTTATCTCTAGAGAGAGAGAAAAAAAAATTAGAACTGAATGTGTATGTGTAAATGTGATTGAAATTCATAATACTATTATCAGAATTAGTGCAGGCATATGACCAATGACATGAAAAGTTCATGGCATCTGGAATTTATAGTAATCGAAATAATAAAATATGACAAGGTTAAAAGAATATAAAAAAAAGTAGGGAAGAGACAATAGCTTAGGTCTCCAATATTTCCTTCACATGAAAACATAAATCAGACTGAGATGACATTACCTGATTATATCAGGCCCTCTATGAATACCTGTACTTCTCTGCAGCCACTTATCTGAAGTATCCTATCAGCCCAAGCACTTGGCTGAAATTTGGCACATTGAACAATCATTTACATATAGTCTATAATAACACTACCAATAAGGTTGACAAAACTTTTAGACATTTTAAAATTTTGGATAAGCAATAGTAAAAACTGAACATTTTGCTGCATTCACCATTTAATATGAAGCTCACCCTCCTAATAACTTCTTTAAAATCTGTTTATTTCATAACTTTTGCAACTTGCATATGATTGGCTGCAACGATCAATGATTTGTATATTTTACTAATTTACACCTATTAATTTAAATCTTAAAGTAAACTTAACTGCATCAAAGTATAGTATACAGTTAGTACTTTTATCCTCATTATTTGAGATTCAAATCTAAGATAAAACATGGAAGTTTTTTCAGGTAACTGAGACCTTTTAAATAAGTTTAGAATTTTTTTCAGACATATCTAAACAACTCAAATAAATCTTCCGTGTATTGAAAAATAATAGAAGTTAATTAGCCAGATAGCAGTCTTTTTTCCATTTAGTCTATAGAAGGGGTTCTAAAAAAGCCTTTCTTCTGCAGTAAGATATTTAAGACTTTCATATTTTATATCAAATTAAACATCCACAGTATACTGAGATAAAGTGAACATGATTTGAGACTGGCTCAGTCTGTTACGTGAGGTGACAATATGGCTATCTCAGGGTGCAGAATGCAATAAAATGCAAAAACGAGATATGATATCTTAAAAAATATTTTTTATTGAATTAAACAATAAATATATCAGTTTTTAAAGCTTTCTTTCCTTAGGTGACAAAACTGATTGGCCCAAGCATTACTTGAGGTAACTTTACAAATACGATGTTTAATAATCTTTCTCTGATATAATAACTAAATGTATTTTAAGTAGATAAAGCCAATCTTCTTAAGAAATTGCATAAGAATTCTTATAACACAATTACAAATAAAAATTATTTTCCATAGAAGATATATTGAAAATAAATAAATTTTTAGTAAGCTGTAGAATTTAAGTGCAAGAAATATTGTAGATAAAAAAAATTGATAAGAAAACTCCAGAAGTTTAAGTTAAAAGTATTAATTAATGATAATGAAAACTTAATTTAGGAATAAAAATGATTAGTTAGATAATTAAAAGGCTTCAATAGACTTAATGAAAAGAATGGAAACACAAATGTTGAACTGATTAGTAAAGATAAAATCTTAATAGAAATAGTAGATCCGGAAAGCAAAATCAAGTAAATGCTTTTGCAAAGGAATTTTAAGTAATGGAAAATTGCAGATAAGAGAACAACTAAACTGAAGACTATAAAAACTCGGAATTGTAGAGTTGAGTGTCTTTTGCTCTTTTTCCTATTTTGTGTTGGCAAAATGTTTTGTGTGCAATGAGTATTGTCGGTAACCAGTCAACATCTGTGAGGGAATAAACCCAGATGTTTCAGAATCTGAAGGTAAAAAAAATCCAACTAGATTTAAAGCAGATTGTCCCGATCTTATTTTGTTTTTTGTAAAGCCTAAAGAGTTCTTAGGTTTTAACTTGGGGAACTTTATTTATTTAGCCTAGTTGTGAAGGAGTCAATGCATTAAATGAGACAGTTATTGTCGGACTGTATTTAAAAAGTGTTTAAGAATTCCAGGAGTATTTATTATCATTATGTGTATATATTATTTGTAATTGAGCTTGTATATATTCTAGTTTTGTCTTGTATAACTTGCAATAAATCTTTAGTTCTAAATTTACTTTTACTTATTAATTAATTGTGGTTTGCCTTATGCAAGTCGTGGACAAATATACAACATAAGCAACTAAAATAATTTCTTTCTAAATTTTCCAAAATGAATATAACATTTTAGAAAATTTCATAAATGAATTATTATTTATGAAAATTGAATTATTAATTTTAATTATTAATCATTAATAAGAGTGAATCTAATTTTCAGTTTGCTGATATCCAATGTTAGGACTATTAACTCAAATGATGGTATTTTGCACTGCCTTACACATTTAATTTTAATCAAAATTTAAATTGAAATTAATCAACAAAACATCTCTCTAATCCCTCTCCACATAAGACTGTCACAAAACTTTTACCAAGATATTCTGAAAACTTGACATCATTTGCTGTATAGACACATATATTTTATTAAGAATAGATAAAGTTGTGTGTATGTATAGGCATTTAATGTAGATATTCTAGAATACTCCAGAAAAAAAATTAATATAAATAACTAGTATGCAAAAAAGAAACTAATTACTAAAAATAACAACAGGCTAATTTGCATATTATAAAAAATTCACTTTATGCAAATTAGCAAAGCTGATAAAAAGTCTGCAGAAGAATTAAATAAATGAAGAGAAATAGTGTTGTGAGTAAAAAACTAGTGGAAAGATAAACTAATAAAAGTGAAGTTGTTCTGGATATTAATAAAGAAGGGCTCTAATCAAGAATCTAATTGCATTATCTCTAAATTAAAGTGTGTGAGCAAGTTTCTAAGTAAAGTGACTTTATAGATATTAAACCTCTAAGGAGATTTGAACTTTAAAGAAATCTGAGTGATCTTATTCTCAATTAGAAATTAGCAAAATGAATTGCTAATATCATTATTACTATTCAGAATAAATAAACTCTTGAAGTTTTATTTAAACTTCATTGCTTTTCTTATTTAATTAAAATGTAATTATCCAGGTGCAACTGACTGCATGGCCCTGGATTTATTATTTGGCACAATACGACAGTCTAACCTATGAGGTTTGAAATATATTATTTGACACAGTTCAACAGCCTAACCTTACTGTAAGACCTAAAATATATTATTTGGCACAGAATAATAGTTTAACATATGAAACTTATATAAGTATTAGTTGGAGATATTAAATTTAGCAGTGCAGTGAACCAAAAATGCAGAACAATATGACAACAACATTTGATATACAAAATCAGAGGCAATGGCAAAAATATACAAATCATATTGAAAAGTACATGCTTATAAATGGAATAATAGATGATAAACTTAAAATAGCAATCCTATTATGGATGTCTAGTAAATGTGTCTTGAATGTGGCAAATCATTTATATCATCCCAAACCGCTCAAGAAAACATCTTATAAAAGTTACTGATAAAACTAAATACATAATTTAAACCTATAACATTAAAATTTATAGAACGTCTTTGTTTTCAAAGGAGGATACAATCACAAAATGAAAATATACATGAATATGACTTGGTCCTATGAACATTGATGAATAATTACGAATATAAGAATTATATCGATGAAATGTTGCTGCATCAACTACTATGGGGAATAAAAGATGTAAATCTAAAAAAAATATTATTAAACAAGAAGGAATTAATATACAAGGTCGCTATTGGATGGGCATTATCTTTTGAAGCTATACTAGACCATAATGCGAAAAAGAGTGATTCTTTAGAAATGAGTATAAATATGACAAAACCATGAGAGATAAGCAAAAAGTTAACAAACAACTCCCATACTTGTTATTGTTGTGTAAAAATAAATCATTTAAAATCTAACTGCAGATTTAAAATGAAAAAAATGTTTTAAATGCGGACTTAAGGGTCACTTGTCAAAGTTATATAAGCAATAAATGACAAAGCAAAATTTACAGAAAAAGAGCAAATCTAGGGAAGGAGTGTCTAAAGAGTTTATAATGATGAATAAATTGAAAGATAGTGATGATATACCTAAGTTAAAAATGAGTCAATTAATTAATTGTTACTGCTGCAAAAATAAAGGCCATATTAAAAAAATCTATTACTTCAAATTGTATAAATGTATAGCTGTGGATTGACAGACCATTTGGCAAAGGTCTGCAATAAAAAACATCTAATGTCTAAAGTTGATTTACCATTGAATAGTAAAAGTCAACAGGAGGAGTGGTAAAGAAAGTCAATGTTCAGGAAATAAGTATCAGACATCTTAAAACTGCTATAGTAAAAATGAATGTCTGAAAAAATTTTCCACCACTAAAAGTCCAAAATAACTAACAATAAAACTATTTTATTTCCAAATAGTGTAAAAAGGAAAAACAGTTATTTGGAAAATATAAAATTTACTGTGAACCAAAATGTATGGATTAAAGATATAATAAAGAGGAAATGGCTATAGGAATAATTATGAAAATAGTATCTCAACAAATACCTGAAATAAAGTTAGAAGATAACAGAGTATTTAAATATCATATTAATCATATTAAAGGATAGAGAACAGAACTGTTAGAAGACATAGTAATTTACTATTTCAAACTCGTAAAAGGCAAATCAGACTGATATTTCTGAGACAACTGAATTAAAAACTCCAGTTAGCTCTTCTATTCAAAAAGTCAATACTGAGATAAGAGAGAATATTACAGAGCCAGAGAAAGAAGATAGAATCTCAACAGGCTTACTCGAGTAAGAAAGAGACCAATAAAGCTACAAGATTATGTCGTGAATAAAATTGAGTATATTGTAATTCTAGCAGAATCTGATGGAAAAATGTTGTGTATACACAAATATATTTTATTAAGAATATATGGTAAAATATTCCAAAAAAGAATTAAAATAAATAATTAGTTTTCAGAAAATAAACTAATTACTGAAAATAGCAACAGGCTAATTTGTATGTTATGAAAAGTTCACTTTATGCAAATTAGCAAAACTCATAAAGTCTGCAGAAGAATTAAATAAGAGAAGAGAAATAAAGTTGCATATAAAAACTAGTGGAAAGATAAACTACTGAAAGTGAAGTTGCATTAGATATTGATAAAGAAGAGCTCTAGTCAAGAATCTAATTGGACTATTTTTGAATTAATGTGTGTGAGCAACTTGTGCTTACAAAATTATAGAGTTTACAAGTTTCTGAATAAAGAGACTTTATAGATATTAAATCTTTAAGGAGATTTGAACTTTAAAGAAATCTGAGTGATCTTATTCTCAACTAGCAATTAGCAAGATGAATTATTAATATCTTATTAATATCATTATTATTATTTAGAGGAAATAAACTCTTGAAATTTTATTTAAACTTTGTTGTGTTTCTTATTTAATTAAAATATAATTATTCATCTGCCAACTTACTGTATGGCCTTAAATATATTATCATTCTACCTTACAATATGTCACTTCAGAGAATTCTTGTCATCATTTAATATCCAATCAAAAATTGTTCTAATTAATCAATCATCATCTTTTCATTGTTATATGCCCAGCTCACCTCTATTTAAATTCTTAATTTTTACAATAACAGTAATAAAATTAGTCTGAGGTTATTCTTTTTAGAATCCATAATCCACACTTCACTATCACAAATCAAAAAAAATCAAAACATATATTAATTAAAAGAAATTTTTTTTTTAAACATAAGAAAAACATAATGTTAAGTCTAGTGCAAATGTTAATTTAATTCTACTAAATATTTTTTTTCTTTATTTTTTTCTTGAAAAAAGCTTTTGAATGCAGTAGTTAGCACATTTGTTATATTCCATGACATGGGGTCTGAGACCTGACCATTTTTTTAGGTTTCAAGCAATCTAAGAAGTTCTTTACCAATCCAGATAATCTGTCAATATTGGTCAACAAATGGTTATTTAATTTAGTTAGAGGTTAAAAATCATAGTTTCTCTGGGTCAGTCAAAAGAGTGTTAATTCATTGACAGTAAAACAAAAAATATTTATGATACAGATGGGAGAAGTATCATACTTTTACAAATACTGAGTCATTGGCTTATCTTTACCTTTTATCATTTTTTATTTTACTGCTGTAATTATTTAGTTGATATCATCTGACCAAAGTAAACATAATTATTTATCACATTAAAAGCAGCCTTAATCTTTCTAAGATTCATGTAACAAGAAAATTGTAAAATTTTTCAAAATAAATACATATCTTCTGTTGGTGAATTTTATGGATTACTGATGAAAAATCTAATAACATGACCTATGGTTCTTGCCCTCCGTTCTTCAACAAAAATGTGACAACTCGGGGATTTTTTTTTTTTAACATAGTAGTTATAAGATTTTATAAAATGTGAATTCACATAATATTTGCCAGTCATCTGGTTGTGAAAAAGCAATAAACAAAAAAAATTATGTCTACAAAAATCCAGATAAAGGCAATCACTTCACCCATATATTGGAACATTACATATGATAATATTTATTAGATAGTGACTAAATTTTCATCCCAACAATATTGATCAATATAAAAAAAAAAAAATTAACCAACAAAATAGCATAAAAAAAACAACAGAATCATATGGAAAAAATACTTTATAAACATTGCAATAATATATACAAGATTTAAAAATGAAGTAAATGCAACATGCATTATAATTTAATAATCATATTTTCAATTAATCTTTATAATCTCATATTTACAATTAATCTTTATAATTCTATATGTATGTATAATTAGTACACTTTCCTATAATAGTTGTTATTATAGGTACTGATATACTTGGGTACCTATTTACATTTACTTGATGTTTTTAAACACTGCATGAAGATAATGAAACCACACTAGGATGACTAATCAATAATTTTAAGATTCAACCTACTTTATTGATATTAATAGATAGATAATTTTTTTTAATAAAATCCATAAATGAAACATTTTCATATCTTACATTAAACACTTTTTATCTAAAAATAAACTGTGCATTCTTCATTTATAGAATTACAATTATTTTTTTAACTTTTTACAAAAAAATCTTAAAATAAATCTTGTGGATACAGATATAATTGGGGTTCTACATTCAAAGATTTTATTCTTAGTTGATGCTTTTAAATAGTAGCCAATAGGACCTCTTTCTAGCCTTTTGACTTCACATTCAAAAATTTTAAGTTTAGTTGATCCTATTAAACAATGGTCAATATAATCTCTTTCTAGCCTTTCTTTAGGACATTCAATCAGTTTTATCAGCAGTAATGGAAAAAATAATTTCCATTTTAATCTTCTTTTTATTTGCTATTATGAAGGTGGCTTATTAATTTTATTTTGATCATTTCCTTATTAATTTTATTGTAATTTGTATTGAATAAGAAAAGCTAATTTATTTTATGAAAAATAAAATTTATAGCTGACAATTTTTATTTTGGCCTTTTGGTAATATTTTCATAAAACTTGACACAATTGCCTGTATTTTCTCTCACTTTTTCAAAATCAAATAAGAAATTTAAAAATTTAAATGACAAATAACAATAAAAGTTCAAAACAAATATGTCAATTACAAGCAATAAGAGATTTGAAATAATGCATTTAACTTATAAATTAATTTGTAGGTCAGTATTAGGGACTATTAAGACAAATAATTTTCCACACAATGGTTAACAATATGAAGTTGAATGTAGATATCTGACTATACTGGTACCATTCATTATATGTAAATTTTTTAAACTTATTCAAAAATAATTATCCATCTCTTACAATTTTCTTCCCATTATCAGGAAAATGTGAAGACAAAAAGACCAGCAGGAATACAAAAGATATATTAGGTAAAACCAAATAAACATATGTTTTTTACAAATAGCTCAAACTAATATTTACTAAAGTACAAATTTTATTATAAGTAGTGGCCATATGCATATTAACAATTGATTGCATTAGATCATGTGTATATATTTTCTTAATACTTTGTTAAGATATTTTTTTCAAGAAACATATCAAATCCATAAGCAAAAAAGAAATAAGTATATTTTTTGTTCCCTAAATATTTAGAAATTAAAACTATTTATATTTTTGTTTACCAAATTTTTGAATTATTTGTTTTAGAAAAAAAAATAAGAGAAATTAAATCCAAAAAAAATGTACACAGTGTAATTGAAATATTCAAAATATGACTTTATATCATCACCAACAAATAAGAACTAACAATCGTGCCTTGCGTGTGACATTTAAAAAATATATTTAGACAGACAAACAATCAATTATTATGACAAATAAATAAAAAAATATTCACCATTAGAAAACATGTTTTCCTATACATCATAATATTATAAGTTTTTGAGCTTTAAACAGTATTTTATTGCTGATTATTAACACTGGAAAACTGCATATAATTGGGAAAAATTAATGTTCCTTAAAATTTCTGAAATCTTCAGAAATTTTAAGGAAGTCTTAAGAAACCAAATCCCCATACTACATAATAAAATCAATTTCACTTTGTAATGATACAGTTTTAAAAGCACTTAGAAGAACTGACTACAAAACTTATACAATACACCACCTGGAATTTTACAAACAACATAACGTAGCTCAATGGATCAACTCTCCCAATGAATCTTTGCTCTTTGAATGCATATGTAGTATAAAAATAAAAAAATTGAATAAATAATTATTTGTGAAGTAATCATAAACTGATACAAAAAAATCTATAATTTGCCTCACTGAATAATTTTTCAAAGACAAACAATTTTAATTATAAATATATTATTTTAATCTATTGATGATTGGTTATTAACAGATTTTATTGTTGTTTAAAAAAATTGTGCCAAGATTAATTGTTTAACTTTGACCATAGCTTTTTAAAAATTATAAAAGATCACAATTTTTACTTTCCCCTCATTAAAACTTTGATAGTTTTAAAATTAAAACTTTGATAGTTTTAAAATAAATTTAAATAATAAAATTATTTAAAAAAAACAAAAAAAAACAATTAAGTTTGACAATTTTTTTACCATAATAATTTACCATTCATAATGTTATATATCAAAGCAATGAAAAATTATCTTACTTGTCCTATTGTCATAAAAATGGCACGAGAAGTAGCCATTGTTGCACCTGAGAAAAGTCTAGAAATGCCCTCTTCTTTATACACCCGCCAAAGCCCATCAATTGCATGCTTATAACTAAAAAAACATTAAACTTAAACATACAATATATTCATAAATAAAGAGTTATTTATTTTATAAAATAATAATAATTATAAATAAACTTTCAAGCTTGTTGGAAGCAGATATCTCAATTCTGTGGCAAATAATGAGATTACATCTATATTCAGCTACTTCCTGAATGAATACAACAATAGGAAAATATAAATATCACATGACCATCACCTCTTATGCTTGTGTATAACTGTTGTTAAAACAGGCAAAACTCACTATATATATTGCTACACACAACAAGCTAGAGTTCTCAATGGATGCCGGAAGGCTTGTGCATAAAATCCCCATCTAGTGACTACTCATCCAATATCCCCAGATTATTTTCTGGCTTATGGATCCAGGTGTAGTACTCTCAGATCCAAGGCTCCTCACTGACGAAGGCCATAAGCCAGAAACTAGTCTGGGGATATTGGATAAGTAGGCACTAGATGGGGATTTTATGCACAAGCCTTCTGGCATCCATTGATTACTCTAGCTTGTTGTGTGTGGCAATATATATAGTGAGTTTTGCCTGTTTTAACAACAGTTATACACAAGCATAAGAGGTCATGATCATGTGATGTTTATTGGCTTAAAACCAATCCTGCCTAATAGGATAGTGGTGGCTATGGTTATTAAAGAACCAAAGACACCAAAATGTATGGGTACTGAACTGGGTTCAGAGCCATATGACTATATAAGCTAATGGGCTTGGATTGAAAACATTAAGGTGTTTTCAGTTTATGACTCATAGTTTTATAGTTAAATGGAGATAAAAGGTGGTTGCTGGAGGGTTGCATTAGATCCTAAGATCTAGGTGCAGTGCTCTCAGATCCAAGGCTCCTCAATTATGAAGGCCATAAGCCAGAAATTAGTCTGGGGATATTGGACGAGTAAGCACTAGATAGGGATTTTATGCACAAGCCTTCTGGCATCCATTGATTACTCTAGCTTGTTGTGTGCGGCAATATATATAGTGAGTTTTGCCTGTTTTAATAGGAAAATATACAATAATTATTAACATTTTTATTAGTTGTTATAAAGTCCATGTCCGACTCCTGGAAATTATATGAATATATTTCTCCAGATTGGCCTACCATCTGTTTGGTTTTCCTAGCTGCTCAAAAGCATTTCCATTTTCTGTTAATAGAACAATTCACATCATTACCAGTTATCATCGTCTTCTATCATCAACAATCTTTCAGATCATGATTTTCTAGTGAATTAATTTATCTCATGACCAAACAATAAAAATAAGCATCTAAAATAAACTGCTAAACACTATACTGTAAACAAATGCAATATTATAAAACAATTGACTGGTTAGATACTAGGAAGTGTATGTTACATTCAAAAAGCAGAAATGATACAGAGATTTGATCCAGAAAGTTTTAGCTATCAAGACCATCAACTGCCACTGCAGTATACAAACATGTAATACTAATATCTTCCCATAATTCTTCAGTTAAAAAATAAATAAATATTATAAACTTTTTATACAGATAGGATATCATTAGTTAGTATACTTACTAATTATTTAAAACTTCTATTATTTAATCAAAATAAGTTTGTGCATAAGATTTACAATAAAATTAAAGAAATAGGATTCATTAAATGCTTGTAAATTAATGAAGGAAGAAAAAAGAAATTGGAGTCAGAAATGTTGTATAAAGGAGGTAATGAATGAAAATGTTGTTGCGTAAACACACAAACCCATTGTCACAGTTACTGAAAGCAGATATCCAATGGCACAAGAGATTCAAGATGACATGGCCTTACAATAACTTAAATGATTGAAGAAGAAAAAGAGAGAGACAGAAAATAATGTTTGTATCAGAACCAGTCCTAGCCTTTGATGAACCAACATCCTATCTAACAAGACAATAGTAGCTCTTGCTTTTTTTTTTTGTATTATTTATTATTCATAGTCAGCTTCATATTTAAAGCTATTCCACTATCCACCATCTGTTACGCATGCCAATGGTCTGAGCACAGCACCTTATAATTTTAAAAATTTCTACTCATTTGCTTTTCCATTATCAGTAAAATAAAAAATGAAAAACTTGGAAAGAATATGATTAGATCTTCTAAACAATTCTAAAATCATCAGATTTAGTTTCAAATAACAACTTTATTCACACCTTAAGAAGATACATATTTTTATGTCATTAAAATAATATGAGCTTTCTCACATGTGATTATTACATTCAGAAAGTGCCCAAAAGTGTGGATACACATGCAATTTACCATTTGCAGGACTTTTTTCTTTACTAAGAATTTTTTTTCAACCCCTGTAAAAATTTTTCCTATAGAATTATCTCATGTCAATAGTTTACATAAACAGATTTAGAAATAACAGTTCATTAAAGAAAGTAATTGTATTCCTATTAATATTCGTAAAAATATCTTAAAAGAACAGTTTAAAGATATTATATTCAACAAGTTCAAAAGTACTTCAAAACTTAAGACTATCAATGTGAGCATTTGTATTTGATTACTTAAAGTATAATATATGCTATTTCTCTATGAATTTAAACTTTTGGGTTCCTTTACATATTAAAGTCACCTTCCCTAGATTAATAATTTACAAAAAAATTTATAAATGTATATTTACTTTCGCCGCTGTTCTGGAGGCAATTTAATATCATTCTGCATTCTATAAAAAAAAATGTAAATATAAATGCATAATATTTATACAATATACAAAAGATATATATATATATACAACTGCAAAACCATAAAACAATACAATACTAGATTAAACAAAATTTTACCAAAATCCTTACCCAACCATGGTTTCATCTACTATAAATAGACCTTCTCAAGTGAAAATCAAACTAAAAGAAATAACACATATATACAAACAAACAAACCTTCCCATAATTCATTCCAAACTCCACCTTCCCTTAATATCAAAAGAAGTCTTCATAAGATTGATAGCCTCAGAATCAAGAAGTTTTATCATCAAAGTCTCCTTTATTCTTCTTTTTAACTCATTCTTTTCGTAAAAAATAACTGAAGCATTGTCAAACAATATTCTATGACCTGTATTCAATTCATGAATATATAAAGCTGAGTTAAGATACCTATGTTTAACTCTACTTATATGAACCTTAATTCTTTCATTAAGGCTAAACTTACTCTGGCTTACATAAAATTTTCCACAACTACATGGAAATCTTATAAATAATATCAGGAATAGACCTACTATCAATAGACTGTTTTGAACCATTAAGTAACGAATTCAAATCAGAACCTTTCTTCCATGCAACCTTCATTCCACCTAACAAATGACTATTCCTATAAACCAAATTATATATTGAAGCCTTAAATGGTAAAGACATATAATCATTATTCTTACCAACAAAATTCTTACCATCAAAACCACGACTATAAGCATTATTATTAAATACAACTTTTTTAATAAAATCATGACTATAACCCAATTCTACATATTCAGCAGCAAATTGACTTCTTTGAATATCAGCATTATTATTCAAATTATTAAGCCTTCTATTCCTACAACAAAAATTCAACATAGACTTTTTTTTATGTATAAAAGGCTGATAACTATCAGGCCTAATCATATTTCTCAAATTTTTAGATTTTATAAAATGACTACAAAACAAAACATCATTAACCTTCTCAACATTTAAATCTAAAAACTTTAATTTTACAAAATCAAAACTACCCCCCCCCCCCCAATGGTAAACTTAATACTAGAATCAAAAGCATTCAATCCACATAAAAACTCTTCTATTAAATTATTTGTTAGGTATGTTGATGATTGTTTGTTTGTTATTCAGAAAGAGAAATTAGAAGAGTTTTTATGTGGATTGAATGCTTTTGATTCTAGTATTAAGTTTACCATGGGGGGTAGTTTTGATTTTGTAAAATTAAAGTTTTTAGATTTAAATGTTGAGAAGGTTAATGATGTTTTGTTTTGTAGTCATTTTATAAAACCTAAAAATTTGAGAAATATGATTAGGTCTGATAGTTATCAGCCTTTTATACATAAAAAAAAGTCTATGTTGAATTTTTGTTGTAGGAATAGAAGGCTTAATAATTTGAATAATAATGCTGATATTCAAAGAAGTCAATTTGCTGCTGAATATGTAGAATTGGGCTATATTCACGATTTTATTTAAAAAGTTGTATTTAATAATAATGCTTATAGACGTGATTTTGATGGTAAGAATTTTGTTGGTAAAGATAATGATTATATGTCTTTACCATTTAAGGCTTCAATATATAATTTGGTTTATAGGAATAGTCATTTGTTAGGTGGAATGAAGGTTGCATGGACGAAAGGTTTTAATTTGAATTCGTTACTTAATGGTTCAAAACAGTCTATTGATAGTAGGTCTATTCCTGGTATTATTTATAAGATTCCATGTAGTTGTGGTAAATTTTATGTAGGCCAGAGTAAGTTTAGCCTTAATGAAAGGGTTAAGGTTCATATAAGTAGAGTTAAACATAGGTATCTTAACTCAGCTTTATATATTCAAGAATTGAATACAGGTCATAGAATATTGTTTGACAATGCTTCGGTTATTTTTTATGAAAAGAATGAGTTAAAAAGAAGAATAAAGGAGACTTTGATGATAAAACTTCTTGATTCTGAGGCTTTCAATCTTATGAAGACTTCTTTTGATATTAAGGGAAGGTGTGGTTTGAAATGAATTATGGGAAGGTTTGTTTGTTTGTATATATGTGTTATTTCCTTTAGTTTGATTTTCACTTGAGAAGGTCTATCTGTAGTAGATGAAACCATGGTTGTGTAAGGATTTTGGTAAAATTTTGGATTTAATCTAGTATTGTATTGTTTTATGGTTTTGCATTTTTATTTTTGCTAGTACAGTGTTATGCAGTTTTGGTTTTATATATACAACTATACATAAAATATTTATTTCATATTGAAATAATAGAGATAAAAAAAAATTTTATATTAAATTCGATAATTAGTTTTAGATTTGAAATAAAAGCAGGAGAGGTCCAGAAATTAATTAAGTTTTCTGTATTTCCATACTTTTATTTTAAGTTAAATCTAAAAACTCCAATTCTGATTAAAGAAACAATTATTTTATTTCTTTTTAGCACATAATCAATAAAAGCATTTCGTATAAAAAATTTTTTTATCTCTATTATTTTTAAGTTTTTAGTATTGGTACAATAAACGAAAATGTAAAACTATATTGACTTAAATTGACTGAATACTTATAGTTGACACACACACACACACACACATATATATATCATTAGACATTTCTGCTATGGCTACAGAAAGGAACTTGCTGTTAAATGAAAGGATACCATTGATTCTTCTTAGAAAAAAAACTGAGCAGGGCAAATTCCTATCGTCCACTCCACATAAGTTCATGTCATTGCAGCTGTTATTACTATGTGATTATTCATACAGTATACAAACATGGATGAGTCACTCATTAACATGCATTAATCAGTGTGGTGAGTTTATTGGCTTTTTACCTTCAAGATCAAGAAACACCATGGTTATTCTTCTCAGGTTCCTGATAAGGCAGAATAAATGTGTGTGTGAATTACATTTTTTTTCTAATAGATGTATACAATCATGACAGACAAAAATAAATCATGGCCCTTATTCCCAGGAGACAGTAAAATCACCAGCCACGGGTTGGTGGGCAAAGGCAGAGAGTGATAAGAATCCCAATTGAAAACCCAGGCTGCCATTTCATGACAACTTTTTATTTAGGTACTTACAGCTGCCAATCATTTTCCAGTGAAGGAAGATTGCAAGAATTGGAAGAACTGTCTCATATTAAATGGGACATTATTGGACTTAGAAGAAAAGGTGAAGAGACAACTGACTTAAAAAGTGGACATGTATTCTATTACAAAGGGACAAATAGTGGAAATACAAATGAAATAGGATTCATTATAAATAAAAAGTGGAAGAAAGACATTGTAGAGATTAATGGTATATCAGATAGAGTGGCAAGATTAGTAATTTAACTTACTAACAGATATCAAATGCAGATAATTCAGGTTTATGCCCCAACAAGTTCTCATAGTGATGAAGTAGTAGAAGATTTTTATATGGATGTACAAAAGCCTTTTGATTAGAGCAGGGGTCGCCAAACTTTTTTGATCATAGACCCCTATATAATTTTTCAAAATCTCCATCGACCCCCATAAAAGTAATGTTCAGTTAATTAAAATAAAACTATCTATTAGGTACTGTGTTTGTACATTTATTTTATGATTTTAAACATTTATTAAGGTAATTTTACATTGTGTAGCAATAGTTTTATGAAAAATATCTTAATGTTGAAATTTAAATACCTTAATATTTATTAAATAATAAGTAATTATAAATAAGTAAAATAACTACAGTATTGCTTCTTAATTAATGAGATGGGTGTGCCTGGTGTTTCTTTGCAAGGTTCGCTATATTGGGTTCGAAATTGGTCAATTTTAATCTTAAATCCCCTCGAAACTCCACATTTAATTTATTTCTGTACTTAGTTAAGATTGAATTTACGTGACTGAAACTGGCTTCAACCATATAGAAACTTGGAAACGCCAACATAAATGGCTGAGCTATTTCATAAAGTTTTACATATTTTTGCATTACATTTATATTTGTCCAAAATTTGCTTATTTTTAAATTTTTAAGAAGCATCTGTGCTTCAAGATCTGATAATAATTCAGCAAGCTCATCTTGCAGGTTGATGTCCACGTTTTCAATTTGAGTGGAAAATGGCGCAATAATCCATTCAGGGATGTCAATGTTTTCCAAATCAACAAAGCACAGTTTAAAATCGTCGCTTAATTTTTGAAGATGAATTGTATATATTGTCAAGTCTTCTTCTTTTATTTCTAATTGTTGCAGATTTGAAAAATACTGATAATCCTTATGTAGCAATAAAGATGTAAATAAATTTAATTTTACTTGAAAGCCTAACAGATGTAAATAAATTTAATTTTATTGAAAGCCTAACAGTATTGTCCGAGCTTGGATAATTGTTACATCTTTTCCTTGCAGCTTTGTTTGGACATCATTAAATTTTCCAAATAAGTCCGCTAAATAAAAAATATGGTTCTTATTGTTTTGGAGTTCATCACTCAGAACAGGATTTATTTTGCTGAGAAATTCGGTCGTGGAGTCAAATAACTCAACGAGCCGTTGCAAGCATACACCTCTAGACAACCATCTAACTTCGGTGTGCAGAAGTAATTGGTTAAATACCTCGTCATTTTCCTCACAAAGTTTGGAAAATAATCTTGATTTAAGAGTTTGGGCTTTAATTTGATTGATACACTTAATACAAACTGTAAAGCTTTATGTAACTCTGGACTCAGATATTTTGCTACAAATTGTTTCTATGCCTCACACAATGAATAGTACGTATACCAGGCACTTTTTCTTTGAGAAATGTAGCAAAACCTCGGTAACACTCTACCATAGCAGGTGCGCCATCTGTGGCTACTGCTATTATATTTTCAAACGGAATATCATATTTATTTAAATATTCTTGTAAACATTTAAAAATTGTAACTCCTTTTGCATCAGTTTCAAGATATTTAGCAAATAAAAATCCATCAATGACATGTCCTTTCAATTTACTGAAATATCTAACATATGCCATAAGAATAGCAGAAATACCAAAAAACAGATTCATCAAATTGAATAGAGAATTTGCAATTTTTTAGCTCCAAAACTACCGTATTTTCTATTTCTTCTGCCATTTCATCAATACGCCATTTTACAGAATTTGCACTTAATGGCAAGGACTTTAAAACATTAACGGAGTCTTTTTTCATTACATGCTCAATGATGTCTTTAATTGTAGGTATAACAATTTCTTCAGCGAGTGTGTGTGGTTTTCCCCTCTTTGCTATATTAAGCGAAATCTTGTACAAAGCTATTAATCCTCCTTCAGTTTCAACTTCAGTAGACTGCTTCATATAACTTTTTATAGTTGGTCGACATGTGACTTTTTCTTTAAGTTTTTTGAAAAATTCATGTTCTTTATTTTTTTTATCTGAGTGAACCCTTTCAAGATGATCTTTCATTTTTGACGATTTCATGTAGTCATTTCCAAAAGTTTTTTCGCATAGAAGACACATAGGAATCGTTTCATTTGTCGGTGAACAAATAAATCCAAATTTCAAATAATCCAATGAATAATACCGACATTTCTTTTTAGAAACTGAAGCTGCCATTTTTTAATAAGAGTTCTATAAATAAGTCAAAAATAAGTTGGTATACTATACTAATCCATATTATTAATACTTACCTTCTTTTTTACATGTATTGATAATTAAAACTGATATCTAAACTAAACGAATAGTTTTATAGAAACTATAACTAATTATCCAATACTATAAAAGTAGTAATAATGACACTGCAAATATTTAACACTGTTCACACTTTGCAAAGATGGCTGAAACTGCGTATGATATTTGCATTTGTAACATCAACGCTCGTGACATTTGCACAAGCGCACATATGCATATGACTCATAAGCAGAAGTGCAGAGTTCAAGCCGCTGCACACTGGTATGTAAATACTTGTTTCACCCAAATAAATATACGTTTATTAATTTATTTTTTTATAAAGAAACTGATATTAAGTCAATTATAAAAACATTCACAAATTTTACATACGCAGTTAGGTATGTGTGATTTGCATATTAAGAATTGTTTTTCCTTAGAACCCCCAATCGACCCCTTGGCCCAGATCGACCCCCTGGCTCATATCGACCCCTACTTTTGTTAAATAGACTGGGGGTCTATATAGACTACTTTGGCGACCTCTGGATTAGAGTAAACAATGTTTTAAAATTGTTATAGGAGACTTTACAAATGCTAGAATTGATAAACAAATAAAAGCTGAAAGTGTTATAGGTAAATTTGATTATGGTAATAGAAATAAGAGAGAACATAGTCTTGTGGAGTCTGCAGAAAAAGAAAGACTTTATATTATGAATTCTTATTTGAAAAAAATGTTAAAAGGAAATGGATATGGAAGCACCCAAATAAAGGTATAGCAGAACTGGATTATATTTTAATTAAATATATATATATATATTTCAAGATTGTATTGTCCTTAATAAATCAACACAAGAAGTAATCATTGATTAGTAAGATACATGTTAATGCAAAATTAGAGAGATAAAAATTTTTTAAAAAAAAACAATATTTACGTTGATATTCCTAATCTTCAGAAATATTCTAATGAATTTAAATTAGAACTTGCAAATCATTTTCAAGTATTAGTAGATTTTGAACATGATTCAGATTAGAATGAAATTAATAGGAAAATAACTGATACACTTTTAAAAGCTGCAACAAAGATAGCTGGTAGAAAAAAGCAGCAATTGACCAATAAATTTTTTACTGAGAATAGAGAATTTATGAAAAAGAGGAGGAATATAAAGATATATAAAAATGAAGCATTAAAAAGGATTGAATATCTCAAATTTTGTAAAATGGTGCGAAAAAAAGTTGATAATGATTTAAGGAAGTATAATTCTGAAATAGCAAAAAAAAACTGTACAAAAAAATAAAAGTTTCAAGAGTGTAAAACAACATTTGGGTATTGGTAGGAAACTTATATCTGCAATAAGAAAAAAAGATGGAACTATTACTAAAAAGAAAGATGACATCATGAAATATGTAGAAGAGTTCTATCAAGAATTATATAGTAATAAAGAACAAGTACCTCCTACAATCATTATATCTTCTAAATTGCCCAGATTTTAAATGAAGAGGTGAGATATGTAATTAAATTTATGAAGAAGGAAAAAGCTCCAGATAAGTATACAATTATAATCAATATATTAAAAGAAGCAGGTGAAGAAATAGAAATTTTTTTGATAAAGTTATTTACCAAATGTCTAAATAATAAAGATGTACAAGATGATTGGCAGAATGCAGTATTAATATTAATATTTAAAAAAGATGATAAAGAAGATATTAGAAATTACAGACCTATCAGTCTTTTATCGGTTTTATACAAAATTTTTACCAAAATAATTACAACTCATCTACACAGAACATTGAATTTCAACCAACAAAAAAAAAAAAAGCTGGATTTAAAAATGATTTTAGTACAGTATTGAGAGAAGTTATAGAAAGGACAAATTATTATGAGTTGCTATTATGCTTTGGATTTGTAGTTTATGAAAAGGTATTTGATTCTATAAACATTTCATCAGTGATTAAAGCATTGAATCATCAAGGTATAGACCCAGGATATTGTCATATTCTGAAGAATTTTTATAAAAAATTCAATAGCAAACAATTAGATTACATAATGATACTAGGAAGGTTAACATTGAGAAGAATGTAATGTAAGACCAGATGACTCCATATCTCCAAAACTTTTTACAGCAATGCTACAAGAAGTATTTGGTGAATTAAAATGGGAAGTTAAAGTAGAAAAAGTAAATGGAGATTATTTAAGTCATTTAGATTTTGCAAATGATGTAATTGTTTTTGAAAATAATGCTTCAGAGCTGGTAATTTTGCAATAGTTATCAGATGAAAGTAAAGAAGTAGGATTAAATGTTAAAAAGACTACAGTGATGCTCAATGCATTTTCTCAAAAGATAAAAATGAAGATTGATTATGATTAGCTAGAAAAAGTTAACAACTACAAATACCTTGATCAGATTATTATTACAGATAGAAACATAATAGATAAAATCAATCATAGAATTAAACTTGAGTGCTTTTGGCAGAAATAGCTTAATATTAAAAGAAAATATGCCTATGTGTTTGAAAAAGAAAGATTTTTAATAAATGTGTTTTACCAGTTCTTATTTATGGATCTGAGACTTGGACACTTTATAGAAGAGCAATATAGAGACTTCAGACCCTTTAAAGAAGTATGGAAAAATGCATGTTAGGAGTAACAAGAAGAGATCGAAAACACAATATATGGGTAAGAGAACAAACAGGTATTACTGGCATCATTCAAAGAATTAAGAGACTGAAGTGGAGTTGGGCTGGACATATTGCTAGAAGAAATAGTAGATGGGTAATTGAAATCTTAAACTGGATTCCAGAGATTTGTAAAAGACCTAGAAAGAGATCATGTGTAAGTTTGATGGATAAAATAAGAAAATGTACAGAAGTAATGTGGATATAAGAGGCTAGACATCAAAGAAGAAGGACTGAATTTGGAGAGACCTTCATTCTGCAATGGATTGCTAGATTGATAATGATTTCTGCTATAAGTTAAAAGATATACACTGTATATATATATATACATCAAATTTAGTATGTGTACATAATACGTGTATATATTGTAAATGTATGTTTTAATTAGGATAAATTTTATTATTTTGTTTTTAATATATTTTTTTTCAAATATAAGTGTTTCTTTTGTGATGTACTATGATTTTCTTTTTCAAGTCAACAGGTTTTCTTTTCCTGGTGTTTCTGTACTCTTTTTTCAAACAGTCTCTTATTTTAATAATTTTTATTAGTCATTTATTAGACTAAAAATTATTCAATAATAAATCATATTTCTGTAGTTCAACTTTCACTACACCATTCTCATGCAAAGTAGGAACAATTGGTTTCTATCCACTTTTAACATCTTGTGGAGGGCTGTAATCATAAATATATGACCAAAGACATGTAAAAAATGATTTATGATCTCAATAATACACATGTGCTGAAACAGTACTCATCAGATGGACCAGATCGTAACTGTTCAATATATTGTAACGGGATGGGGTAGGTGATAATTGGATGGAAAGTGTAATTGAACCGGGGTGATTGAAACATCATCATCACTTACAGTCCACTTAAATATGAAATATCAATAATTTATAAAATTATCTATATAGGTAAGTATTTAAAGATATAAGAATATGAGATTAGAGAATCTCTGAGAACATTGAGAGATCAGCCAGCTACTCAGAAGAGCAACTATAATAATTAATCATCAACCAGCATTATAAAGTAAATATCAGTATAAGTAAATACTCGAGAGACATAACCATCCATCATCATCATTGATGGGAATAAGCAAATCAGTACAATAAATCAGATTAAAATCAACAGACCATCTTGTGGCTGGATTTGAACCATAAAAATATAAATCAACAGTCAACCTTGTGACTGGATGGGAAATGGGTCTTCTGTAGACCAGGCTAACTATTGAGCCTTTGCCAGCTTGGGCAATTATATAAACATAATTTGGATGCACCAGCTTAGTGCCCATCCATTAAAATACACAAGAATCAAAAAATCTAAACAATAATGCTGGGACATTTAAAACATGCTGATCATCATCAATGCTCAGGCCACTTGTACTGGCAAACTATAAACTTAAATTTTTAATAAGACTAAAGTAAAATAAAAGATAGTGCATGGGCTTTAAAGAGTATCCTCTTTTGCACCAACCAGGATAATGATTGATCATCCCTGGATGCCCAAAGCACTAAACACATCCCCATTTATCCGTGTCCGAAATCTAGCTCAGAGAACATGGGCTCTATTACTGTATGTGAACAAGAGATGATGGAATACAATTTTTAACAATTAAATATAAGTTTATTAATAACAACAAAAAAAAAGATATTTAAGGTCTGATTTTGAATAATATACAATAATAAAAGTCATTATACTGTAATTTACAATATTGCTACAAAATTCAAGTTATTACATTAATTGACAATATTTACCATTCAAAATTCAAATTGTTACATTAATTTACAAAACGTATAATAAACTATATTCAAATTATTACTATGGTTTACATATATATATGCGCACAGACGCGCGAAAAATAAAAATAAATTGACATTTAATAAAAAAAATATATATTAAAATTTTACATATATGAGTGTGTGTGTATATACATACGCACACTCACTTTTATCTATTTCAACTTTTTACAATAGTATTATAATTTTCTAATACATAAATTTCTTACCTATACGTGTATAAACAAAATATAGATACAATTTAAAATTAGTTTCAATCTATAAGTTCTCAAAAGTATAGTCAATTTTTTGACAGGTATTTGTTGATTAATTATCAACGTTTTTTAGACCAATTTAAAAGATTTGCTTTTTCGATTTTAATTCAAACAAAATTATGCTTGCATTTAAATTATATATTCCTTTTTTTTTTAATGAATATGAAAATTATTTCTTAGCAAAATATATATAGCAAATTGTCTCTCTTTTAAACATTTGACTGGAGCAAATTTTACTTTCAGTTACGAAGTTAAAATGTCTTTTATAAGAATATTTCAAAAAATACAACTCACTGTATACACACGCGATGTATTTATCTGTGGTTTCCTGCTTGCATAGATGAACAGTAGCATCAGTACACCAATTTCTTCAAGCTTTCTCTTGGTAAGCTTGGTTTTTGGTCCATCAGAAAATGTAATATAGGTTTGTTGTCATCTTCAGGTAAAATTATCCAAGTAATTAGTTGGCATACCATGAGCTTACTTTTGTAGTCCAAGCATTTATCAAGCTGTCTTCTAGAACATATTTAAGCAGCTAGTTAATGCATTTGAAGTGACCCTGATTTCATGAATCAAAACTGCAGTAAACTATAAAGCAGCTACTGGACTGTACTCCCTTAGATCTTCATGCATTTGAAGTGACCCTGGTTTCATGAATCAAAACTGCAGTAAACTATAAAGCAGCTACTGGACTGTACTCCCTTAGATCTTCATAGAAGCTTTGTACAACTCTGCTAGCTATTTTATCCTCATTTTTTTCTCTTCAGGCTATTGATTCAGAAGTGACCCAGCTTCAAAACCAAAACTCTTGTGAAGGAAAATAATAGCAGCTGCTGCCTTCAGCAACATTTGTTGATGGTAGCTTTTCTGCAAACTCTCTGCTACAGCCAACAACATACTGCTCTCTTCAAAATCATTATCCAAACTGGCTAATATTTTTTATCAGCTCTTTTTATAAAATCATCTGAGGTGTTAACAACACTTTGATTAAAAACAGAGTTTCTATTTTTATCTCACTATTCCCTTCATATACATGTTTTTACTTAGGGGATTTCTAATAGATAAAAATTTTGTTTAATTAATTAAAATTTCAAAAATACAATAGGGTGTTTTTAAATTTCAAAATCAGAGTAATAATTAATAATAATGCAATATTTATATTTATTCAGACCTTTTTAAAATATTAATTTATAAAACAATATTTTAAATCAGAGTTATTATTATTATTTTTATTTTTATTTCAATGAATGTAGAAAATATCTACTATAATTTTTGTCTGTGTTTATTTCTACTTTTCCTTTATTTTACATATATATATATTCACATAGACTATATTAGTGTGTGTGAAGTAACCCAACTGGTTACAATATATATATATACATAGCAAATAACTACAATTTATTTGATGTGTTAAATGTGTTGCCCTCACATCTTTGATACAAATCACTTAATGAAAGTATATTAATAATCTTTATTAGTCATATTTTGTGTGGTATTTTCCATTTGCATTGCACTGAATTTATATAGATACATGATAAAGTAGAAGAAAATCTGTGATATAGAATGTCTCAAATCTGTAAGTTTATTTCTTATTTGTTGTTGTAGCTGTTACAAGTAACTATTTCTACAAATGCATTATTTATAGTATATATTAATTCTTTATAATCGAATATTTTTTTCAAATTTAAATGAATTCTTTATTACTTATAGATCATTCCAACTACCTTTTTGTCTCTGTAAACGTAGAGATAATGCGATGCATTATGACTTCTTATACGGAGTCTGGAATCTCTCAGCCACTATGTCCAGAGAAACCTGTTAGCCACTTTACCTTCCCTTTCTATTCCCCACCCTTAGTTTTTCCCTTATTCTTCTCTATTCTGCTCCCATTTCCACAACATAATCTTTGTCAACTTCGTGATCTTTATCTAAATCCCCCTTATCTTTTCCCAAACCCTGCATAAAAACCAATAACTCACTTTCTGTATAATCGTTTTGTTTATATTTACTTTTCCACAACTTCATTATTTTTACCCTTTCTACTTCCAGGCATTTACATTCAATTAACAGAAACCTAATATTTTCTATGCCTTCCTTACACAATTTGTAAACTAAATCATTCAAAATTTTCCATTTATGTGTATATTCTCTTGTTGCTAAAAATCCTGTTCGAGCCTTAAACAATGAACTATTTTCCTTACTATTATCATAAATTTATTTGCATATATATTTAAACTCTTTTTACTCTCCATACTATTACTCCATCTCTCCAACTCCCTATTCCTTATTAATATATCTATTCTTCTATCTCATTCCCTGCCATTATAATACTCAACAATTCTCCTAACACAATCATCCTACCATATCCAAATCTTCTGCATACCATACTATCTTTCTCGTCCATCTTGTTGCCTGCCCTTTACTCATAATCCACCAATTAAATACTATTTTGGCTATTCTCTTATTATCAATAAACTGCAATCTACCAAACATTTTCATTTTGCTTTTTGCATCTCTCATATAAAAGCTTGACCATTTCATTTCTCCTTGAATTGCCTCATTTGCCACCCACACACCTGCATCTAATGCATGTCTTACTACTTCTCTTTGTACTTTTTCTAAGTAATATAACACCCATTTACTAACACATAACACATCTTTATCATATGTTAACCCTGCTACTTCCAATTTCTTCCATACAATTCTAGCTACCTCGTGTTTATTATATGAAAACACTATTAATTTTTTTATCAGTCCCTTTCTTTTCTTTGCTTCATTAATAAATTTTTTCTCCCATTTCAGCCAAGTAATTTCTCTGATTACTTAAGACGATTCTCAAATAGTTTCACTATGCTTAACTTTAATTTGTCTTCACTTTCCCCAGTATTAATCATCATTACTTTAGAATTTACTAAATTTAATCCCCATCTCTTTACCCACCCTTGCACATGTCTTCATCATAGGCTTCTATATCTTCCCTTCTTTCTGTGCACAAGAAGACATCATCCCAAATAAAAGACTCGATAATGTATATACTCCCTTGTCACCTATTAATGGCATCTCTACCCCTCTTCCTAGTCTTTCTATTGCACTCTCCATTTCTCTCAAATTCAACAAAAACAAAATAGATGACATAAGGCATCCTTGCCTTAATCCCACCCCATTTTTAACTTTAACTGATTCTATGTTCCCTAAGTGATACATATAGTAATTATTTTTCATATAATCTCTTAATAATATCCACTAAAGCTCTATCGATTCCTAAATTTACTAAACTTACCCATAATCTGTATTTTTATATTGGACTATTTCCATCATCTAATATGTGTGTTGAATGTCTTTAGAAAAGTTTAATTTTTAGTTAAATATTCCAAATGCATTCAACTGTTAGTAATATCACAGCAAACAGGTTAGTATATGCACCAACTGTTAGTAATATCACAGCAAACAAATGTTAATAATATCACAGCAAACAGGTTAGTATATGCACTAACTGTTAGTAATATCACAGCAAACAGGTTAGTATATGCACAACGTTTCGAGAGGTATTTTTCTCCCCTCTTCTTCAGGTGTTGCTGGCCTGACCAGTGACAGTACTAGCATGGGATTCGAACCTGGGTCCTTAGATTCTTGATTATTGAAATTTAAGGTAACGCTCTAACCAACTGAGCCATCCTGCCAAAGGCAACAGTATGTAGTAATTTCATATACTTATCTATGAGGTTCCTCCTGATTTCTCCACTTTTTCCTCAGAGCAAAGTTGATTAGTGATTTCCATACATTATGTATAGTCACACTAGGTTGGCTTATGGGATTTTTTGCCATTGTCATGTGAGCAGCTTCTTTAAATTTTCTTCTTTGTACCTTTTCTTCTTTATCCAATATTTTTGTATTTTCCCAATTGAACGTATGTTCATTGGTCCATACATGGTCTGCTACCTTAGACACATCTGTTTTCTCTCTTCTAATCATCAGTTTATGTTCTTGCAAGCGCTTTTGAATGGGACGGCTGGTCTCACCAATATATGTTCTTCCACATTCACATGGTATTTCATAGATGCAGTTTTTTCTTTGCAGCATTTCAAGTTTAGGCTTTGTAGATGTTAGAATTCCTCGTAGTGTGGTATGGCTCTGAAAAGCTGTTCTGATGTTATACTGATTGCAGATTTTCCTTAATTTGTCTGCTATTTTTGGAATGTATGGATACACTACAGTACCAATAATTGTCTTTTCTCTTGATGGTTCTTTTTGTTGTCTGTTTAATGTTTTCTTAATAACAGCTGATGGATAACCATTTTTCTTAAGAGTTTGTTCTATATAGATCTTTTCTTTTTCCAAATCACCAGTTTCTGAACAAACTTCTTTTGCTCTGTTCCACAGTGATAGTATAACTCCATGTTTTGTGTTTCTGGTGTGATTAGATGTATAGGCTAGGTATTTTCCTGTATGTGTAGGTTTTCGGTAAACTGTAGTTTTGATTTTGCCATGAGGGAGTCTTGTTACAAGAACATCTAAGAATGCCAATATTTGTTCTTGTTCTGGTTCTATTGTAAATTTAATTGAAGGGGATATGTTGTTGATGTGTGTCCAGAAAGTTTGTAGCAATGCTTCACCATGTGGCCATACAACAAATGTATCATCCACATAGCGAAGCCAAACTTTAGGTGGATAAGGAGTAGTTTTTATGGCTGTGGTTTCAATTTCTATTTACTCTACCATGTGCCTTCTCAATATCTATAAAACCATATATAACTGTCTAGCTGTATTTCTACTTATATTTATAAATTGTGTAACTACAAATAAACCATCTCCTATACACCTATCTAATCAAAACCCTCCTTGCATTTCTCCCACTATATTATTTTCTTCTATCCACTTTATATGACATTGATGGTACCACTATCAGTCTATAATTGTTTAGCTTACTCTTTCCTTTAAATAGTAACTCCACCTATCCAGAAATTTTCTCTTCTGTGCCATCTTATTAAAACATAATAGGTTTAATTTTACCCTATGTCGTAAATTCATTATCATCTCTGCTGCCTATCCACCCAAACCTATTGCCTTTCCACTTTTCAATTTCTTCCCTGCCTCATTCAGTTCATTTTCTATAAACCTAATATTTCTATTACTATGAGCTTTCATTTTTGTTATCACTCTGTCCTTCACATTTAACATCTTTTCTATATACATTGCATACTTATTTAAGATTGTCTCTAATTCTTCTCTAGAGCTACACTCTATTCCCTAATCATCTAGTAATACTATTTCTCTCTTCCCTATATTCATTTTTTAAATGTATTTCCAAAAATTTGTACTCCCATCTCTTCCACTTCCTCCAACAATTTACTATTCAATTTCATTCTCTTTCTATAATTTTCTATTTTAGCCAACTTCTTTTTTTTTTTAATATACTTTTCCCATTTAACATTAACATCTTTTTCACTTTCTTTGTTCTTAATAATACACTTATATTCTCTGCATGCTTTTTTCCTCACTTTTACATTTTTACTAATTCTCACTTTTCTATTACTTTTATTCTTCTGAATATTCTCACCTAAAATCCTATTTACCACTTTTTCTATTTCAGAACACCAGTTCTTATATTCATTCCCAACCAATTCTTTTATGATTTCTTCAACTTTCATTTTATATTCTTCTAACTTTTCCTTATCATTCATTCTCTATCCACATCTTTCACTATCCTTTCTACTTTTATTACTATTTTCTATCACATTACTAACCATTTCTATTGTAAAGAAATTATGATCACTATTACACACTCTCTTCATTATCAAACACTTTAATTTTCTGTACTTTATTCATTCTATCTTTCTCTACTAATACATAATCTACTGTGTGAAATATATTATTTCTAGACCATGTGTATTGTCCCGCATAAATATTTGACAAATTTCCAATGTTCAAATTTACTCTCTGACAAAAATTCTTCAAAAGCGGTCCAATCTTGTTATCTACATCAACAATTTCTTCAATATTCCCATTCATACGCCCTATAACCATTATTTTCTTCCTCTTCTCTTTGAAACTCGTATATCCTTAACTAAGCATTCATATATGCTATTGTTCCACTCCATTATAGTTTGACTATCTCCAGTAGCTATGTACACTATAATCACCATCCATTCTTGTCTTCCTAACCTTATTTCAAACCATAAATGTTCTTGACATTTAACAGTATTTAAATTTTTTTTTGACATAACTGCTATACCACCACCCCCTTTTTTTTTTCTATTTATAACTTGCCATACCAAGTCTTCCAATTTAGATTCTTCTTCTTCTCTTAGATGTGTTTCCACTATTGTTAATATCTTGTTTAATTCCACTCACTTTTCTGGTCTCCTATCCCATTGCATATTCAAATATCAATTTTAACATTTTTTTCTTTCTTAATTACTCTTTTATAATTTCTTTTGATTCTTTCTTCTCCATTACATTTATAAATAACTTGCTTACCATTAATTTTACAAACCCACTCTCTCTCTCTCTCCACATCTACATTTATATCTAAATCAACTACCTTTTTTTTATTCCTTACATCCTGTCCATTCTTCTTCTTTCTAATAACATTGCAATTTCAAATCCCACACCCCTTTATAAGTTTCTTGAACTATATTCTTTATAAATCAAACTTCCTAATACTTCACTTCCATGATAAGTGCAATCAATCTTTACTATATAACTCCATCTTACTAATAAAAAAATCCCACACAACCACAAACATAATATCATTTCTCTTACACATTTTTTTTCAATCTCTCATTTATAGAATATGCTCTATCTAACATATATACCTATTGTCAAATCTTGGTAATAATCCAATTATTCCTCCTCTTCCTTTAATCTTACTCAAATTCCTAATCAACTCTATGAACTCATCCATTACTCTGCCTGATAGCTCTGACAAATTATTTGTCCCTACCATAATATATTGTAATAGTACATAATATGCCGTTACATTAATTTAAAATCTAAAGTAAAGTTATAATGTTTTATAAAAAAAATTAAAGTTATACTAAAATAATTCTAAATTTTATATATGTTTAATAAATGTTTGTGTGTTTTATTACCGTCAGTGGCTTCCTTTATTATTATTTTTTATATTGAAAATATATTTTAATAAGAAAATATACATTATCTCTGCTGCTCCGCAAGCTAGTGACTGGGACTAACAGTCGAAATATAAAATAAAGTGGGATCTTAACTTACATATCTGCCAACTATATAAATTTTCCAGATTCAATAGCCTAGTGGCTCTTTGTATGGCAGATACGGTAAGACTTCACTCATCCCCAATCGTTATAATTGGTGCCCAACATGGAGCCCATATATCCCTCCACTTGTGCGATATATTATATACAAGTTTAGATATCTCTACTCCTTTGTTTCTTTACTTTATCTGTAACAGCCCTAATTCTAGCTCCAGGTAGACATATTCTTACATACTTATTTCTATTTTTCCTTGCATATTATATCTCCACATTCTTTAATTAGCGAATCTCCTATCAATACTGCCTCATAGTTTACTTTCCCTACTACATCTGTAACATTCCTTTCCATCTTCTGGACTTCCTTATCTACTTCTTCCTTATCATTTTTTATTCAATAATTCCTTTATCAGCTCACACTTCGTCTCTAATGATTTTAGTTTTGCTTCTACATCCTTTATCTCTTCCTCTATCTTACTTATACTTTAGCTAACCATCTCCATTGCACTACCTATTTTTTCATCCATATCTCTTGTTGCTCCACTAAAAACATACTGTATTCTATTTTTCTTAACTACATTTTTGCTCCATTTCTCCTGATTTTCTCTTTAAGCTATCTACATTTAGAAATCAATTTTTCACTTCTTTTATCATAAGTAAACACTGTCTACACAATTATAAACCTGTTACATCCTTCCTAGCCTTATTTAAGCATTTCAAATGATAAACCTCATCACATACGGTACACTCTACTATAGCATGCCTAATTTCTTTCTGATCATTATATATACATTGTGAGATACAAATACAATCCATATTCTTTATTTTTCCAAATCCCCTACTCTGTATTTAACTTTATGCTTTCTCTCCTATTTTTTAAATCAGTTTATACAAAAGGAGGCAAACTTTATTTTCTTTCAATGGCAATCAATAAACACGTGTTTTCCAACCTTAGGCCTTAAAACATTCTCTTCTTTCTCAAATAAATCACTTCTTTTCTTAAATTTAAAAAAAATCTTTAATAGCAAAATTACTAAAAACCAACTAACCTTATGTACAACTTAGTTATAAAGCCTCCTTACAGTAATGTAACGAACCGCTTTCCAAACATTATCACTATTATTTTCGATTTTTCCAAATCCAATTAAAACTATTTCTCTTGGCCCCAATTTTTTCTCCATGTCTTCACAGTAAGCACACAATTTTTGTAGCAATCACTTTTTAATAATAATCACAAAAAAAAAATATAAACTTTTAACTTATCTTGCAGAACAAAACATCCACATCAGCACAGTCAGTCTCTGTTCTTTTCCATAATCTAAGTAGTGATTTGACAATGCCTTCATCAGAGATGATGAAAGATAAATATTACTTTTGAGAAATGACTATGCTTTGAATCGAGGCATAAAAGTTTGCCCAAAACAAATGTCAATCAAAGAATATTTTCAGAAAATAGTGTTTAAAAAAAAATTTAAGATATATAAAATCTTGATTATAATTTTAAAAATCATTTCACTTATGTTTTGTTAATTTGTAAAATTAAAATCTAAATAATTATGAACACAAATATACATGTAAACTACTAATTTAGATAAAAGCAGCTTTCCATTTTATAGCCATATAGTAAAAACTTAAGTAATCAGTTAATTCCCAGATGCGTATAAAATTCCTATCTTTAATATTTAAACTGTCACTCCGACCAATTTCTAGTTTTTGCCTATATTAATGAGGTCTGGGATTCAAAGTTGATGGGAATGCACATACATATCCAGCAACTACTTTTAATTCCACTTTATCTGCCAAGCTAAACACTTAAAATTCAAATCAATCAATTTTAAACCCATGTCAAACTAACTATATATTTTTTTGTTCTTCAGTAACTATAGGTACTTTATTTTTCTAACTAAAAATATTAGTAATAACAATAAATCACCAAATACCTAGATTGAACAATGTAAGGCAAAACCAGTTTTCCACTTTACCACCATCTAGTCTATGCTTGAATAATCAGTTGATTAAATCCCAGATCTCATTGAAGATCAAAAACCATAAACCAGTTTAACGGAGATTCAAATACTAAGGATAATAATTTTTCATGCATCTGGATATCATCGATTATTCAAACTTATACTATACAGCTTTAAAATAGAGAGCTTATATTATTTAAATTAGGTATTTGATGATTGGTTATTATTATTAATATTCCTAATCAAGGGAATAAGATACCTATAGTTAATGATATACTTAAGGTACAAAAATATATAATTATTGAATTGATTTCAAATCTATTTACTAGCTCAAATAGGTTGGCCTCTTATCAAAACCTTAGGCTTATTTATATTTGAAATTTTTGGGTAAAGTATAGTTAAAAGATGAGTACTGGATAAATATGCACCTTCATTCCAACTCTGAATCTAAGCCTCAATAATAAGACAAAAAAGAGAAATCAATCTGGGAATGGAGGTTCAAATACTAAGGATAGGGGTTTTATATGCATCTATTAATTATTGATGGCTGAACAATAAAGTGAAAAACTGCTTTTGTCTTCTTTTATTGTTTAAGTTGAAATGTTTGGTGATTTACTATTTTGTTAATATTTCTCACCAGAGAAATAAGATGTTTATAGTTAATAAAGTGAAAGATATAAAGTTATTAAACTCGTTTCAGAACCTTTGAATTTCAATGTTTTTAACTTGACAATTGCAATAGAGTTAAAGATATTTGCTGGATGCATATGGTGCATTCCTCCCAACACTGATTTCCAGATTTCATTAACAGAAATCAAACCAGGAGAATGGGGGAGGGGGGGTAAATAAAAAATAAGGATTTTATATATATCTGATAATGACTAATTATTCACTTAAATTAATGGCAGTAAAGTGGAAAGCTTCTTCAGATTTATTTACTGTAATATTAAAATTATATGCAGTTTGCAAATAATAGTTGCGGTTAATGCACATGTAATATTTTGAATTATAAAATTTGATTTGTATTTATCTGTAAGTTTTAATGATTTTTCTATATATGCCATTTTTATTTTACATAAAACCAAAATAAATGATGGATTGATGTTTCACTATTTACAGCATATAAAAAAAAATGAAATAGAAAAGAGAATCTCACAGCAAATACCTGACATTGATCATATCTGCAGGAGTTCCAACAAATCCACCAAAAGCACCTCCTACTATTGCTATACCGACTTTTATATAAAATGGAGGGTTTTCACCAGGTTTTGTTAATCTCTGTTTTAAAGATTCATAAACACCAAAACGAGTCAATGAGTAAGTCATCTGCAAAATATAACACAATAAATTTTAAAAATTAGTTATTTACATTTTTTGAAATTAAAAAAAAATTTTATTATTATTATTTAATTATCACAATAAAGCCCCAGTTTAACAAGATACAATCTTTTTCATCTATTCACTCTTCTCATTTTACACTGAAATTTATAATGAGTTTCACCTTTCTTTTTATAATAATCTGCATATGGATCAATATTTTTCCCTTTTCTTTATTGTCATCTACTCTACCAATAATTCTCTTTTATTTCTTTGTTTAATAGTTCAATACAAATACAATATCTATAATGGACAACAATTATAAAATAATATTGTTGACATTCTTAAATATTTCACCAGCCAAACAAAAAATTTCAAATAGAAGAAAGCAATCATAAACTACTCCTGTATTCTATGTTAAAAATCATGAATGATATTTTATGACAGAATAAAGCTGCAAATCTGGAAGATGAATTCCTTAGGGCTGAAGATAATGCACATGTTTGTATAAGATTAAGTATTATAGATATCATCATCATCATCATCATCATCATCATCATCATCATCATCATCATCATCATCATCATCATCATCATAATAATAATAATAATAATAATAATAATAATAATAATAATAATAATAATAATAATAATAATAATAATAATAATAATAATAATAATAATAATAATAATAATAATAATAATAATAATAATAATAATAATAATAATAATAATAATAATAATAATAATAATAATAATAATAATAATAATAATAATAATAATAATAATAATAATAATAATAATAATAATAATAATAATAATAATAATAATAATAATAATAAATAATAATAATAATAATTGGAAAAAAACAAGCTATAAACTAAAAAAATTTTTATGAAATCGAAGATAAATAGGATTGGAAATTTTAGATTAAATATGAACAACAAAAAGTAATGCATGGTTTTGATTCTCTAGAAAAGTATTACAAGAATAGTCATTGAATATAATCCTACGAATAGTGAAATGATATCGATTTAATTTTGTGAAACACTCATTTAACAGTACAAGTCTATGCCTCAGCAATTCAAAAAAATGATGGGGAAAAAATCCATAAAATTTTATGATTATATGCAGACAAAATTTGACAATTTACAAGAAAATATATTTTTAATATTCAGACTGGAATGTCAAAGTTTGAAGTGAAAAGGAAATATTGTTGGTTAATTTATACTTAAAAACTAAATAAAACACATTAATAACTAATAAGCTTTAGTGAATTTAATGAAAAAATAAAACACATTAATAACTAATAAGCTTTAGTGAATTTAATGATATTTGAATTGCAAACATATATTTTATGCAGCCCAAATACTAATTAAACTCATAGATGTCAATGGATAGCAGTAGAATTGGCTACACTTTTGCCACCTAGTGATTATTCAATTTAATAGTAAAAAAAAAAAAAAGATAGAAGCAGACTGTAGAACAAATCGCAAATTATTTGGATGAAACTTTAAAATTAAAAAATAACTATAAGCTTATTCAAAATTATAACCTATTAAACATATTTACTACTTTTAGGAAAAACATCATAAAACAACTGTGAATGGAATGAAATAAATAATTAATGAAAAATCTGGAAAATTTAAGTAAAATAAAACAACTAAGAAAGGTAAAATGAATATAAGATGACAAATTATAATTGGAAAAAAAAAAGAAACTAAACAATCAAATATATAATTATTCAAATTTCATCAATGAAAAGGATATAGCTGGGCCATTCCATGAATCTTGAAATTCCAGAATTTGTCACTCTACCAGTGCACCAAACATTGCAGGGCAAAAGAGAAGTCATAATTACAAATGATTAAAAAATATTTTAAGGGACAAAAAGCATCCAGGAAAGATAAGTAATGATATTAGCAAAGGCATATCGAAATTGAAAAAAAAATTTGGAAAAAGAAAACCCAAAAAAGAAGTTTCAACCATGAACAAGTTTTCTATTAAAAAAAGTCAATGAATAATTATAATTAAAATAACAAAAATCAAATGGAAATAAAAGAAAATATAGAAAAGCTATCCCACAAAGGTATTAGTTAAAACATTTTTGACATATTGTAGTAAAGAATCTTTCAATAATGGAAGATGATCAGATTAGCTTAGAGATAATTAAAAAAGATAACCACTGGAATTAATGGTCCTGCACCAGAAATTTTGCAGACACTGGTGGAAATGATTATCCAAATAGAGTGATAGGAAATATAACTGATAGCTGTCAGTTTAATCCCCCTTTTAACAATAATAATCAGTGAAATTAGTTATTTTGCTGATACTCAGTAGTTATGGGTAGGGTAGATCCTATTGTAATGTATTAATAAATAATTAATCAATATCAGATGCTATGCCAATTCGATCCTCAAACTTTTTGACTACTGATTTTTATCAAAAAAAAAAGTGCTGAATTGCACAAATCCATCAGAACCATCTTTACTTTTACTTTTCTATACAAGCTATAAACTTGAAATTTTAGACACCACAGGTTTTGAATTGAAGCAGATCTGCTTGTCTAATTATGAAAGTGTGTCTTTGATATCAGAAACTAATATATTTTAATGATTTAGTTATATGTTAATTATAATCACTTTTGACTCTTTAGCAAAAGAATGATGTATGTCAAAATATAACTTATATAATGAGAGTGCCAATAGCTCTTAACAAGCTTTTCAGAATATCCCTATTCTCAGACCAGTTTCATCAGTGAGGCACAAAGATATTCAAGCATGAGATTTAAAATACTAGGTCAAACCCAGCACTTTATCTAATGTTTAAATATTAAGTAGAAAATTTGAAATTTTCAGATATCCATGTGTCTTTAAATCCAGCTATCTAACTTAAATAGCCATATGGGAATGAACTAAGTTCAGATACACCATATATTAATAGTTTTAGCAATATAAAATTACCAAAGCTTTAAATGCAATAACAATAATTGCAAGGAAATCAAGTCATATAAACAAATGTTATATGACGATTTCCTTGCAATTATTGTTATTGCTCTTAAAGCTTTGGCAATTTTATATTGCTAAAACTATTAATATATGGTGTATCTGAACTTAGTTCAGTCCCATATGGATATTTAAGTTAAATAGCTGTTTTGAAGACATATGGATGTCTGAAAATTTCAGATTTTCTATTTAATAGTTAAATAATAGATGAAGTGCTGGGCCTGACCTGGTATTTTAAATCTAATGCTTGAATATCCTAGTATCTCACTGATGAAAGCCAGAGCTATAAACCAGTCCGAAGATAAGGATATTCTGAAAAGCCTAGTAAGAACTATTGGCACGCTTATTATATAACATTTGTAATACAACTTATTAAATTAAGTCACATGATATATGACTTTATTTCCTATAACTTAATAATATCAATAATTATGTGCTTATAACGCTCGTTAAAGAAGTTATATATTACTAAATTTATTTAAAGCTTAGCACTTTCAAAGCTATATCGCTTCACAATCATAGCTGTGTGCGGTTGATAAATGATTATTAAGAGAATTTTATAATCAAGATATCAATATAAACTCAATATTTGATGTTATTTAGAAAATTATACTAAAACATGGCATGTTTAGTTTCAATTTTGTTCACTTTATTATTATCCCTACTCCATTTGCATTCTGAATATATTTATGTGACTTGAATATCTATAGATCAATTAAATATAATAATTTCATTAAGTATGACAATGAAGAGAAAAGGGATTTCATATTAGTCAGATTACTTTTTAATTAAAATATCAAACCTATTACAATACATACAATGTCTACTTGTGTACGTTTTTACAGAATATATTATAATGATTTGTAAATCAAATAAGTTTTGTACAAATATATATTTTTAAAAAGTATTTTTGTTTTTTGAAATCTAGTTTTATATAAAAAAAAAAATTAATTGCAGTGATCTGCTATATCATCTACCTATGGCAGTGTCAAACAAATCTTCAAGTTAGTTTCTGCTTATTGAACTTGATCAGTGAAGAATATTGTGCATATCCAAATATATAATAGTGTAATGTAAAATGGTTTCTTAAATAGTCAGAAGTTTTTGTGTATAGAAAGCCATATGCTTTAGAAATCCTATTAATCCAATTCAAATGTATACCCTCTCTGAAATCTTTTTATATTTCTGTAAGCCCATCTATTCCTGCCTCTTTCCCTTTATATCCTTTCAATAAATCATTCTATCAACACTAAGTAATCTCTATTTTTACTTTTATCCCATTTTAATAAAGTTATATTTTCTATTCTCAGCACAAAAGCACCACACACAAAAGACTAAAATCTCTACTTTACTTGTTCTTTTTACTTTTATTTCTCCAAATCTTCATAAACTTATTCTACATATATCATATTGCACATCTGCAATCCATATTTTACCCACATTTTTCTCTTTTCCTTAATATCCAAAAGTTTCTGTTCTAGCCCCAAATAAAATTAAACTCTCTCTAGTGTTATTATATAATATTTTATATAAACAGGCAAAACTCTCCATACAGTAGTTCCATCCAGTGCAAGCTAGAGTAATCAATGAATGCCAGAAGGCTTGTGCATAAAATCCCTATCTAGTGCCTACTCATCCAATGTCCCTAGACTAGTTTCTAACTTGTGGATCAGTGAGGAGCCTTGGATCTGAAAGCACTGCATCTAGATTTTAGGATCTAACGCAACCCACCAGCAGCCACCTTTTATCTCTATTTAACTACAAAATTATGAATCTAAAATTGAAAACATAATGATATTTTTAATCCAAGCTCATTAGCTTATATAGTTTTGTAGTTAAATGAGATAAAAGGTGGCTGCTGGAAAGTTGCATTAGATCCTAAGATATAGGTACAATGCTCTCAGATCCAATGCTCCTCACTGATGAAAACCAAAAGCTAGAAACGAGTCTGGGAATATTAAATAAGTAGGCACTAGATAGGGATTTTATGCACAAGCCTTCTGGTATCCATTGATTACTCTAGCGTGCATTAAGTGGCACTACTGTATCACGAGTTTTGCCTGTTTTAACAGCTTGAACGAGCATAAGAAATGGTAATCATGTGATGTTTAATGGTTTTATACTTTATATATAATTTTTATCAATTTGTTTAGCATTGCTATCTGGAATCCATTAATTACTAATGCTTATATAGATGTATATTAAAATTATTAATGCAATTGTTATATATAAGCTAGCTAAGTCATGCAATGCTTTGATTGGTATAATTAAAATCATAGATCCTAATAAATATGCCAATATCTTTATTTGTAAAAAAAATAATAATTTCAGGATTTTGTTATACCTTAATATGAGAATTAAGAATCACCCATTGAAAAATAAGCAGTTTTATTATAATAAGAGCATGTGATGTGGCTAGTCCTTTATTGAAGTCAGAAAATCTTTTAGCCAATATGCACAGAAAAACTTCTTACCCATGTTACTTTCCCTTTCCATTCTCCACTCTAAGTTTTTCCCATATTCTTCTCTATCCTGCTCTATTCAATTTCCACAATATCATCTTTGCCCACTCCATGGTCTTTATATCCAAATCCCCCTTATCTTTTTCCAAGCACAGCATAGAGACCAAGAACCAATTTTCATATAAACATTTAGTTTATATTTATTCTCCCACAACTTCATTATTTGTACCTTTCTGTTTATAGGCATTTACATTTAATTAGCAGATGTCTAATATTTTCCATGCCTTCCTTATATAACTTGCAGCCTAAATCATCCATATTTCCCCATTTATGTATATCCTGTTCGAGCCTTAAGCAGCAAACTACTTGCCTTGTTATTATCATAAATTAACTCACATTCTGTTTACTTCTATATATATTTACACTCCTTTTACTCTCCATACTAATTTTCCATCTCCCTATATTTTATTAATGTATCTATTCTTCTATCCCAGTCTTTTCCACAATAACTTTCAACAATCCTTCTAACACAATCATCCCACACTCTGTACAAGTACACTGACACAAAGTCTTTATCCAAATCTTTTGCATACCATACTAATTTTCCACCCATCTTGTTGCCTGTCCTTTTCTCATAACCTAATTAAATGCTATTTTGGTTATTTTCTTACTATCCATAAATTGTAATCTACTGAACATTTTCATTTTGCTTTTTGGATCTTTCATATAAAACCTTGACCATCTCATTTCTCTTTGAATTGCCTCCTTTGCCATCCACACATCTGCAGCTAATGCATGCCTTCCTACTTCTCTTTGTATTTTTTCTAAGTAATCTAACACCACTTTACTAATAGATAACACATCATTACCATAAGTGACTGTCACTGCCTTCCATACAGTCTCTGCCACATCATATTTATTATATAAGAACATGGTTAATTTCTTTATCAGTCCCTTTCTTTTCTTTGCTTCATTTATCAATTTTTTTCTCCCATTCATCCAAGAAATTCCTCTGATTACTTAAGACAATTCCCAAATAGTTACTCTTATTCACCACATTTAACTTTGTATCCCCCAAGAAAAATTCTTTCTCCTCTGTTATCTCAACATTTATCATCATTACTTTAGAATTTTCCTTCATCAAATTTGATCCCCATCTCTTTATCCATCCTTGCAAAAGTCTTTATCACAACTTCCATATCTTCCCTACTTTCTGTGCTCTCCATACAGTAATGTCATCAAATGCAAGTCTTCGTAATCAATGAACGCAGACTGATGAAAACCACAAGCCAGAAACTACTCTAGTGATGTTGGATGAATAGGCTCTAGATAGTAATTTTATGCACAAACCTTCCTGTATCAATTGATTATGAGGCTTCCATTTGGTGGCACTATTATATGGAGAGTTTGGTATTCTTGTATAAGCATATGAAATGATGATCATGTGATGTTTTGATAGTTTTGTTTTGTTTTCTATATGCAAAGATTTTTTAACATATCATAAATTAAAACTATGTTGAGTTAGTCTATTTAAATCATGAAGTCAATATCTTTGCTAACAGTGCATGAGTTACATATGATATCTTTTTCAACCTTCTTATACATTTAACAATGCTATTTTTTTACACCAAAACTTTACTCTTACAGTTTCAACACTGTACAGTCAAAACTGTAAGAGTAAAGTTTTTGGTGTAAAAAATGGTATTGTTAAGTGTATAAGAAGGTTGGAAATGGTATCATACGTAAATATAGAAATCAATACATAAAGAAAGGAGGAAGAAGAAGAAAACTATATTACTTTCATTAGTGTGTGAGTTCATATTGGAAAGTATAGATTATAATATATATTAATATAGAATATACATTAATTAAATAAGTAATTCAGGTAGTAATGTCTATGATTTAAATGTGCATGTAAAATTAACTTTGTATAATTTCAATTAGGAAAAGTCAAAAGAAATTGTTGGAAGCTTTAAAGGTGTGGATTTATGAAAAAGTGGGGGGAGGGGTCAAAAATAAGGTTAGTCATATGCAAGTACTGAAAAACTAAATTAACAAATATTATTTTATCAAAGAATCTACGAAATAAAAGGAAAATTGTGTTCAACATAAAAGATGCATTTTGGAATGAAGTATGAAAGAATAATGTGAACTTAAAAAAAAAAAAATTGAATACTTATCTTATAGAGAAAAACTTAGAGATAAGCAATGATAATGACAGTTTAGAAAAAATATGTAAAAATTCTTCAATGTATTTTATAAATGTACTGCAAATGAGTACATATGCATGCATACTCATACCTTTATAATCTATTAGACTTAAAAGCTGTGAAATAATAAAAATCCAGATCTATACCACAATCTCATTCTTGCCACCTCACACAAATACTACGCAGAAGTATTCCAAGCTTGCAGAAGCTTCTAATTTTTCTTATTTCTATAATGCAATTATTTTGTGCATATTTTTTCATCCATTGTTATCATTTTTTTTTGTTTGTTTCAAATATAGTAAATTATTGATGCTTATTTATATATACACAGTGTAAATATATAAAGCCACTAGCATTAAATTTTTTAAAGTGGATGCAAAAAAAAATTGAAAAAAAAAAATTAAGGATATAAAGATAGATTCTTGTATCTTACAAAAATAATAATTAAGTTTTACTTCAATAATTTGAAACTAGCTTTATGAAGTAGAGCATCTTAATATTAAATATGAATGTTGAGTGCATATAATCATGAACTGCATTAATTGTCAATTATACAATCGTATGCTTTAAAGATTAAATATTTGAATAACAATAAAAAAAGAAAATATACCCAACAAAATCTTTTAATAATAATAAAAATGAGACTATAAAATAATTCAATAATAAAAGCTTCATGACAAAAGTCAAAACTCACAGAAAAATTATTTTTATAACAAAATCATCAAATATTTTCAAAAAAATTTCCATTGGAAATACTATAGTTTCATATTTTACAATGTAAATATTCAAAAAGTCATAACAAACTTTTGTAGTTCTTGTATTCTATGATCTAAGATAATCGTAACAAATAAATTTGAAAAAAGATTTATAAGAATAATTTAAATCTTTTTTTTTAAAAAAAAAGATAAAAGATTATGTTAGCGTAAAGATGAAATAAATGACTTGAAAATCTAAACAAGAACAGTATTCTTTCTCTGAATAATCAATATTTAACCATTATGATAATGAAATTTAATTTCCATTTCCAGATTATTTTCTGGTTTTTGTCCTTATAATGAAGATTTAGAATTCAAAACTGGAGCCAATGCATCTGATCGCCATCTTTAACTCCTTTTTTATTATCAAGCTAATAAACTGAAATTCATTGACAAAGACAAGAGCTAGAAACATATCTAAAATAGGATGAAATTATATTACCATCAGGTAACCAATAATTACTCTTAAGCTTACAGTAGACAGTGCTAGGATAAAGAAAAGAGAACTGCTCTTATTTATAATCCTCTAGTAAGCTGAAACATTTAAATGATGTTTTTGAACTTCTTAGTACACTAAAATCTTATAATAATTATTGTAAGTTGAATCTGCTATGCCAGAATACCATGAAAATTGCAATCATGAGGATTATAGTCAGACAGATAAAAAAATAAGTAATATCATTAAAACCCATGCTTAATTTATATTAATGTTTATTTGCAACAGCAAATTAAATTAAAAAGATATATACATGAACTAAAGGTACTATAAGACTTAGTAGTTTACACTCACTTCCTGTGTGCTTAATAAATAATAACAAAGCTGAAATGGCCTGCAATAGTCCCTAGGTTCACTTTGAGATCTTCAATGGTGAAAATCATTGGGCAAACTCCCCATCTTCTACTACATTGGTGATTGGTGAGTAATGAGTGACGAGAAATCCCTTATGCTTCTCCAGTTATGTCTTTTATTTTCTTCTATAATTTCTGACAGCAGTGCTATTTTCCATACTTAAAGAATTTATAATCCCCTGTTAATGCTTTAATTAATGACTACTACTTAATTGGAATCTGCCTTTCTGTAAACAGAAATAAAGTAATTAACTTTAAATTTCCAAGATTTTCTGTTTTCTAGCCTGCTATACACATATACTAACTTTCAAAACCTCAACATACTTTTATTTAATTCACAAATTGCATGTACAGATATATCAACCAAACATATTTTGCTAATTAATGTATTACATTAAATATCAATTTTCGTCACATGATCACCATTTCTTATGTTTGCTCATAACTGTTATTAAAACAGGCAAAACTCTCCATACAGTAGTACCACTCAATGCAAACCAGAGTAATCAATGGATGCCAGAAGGCTTATGCATAAAATCCCTACCTAGTGTCTACTCATCCAATATGCCCAGACTAGTTTCTAGCTTGTAGCTTTCGTCAGTGAGGAGCCTTGGATCTGAGAGCACTGCATCCAGATCTTATGAGCAAGCATAAGAAATGATGATCATGTGATATTTGGTGGTTTAATACCAATCCTGCCAAATAGGATAGTGGTGGCTATGATTTACTAAGAACCAAAGACTCCAAAATGTATGGTTACTGAATTGAGCTCAGACTATATGACTAAATAAGCTTATGAGCTTGGATTGAAAATATTATTGTTTTCAATTTTCTCATAGTTTTGTAGTTAAGTAGAGATAAAAGGTTTCATCAGATCCTAAGATCTAGGTGCAGTGCTCTCAGATACAAGGCTGCTCATTGACGAAAGCCACAAGCTAGAAACTAGTCTGGTGATATTGGATGAGTAAGCACTAGATAGGGATTTTATGCACAAGCCTTCTGGCATGGCTTGCACTGAGTGGCACTACTGTATAGAGAGTTTTTCCTGTTTAAATATCAATATTGCTGATTTTGATTATAATACTATATCAAGAAAACACAATATTATTACTTCTTGATATACTAGGAAATAATTTTGAAATGAATAGACATAGATAAATAAAATATGAACTATGAAAAATGCTGGGATACCAAATATTATGAAGAACATTTTAGAATGACAATATAAAATAGAAAGAATCAATGCTTTATGAAGTTATGTTTAAACTATTTATTTGTATCTTAATCTGTTTTTATGAAAAAGTTATAGATATACATTTATTAAATAAATTTAAAAACTATTTAATATTTAGTTTTTTATTCAAATATAACATATCAATTTGGCAAAAGTAAATCAATAATTTCTTCAATATTCCTTCTGAAATTATTACTTCACCATCATTAATTTAAAACAAAATATTTTTATATATTTTTAATTTTATTACTTTTGACTTACAGATTTATTTTATTTATCATGTTTTCTTTGACTGTTGATTTATAATTATGTATTTATATGTCATAGAGCATGCTCATTTAACTTTTGGATATACAGTATATTTATAATGCTAGTATGTGGAGATTAGGAGGCTAACTAAAATTATATATTATAAACTATTAAGTTAAATAATTTTACTTTTGGGAAATGTATGTATTCAAGCACAAGTGCGTGTGCGGCGCAACTGCTCCCAAAAGCTGTTAATACACATACAAATAGCTAACTAAAATATTAAAACAGCTGAGCGCTTTCAAAGGATCTTGCCTTCAATAATCATAGCTTGCTTACGTTTAAATTTATGCAAATATGCTAATTCCATCTTTTTGATAGAGAAAAACACGTGTCTTTCCTGTTTATGGCATCGCTGTCGCGAGAGATAAATAAAGCCTCTTTGATCTTTCTTTTGAGGTCATGTCTCTCTCTACATACGATGGTAGGATTGTCCGGAATGCACTCATGGTGACTTGTGCACTGGTGCTGATAAAAAACTGAATAAGTAGAAGGATCGTTGCGAGCTCTATTGTACGAATACCTGTGCTGTGCCAATCGTGTGGCCAAAGATGCTCTGCTTTCCCCATAATATGTGCCTTTGCAATGGTTATTTGGACAAGCAATGTTATATACTGTATGGGGGGTCTGTAACAGTGGAGTTTGATCTTTGGTATTGTTAATTAGATTGTTAGAATTTGGAGGGGTTCGAAAACAGAGCTGATATTTGTTGTTAAGGATGGAATGTAGTTTCTTGTGTAAATTGGGTATGTATGGAAGTAATAGTCTGGGTTTATCCTGTGTGGCATGAGAGTTGAGAGGTTTATTCTGAATGTGTGAGATTTTTTTGTCGATGATGGATTGTCTGAAGCCTAAATTCAGTAGATCATTTCTATATTCTGCTACATTTGTTTTTGCATCTGCCTCGATTTTACACAACAATCTGTTTATATGCAAAAAAGATGCTAGACCCGATAATTTATGTGCTGTGGGTGTGTGAGATTGGGGGTGTGTATGGCATCTGATTTCCACCGGTTTGATGGCCATGCTATAATGGCAGCGGTTATTTTCTCTTTTTATTTTGACATCAAGGTATTTAACTTGCTGGTGAGTGTCTTCAGTTGTGACATTAACAATTAGTGCTGTGTTGGCTTCTAATTCGGTTTTGATCTGTGTAATGATCTCGGGGGTGGCAGCAATGAACAGGTCATCCACATATCTAGTGTATGGTGGGTTTAGACTGGGTATGATTTTTCTCTCATAAGATGCTGGTGACTACACCACTCAGTGGCAGTCCCATAGGCCAGCCTTGTTTCATGGAGAAGCACTGGTTTCTGAAGAATGCCACAATGTTGCTGTCCAACCAACATAGAAAGTCATGGATGAAGTCAACCAGTGGTTGAGCTATTTTTTGTGTCAAAAGTTCATTTCTGACTATTTGGATCGATGTGTTTCTATTGACAGAGCCATACAATTCGGAAATGTCCATGGTGGCCAGTTTGATGTTTGGGTTTAATTGTAAATCTTTGACGGAGGAAATGAACTGTGCAGATGACTTGATGGTGTATATTCCAAAGCCTAACATTTGGATGAGTTTTTTGTTCACCCACTTGGCTGTTTTGCATAGTGTACTCCACTGAAATCTAGCATTAATCGGACCAGTGTGTTGTCTTTATGCGTTTTGGCACTTCCAAAAATCCTGGGTGGCACTGTAAAAACAGCCAAGCAATTCTTTGAGTTAGAAAGAATCATATGCATGCGTGAAGACAAGGGAAACAGATTTGTGTTGATGCACACCCAGGAATATATTGACAAGATTAACACACAGATTGATAAGTTACAATTTCAGAAAATTGATCACTTCAGTATTGCTAACAATAGAGACAAATTCATTTCATCCATTCTTAAAAAACATTGCAACAAAGCTTTCACAAAAGCAGAATATTACAATCTATACCCATCATCATCAGTGCCACCCAGGATTTTTGGAAGTGCCAAAACGCATAAAGATAACACACCGGTCCGATTAATGCTAGATTTCAGTGGAGTACACTATGCAAAGACAGCCAAGTGGGTGAACAAAAAACTCATCCAAATGTTAGGCTTTGGAATATACACCATCAAGTCATCTGCACAGTTCATTTCCTCCGTCAAAGATTTACAATTAAACCCAAACATCAAACTGGCCACCATGGACATTTCTGAATTGTATGGCTCTGTCAATAGAAACACATCGATCCAAATAGTCAGAAATGAACTTTTGACACAAAAAATAGCTCAACCACTGGTTGACTTCATCCATGACTTTCTATGTTGGTTGGACTGCAACATTGTGGCATTCTTCAGAAACCAGTGCTTCTCCATGAAACAAGGCTGGCCTATGGGACTGCCACTGAGTGGTGTAGTCACCAGCATCTTCCTAAACTATTATGAGAGAAAAATCATACCCAGTCTAAACCCACCATGCCTTCTAGCATACACTAGATATGTGGATGACCTGTTCATTGCTGCCACCCCGAGATCATTACACAGATCAAAACCGAATTAGAAGCCAACACAGCACTAATTGTTAATGTCACAACTGAAGACACTCACCAGCAAGTTAAATACCTTGATGTCAAAATAAAAAGAGAAAATAACCGCTGCCATTATAGCATGGCCATCAAACCGGTAGAAATCAGATGCCATACACACACCCAATCTCACACACCCACAGCACATAAATTATCGGGTCTAGCATCTTTTTTGCATAGAAACAGATTGTTGTGTAAAATCGAGGCAGATGCAAAAACAAATGTAGCAGAATATAGAAATGATCTACTGAATTTAGGCTTCAGACAATCCATCATCGACAAAAAAATCTCACACATTCAGAATAAACCTCTCAACTCTCACGCCACACAGGATAAACCCAGACTATTACTTCCATACATACCCAATTTACACAAGAAACTACATTCCATCCTTAACAACAAATATCAGCTCTGTTTTCGAACCCCTCCAAATTCTAACAATCTAATTAACAATACCAAAGATCAAACTCCACTGTTACAGACCCCTCATACAGTATATAACATTGCTTGTCCAAATAACTATTGCAAAGGCACATATTATGGGGAAAGCAGAGCATCTTTGGCCACACGATTGGCACAGCACAGGTATTCGTACAATAGAGCTCGCAACGATCCTTCTACTTATTCAGTTTTTTATCAGCACCAGTGCACAAGTCACCATGAGTGCATTCCGGACAATCCTACCATCGTATGTAGAGAGAGACATGACCTCAAAAGAAAGATCAAAGAGGCTTTATTTATCTCTCGCAACAGCGATGCCATAAACAGGAAAGACACGTGTTTTTCTCTATCAAAAAGATGGAATTAGCATATTTGCATAAATTTAAACGTAAGCAAGCTATGATTATGAAGGCAAGATCCTTTGAAAGTGCTCAGCTGTTTTAATATTTTAGTTAGCTATTTGTATGTGTATTAACAGCTTTTGGGAGCAGTTGCGCCGCACACGCACTTGTGCTTGAATTATAAACTATTAAAATATTTCTAATATATTTTGTTTTATCCCTCCTAACTCAACTGAATATCTTAATTAGTAAGTGATTGGCCAAGTTAACTAATATTTAAGCATATTGCTTTTTTTTTTCCAATAAATTTTAATCATTAGAATAATATGCCTATAAATATAAATACATTATTTTTTTAGAAAATAGTAAAAAAAAAAAATACCATCATAAGTAAATTTTTAAACTTGAAAAACATTTAAATTCACTGAGCTTCATATATGATTTTTTTTTTAAGAATACAAAACTTTTTTTTTTCTTTTATAAAAATGACACAGTCCATTCAAATTTTTTTATACTGATTGTAAGAATTCTCTTATTTAAACATATTTACATTTCAAGTTGAATTTTACTTCAAATGAAAAAAAAATCTACTAAAACAAAAAAGATAAGTTGAAGAATAATTGAAATAGTTTCTAGTATTAAATAGACAAATCTTTTTAAAGTTTTCTCTAAAAAAAAAGCCTGATTAATCTAACTATTGCAAAAACTAAATGGCTAATTCATCTTCACATGAATCTATAATGAAAGAATTGGAAATAATATCCAAATTAATAGAACTTTTATACTTAGTTTTTTGTTTAACAAAAATAGTTTAATTAATCTTTGATTTGATATTATTTGCCACATTTATGTTTTAATTTATACAATGATAATTTCAATTTCTGGAGCATTTCTACACATAAATAATATCTTCGCATTATCTACTTCCTATACAATAGATTGCCTGATCTTAACTAGTGTGACATGCCCACTATGTTGGCAAAGAAGTCATCTACCTTTCACAAAAATTCCCCAATATGTTAACTAATGAACATTTTTATTTTTTGGGTTTCAAAACTAATTATAAACAAAGACTTTTCCATACCTACAAGAACTGATTCCTCTAATTGTTTTTCTTTTAAGAAATTATTAATTTATGTTTGCAATTCCCAGTGATTATAATTTTCAATTAATATTTTCTAAAATATATATATAATTAAGATAGTTCATTTAGTCTCCAAACAAGTATTCATTTTGATGAAATAGAGGATTTTTATTTAGATGATGAGAATATTTTTTGATCAGGAAAAATAATATTTTTAGATTGTCATAAGAGATTTTAGAGCTAGAATTATAATAACAACTGAAAGAATGAAAATGCTGAGTGCAGAATATAAATACAGGGACAGAAATAAGAGGAAATACACTTGTGAAATTTACTGAAAATTTTTATACATATGAACTCTTTAAAAACAAACAAACAAACAAAAAAAGTAGAAATGAATGTACAAGCTTCCAAATGAAAGTACAGTACAGCAGAGTTGGACTGTATATTGATAAAAGAAAATATATATTTCACGATTACACAATCTTCCAATAAATTAATGCCAGAACTTGTAAATTGTTTTAAAATTTTAACAGACTTCAACGTCAGCTTAGATTTGAATAAAATCAACAAGAAGATAACTAATATTCAAATAATAAAAAAGCAGTAAATTTTCAACTGAGACAAAGCAATACATATAAAAAAAGAAGTAATATGAAAATATTTAAAAATGATTCATTTATAAGAACAGAATATCCAGAATTTAGTAAAATGGTATAAAAAAGAATTAATGATGATGTAGAGTAATGTAATTGTGAATTGGTAAGAAAAACTATAGAAAAAAAAAAAGCTCTCAAAATCATAACACAACATTTTTGCATTAGAAACAAAGTTCTATCAGCAATAAAATGCCACTATTTATAAAAAGAAAGAAGACAACATAAAATAGTTCTACAAATAATTACATAGTAACAAAGAACAAAAAAACAATTAACTCCTACAATTTAGATTATCTGACTTGTTAGCATAAAAAAATTCCAGATAATGATGGAATTATCACTGATTCTTTAAAAGAAACAGAAAAATAGAAAAATTGTTGGTAAAGCTATTAGATGATTGTTGAATATACATGCTGACATACAGTTAAAAGTGAAGTTAAAATGAGAATTATAATACTAAGGTGATTTAGCGCTTTCTAGAATGAGGATATAGAAATTCCTCGAAAGCATTAAACCACATTAGTATTATAATTCTCATTTTAGCTTCAACTTAACTGCATGTCAGTACATATAGATAGATTATTGATTACTGTTCGTTTAAGGGAAGGTCACATATCTGTTATTATTAGATGATTGTTAGTGATAGTGATGTTTACAAAGTGAAAAAGAAAATATTAGAAATAACAGATGTCAGTCTATTTTCTATCAGTTCTATCAATACACATATTCATCAATTTATTAATATATATGGATCGTCACAACTTTGACTAAAGCTAAATTAAGAAAAAATTCAATGAATATAATGTAATGGGCACATACGCCGTTACATTAATTTTTTTTCTAAAAATTAGTCATGAAAAATAAAAGTTAGCAAATAAAAACTTTTTTTAAGAATTAAAAATTGAAAATTAAAAATCATCTAAACTCTAATATATAAAATCGCACAGATGAAAAATTATTAAAAGAAAACTTTATTAAAAAAAAAGAAAAAGTTTTAAAACTAAATATTAAGAAAAAGACTTGAAAGATTTAGAGATAAAAATATAACTTTAAGTTTGTACAATAAATTAATTAATGCTATTGTAAAATGGAAATGATTATTTTAATTAGTTAAAAGTAAGCTATCCCTTGGCCATTTCAAAATGTATAAGCAAAGGTCAGATAGGAGAGAAAAAAACAATAGAAACTAATAGCCAATAAAAGAAATCCTCAAGGAAATGGACCTCAATGAAAAGATCATCATCGTCATGACGTAATGTTCACTAGATCCAAAAGTTTACAATAAAAGGAAAAGTTTGGAAATAAAAAAGATTAATTAGAGAAGATAGAGATGTGAAAGCAGAGGCGTGCTAGAGATGAAGGAGAAGGGATTGGAAAGATGCACTCTTCAATCCCTTCAGTTTTGCTATAAAAAAATGAGAAAGAAAGAGAAATGACCAATTGTTTTCCTATATTGTGGACCACAGGACATCAGGGCCTGGAAAAATACCAGCTACCATAAAGGACCAACAGCTAACTGGATACCAATCTCTTCAGGATGGCGTGGGAATTCACGTTCAAAATTACAAGCAACTACAAAATATGGACCTTTTAAAACCGTAAGAACTTTAGATAATTCATGAACATTAAGTATAAAACTTTCCCAGTATTTAAATTATAGCAATAGTATTTCCTATCTGACCAAACTAAATTATTTATTAATTATTTTTATTGAACGTATTATTTGTTTGTTAAATCATTTCCATTAATTTATTTTCCATTCTTTTAAATTTTTGTTATGATTTTTTTTTTGTTAAACAACTTTTAAAAAAAAAATGTTAAATTTAAGTCGGGCATGAATGGCTGCATAGATTCATAAAGTTATGTTAGTTTAAGGGAGAGTAAATCTTAGGTTATTTGTTTCGTGGTTAAATTGGGTCAATGGATTAGATATATCGGTGTAATTAGTAAATGTAGTATGAGGTCCGCTATGTGCAGGATCACCTTATATGCCGCACTCGTGCGAAATAAGCCTTTCTTATTGACCAACGGAGAATACAGTATTCCCTGCTACTTGGATCATCCCTTTTTAGCCTATGGAATGGGATAGTAAGACGGAAAATGCAATCCCTTCCTATGGAGTTTTTTTTAAATTGCTCTTCTCATCAGATAGATGTAGTATTCCTGTTCTGGACGAGACTCAATGTCTTCTATAACCATGCTGTTCAGATGTACATTCCTGACAGTATGGTATTTGTGCTGTCATATTCATGCTGCATTGTATACATCGATGTACCAAATGGATTGACGTTAGTTTGACTGCGAACTTTTGGCCTAAGGTTAAATAAGGGATAGAATATTTTCTTTTCAAATGCAATCTATGTAGTCTATTCATACTCGACACTTTAATAAAATATTAAATTCATCTGTGCAAACTTAAATAAAATAAAAACAGTTAAATTGTGAATTAAAATCCAAAGTAAAGTTCTAGTGTTTATAAAAAATAAAATAAAAATTAAAGTAAATATACTAAAATAATAATGCTAAATTTTATATATGTTTAATAAATGTTTGTGTGTGTTATTACTGGCAGTGGCTTCTTTTATTTATTTTTTTAATATTGAAAAATATTTCAAGAATTTATATTTTATGAATGTCTGTGTCTTACTGAGCTAGTGGATTGGGCTGACGGTCAAAAAATATATATACGTAAAGTTAGATCTTAACAGCGCGTATCTGCCTAGTCTATAAATTTTCTAGGTTCAAATGGACTAGTGGCGCCCTGTACAGCAAATACGGTTAGACTGCTAACTTCAAATTATTTATAGAAAAGGCACTTGACTCTAAATTTCTGTAATGAGATATTAAGATATAGACTCAGTATATTGTCAAATTTGGAAAAAATATTTATCAAAAGCCCTCAGCAATGATTAAATTATATGGCGGCAATAAAAAGTTTTGCATTGATATGCATGTATAACAGGGCAAGTCCATATCTTCAAAACTTTTTATAGCAGTTCTATGGGAAGTATTTTGTGAATTAAAATGGAAAGCTAAGAAAATAAAAGATTATATAAATCACCTAGATTTTGCAGATAATAAGCTTGTTTTGGAAAATAATACTGTATTTCAGAGTTTCAGCAAAAGTTACAAAAATTATCAAATGAAAGTAAATAAGGAGAGCTAAAGATAAATGCTAAAAAAAAACTAAAATAATGTTCAATGATTTTTGTACAAAATGAATATAAAAGATTGACAATAATCAATTAGCTGAAGAAAACAACTAGCAAATAAAAATATTTATACCATAGATTTAATTATATAAAAGGTCAATTTATTATTTTGTTTTATAGTAATTTTGTATGTATATGTATGATTCACCATATATCATGATACATATATAGAATGGCATGATTTAGATTTCATTTAAAAGTTTTAGCACTTTTAAACTTTAAGTAAAATAATCGTAAACAAATTACCATTAAGCCACTGCACCCACAGAAAAATAAAATTAGTAAATTTTTAAAATAATTTGTTTACAATAAAATGTTTATGTAAATAAAGTCACTATACCAGCACTGTTTGAACTCCCATTGGGATTTGGATACCTGGTTAAAAATTTGAACAAAAGTTTAAATAAATTTTAAAAATCCAAAACTCTAAATTAACATCAAGTGCTAATGGGTTCTCAGGCGATAAATAAGTTGATGACAAGCAGGTGGCCTGAGATGAGAATTGTTTTACAATATTTTGAACTAGACACACACACACCAATTTTAGAAAAAAAAATTGCCACCAGAATCCAAGTCAGTTAAAATCTGAAATGTCTGGCTAAGGAATACTATGTTTTGCTGCCTCTCCATGGGAGGACAGTGAGTCTATTGCCATCCTATGTGACTGACAATGTGACCACCTTATGGGTAGAAATTCTCCATCAACAGCCTGCCACCAGAAAAAAAAGACACAGCCTGTCCAGAAAAGTATGCCACCATACCTAAAGTCTAAAGTGACTACATCACCAGCTCGAAAAAATTGGCAATATCATCCCAGAACTGCAGAACTCTAAATTAATATTTAATTTTAAACTCTTAAAAAAAGAAGTAATTGAACGTTGAAACTAATATTTAACTCTAAACTGCATTTTAAATTAATTAACCTCTTATATGTGTAAAACTTGCCTCCTATACTTGTAATTCTGTTTTATTTAAATCCATTGAAGTAGTCATCTAATTCTTAGTCCTCTATCACTGTGATTGTGCCTATATATTTATTTTCAAAATGTATTATATATATTATTGTATGTCAATGCTTCGAAACAGAGAAAACCCTGAATTCAGTAAACTTTAATGAAGATATTATTTAAAATATTGGTAGTTCTATTAGCTGGGGCTGGTCGCTTGATGGCATTATTTCTATGCAAAAACAGAAATAGGCTGTTTATGCAGCTGCTCACCCAACTTACAGCCTATTTTGTGTTATGCACTTTACCCAAGTGCTCACAGTTCGCTACATTATCGTGCGAGAGTGGCTAGACTTCAGCCTGCCAGAACATTCAAATGTGTGTGACACAAAATAATTGACTTACAACTCACCTGACGTACTATAATCTACTGAAAACTTTAACCGCATTACCATGCTTCCCTACTCAACATGAAAGCTTCAAAAAATTCGAAAGGTATGGCCAAGCATGATTTCACAGAGCTCATGCAAAAAATCAAATTTGAGCAAGAACACAGTTGTGACAAATAAAATGGCTGACTGCAAAACTGAGCCTTTCGAATTGTGGCAACTCCCCATCTACAGAAGCTGGCATGATGGCATTTTTCCAGGACAACATACTTCTACATCCCAAGAGATGTGTGTGCAGTGAAATGATGAGACTGGAGATTTCTAAAATCATCTCACAGTTCAGATGTAAGTCCCATTCCTGTCGGCAAAAGTGTTCTCTTCGAAAGCAGGCCTGATTCAATAGCTCCAGAATCCCATTCTTGAATATTGGAGCCATGACAAGCTGACCCTAGAGCACACCCTCACTGATCTGGAGATATGTAGAAGTGCTGTGGTGAAGTGGACCAATGCTCTGCAGGAGCGATGCCATGAAAGGCTAGCCTCCCACCCCTGCTATTAAATCAGCAGGCTGGGTTTGATAGTGGAGATGGATGAGATGCTGTTTGGCCAGAGGAAAAACCACTAGGGTAGAATATTTCTCAGCAGTGAATATTTGGTGGACTGTGCCAGGAGACCAGAGAAAGCTTCACCACAGCCATTCCCTCTCGCTCTGCAGCTACCCTTATGCAGGCCATATGCGACAATGTCAAGTCTGGATCGAGCATCTATTCCAATTGCTGGAAGAGCTACAAAACCTTGGAGTTGGAGGCTGCAGATTTCCAGCGCATCAAGCATCTTAGCATGGAACATCCAGGCAATCCCTGGACAACTACCTGTCTGAATTCATGTGGCGATATTCTTCACAAGGGGGGAGATGTCTTCCAAGCTATCTTAGTGCAGATGAGTCTCACCAGAAAAGAGAAGACAAGTCCAATGTAGAGCTTTTTTTCCTTGTGGTAAATTGCTTCTTGTTGTTGTTGTTGTTTAGAAGTTTATTTCCCCCCTCTCCATGTTTTTGAAGTTGTTGTTGAAAAGAAATGCATGTTGTTTATAATGACAATTGTTTCCAATCAATAAATAGATTCATAGAATTTTATTTATTTAGTATTTATTTATTAATATTCTTTGTGTTTGTTTTGGAGAGGAGAGATAACTTTTTGGTTAATAATAAAAATAGGTCAGGAAATAAGTATTTAGTTAAAACAAAAACAAACCAGCCTGTGGCCAGCCTAGTAACATTATATTTCTGTGTTTTTGTATAGCAACAAAGCCATCAAGTGGCTGGCCCTGGCCAATAGAACAGTACCAAAATATCTTCATTTAATTATCTTTAATAATACTGTCGATTAAGTTGTATGCTGTTTCAAAATCCTAAATTTACAAAATAATGACGAACCACCATTTGCTCGTTATTACTGATTATTTGTTTATTATATAAAAGCATAATGTGGTTTGCTTTTAAGATTTGATTTATGATTTTAGAATATTGTTGTAATAAATAATAGACTAGCCTTAAGGATAGTTATAAAGTATATTTATTAATCTATTATTAAACCCCTCCAAATATACTTTCCCCTCCTTAATTGGTTATTAAAGATGTAGATTATATATGCATGACTCGTCTAAAAATGAGAAGATTTGACATCACTCTAAATCAGCTACTTTTTATCCCACGTATACATATGATACGTCATTAAAAGAAAATCAAAAGTTCTGTAAGATGGTGCCTCTTCAGAATAAATTTACAAGTAAAAATCAATAAAAATGACCATATATGTCAAACAAAACCAAAGCACCGCCTCCTCACCAACTTTTCTTGAATCTTATTGGCTGTCCCACTTCTGTTAAAAAGGGAAATGGCTGCCAAAAAGTAAAAAGTTACGTTCGTTTTGATTTTTATTATGAAAATGATAAACGAATGTTTACAACATTTTAAACAATATTTGAATTGAATTACAAATTATTATTGATAAAATAATACTAAAAATCAAATTATTTTAGAAAAATAGTTAAGATATTACCAAGAATTATTTATTTATTGCTACATATTGATCGTAACGTTAAAGTGAAAAAAAAGATTGCGTTTATTTCACCGCAATTGAATATTTTTTAAATTATAAATCAAATTTTATTTTTGAAAAGATTTTCGTTTGCTTTCGTAATCTGCCAATTCAGTAATATACTTTTTACAAACGAAACTAACATATTTATATTATTAAAAGTGATCTATTTTAACAATAGATTTTGTTAAAGTTGTGAGTTGGCCAATTACAAGTTTTGATTTTTAACTCATTCGGCCAATTATATAATCATCGTTCAAAGGGTTAAAGCATGTTAAACAAGATCGATAATTTATTTACCCTTAATTAGCATAAGTATAATGCTATGTTAAGAATTGACTTCTATTAGCTAAACCAGTAGATGCTGTCTGTTTAAGCACATTTAACTTTGAACATACACATTTAATTGTTTATTGCGTTGCGGATGTGTTTTATTAAGTACACCCGGGTCTCATTTTACGCAATAGATAGGTTCCTCAGAAAACACGCGCAAACGAAATCGCGCAAAAATAGACGTAACTTACATTGAAAAAGGGGGGATGCGGTCTGTGATTTTTCAAAATTCGCGTAAAAGCAAAGCACCAACGTAAAATTACTTTAAAATTCGCGCAAAAAAAAAAATAAGGAAATAAAATATGACTAATAAAAAATTTCAAATTTGAAAAAAATTGATACAAGACAAACTTTTTTTAACTAAAATATTTAATTTTATTCAAAATAATATATTTTTATGCATAATTTACAGTAGAGTAATTTATATTTTTTTATACACGGTTTAATTATTATCGCTATTTGCCCCAAAACACGTTCGTTTGCAAACTAATAAAAAATCAGATTCTCATGTGATGTGATGTGATGTATTTGGCTTCTCCTTAAACGAAGTCAAGAATATCTCAGCAATTATTCTCACAAGAGGAAATACAACTAGCGCCAAGTTCACTCTCATGTTGTGTTAATAGTTTTCTGTTGACGATGATGATGATTTTATTAATTGTTTATGAACTTAGACTTATGATAATAAAAAGACATTTATTCACCACTGCTGGGAAAAATTTAATTAAAATTAACAACTAAAAATTAAATTCTTATTTTTGCCTTTAATTTTCAATTCCGTTTAAAAATCAAATTTCGTTTTACATCGCATTAATTTCAAGTCGCCCGTAAGTAATTTTTAAATTGTTAATTACAATTAAAAATCAGATTTTAATTTTTAATTGTGCCCACTGCTATTACTGACCTTTTAAAAATAAACTTGTGGACACTAAATGATTAATAATTGATTACGTTCTTTTTTAAAAAGCAAAAACAGAATGTGATTTAAAATGCAAAATTAACACGCACAATGTTTGAACAAATTTACATTATAATCTTGTAAATTTTAATGTGTGTATACATAAAATGTGGAAATCATGATTTTAATTTCATTATTGCATAAAATCTTACTATTATAAAGCACTGAAAATATTGAAATTACTAAGATGAAAGTAGAATTCCAATAATGTGCTATTACTTTCAATATAACGTAAGTGCGTGAAATTTATTATTTAAAGTAATAGCGCATTATCGGAGGTCGACTTCCAGTAAAACACGAATCGCGTAACTTCAAAATCATGTTAAATAAGTCCATGTAAAAAGAGACCCAGGTGTACAATGTATTCTATACCTTGCTGTATCTTTTAAATGGAATTATGGTTAAGCCACCCCATTATACTATTTTGGGTCTGTGCACCAAGATTGTCCCTGAGTTTAAGGCCAGGTCACTTGAGTAAGTAATCCCCTCCTGAACTCTAAATGTTCATATCATTGGCAGCAATATGTTCGGTCCTAGGATACCATGCATTTAGTGCAAAAACCCGTGAAGAATCACCCATACGCAAAGCAGCATTGTTAATAGTATTTTCCAGTGTTATAGCACATATTGGCAGTCTAAAGCAGCCAATTCTTCCTACCTACCAATTAAATATTCAGCATTGATCTGAAACCATATCATGGCTACTAGGTTAAATCTATCAGTGTGAGTTTATTTATGTGCTCACACCTTAGGCAGAAATATGTTTGTATAATATTGTGATGAATAATCTATCCGGGGATAGTAAGATTACTTATAAAATATCAAACCATGATGTTAAGATAGGATTTGGCGTATCAATTATAGGCATAATCTAAGTGACTGCATATACACATGTTTATCTTAGTATGTAAAGATGAGCTTGTCATAGTATTTCAGTCTCATACCGTGATGCCAGCATGCGGAACACCCACATATTTGAAACTATAAATAAATAATCAATCAAACAAGATTGAAATAAACAACTATTAATAACTATATTTAAATATTTATCAAACCGGCTTTCATCTCCCTTCTCAATGGAGACGAAAGCCGGTTTGATAAATATTTAAATATAGTTATTAATAGTTGTTTATTTCAATCTTGTTTGATTGATTATTTATTTATGACAACATTATGAACAAATAAATTATATTGAATATTTGATTATTATAGTGATTTGAAACGATGTTCCTTTGTTCATTTTTTCTCTTTATTAATTAATAGATGTATTTAAAATTATGCTGGTTTCATATGTATTTCTTGTAGCCTAATTCCAATCCAATTAAATCTTATTTAGTAAATTACGAATGAGTAATATGCATTCTTGTAAGTCATAAATATTATCTCCCATCATCATGCTATCAATCTATTTTAACCTTTTAGTTAGTCTTATGTTAACCAGCCTCTGAATCTCATGTTTCTCCCTGTGTTATGCCAGCTGCAAAGAAATTGAAGGCGAGTATAACCTCAGAGATATCACTCCTAGGGTATTGAGTCACGTAGTACTGGCAAATAAGTTGAAACTTGGTCAGATTCAGGACCTCACCATCTCACTTTGGTCAGTTTTGATATATTTGCCTGGATTCTGGATTTTGTTGCGTGAATATACAAATCTGACCGTTACAATATATACATACAAATAAAATGTCCATTAATTAAAAAACTATTGTAATAATAAAAATAATAAATGTAATAGTAATTAACTATTATATACGATCTTTTGAATATGCAGAAGTACTTTTGGTTAATTCCTTAACCCTCTTCAATTGCCGTTAAATTCAAAAAAGATAAGAGAAGCAAACATCATCTACTGAAATCCCATGAAACCTGAATTTTAACGTTAGCAGCTTGTCCATTAATTATATTCATTTTATTAAAATTACTTTCTTAATTTATGAGAGAAACCATAAGAAGAGAAAAATTAAGAAGGCAATTTTAATAAATAGAAATAAAATGAATATAATTAATAGACAAGCTGCTAACATTAAAATTTGGGATTCATGGGATTTAAGTTGCTGATGTTTGCTTCTGTTACGTTTTTTGAATTTAACGGCAGTTAAGGAGAATTAAGGAATTAACCAAAAGTATTTCTGTGGATTGAAAAGATTATCTATAATAGTTAGTTATCATTATAGTTATTATTTTTATTATTATTATCATATATATTAATCATATTTCTTTTAATATTAAAATACAAAGAGTCTTCTGATGATGTTTGGGACACCTGTCTACGATGCTTATAAATATTGGTTTGCAGCAAATAATTTAAACGTGAGCACATTAGTAGGTAATAAGTATATTAACTGATATTTATTAGTAAATTTGAAAGATATTTGCTTATATATGGGATTCTTGTACTCATACTTGAAAATATTAAGTTTATGTAATTAATGTAAATTATTTAAAAATAATCTAAATTTTTTAAATATATGTTTGTTTGTATGCGCTTGTATCTACACTATTTAATAACCCACAATACTTAATTTTAAAATAATATGATTAATAATAACTCATTGAATTTAGTGCAATAAATATAGTTGATAAAAGCTATAAGCATTTTTAATATATTTTAATAAATCTTTTACGCATATCTTAAAAATCATCAATAGTTCATCAAAAGATAGATTCTATCCATCAAACCAGATTTCATTTTCCAAGCATTCTCTATTTTTCAAATACCCGTAGTTACTTTCCTCTTAAGATTATTAATCAATCACATTCTTCTCTAACATTTTTCCTCTTATCTTCTACAGTACCATCATTCAATTATTTTTATAATTTATAATCATTCTTTTGAGTTTGTGTCACTGCAGAAAAATAGTTTACTCTTTATAGAAAATAGACTACTGTTTGAAATGTCAGATAAATAAATAAACTTCTAGCCCATTTTCATTTCATTTTGGTTTTTATTTCACAATATTCATTTTCAATCAGTTTAAATTTCATTTCAATATTGTATATATTGAAGTGGTAAATCTGTAGTACATATTTAACTTCACTGCCTGATGGCATTACATACTTTAAAGTAGGGTTTGAACCTGTTTATATGTTTATTTGGTCATCCAGGAATGTTAAGCACGCACATATACACATATCACTTCCACCCTGTTTATTTAAGATAAGGTTATGTGTAACCAGTTGAATTATTATTTTAGCTTAAGTATATTTTACTTTCAAGCTTGTAAATTCCCTTCACTTAGATAATTGTGTATGTGTGTATATGTATTACAGATATAAAAATAAATACAATTAATGTAGAGCTAAAGCAATGCCAGAAATTCTAAAAAAAATATTATTACAATTTAAAAATATCATTCTCATTTCAAGTCGAACCAAAAATCATATTGTAAAGTTATTTGCAATTTTAAAATACGTTTAAATAATCTGCTTTCTGGAACGTATTGTTTACATCTTCCAATATTGCTAAATTTCAAGTATAGGAGGAGCAGAAGTTATAGGAACGCACGGAAGGAGTTCAAATCACTCTTCTCTCTGGTATTTGTGTAGAGAGTGGTAACAAAATGGACTGTGAGTAAAAGGAATTTGCCTCCCTGATCTTAAATCGTCTCTGTCCTGCCTTCTGCCATGCCATCGCTGCTTGAGAACTGTTATGTCTAATTGTGAAAGAATATTGGAAGATGCCTACCATTATTTTATTAATATTGTGCCTTGCTAAACTTCGTATACGTTATTATAAGTGGCCACCATAACTTCTAAAGGTAATCCGTTTTGCCGAAGAATGAACTTTTAATTCTCCTCACTTCATTTCTTTCCTAAATCTTAATTGTAATCAGAATGTAATCTTTATTTAATTTATAACTGATTATAAACTTAATTATCGTTAAATTTATGATTTTCTCTTTTAAGTTTTAAACTTGTTTTTTTTGAAATGCTAAGCACAGAATTATGTACTGTAAATTTATTATTAGTTTTTTTTAAGTTTCACACTTTAATTATTTTATTTCATGCGGCAAAACTTATTTTAAAAATATATCTTATTAAATTAGTTTTAGTATGCTAATGTTTTAATCTAGTGAACTTATATTATTTCAATCATCATTCCGATATTTTGGAATATTTAAATAGTTTAAACGTAAAATTTCTTATTGAACGCTGTTTGCTCTGTTAAATATTTTGAAATTATGGTTAATGGCGGATTGTTTAAAAATCATATCACTATCGATATTTAAATGCAATTTATGTTCTTTTAATAAATTTGATTATTAATATACTTTAATAACTATTTATTACTTATACACCATTAAGAGTTAAATTAATTATAATATATTGTCGTTTAGGAATATTTGGCTTGTTAAATAGGAAAAATAATATTTTCCCCTCTTTTATATTCGACATCCTAAATTTATTAAAGTTATACGTACGATGCTGAGTGGGTTATCATTTTATCATGGTGTTACGCATGCTATTATTGCTTTATTTAAACTTAAATTATTTCATTAGTCATTTAAGACTTAAGCCATATTTGCGTTGCTTACTTATGATAGCGTTTTAAAGAATTATATTTTGCTTTATCATATTTATTCATCCGAAATCCGGATTTTCTTCACGTAACTCGTATAGGAATGAGGTTTGGTATAACCGATGTCAGGATAAACATTAGACTATTAAGCTCTGCCTGTGACACGTTAGAGAGCGTGCCATGGAATCCTTACCACTCATATTTTCGAATATCGCCTTGTGATAAATACAAGCGGAATCATATATGTGATAAAGCCTTCCAGTCCAAAGACGGACATCTTCTTTTTAAACGCTGTCATTATAGTTAGCACTGCGAGTTCTTTTATATGTAGTTCTCATTTTATCTATAAGACGTGGCGCAGTGATGTTTATAAACGACTCATTTTATAATTAGTCGAATATTTTAGGATTGTCACAGTAAAGCTAATTTAGGCTAACCCATTCCTTATTTGTACAGGCCCAAATATGCTCATAAACGATAAATTATTAATTATCATATCAAGAGTAAACTTCTCTTTAGAGATGAATTTGTAAACATCCTTATCATTACTTAAAGTAATGATCACCGCATTGATAACATTAATTTATTATTATACTATAACTCATTAGCATACTAAATCAGTTGCTTATATGCAAAGTAATAACCGCATTAAATCTGTGCTATGTTTCTAATGTAAATTAAATTGTTTATATTTATTAAATTATTATGTTTTAATAATTACTCATGCGTTGTGTCTTACTGACTCTCACTCATTGAATTCCATTAAATATTTATAATAATGTCAGTAATATTTAGAAGTTATAACTGATTACTTCAAATAGATATTTATCTCTGGGTTATTCTGTTCTTGCTCACTCTGGATGGATACTATTTTATAATTCATGTTTCTTTTGCAATGCTAGCTGTGTGCAATTCATTTAAAATTTATAAATTGTCCCTTCACATAAGATATTTGATTGAGCCAAGTTTAAACATTATTTATGCTAATTACCATGTAGATCTCATGTTTCTCTGCTGTGTCTCTGGGACCAGAATGAATAAAATTTCATGTTATCAGCAGAAATGTTGTTTATAATGTTATAGTTTTAGAGAAGAGCAAATAGGGCAGAATTCATAATTGCTCCTGACCTGTGTATCTCGGGCATGAGTGGATTTAGGGTACTTTTGCTTAGATTCTAAACCTTGTTAAATGAACATACAATTCTGACTGGTACAATATATATATTCTAATATTTTTGAAATCTAATCTTTTTCTAAATAAATATATATATATAAAAGCTATCTGAGAGTCAGAATTAGTGAATCAATCTTAGTTGAAGAATGCTAAACTGTTACTACCAGATTTAAGGATTAAAATGTGATAAATCTTTTTTAAAAAATCTTTACCTGTCTACAAATAGATGCACTTAGACCATTGTAGAGAGCTAAGACACCTTGTTCCTTAAGAATTTTTCCAGTCATATTAATGATTGTCAGTCTCCCTTCTTGTTGAGTTTGAAGATGAACCTAAAAAGTTTGAGAGTATTACTATTAATCAATTAAAAGATTATAAATTTTATTGAATTCACTAAAAGAATGTTATTTGTTGGTAAATAATACATTTTTGCATCAATTTAGACAAGAAATCAAAATAATTTAACATTTTGTTGGTTCAATCTAAAATTAATTATAAAAAATATATATATTTGAGTTTCCCATATTATTCATAGTTTTTAAATTATTTTACCTGAGTGACTCCAATAACATTGTGCCAACATACACAGTAGCTAGCCAAGATATTGTTTAAAACAAAAATGCACCCACACTTTCATTTGGATGAGTAATTTGTATACATCTGCTATCTGACAGTTTTCATATAATAATATGATTTATCATTAGTTGAAAAAATTGAAGCGATTATTCTTTTTGTGAAAGAATTTGGAGATTCATTATTCCTAATTCAAAGTAGAATCATCAAACATTAATGAACTCCATTAAGCTATTCTTCCACATAAATTATAATAAATAATAAAAATCATATGCAACAACTATATAAATATATATATTAATAATTATTCATGCGCTTTTCAAATGTTAATTATCTATTTTAGCATAAATCAATTACTACAGATAGAATACCATCTAGTGTTCTATAATGGAAGTAAATAACAACAATAAAATAATATATCAATAAAATAGAATAAAATCTTTACTTAAAGATCCAATATAGTTTCAAAGAATTGATTATTTATAATATAACAATATAATATCAATAATTATGCGCTTATAACGCTCGTTAAAGAAGTTATATATATTATTAAATTTATTTAAAGCTTAGCGCTTTCAAAGCTCTATGGCTTCATAATCAATATACAGAATAAATAATATGTACATTACATAGCTTTACATATACCATCTTATATACTTTCCATTCATTTTTAATTGATCAGTTGTTAACTAAATTTAATGAACTTTTATAAATATTCATACAATTATTTAAGTTGTGCTTAATGCAATATGTTTCATATACTTGTCTTCTTTTTGGAACTCTAATGTAATTTAAATTCTATGAATTGATCTCTACATGAAGGTTATATTCTATTTTACTCACATTTTACTTTGTTATTATTTTACTTCCATTATAGAACACTAAATATGTTCTATCTGCAATAATTGGTTAACATTAAAATAGATTAACATTTGAAAAGGGCATAAAATGTGCCAAAAAAGGTTTTTTGTGTATAACTATTATTATTAATATATATTTATATAGCTGTTATATACAATTTTTTTATTTAGTATGATATAGAACCATTATATTATAGTTAACCTTCAAATTGAACTATCAAAAAAAAAAACAGTTATTTATTAAACATTTATCTTCAAATGGACGGACCATGGCAGAATCAAGATCTCTAACTAGAGAAAAAAAAAATAGTACTTATCAGGATTGTTAACTATTAGATAATTAAAATTTGAGACTTTCCATCCTTTTTTACCTTCTAGCTAAGAATAATTAGATATCCATTTACTGATCAATTGTGATAATTATTTGGAATGGCCATGCACCAGTTATCTGGGGGGATTCTAAATCTGATTGGAACCTGAAAATTTTTCCAAGAAGTTTATATAAAATCATATCATAGACATATAAGTGGATAAATTATCTTACTATTACTCCACAAACCCTTTTAATTAAATATATATAAATATTTGACAATTTATTGTAAATATGTATTTATCTGTTTAATTTTGCATTATGTGTTTAATTTTTCTCAAAGGAAATTAGTTTGAGGAAAAGCTAACTTTGAAAACAATAATGTTATAGCAATGCATAATATGGATAATTTAATGTGTAGTGTAGTGAAATCGCATTTGGAAGTACAACTTTAGGAGTATAAAAATGACTATTACAGTTTATCTTGAAAAGAAAGTTTCCAAAAAATGGGAGTCCAGAAATTCCAAATGAATAAAATCGAAATTAAATATAAATAATTTGTTAAATTCTAATAAAATAATAGATGATAATGATCATGTAATACTTGTTTATAGCATGAAATAACAGATACAAAACACAAAATAATAATATATCAAATGAGCAATCCCATAATTGATAAATAATGGAAGTAAAGTCGCAATTACCTTTCAACAATCAAACTTCTCCATAATTCAATAAAAAACAAAAATCTAATACTGCTGCAAAACAGAATGATCTAAATTTAAAACATAAAGTATGAATTAAGTATCAATGGAAAACCTTTTGCAACTCAGTGAAATAAATTCAAAATAATTGCTAAATATGACTTGAATGGGAAACCTTCTAAGAACTGCATTTTTTAATCAAAAACTGGTAAATGTTTAATGAGTTTGTAATTCTAATTTGTTCATTATCAACCCAATTAAGTATTTTAATGGCCAACAAAAAATTTTAAACTTGCAGAATATTTTTAAAAACTGAATAGTGCAAATCTTAATATATTGCGGTTTTTTTCTATAATTCACCATTTTTAATTGAAAGATTACATCCAAACACAAATGAAAACAAACTAAAAATGCAACTAAAGGAATTCAAGACCAAAATATTTATTACATAGATTCTGGTATATAGAAAACTTGACACTAATAATTTTAATTAAAGTTTTATATATATGTATAAAAGACAAAAATTACAACTCGCAGACATTGTCAATATTAAGATTGCATCACTAATGTGAATTTCTGAATTTCCTCTAAAAATATGAAGTAAAATCCAATCATCTATTACATGGCCTCACTCTAAAGCAGATGCCATTAATAATAATTCTTCAATGTTCAAAAATTCATTATATTTAATGTGTAACAGAATTGTATACATAGTTTACAACTGCATGCTGATATTTACAGTAAAGATATATATAATAAGTCAGATGTCACATGACTTATATATAGCTTGCAATTACCAATATGTAAACTTAAGAGCATGCTAACGCTCTAAGCAAGCTTTTTTTTTTTTTTATAATTTTTTCAGTTGGAGAGCTGACTTTAAAGGCATGCAGATATCTAAAAGTTTAGATCTTCTTCTTAAGAATTATCTTTTAGATAAATGCTTAGCTTGAGTTGGTTTTTTGAATCTAATGTCCCAACTCATCACTGAAGAGACCCATAGGTCGAAACCGGTCTGGGGATGGGGACAATCTAAGATAAAGATGATTTGAATGCCTTCTCTTGTAGTAGCATTTATCACAATATAATATATATATATATTATCTTCATGACACTGCTAAACCTAAAATTATCTGGATAATAAGATATAGATGGTTTGGGTCCAGAGATATAATTACCTCTAATATATCCTTGAGATATCCTAATATAATCAAGAGATAGATGCAGATGTTCTTCAACTTATGTGATCTCAACATGAATAAATCCACACTTATATATAAAAAAAAATACTTGACATATATGAAGTTTAAAGAAACAATGTAAAATAATACATTATACCAGTCAAACTTGGTAAAAATTCAATTAATAGTATAAAAAACATGAAAAAATAGTATTCAAAGAAGAAAAAAGTTTGATACTGTTTATTATCTTGTTACAAATCTTCGAGTTTACATGATTATATTGTGAGCTACACAAAGTTTAACTTGTCATTTTACTCGGTAAATATTGATTCACATACTATAACTGAGAAATTGAAACCGCAATGGACATATCAAACCCCCCCCCCCCAACAGAGAAGGAGAAAAACAGTACCTGAAACAATCCCCTCATCCCAGTCCTTTTAATGTATTCTATTTTTAATCTTATCATATGAGTTGTAACCAAATTACAAAATAAAATTTCCTATATTTTATAATAAATAAAAAGATGAAAAAATATCATTCATTTACAATAAAGTAATTTTACAAGTACTTTGGACTGGCTTGGATATATAGAGAGACAAGTAAAGAAGAGAGTGGAACCACTCTTTTCTTGTTAAATTCTCTGTCACAGTATTTGTGATCTGATTGGCTAAGCGCATGAGAGGTTTGCACTCTCTCAGTTTAATTTCAATACCGTCTGCGCTTTGTAAAATAAATATTATTTACATATATTGTTGCAAGTTATAACATCTAAAAACTACTGCGTAGTAAATCGAAAGATTTTACACTGTATGTTTATAATTAGAACTCAGTGAGTTGAGTGTGAAGATATTTAAGATTCACGCTTTCTGATCTAAGTATTTTGGACTGGCTTGGATATATAGAAAGACAAGTAAAGAAGAGAATGGAACCACCCTTTTCTTGTTAAATTCTCTGTCTCAGTATTTGTGATCTGATTGGCTAAGCACATGAGAGGTTTGCACTCTCTCAGTTTAATTTCAATTTAATAGTCTAGAAAAGGATATAAACCTTTCATTCATGAATAGCAGAACATTAGTACTATATATTGATCGAAATTTAAAACAAAAAACAGGAAAATACACCTTTTTCATTAGCAGCAGAATAAAAAATATCTTTAGTAATTATAAAATTATTAAAACTCAAGAGTCCATTCCTTTAAATACTAATACATTTTAAATAATACATAGTTTATAAAAACATTTTCAAAAAACAGGAATTCAGAATTGAAATTATTAAACCACTAAACATCACATGATCACCATCTCTTATACTAGCACATAATTGTTATTAAACAAGGCAAAACTCTCTCCACACAGTAGTGCCACCCTGTGCCAAACATAGTAATCAATGGATGCCAGAAAGCTTAGTGCATAAAATCCCTATCTGATTCATATGACTATATAAGCTATTGAGCTTAGATTGAAAAGATTGTGTTTTCAATTTCATTCTCATAGTTTTGTAGTTAAGTAGAGATAAAAGGTGGCTGCTGGAGGGTTGCATTAATCCTAAGATCTAGGTGCAGTGCTCTCAGATCCAAGGCTCCTCACTGATGAAGGCCACAAGCCAGAAACTAGTCTGTGGATATTGGATGAGTAGGCACTAGATAGGGATTTTATGCACTAAGCCTTCTAGTATCCATTGACTACTCTGTTTGGCACAGGGTGGCACTACTGTATGGAGAGTTTTGCCTTGTTTAATTCAAATTATTCATAACTTTATGAAACACATTACATGAGTTGAAGATGTTTGCAATGTTGTAAAAAGGATTAGACATAACCATTATAACAAATCAAAATCTAATTGACTTTTCAAGAAATTTATTCTCAACTTTTTGTTATTTTCAACTAAAAATAAAAATGTCAATAAAATCATAAACTCATGAACTTTTTAAAGTTTGTTCATTATAAAAGATGAGCTAATTTGATCCATTGATCAACACAAAATAAAATTATTGATAACTTTAATGACTACAAGAAGCTTCAAAAAAAAAAAAACTAATTGATTTTTTAAAATTAAACAAAATATTAACAATAAATTTCAGACAATTAAATAGATCAGAATTTTTTTTTTTTAATAAGTTACTGATTTTTTAAAACCCATTTTTGGAATCATTTCATTCTTATAAGAAAAGAATCAGTTCATATTTTGTCTCTTATTGCACATAAAGTATACATAATAATAGACTTTCACAAGTGTAGCCATTCTAATATCACATCAGGCATTAAAGCTTCTAATCCTCCTTGCAGAAATGTTAGAACTCTTAAAACTGAAGTGACAATAGGAATAAAAATTTCCAACAAATGGGCCAACATTGAAATCACCTATTCTAGGGAAGATATGAAGTTACAACTGAGCTCACTTTGAAAAAAAATTTTCGATCATAGACAATCTGTTGCACACAAAGCAGCATTAAAAATTATTTTTGAAGCTGAAAAAAAGAAGATGGAAAACTTTTTTTTTAAATCATTATCTCGTGAAAAGTAATATCAGCAAAAATTTTTCAAACTACATATAAAGTAGCAAAGGAAAATCAATCATTCTCTACTTTTAAAAGTGAAATTGATCTGCAAGAACTGAATGGAATTGAAATGGGTCATATTCTTCATTCAACAAATGCATGCATTAATATAGTGAATCATATAAGTGAAGAAATGAGAAAAAATGTATTTAAAGAAATTGTTCAATCAAAAAAATATAATTTCATTGATAATTGATGAATCAACCATCACAAGCATAAAAAAAAAAAAAAAACACCCTTATTGTGTTAGTTTGATGCTGTATCAAAAACGTTGAAATGAATTCACCAATTAATTTATTTTTAGACTTGATCAAACTTGAAAATGTAATGGTAAAAGGAACATTTGCATTCTTACACCAATGTCTTGAATTTTATAGGATGACAGAAGATTATTTAAAAAAATATTTAATTTTGGTAGCGTGCGATAATGCTGCTGTGATGTTAGGATGTAAAAGTGGAGTGAAAGAATTGCTGACACAAAAATTTCCTTCCATTATAGTTTGGTAATGTGCTAATCATAGACTAGAATTATCAGTAAGTGATCAGGAATCAATAGATTCAAATCATTTATTGATAAACTTTATGTTTGATACCATGCACTGTCGAAAAATAATAGTTATATAAATGTGCAGAATCACTAGGCATTGAGCTACTAAAAATTGGAAGAGTTTTAAGTACTAGATGGGTGGTATCTAGTTTTCATTCAGTTTCGGTTATATGGAATAATTTTAAATCTCTTGTGTATCATTTTGAAGAAGAAATGAATGATCCTACAAGAGATAAAAATAATAAATGTACTTATGATGGTTTAAAGAAAAAAATTAATAGCTAACACCTTTTATTGGATCTAGCATTGATATGCGATGCTCGCCAAGAATTTTCAGAACTAAGTTTGGACTTGTAAGATCACAATGTGAACCTTTACACTGCAAATCAAAAAATAAATGCACTAGTTCAAGTTTTTGAAAAAAGAAAACTGAATTTTGGATCCTTTTATAAAAGTGCTGTAGCTGTTGTACATGATCTGTGTTTTTGTGGAGTTTCACTTCCTGCAAAAGTTTCAAAAAGTGAACTTCCTATAGACTGAAAAACATTTTATACCATGTTAAAAGAGTAAATTGAAAAATGAATGCTAGATATCAAAGATGTTGAGTTTGCACTTTGGGCTCACATACTTGACCAAAAATACTGGCCTGAGGATACTGATATACAGTTGACATTTGGAGAGATGGAAATTAGAAACATGTCAATTAGATTACAACTAAACGATTGAGAAATGATTTGTGAATTTCATGAATACATTCTCGAAAAGACATATCCTGAAAACCTATTGAGTTTGATATATGTTCTGAATTGTATTCAAATTTCTTCAAGTGAATGTAAATGCGGGTTTTTGCAAATGAATTTAATTATTATCCCAATAAGATCTTCGTTAAAGATCAAAACAGTTTCAATAATTTTGTTCATCAAACTCATCAGACCACCTTTGACACTTTTCGATCCTTCAAAATACATTGATCTGTGGTTACTCAGAGGACATCATTTGGCCATAGATACTAACACTAAGAAAATGAATCAAGACAATTTGTCAAATGAGAATTGGACAAAACTTTGCAAATCACTATAAACATTTATTCAATTATATAAAGTTTTACAATTTCATTTTACATTTAGTTATCAGTTGTATATTTATATTTGTTTATTTAACTTTAGATTTGACATATTTAAAATAAAAAAATTATGATACATTTTATTTAATTTTTTTATTTGCTTCATAGCATTGGAAAAGCTGTTTTAATTTTCATTTAAATGATATTTGAATATAATTTTCTCTATTAAAAAGCTTGTCAACAACTGAGTTCTGGCATCTTCTTTTATTAAAAAAAAAGCCCTGGATAGCTGGAATGCATTATCAATCATGAAAATATTTAAATAAACAATGACATAATAAAATATAATTATGAAATAGCAAAGAAAGCTGCAGAAAAGAACAAAAGTTTTACAAATATGTAATAACACCATCATTTTGCAAAAAAAAAAAAAAAAGTTGTTTTGGCAATAAAAGGATGAAATTACCATTAAAAAGAGCTGATATAATGAAGACTATGAAAAAACTAGAAATAATTAATAGTAGTCAAGAATAATGAAACAAAATAGCTTTTATAATTACATCTTTTGAAATGCAAATATTTTTAAAAATGAGGTGAATGAAATATGCAATTAAATCTATGAATAAAGAAAAAATCTTCAAAAAACAATAAAATTATTATAAATATTCTTAAAAGGGATTATTTATTTAATATAAATTATCACATGAATGAAGAATGCAATAGTAATACTGATATTTAAGGAAACAACAAGCATCCTATGATTTCAGTTTATACAATATTTTTTATTAGCAAAAAGTTCTGACATCAAGTGTAAGCTTAAATAATCAATAGATCTCTATCTAGTTCTTTATTTGTATCTACAAATAAATTTTTAGTTATGGCTTTCATAAGTAAAAAGCTTGAGATATAAAGCTAGTGCATCTGGATTTTTTGAATCTAATACATGTTTCCGCCAAAAGACATCTTTTACTTCATTTTTTTAATTATCAAACTATCAGCTTGAAATTCAAAACCATTTTAATGTTTGGCATCTAAGACAAGTTTCCTTGTATAGTTAGTTATAAAGATACTAGTTCAGTATCTATATATTTGGATGTTCCTTTTTAAAAAAAAAAAAAAAACTATAGGCATTTATACGACCTTTTGCAAGGATTATCATAAAACTAACGAATGCTTCATGACACAGTTTATACAATACCATATATATGTATCGCCTATAATACTATATATAGCAAATATATTTCTTCTATCTCTGTTTAATCATCTAGAATAAGCTTGAATAATATTTAATAAATCACTGACCAATGTTGCTCCATTCATATTCCCTGATTAGTTTTTCAATTTATTGACTTTCATAAGAGAGGAGTTTAGGATATGGATCTTGAATTTTTTGGATCTATATACTTTTTTTCTCCAGTAGCCATATTTTATTTATTTTATTTTTTTTATTATTAAATTCAGAAGGAAAAATCTTAATGTTTTGGAAATTAAACCAAGCTTTCCTTCATATTTATATATATCTGATAACATTTCAGTATCTATATATTCAGATATATCCTTAGTTCAGCTTAAACAATATTTTTATATAATAAATCTATTTCTTCTACTTCAGTTCTGCAATCTAATATAAATTTGAGTAATCAATATTTAAGAAAGATTATCAAAAAGATATTAAAAATTACAGATCTATCAGCCTTCTAACAGTTCCAAATATGAATCATTAACATCATTACAATTTTCTACAGCAAAATATAAAAATGATTATCCCCAACAGAGCATGAATTGTCATTTGTACATTACGAAAAGTCATTTGATTCTATAAGTATATTGTTAGTGATTATTCCAAAATGTCAAGATATAGATCCACAATACTGTTAAAATATGAAGAATATTTCTCAAAATACAACAGTAATAATAATAATAAAGTCATTCAAAAATGATTATGATACTGTCTTTTAGTTCCCTCAGCAGAAAATTTTTCTTTTTGAAATACTTCAACATTATTTCTAATTGTAATTTTCTAATATATCATATTTTTTTGCCATATCTTCCCAATTGACATTGCACTTCTTTAGAATGTCTTTGAAATAATCATTATAACATAGACAGATACTACCTTTCCTACAAAATCCATATTCAAATTTACCATAAAATACACTTTTAGGAAGTCTTCCATTGTTCATTTGTTTTACTTGTTCAATCCAACAAAGATGTGATTTTACAATAATGGACTCAATAGTATCATATCCTGCAAGCTGAAAAATATGATTGGTTTAACAATCATTATATTTTTAAAATTTTATGTGGCATCCTTAAATGAAACTTTTCTAATGCTTTTATATTGTACCAAAAGAGTGTCCAAGTTTCATATCCATAATAGCTTTATATACAGCTAATTTAGAACCAGTAGTTATTTCCTTATGATGAAATATTTTATCTTTTAACTTGTTAAAAGCAGCAGCCCATTGGCATTTGTGTTAGATCTCAACATCCATGTCCACCTTTATTTATGAAACTACCAAGATAATAAAACTGGTATACATTCTCAAGATGATAACAGTCCAAACTGAAACTTGCTGAGGATTTTCTTCCATCACTGGCTAATAAAAAACGTTAACATTAACTGATAAACTGAGATCTTTATAAGTTGTATTTTAAAACATTAAGAATATTCTGTAAGGTGTCCATTGAACTGGCAAAAATAACATAATCATTAGCATAGTAAATCTAGAATCTAAAAAAATGAAATTCTTAGTTTTTTTTTTTCTTTTAATGGATTCAAATTAAAAATTCCACCATCATACTTGTATTGTATCTCAAACCCTGTCTGATTAAACTGCCTATAAAACTTTCCAAAAAAAACCATCATAAAAATTGAAACAAAGTTATAGGATTCTTGTGTAACACCAGTTTTCATTTCAAATGCCTGAGATTTTCCACCCATAGTAATAATAATAACACTTCTTTTTCCATCATGTAAAAGCTGTATAATAAAAATTGTGGTGGGCAACCAATTAACTTCAATGCCATAAAGCTGTTCTATTAATTGAACCAAATCTATAAAAACAATAAATAAATCATTCCTTTGTTCCTAACACTTTTCTTGCATTTTCCTGCCAACAAAAATCATATTTATAGTACTTCGTAATTCCTTAAAACCATGGTCATTGAGACTCTGATAACCATTCATCTATAACTGGAAGTAATCTATTCAACAAAATTTTTGAAAGTACTTTTAATGTAGTGGATAAGAATATTCCACAACAATTACCAAAATCTTGTATATTCCCTTTAATTTAAAAATTGGAATAATTAAAACATTCTAAGCTCGAATTGCACAACATCATCAGTCAGATATTGCTAAAAAAAATTCCAATATTTTTGAAGCTAATATATCATCACCATAATTTAAAACTATATATTTCATCAGGATCTGGAGCTTTTCCATTTTTTAAGATTATTAAGAGCTATTTTGACTTGATTAAACTGAATATCTTTGTCCAAATCTAAATTAGATAAAATAGATATATCATTAAAAGCAATGATATCAATTCTTGTATCATTATTCAAAACATTATCAAAACTCTTTCCACCTGTTCAAAATATCATTACAATCATATGAGAGAAGGCCATTACTGGATTTAATAAGATTGAGACATTATTTCTCAGATCCATATATTGCTTTCACTGCATCAAAAAAAAAGATCTAGAAAAGACCACAATCAATGAATGTCTGTATCTTCTTTGCAATTTTAATCCACTAATCTTGTCAGTCATTGAACTGCCTAGTGTTTTGAATATACATTGAGAAGACACATTTATAAAGATGATAGACAATTTTGGAGAGATGGAACTATGTTCTCTTTTTATAGCAGTTTTATTATGTGAATTAAAATTAAAATCTGAGAAAATAAAAATAAATAGAAATTATTTACAACATCTAGGTTTTTGATGTCAAATAATCTCACCCAAATAATTACAGCTGTTAATTTCTAATTCATAAGTATCAATTTTTTATTTTCTTCTTATTCTGAAAAGCTGTTGGTCATTTCTTTAATAATCTTTTACTTGTCAGGCTCTCTACTTTCTTGATCTTATTGCATATTCCAAAACTCTGAAACATTATTTACAAGAATCTAAAAAAAACTGTACTGTACATGACTTTAAGTAATTTTTAAATGAACAGATTTTTATTTTTTTAGATTATCATTTTTAATTCCTCAAATAATAACTGTCAAGCGTTGATGGTTGAGTGGTCGGCACAGCTGCCTTACAACTAGTTGTCCCGGGTTAGCGGGTTCGCTTCCCGGCTGATGCTATGACACATGAAAAAAAAACTTGTAAAAAACCAGCATGGTTCCTTTTCTGCGAAACTATCTAGCAGACTTTACATTTTAACAATATATGCAGCTTTTCTTGATGTTTTAATAAAATATACTGCTGACAATGTCCAAAACAATTATCCTTTCAGCAGGTTAATCTTTCTAATTAATAATCTTCTAAATTTTGGGTTTTCCACAACTATTTTTTAATATCAATGGCTTAGATGAATTTTATTTCTTAAAACTTAATTATTTTCACTACAGTATTTTATTTTAATGGGTTGGTTTTTTTCTTCTACAGTACAGACTTTTATATACCTGCATTCCAATATGATACACTTGATTCTACACATGTCAAAAAGATAAATAATCATGAATACATATATTTTGTAATAAACCAGCACTCATCACTTGGTCCAGATTATCATCTCCACACACATATACAATCAATGCTCAGCTTCTATTAAGATAGGCAATCTTCATACTTTAATGAGCAGGCTTCAATCCACTCCACACCACAACTCTTCAGCCATCCATTTCATTGAAAATCTGATTATAGAATGCTCAAAGCCCACATTGGGGTCAACTTTCTCATCCTACCCATGTTGACCATAAGTCACTCTGACTCCTCATGTACAGGACAATCCATTTACATACATATATGAGGGATGAGCAGACCTTACAGCACTATATTTTAATATATGATTTTTTTCTACAGTACAGCCTTTTTCATACCTGCACTCGAATATGTAATATATATGGGGCTTGAACTCAGACTTTCACATGACCCTCAACTATCCACGCTATCTCATACTGCTGATACACTTGATCCCACACATGTTAAAAAGGTAAATAATCACCAGTATATGTATTTCATGCTAAACCAGCACTCATCAGTTGGTCCAGATTATCATCTCCACACACATATATACAATCAATGCTCAGCTTATACTAAGACAGCCAATCTTCATACTTTAATAAACAGGCTCCAGTCCACTCCATACCACAACTCTTCATTTTCAATAAAAATCTGATGATGGAACTGGATTATATCCTGTACATGAGAGGTCAGAATGACTTATGGTCAACATGGGTAGGATGAAAAGGTTGGCACTAATGTGGGCTTTGAACATTCCATCATCAGATTTTCAATGAAATGGATGGTTGAAAAGTTGTGGTGTGGAGTGGATTGAAGCCTGTCCATTAAAGTATGAAGATTGGCTATCTTAATATTGTAACAGTCAGAATCGTCTATCTCGCTAACACACTACAGAATTCAAACCCCAGACACGAAACTGAACATTCTAGGAGGGGTTGCCTTCTAGATGTACTAAGTTCGAATCTAAAGCCCAAATTTCACAGCGCCATCTACGTGATAACGCATCTGGTGCCACTACTAGTATAACCTTTGACCGGTGCCTGGTGGTCAGGGAGAAACAAAAGACTCTATACTAAAAGAAGTTTGGGTGGCTAATTAACGTCTATGGATTTACAAAAGAAATGCAGAAAATATATATATAGACCGAGACAGTGATAGGAATCAAATAAAATACGAGATCAAATTTAGTTTTAAATAATTTCACACAATTTATTTATATAAATATATATATAACGCCACTGTCTGCTTATATGAGACAGGGACGCGTATTAAATAATTGTTGGCATTTATATTTCAGTAAATGACAAAAGGTTATAAAGCAAAGTGATATATTCTATTCCTCGGGCTAATAGCATTACGATAATGTGCTTGATGAGATAGGAACATATGCGAGGTGCTGTGAGAATTTATACAAGTTTAAGATAATATTTGAAATTAAATGTTCTAAAATATTTATTGATTTCGAGAATAGTACGGACTAAAGCTTACTAAGCAAAATGGGAATATGATCAAAGCATTTATTTGATAATAATATTAATAGAGTTGCATTGGGAGGTCAGTATTGTTGATAATGAATTTATTAAAGTTGGAGGGTGTGACACGTTTAAGTCACGGATGCTTTGTAAAATAAATATAAAATAAAACAATATTGGAGATCCGGAATAATTACGGAGGGCATCTCGCCGCTAACCCATAGGAAAGTATTTTGACGAACAGCTGAAACTTAGCGACTGTGTGACGATTGCGTTTAATTCCCAGGGGTGTCATTTGGGACACCCTCTGCCTGGAAACCGCAAGCGTGGAGAGAATGGCCTTAGTCGTGTAAAGAATCCTTGGAAAAATAAAACAAAGCGGTCTCAACAACCAATTCATTTACCAGCAATACGAGACGAGTGTATATAAAACATACTGAATGGGTTTTACTTGGATTAAGAGAAATGCCCATCAAATTCCCCGAAATTCATTTAAAAGGATCCGCACATTCTCGACGTCAATGATGAACTTTGTAATTAAAGTAGAACATGGTAATTAAAATAGGAAAATGCATGCTTGCGGGTTTGAAAAGTAAGTATAGATTGATATACGCAATCATGCATTAAGGGACACATTTAATCATTGACCTCGCACGTATTCTTATATTAGATTAAAATCAATAACATGTAGATTTTAAACTATGTGATTATATTACATTAAAGAAAAGAATTGCCCTCGAACGACTGATTTGCAAGATAATAAAATTGGAAAATTATAAATTTAAAATATGCCTTAATAGCGGCGTCTTACTTTCAATAAAGGGAATAGTTCACTCGGTCAAAGACGATTCTGACACATTATCATAATAAAATAAACGAAAGCTTTATAAATAGAAAATATTAACCCAAGGATAGAGAGCAAAATGTTGAGTATATTTAAACACATTAAAGAAATACATAATGAAGTTATGTGAAATATAAGAAAAACAATTTTAAATAGCTATAGCATGTTAGTTATCACAAGAGCTCTTGGGTTAATTTAGGGTTACCTCTGGAGAAGCATTTTCAGTTAGATGTTCGGCAGGTTTTATAATTCAGCAGCAAAATCTGGAAATGTTCATATTTTGGCAGCAGTTCCGGGGCTTCTCATGTGATAGCTTTCGATGGTATGGAGCAGCGGCTGGCTATTCCGAGGGGGTCATAGCCATCTTAATGCCTCTACCCTGTCATAACAAGGTTAGCAAATTATTAGAATAGAACTTTGAATGATTTCTCTTAGAAACATCAGAAGAATAAAAACTAAACCTTTTTATAGTAGAATTTTAACAATAGAACTGCCCTGGAGCATTACAAAAATATCGGACTTATCAGCTGTAATTAAATCATCGGAATGTCTAAAGGAATTCAACATTAATTAATTTCTTTTGTTAATTTCCCTGTCGACATTCGAATTACTAACTAGATTTAGTTAAAAATTACTTTTATTAATTAAAGAAAACCTTAAGTGGACATCTGCTGTTTTTAGATAAACTTATACAACATTTACTAATTAAACTATTGTCCCTCATTTATTTTAACAGAAATATTTGGAATAAATAGTCAAAATAAAAGTCATAGATCAATTCATAGATCACATGACCCTATCTCTTAAGCTTGTAAGTTATAAACAGTGAGGATTGACAATTCCTCTACAAGCTTTATGATAAATGCTTAGCCAGAGCCAGCACTTAAAACATCTCTGTCAGGAACCACTCCCCAAACCCCTGACCATGGTTTCGTGCTTTGGCACTCCTCAGAGAGGTGTCAGGGTAGGTTCAGACACTAGATCTAAAAATACCAACCCAAAGCTAAGCACTTAGCTAAAAGTTATCTATTGAGTGGAAAATCTGAAATTTTCAGACATGTACATGTCTTCAAACCCAGCTATCCAACTCAAATAGCTATATGGGGCTGATAGATCTTCAGCCATGCCATATAGTAGTAGTCATAGCAATATAAAATTGCATAAGACTTTTTGGCAGAGACTATAAATAGTCAAAATAAAAGTCATAGATCAATTCATAGATCACATATTTGGAATAACTTTTATTAAATTAAAGAAAATGATTTTACTTTTTAAATTGCAATATTTGAATCTATTTACTAAACGAATATTTACTAAATGAATTTTATTTTAAATCAAAATATATTATGACAGTAATATATTTGTAAATAGATTCAAACAAAATATCTTTAACAATTTATAATTTTGATATGTTTTAAAATGGATATCATAGTGTGTGCGCAATTACGACTTATATAACTTACTTTTTAATAAATGTAAATTACGTGAACAAATACATAATTCATAATATTTTATTTTATTTGGGAATAAGTTATATATATAATACGAGCATTGTGCTCGTGGTTTAAAATTAGGCGGGATTTTCGGTATATAAGTGTATTGCAGACACACTACGATAGATTGAGGTTTAAACTAAGGTATGAGGGTAGGAAGTAGGTGAGAAAAGGTGAAACGAAGATCTGCAAAGCAGACCTTACTGTTTCACATTCCCTTAGTGACGGAACAAAAAAAATTATTAAAAAAAAGATCTTATAACAGATGTCCACCTATGAAGCCTGCATAGAAAAATTTTTACAAGATAACCCATAATGTACAGGATATAAATATAATGAAGAAACGAAACTGAATTATATACCCGGATCATACTAATAAATCTACCATCTAGCGAACATTTTTTATTATCCTCCCCCCTCTTTCAACAAAATTTTATTTAAAAAAAACTAATCGTTTAACACTGTTTATATCCGATCTCCTTTTTATATTATTCTGTGATGTGTCCATTTCTTTTCTTTTTTTTTGTTGTGGTTTTTTTTTTTTTTTAATAAAAAAAAACTACTATAATCCTGGGTCTGGTGGGTAATAACTGCTTTTATAATTTGATGACTGCAGTCTCGGATTATCAGGTCTCTTTACCTTGTCTGGCGGTTCTTTGGCCCAGGGACTGAAATCCAGAGTGGTTAAGAATTCGGCCATTTCCTCCACCTCTTTGATTCTGCTGCCCGCTATCAGCTGTTGTATCGGTAGCGGCATATTCTGTTGAACGGTACGTATAATATGAGTATCAGAAAACCAAAACGTGCTAAGTGATTGAAGGCGATTGACCTGGCGAATGAAAAATTGCGTGTGTTTCCTTGATCGCTCCGTACTTTTCCTGGCAAATGGTATTTAGAATTCCGCTCTGCCGATCCTCACTCCAATAATATCTTAGTAACAGGCTATAGTAATTTGTAAAGTTGTTTGGTTTTTTCGCCAACATGCCCCACCAATCTTTTGCATAGCCATATAAATAATGGCTAGCGATAGCAGTCTGTTCATGCGGATCCATTTTATAAAATTGAAAGAAATCCCGCAGGCTATCCAGGGGTGGGTGGGGGTTTTCTCCTATTTCTCCTCGAAATATTTCAACAGTTAATATCTTAGCAAGTTGGGTTTGAACCCCGAAGTCTAGAATTAAGGTCCTGTGGATTGTATCTATCCCACTACAATGCGCTTGAGGAGGTGGTAGATCATCGTTAGAGGCCTGACATCTTTGGTTTAGGTACACTGCCTCGTTGATACTGTTTGTATCATCAGGTTCTGTTTTTGCTATCAGGACTTCGTTGTCCAGGTATTGTATTATTTTTGCCTCAGTTTGATCTCGGCATTCGCTCATTTTTTTTCGATTTCCTGAGCAGTATTCTTCCAGTTTCCGTTGGAGAGCCCTATGTCCTTCTCTCACTTGTGCCAATTCGTCGAGGAGCATCCTGGTAAACTTTTTATACTCCATCTCTTTTCTTTGGGCTTCCTCTTCCTGCTTTCTTGCCCTCTCTTCGCTTCTCTTATATAATTCCACCAGATAATCCAGATTGGAATCTTCCTTGCTCGTTTGCTGGACAGTTCTCATACTTATTGGAGAAGATTCAAGAAATCCGGATGGGTCCGGTTCTTGATCAGCGTGGTTGTTGTCCATATTATCCTTGGCCTTGGATGTTACCGTGATCGATGATGATTTTTTTCCTTTTATTTTATTGCTAACTATATTAATATATCCTAAAAACTCTTTAACACAAGGTATAGCACTGATAAAGAAAATATTTAAACTGTTTTACGTTGAGCTTATTAAAACGAATACGGTAAAAAAATACTCTTATTATTTTTCTTTATTTAATTCTCTGCGATTATTACGTTTAATTACACTTTTATTAATGGCTAATAGGCTATCTCCCTCTCGGTTCTGTTGGCCTAATTGCTGCTTTTATGTTTATCACTAAAACCCCCGACTACTGCCCTCTTACTACTGCTAAAATTTCTCGCTTAAATCTGCTGCCAACATATATATTTTTAACTGCCCGTATATATAAAATCTCTTAAATTCTACCTGTCAAAAATATTTTGCTAACATATATATTTTTAAACTCAAGCAACTTTATTTATATATATAAACATTCGCTAGATCCGGGTATAACTATTTCGTTCCTTCTTATTTAAGGTTAGCATACATATATATTTTTATTTACATAATTATTGATCCGATTCACGTCTCATTATTTGGTCTAAGAAAAATTTACACGCGTTGGAAAAAAACAAATTACATACAAAAGAATTGAGCCTGGTGACAAAATTTATTTTAGAAGTAACTCCGTTTAGTGAAATTACCCTTGGGTGCCATGTCACCAGTTAAAAATATCCATAGACTGTTAGCTTCCCAAAATTAATTTTAAAAACTATTCCATTTAACTACGGGCACTCGTTAAAACATTCGCATTTTTTTTATTGATTACAACATTTGATTTATAATTATTTCTGAATTCCATACGATAGCCTATTATATCAAGGTCATTACCGTACAAAATTATCATTATGCTATATTGCGCGTTGAGCCGATAAAACTTTATTTTGATAGAAAAATACAATATTTGAAATCTTCATAGATTGTCACAATATTCACTTGGGACAATATTTAAGTAATTTACGCTATGCGTACATAGCGTGACTTAAGTGAAACAATAAATACAGATAATACAGATGGCTCGTATCGCACTATAGCATGTTTGGACAAGTTCTGATTATATAGGATAAGTAATTGAATGCCCGAGTCAAACAAAATATATGAAATATACACACAAATAGATAATATAGAGTTTGAAAAATATTATATATCAAAATGTAAAGGATTTGAGTGATTACCTACAAAACAAAATGCTAAAATTAAGCTACAGGGATGTGGGTGTTTAAATAATTAAGATCTACAGGGATGTGGGTGTTTAAATATTCGAGGCCCCACGTTGGGCGCCATGGACCCGGAAAAAATTTACTATGTAACAGTCAGAATCGTCTATCTCGCTAACACACTACAGAATTCAAACCCCAGACACGAAACTGAACATTCTAGGAGGGGTTGCCTTCTAGATATACTAAGTTCGAATCTAAAGCCCAAATTTCACAGCACCATCTACGTGATAACGCATCTGGTGCCACTACTAGTATAACCTTTGACCGGTGCCTGGTGGTCAGGGAGAAACAAAAGACTCTATACTAAAAGAAGTTTGGGTGGCTAATTAACGTCTATGGATTTACAAAAGAAATGCAGAAAATATATATATAGACCAAGACAGTGATAGGAATCAAATAAAATACGAGATCAAATTTAGTTTTAAATAATTTCACACAATTTATTTATATAAATATATATATAATGCCACTGTCTGCTTATATGTGACAGGGACGCGTATTAAATAATTGTTGGCATTTATATTTCAGTAAATGACAAAAGGTTATAAAGCAAAGTGATATATTCTATTCCTCAGGATAATAGCATTACGATAATGTGCTTGATGAGATAGGAACATATGTGAGGTGCTGTGAGAATTTATACAAGTTTAAGATAATATTTGAAATTAAATGTTCTAAAATATTTATTGATTTCGAGAATAGTACGGACTAAAGCTTACTAAGCAAAATGGGAATATGATCAAAGCATTTATTTGATAATAATATTAACCTTTTAACCGCTAATTTTATTATTGGTTGTATCAGATAAAAATCAAATCTTTTAATTGGCCAATTCACAAACTGAAGACAAAGCCTATTGTTAAAACATATTCGCCTATAATATTAAATTCAACTCAGATGTTTATAAAAAGTATATTATTAATTTTTCAGGTTATGAAGAGAACGAAAGTTCTTCCAAAAATAAATTGCTATTTATTTATTCTAAAATATTCAATATCGGCAACATAAAAGCTATAATATAAACAAAAAGATCGACTTTTACGTTATAGAAAAGTAAATATTTCTTTTTACTACATCTTCAATATTTTTACTTAAATCTTCAATATTTTTCGAAAATAATTTTGTTTTTTTATTATTCTCTCTGAAAATAATTTTAATTTCTCAAAATATTCTTTTATAATAATTTAAATCGTATTCGAAATGAAAATCTCAGCGTTTTTCTTTATTTTCTTTGATCAGGCAGTTTCTTTGTTCTTTCCAGCCAATCAGAATGTCTTTTTCGGCTGAGAGCATGCTAAGAACCAATCACAAATAATGTTCCTTCTTTGTTTAGGTTTAAATGCACTTTTTTTTATTTTTTACTTGTAAAATAAATTGGAAGATGGCACCATCTTACAGAACTTTTAAAAACGAATTCAATACGTGTTTAACGAATATTTTCGTATAAAAACTGGCTGAGTTAGAGTGATGTCAGATGTCGACGAGGAGCCTCGTAAGAGGCAGGGAAAGAGTTAATAGAGTTGCATTGGGAGGTCAGTATTGCTGATAATGAATTTATTAAAGTTGGAGGGTGTGACACATTTAAGTCACGGATGCTTTGTAAAATAAATATAAAATAAAACAATATTGAAGATCCGGAATAATTACGGAGGGCATCTCGCCGCTAACCCGTAGAAAGTATTTTGACGAACAGCCGAAACTTAGCGACTGTGTGACGATTGCGTTTAATTCCCAGGGGTGTCATTTGGGACACCCTCTGCCTGGAAACCGCAAGCGTGGAGAGAACGGCCTTAGCCGTGTAAAGAATCCTTGGAAAAATAAAACAAAGCGGTCTCAACAACCAATTCATTTACCAGCAATACGAGACGAGTGTATATAAAACATACTGAATGGGTTTTACTTGGATTAAGAAAAATGCCCAGTCAAATTCCCCGAAATTCATTTAAAAGGATCCGCACATTCTCGACGTCAATGATGAACTTTGTAATTAAAGTAGAACACGGTAATTAAAATAGGAAAATGCATGCTTGCGGGTTTGAAAAGTAAGTATAGATTGATATACGCAATCATGCATTAAGGGACACATTTAATCATTGACCTCGCACGTACTCTTATATTAGATTAAAATCAATAACATGTAGATTTTAAACTATGTGATTATATTATATTAAAGAAAAGAATCGCCCTCGAACGAGTGATTTGCAAGATAATAAAATTGGAAAATTATAAATTTAAAATATGCCTTAATAGCGGCGTCTTACTTTCAATAAAGGGAATAGTTCACTCGGTCAAAGACGATTCTGATACATCATAATAAAATAAACGAAAGCTTTATAAATAGAAAATATTAACCCAAGGATAGAGAGCAAAATGTTGAGTATATTTAAACACATTAAAGAAATACATAATAAAGTTATGTGAAATATAAGAAAAACAATTTTAAATAGCTATAGCATGTTAGTTATCACAAGAGCTCTTGGGTTAATTTAGGGTTACCTCTGGAGAAGCATTTTCAGTTAAATGTTCGGCAGGTTTTATAATTCAGCAGCAAAATCTAGAAATGTTCATATTTTAGCAGCGGCAGCAGTTCCGGGGCTTCTCATGTGATAGCTTTCGATGGTATGGAGCAGCGGCTGGCTATTCCAAGGGGGACATAGCCATCTTAACGCCTCTACTCTGTCATGTCAAGGTTAGCAAATTATTAGAATAGAACTTTGAATGATTTCTCTTAGAAACATCAGAAGAATAAAAACTAACTGGAGAACAAAAGAAAAACCTTTTTATAGTAGAATTTTAACAATATAACTGCCCTGGAGCATTACAAAAATATCGGACTTATCAGCTGTAATTAAATCATCGGAATGTCTAAAGGAATTCAACATTAATTAATTTCTTTTGTTAATTTCCCTGTCGACATTCAAATTACTAACTAGATTTAGTTAAAAATTACTTTTATTAATTAAAGAAAACCTTAAGTGGACATCTGCTGTTTTTAGATAAACTTATATAACATTTACTAATTAAACTATTGTCCCTCATTTATTTTAACAGAAATATTTGGAATAACTTTTATTAAATTAAAGAAAATGATTTTACTTTTCAAATTGCAATATTTGAATCTATTTACTAAACGAATATTTACTAAATGAATTTTATTTTAAATCAAAATATATTATGACCATAATATATTTGTAAATAGATTCAAACAAAATATCTTTAACAATTTATAATTTTGATATGTTTTAAAATGGATATCATAGTGTGTGCGCAATTACGACTTATATAACTTACTTTTTAATAAATGTAAATTACGTGAACAAATACATAATTCATAATATTTTATTTTATTTGGGAATAAGTTATATATATAATACGAGCATTGTGCTCGTGGTTTAAAATTAGGCGGGATTTTCAGTATATAAGTGTATTGCAGACACACTACGATAGATTGGGGTTCAAACTAAGGTATGAGGGTAGGAAGTAGGTGAGAAAAGGTGAAACGAAGATCTGCAAAGCAGACCTTACTGTTTCAATATAAACTGAGCATTGATTGTATATATGTGTGAAGATGATAATCTGGACCAACTGATGAGTGCTGGTTTAGCACAAAATATGTATATTGGTGATTATTTATCTTTTTGACATGTGTGAGATCAAGTGTATCAGCAATATGAGATAACATAGATAGTTGAGCGTCATGTGAAAATTGAGTTTAATGTGTTGGGTGATTTTCCCACAGTTCTTTGGTTGGTAAATAGACTATTGGCACAGTGACATTTTACCATATAAGGCAGGAAACAGGTTATAAAGACACTTAAAATCATTCACTTATTTTTTTCCAGAGACTACATTTTCAGACAATGAGGATGATTCAAGTTTATCAATTAACAAACTAAAGATGGACAACTTTCTCATGGCTAGTAATTGGAAAAATGATAGAAATAATTTAGTTTCACTGTGTTGGTTTTGCTTTCTTCCCCCAATAACTTTGAAACAAGTTTCTTTTTCTAGAAGAATTCTTTCTAATTCTTGAGGAAGTTTTATTTCTTATGTCTTTACAGCTACTAATAACTGAATTCCACTTTCAACTGCAGAGAAACTAAAGAAGAATCAACTAGTGTTGTTTTTCATCTCTGCCCTTCTAAGCTCTCCTCCATTGCATAATTTATATTTTGTGAATGACAGACAAATCATCTTACCAAACGTAATGACATATTTGATTTTCAAACAGTTTCTGATTAATGACTCATTTAATTAAAAATAACTTAAATTAAAATTACATTCATTTTTTATTATTATTATCTTTAAACATTTTTAATTTTTTAAAAATTGAAGTTTAAAATCTTAAAATATAACTTTATATAATTATTAAAATAAAGAAAAAATAAATTCTTTACAAAATTCATTTAACAATATTAAATTTCAAATTTACAGATGAATATCAATAATGATAAATTACATATATTTAATTGTTATAGTCTTACTAATGTGGGTGATTAAATCTTATTTTTTGTTTACTTAATATTGTTTATGCTATAAATATGAAAATATAAAATAGACATTTATTAAATAAATAAATAAAAATTTTGAGATAATTTACACATTTTTGACATATTTAATTGTATTTTCTTTAAATAGTCTGAAATTATAAATTCCTCAAAACTAATTCCTTTTCCGATTTTAAATTAGTTTAAAAAAAGGGAAGACCATCTCTCATTCTTAGTTTTTTTGTTTCTATTCATCATTTTCAACTATTATCAATTCATTACAGAATGAAAATCTCTCTAAGTTTAATCCAGTTTTTTTATTTTTGTTCCAATACATCATTTCTCTATATCATACTAACAAACTTCTTTCGTTCATTCATTTCACATGAGGTCTCTTTCTAGTCACAATCTCTTGGGATCTCATTTAAAATTTCAACAGTCTATCTATTATCATATTTTCTAACAATGAGTTCAATCCAACTCCATTTAAGTCTCTTAACTCTTTCAAAGATGCCAGTCACCCATGTATATCTCTTCTTATTACTCCCAACATACAACTCTTTATTTCATAAAGTGATCTAAAATCTCCGTATATCTCTCCTGTTAAAGTGTTCAAGTCTCTCATATACATAAATAAGCACTGACAAAAATATATTAAAAACCTTTTCCAACAATAGGCATACCAAAATATCAACTTCAGACCATATGATTTAAATATATCAGTAACATTACATGATCACCATTTCTTATGCTTGCTTATAATTATTACTAAAACAGGCTACACTCTTCATACAGTATTGCCACTCAGTGCAAGCCAGAGTAATCAATGGATGCCAGAAGGCTTGTGCATAAAATTCCCATCCAGTGCCCACTCATCCAATATCTCTAGACTAGTTTCTGGCTTGTGGCCTTTGACAGTGAGGAGCCTTTTATCTGAGAGCACTGCACCTAGATCTTAGGATCTAATACAACCCTCCAGCAGGCACCTTTTATCTCTACTTAACTACAAAACTATGAGTCTTACATTGAAAACACAATGTTTCAATCCAAGCTCATTAACTTAGATAGTCATATAGGTCTGAACTCAGTTCAGTACCTATATATTTTGGTGTCTTTGGTTCTTTAATAACCATAGCCACCACTATCCTATTAGGCAGGATTGGTTTTAAGCCAATAAACATCACATGATGCACTGAGCGCCAATAGAAATCACATGATCACAATTTCTTATGCTTGCTTATAACTGTTATTAAAACAGCAAAACTCTCCATACAGTATTGCCACTCAGTGCATCTGTGATGTTTATTGGCTTAAAACCAATCCTGCCTAATAGGATAGTGGTAGCTATGGTTATTAAAAAACCAAAGACACCAAAATGTATAGATAGTGAACTGAGTTCAGACCTATATGACTATATAAGCTAATGAGCTTGGATTGAAAACATTATTGTGTTTTCTATTTAAGACTTTAAGTACAGATAAAAGATAGCTGCTGAAGGGTTGCATTAGATCCTCTAGGATCTAGTTGCAGTGCTCTTAAATCCAAGGCTTCTCACTGAGAAAGGCCACAAACAAGAAACTACTCTAGGGATATTGGATGAGTAGGCACTAGATGGGGATTTTATGTACAAGCCTTCTGGCATCCATTGATTACTCTGGCTTGCACTGAGTGGCAATACTGTATGGAGAGTTTTGCCTGTTTTAATAACAGTTATAAGCAAGCATAAGAAATGGTGATCATGTGATGTTTATAGTCTTAAAACCAATTCTGCCCAATAGGATAATGGTGGCTATGGTTATTAAAGAACCAAAGACACCAAAATGTATAGGTACTGAACTGAGTTCAGACCTATATGACTATATAAGCTAATGAGTTTGAATTGGAAATAGAGATAAAAGGTGGCTGCTGGAGAGTTGCATTAGATCCTAAGATCTAGGTGCAGTGCTCTCAGATCCAAGACCCCTCACTGACAAAGGCCACAAACCAAAAACTAGTCTGGGAATAATGGATGGGTAGGCACTAGATGGGGATTTTATACACTAGCCTTCTGGCATTCATTGATTACTCTGGCTTGCCTTGAGTGGCAATACTGTATGGAAAGTTTTGCCTGTTTTAATATGTGAATAACAATGATTTCTAAAAAAATATGTTTAAGATATGTTTGGTGAAGTTTAAATTTTTGGCTATACCTAAAATAATAAATATGGAAGCAATAAAATGGGATTGAATCCATGTCATTGAAAGTTTATATCTGACTTAATAAAATTAATCTCTAGCCTTATAAATAATAATCACTAAAGTATTTTTCTATAGATGTTGCCAAATGACACAGCAAGAAATTTGACATATGTAGATTAAACTGTAGTAATTTTAACATTTTGTTATAATCATTTTAGATTCCTTGTCTTTACAAGTCTAAAAGCACACATTGATGAGACTTCATTTTTCTCTCTTTGATAGTAATTGGAAAAAAATTCTAAATCTGCTTGTAAACTGAAAAAAAAAAATCAATGTTTTATCCAAACTGTTCTTTAAATTAAGATTTTGGCATGTCAGTCAGATATTGCATATATTTAGATGATTGATATATTATCATAATCATTTTCAACCACCATCTATCAACTGCAGGATGAAAATCTCTCCAAGTTCAATCCATCTCCCATCTCAAGTTACCCTTCTTCACATCACTACTGCAAACTTCCTTATTTCATCCATCTACATCTCTGTGGTCACTAGATTTTTTATAATCCTCTTGGAAGGTTTTAATATTTCAACTGTCTATCTATTATCATCTCCTCTAACAATATGTCCAGCCCAACTTCACTTCAGTCTCTTAATTCTTTTAGTGATGTCAGTAGCACCTGTTTGTTCTCTCACCCATGTATTTTGTTTTCAATCTCTTCTTGTTACTCCTAACATACATAGTCTGAAGTCTCTGTATTGCTCTTCTATTGTGTCCAAGTCTCAGATCTCTAAGTAAGAACTGGTAACACACATTTATTAAAAACCTCCCTTTTTAAACACATAAGAATATTTTTAATATAAATTATTTCTACCAAAAGCACTCCATTATATTTCTATCTGTAGGAATAATCTGAACAAAACTTTGTAGTTATTAACTTCTAGCTCATCATTACCACTCTTTATTTTCTTCTTTTGAGAAAATCTATTGGCATTACTTTTTTTTTAACATTTACTTTTTAATCCTACTTTCTTACTTTCATCTGATAACTCTTTTCATCTCCTAAAGCTCTAAAGCATTATTTGCAAAAACAACTACATCATCTACAAAAATCTAGATAATTTAAATAATCTCCATTTTCTTTTATTCTCTTACCTTCTCATTTTAATTCACAACATACTTCTTGGAATCACCAATCATACATCTTTCTCAATGTTAATCTTTTTAATATAATTATGTAATCTAATTGTTGGTTACATTTTTATAAATATTCTTCAGAATGTAACAATATCCTCAGTTTATACCTTGATGATCCAATATTTTAATCACTCAAGAAATGCTTATAGAATCAAATGCTTTTTCATAATCTACAAATACAAAGCATAATGGTAATTCATATTCATTGATCCTTTCTATAACTTCTCTCAATACTTGGGTATGATACACCATACTAAAACAACTTTTTAAACCCAGCTTGTTCTCATATTTGATTAAAATCCAAAGTTTGCTGTAGATGAGTTGTAATTATTTGGCAAAAATTTTGTATAGCATTAACAAAAGACTGATAGGTCAGTAATTTCTAAGATTTTCTTTATCACTTTTTTTTTAATATTAATATTAATACTGCATTCTTGTCAATATTAATTATAAAAACAAGCACATAAAACTGTGTGAGGTGGATTGAGAACCTGTATATTGAATGAAATATGAGATATTTGAATACTGAATGTATAAAAAAATAATTCCAACTTTCACTAAAGTTATACTATACTTTACCATATTTGAATAATATTATTTAATTTTTTCATAATCTACTTCTAGATTCAAAATGATAAAAAAAAAAAAAAGGATAACATGAGAATCTTAATCTTAGCTTCTGATCAGAATTCAAATGCCTTTTTTATTTCTAGATTGGTTAATTAGAATAATAAATTGGTAATTATTTTAAAAATATAGTTAGACTATAATTATTTTAATCTATTGTTTGTCTTGGAAAATCAGCATCCTTAATTAAAAAAATTTTTTTTTTTTTTTTTTACACAGAACATATGCAGATTGGTCAAGAAAAATCAGTCCACCTCACATGATGGAATGTTGCCAAAATAGACAATAGCCCAGAAGTAAGTGTTTATTTTTAGATTTTTCTTTATCTTAAACGATTATTCAAAAAATTCTATAGAAGTGAAATACTAAAGAATACAAAATTAATAATGCCAAGTAATTTATTTTTTGGATAAAATTTATATATTTGTTAATGACATTGAGTAAAATTAATATATAATGCAAAATACTTAAAAGTTTGAAGGCTGTACAAATTAAATCTTATTTACACATTTCCTGAATTAGTTTTAGGAATGGTATTAAACCAAACTATAGTAAAGAACATAACTCACCAGTACTAAGAGTAGGCTTTTACTGATCAAATATTTATTCCTTTTACCATTCTCATTCAGGATAATCAAATACACAATATCAGTGACTACCTCCTCTTTTGGACATTTTAATTATTGCTTTGCCTTACAACAAACACTTTTCCATTTTGCTTGCTTCTTGTTACCCTTGCAATTTTCTCATAGGTATCTTTAATTAGTTTGGATTTCATTTCAATAACAAAGGCCCTCCTTTCTCTAATATCAAAAAAGTCCTAGACATTTTAAAGAGAACCTGGACATTCTAGTAAAATCTTAAATGAAATATAAAATAACACCAAGAAAAGTATATAATGACAGAAATCTTTGCCACAATATGTTAAGCATTTATAGATTTTCTAGTCAATATGCAAAATATTTTAGTTTCAATGTAAGTGTCATATCTGACCCTGCCTTCAGAAGTGGACTATTCCAGATTCCTTACCTGATTGGCTAGAACTCAGTTGCTATCCAATGGGATTAAAACCGTCACTGGGGTTTGCGCACTGAATCCACATGTTTCCAGTAAGGAAGGGGAGCTCCCTCTAAATAGTCAGCCTTTTGGAGGCAAGGCAGAGAGCAATTACTTCTGTTAACCTGAACGACAGAACATGCTCTCCATTAAACTTTCTGCCATCAGCAAAGGTATTTATCTAGTCATTATTGAGATGTCCACGCAGTGAAGCAAGTTCACCTATGGACTGGAAACTGCTATGTCTGTACTAGAGCCGACTCGAGGCAAGCTAACTACATAGCTGGAATAGTCTTACCAGAACTCATGACGCAGGCTAATCATTAGCTGGCTGTGATTAATGATTAGCCTGTGTCGTGAGTTCTGGTAAGACTCTTCCAGCTATGTAGTTAGCTTGCCTCGAGTCGGCTCTAGTTCAGACATAACAGTTTCCAGTCCGGCGGACTTGCCACACTGCGTGGATGTCTCAATAATGACTAGATAAATACTTTTGTTGATGGCAGAAGGTTTCATGGAGAGCACGTTCTGTCATTCAGGTTAACAGAAGTAATTGCTCTCTGCCTTGCCTCCAAAAGGCTGACTATTTAAAGGCATATCCCCTACCTTACTGGAAATACACTGATTCAGTGCGCGAACCCCAGTGAAGATTTTAATCCCATTGGATAGCAACTGGGTGCTAGCCAATCAGGTAAAAATCTGGAATAGTCCACTTCTGAAGGCAGGATCAGATATGACAGTAAGTAACACAATAAATGAAATATACAATTTATAATCTTGCAAAATTAAATTTTACTATATAAAATGTCTGTCCTTTGCAATGATCTTGTGGTATAGTGTTTAGCACACCCCTGACATGCTAGTGATCTGGGATTGAATCTTGCTCATATGAACCTTGGAAATTTTTTCAAACATAAGGAAAATGTCCCTATATAACCTAGAAATACATTCAATAATGGTTGATAAATGGGTATCCAGCTATTCCTACCTTGAGATTTAGTAGCAGCAATGGCAAACAAGTATGATCACTCTAACTCCAAGAGACAAAAAAATAAGATATAATATACTATAAATGTAGTTTTATGGTGACTATATAAACCAATCTTCACACCACAATTAAGTCCATATATAGAACAAGTAGATCTATTATTGTACATTTTTGATTTTGTTGTTTAACTTTTGCAGATAGCCTTTCTTTCTAAAATATACAAACAGTATCTAATTGTAGCTTTCTAATATCTCAATAAAAGCAAACACTCCTCTAGAATATATATAAGATAATCTTTATAAACACAATCTGCATTTCACACAATCTGCCTTCCCATGAAATTCACGCTCAACTTCATCATAAAACATTCTTTTAGGAAGTCTTGCACTCATTGTTTGTTTTGCATGTCCAATCCAATAAAAAAGTGACATTAATGTATTCTATAGTACCACATCCATAAATATGAAGAACATATTTTTTGGTCCTAATCAATCCAATGTATCCTTAAAAGAAAATTTTTCAATGACATATTATTTTAATAGGGTACAAGTTTCTATTCCATACAATAAATAATAATAGCTCTATGTATAGCTAATTTAGTTGCAATAAATATTTTACTATGGTGAAACACTCTACATTTTAAATTGTTAAAAGGAGCAGTAGAACATTCTAACATCTAAACCCATCCTTCGAGTGAAAGTGTTTGTTCTATTATTAGCTGATAAAGAACTTGGGTCATTTGAACATTAATTACCAAACCAAAGTCTTTATGTGTTAAATTCAAAACAATAAGCACATTCTATAGTCTTTTGAACAAGCAAAGATGCCATAATCATAAGCATACTGTAAACCCAGAATCCAAAAAGTTGAAGTTCTTGTTTTGCTATTAATTGATTCTAATTAAAAATTCCATCATCAAATTTGTATAACATTTTGATTCCTAATTTATTAAACTACCTAGAAACATTTCCAAAAACAATCATGAAAATCAAAAACAATGTTGGAATAATTGGCATTCACATTTAATTAATCTTTCATTGCAAATGTATCAGATTTCTGGGGTAAACAACATTTTCTTCCAATTATCATACAGAAACTGTATAATATGAATAAACTTGGATGAACAACCAACTAATTTTAAACAGTGTCAAAGATTTGTTTGAGTGAGTCAAATATCTTGATTAAATAATATATAAATAACTCTTGTTCCTGATACTTTTCTTGCATTGGTATGAAAATAAAAACCTTATCAAAAATGCTTCTTGATTCCTTAAAATGATATTGGATCTCTGGTAACCATGGAAGCAAATCCATGAAAGCATTTTTGCAGTAATGACTAATAATGATATTCCACAATAATTACTGTAGTGTTACTATTTTCTTTATTTTTAGAAATTCAAACAATACTTAAAGTCAGGCAGCCTAACTTAATGAATTCATATATTTCAAAAAAAATTCCAAAATTTTGTTTTTGAAGCTAACATATCACCAGCAAATTTTAGAACTTCCACAAGTATCTCATGCTGACTGACAGTCTTTCCATTTTTGAGACATAACTGTTTAGATTTCATAAAACTGGAGATCTTTATCCAAATCCAAATAAGAAATTAAATGGATATTAATTTTTGTATCATTATTCAAAAGATGATCAAAATACTTCAACCTTTTCAAAATATGATTATCATCAGGAGTGCCATTGATGAATAATAATAGTATTGTGATCTGATTATTCATATTAAATAAGTGATTTTCAATGCATCAAAGAAAGATTTAAATGAACCCAATTAGCTAACACTAAAATCTTTATAATTTTTAGCCACCAATCAATCATTTTCAAAATTTATTGTCAGTCATTGAACTTTTACCTCTAAATATCTATTTATTATGAAGTTCCATATTAATTTCTTTTTTTACCAAATAGAAAATGGTTTTTTTTTTTTAAAAAAAAAAAATCAAATAAAACAATTACAAGATTCTTATTTTTACTAAATCAAAGAATAGACTATTCTGAAAATGCAAATTAGCAATTTTAGTATGTAATAGCTGTCGAAATTTATTAAGAATAAACATCAATTTTCTTGCAAATGTAATTGAAAGAAGATCTATTTTTAATCTTGAAGGTTATGAATCTAAGATCTATCCAACAATCTATACTTGTAAGTGCTCATTTAATATGAAATTTTCTGGTATTCTGATTCTTAAACTATACAGTAATATTGTTAAACACCACTATTTTAAGAATGAGTCCATTCATATTCCTTTATAACACTTTTTCTGCCTAAACAAAATGTTTGTGATAATCTATGTGTTGTGCATAAATTCAATAACAGCAGACCATTTGAGTTTACAGCATCAATACTATTGTTTCAAAAACTTTTTGCCAATGTCTACTATTGATATCAATATGTGCATTGAAGTTTCCAAATAATGATAATGATACTGATACTAATGATGATGACGATGATGGTGGTGGTGGTGGTGGTGATGATGATGATGATAATAATAATAATAATAATAATAATAATAATATTCAATAAGGTTCTCATTCTCACAATTTTCTTAATCTAGTATTAAGAACATAGGCACCAATAAAATGAGTTTTAGATACTACTATGCAAATTTTAAACCCATTATCCTTTCGTTGATACATCTAGAAATTCTAAGTATAGAAAATATACTAAATTAGCAAACTCCTTTCATTGGCTGATCTGCCCATCCAAAAAAAACATGTAATCCATCTCCTTGTTTTATTAAATTTTCTTCCTTTGGAACATAAGTTTCTTTATGAGCAGCTATATTGATATTAAATCTTGATAGCATCTTAACTAGAGGCTAATCTGGATTGAACAATTGTTTGATGATGCAATGACTATAAAAAATAAAATATGATAATGAAATAGATTTTCCTACTTTGTGGGGGGGATATCATACTACTAAAGGTGCTAAGCCCCTGATTCATGATCATCAATAGTTATTTGTCAAAGGCAGGTACTATACATTAAATTATATTACAGTATCCAAGCTTTTCTATTAGTTTACTTTTCAAATATTAATAGCTATATCTCACTTTGTGATCATGAATCAACATTTTTTTAGCTAGTTTTCATATTTTCTGCAGTCCCATTATATTTTTCCAATTATTCTACCTCTAACTACATATCCCAATCCAATTGTCTTTCTCTTCATAATTTCTTCAAGATATAACAATAATCTTTTTTTCATTAACTCTTTTCAAAATTTGTTTATATCTGTTCCTATCTTTCCAACTTATCATTTTCTCTTTTTCTCCAAATTCCTACTTATCCTCCTTTTATTAATTGGCCATGTTTCTCCTCAATGTAAACTATACACCAAACAAATATTTAATAAGTCTTTTCTTAAATCTAATTATAATGCTCTATGAAAAAATCTTTTATTAAAATTTTGGTTAGCTACTGCACTTCTTATTTTAATTATTTTAATTGCTATTATCAATTATCTAATTTCCCAAATATGTAAAAACACCAATCTACTATATAATTTTTTATGCCATGCTTACTCTTAATCTCTTTTCTATCTACCTAATTTCACTGCATTGCTTTAATTAGCATTTACTTTCACCCCAAAATTTCTATTAGCTTTGTCAATCTTACGTATTTTATTAAGCTCAAACTTACAATATGCAAACACCATCACATCAGCAAATCTGATCATATTAATTCTCTTAGTCTCAAACTAATTCCATCTGATATATTCAATAGTAAAATTTTAGAATATTTCTGAAAACTAAACTATATCAAACAACAGTAAGATTAAATTATGGATTGATAATCAATCCTTTCTTTTTCTATTTAATCCATTACTGTGCTGAACAATGGGATAGTGAATCAATAAATAGGAGTAAATTTGATATCCTTGACTTCTATTTTATTAAAGCACTTAGGAATATAAATTGCTAGTTTATTAGAGCTTTGTTTGAATTACACTGGCAGATAATAAGGGAATAGAAGCTGGAGAGGACTATCTCTATGAATTTATAAAGCCCTTCTTGGCCTATGTTATTTACATATTGAAATGTAATGAAAGAATTTAGTTTATATAGAATCTGAAAATAATAAGTAATCACTCTTTTTATTGAATGCAATAAGGACAGAGAATCAGCAGATCATCAAAGAAATCACAATTAAATATAATTAATAAACATAGCAACCAATCAATACATATTCTTTTTGATTGTATTTAAATGAGGAATACTATAAAATCTTAAGCTAATCACAATCTCACATTAATGCCAATTATAAGACATAATATTACAAATAAGCAATTATCAATATTTCTTGCTGCATACATATTTATGTAAATGACAAAATAACTATAAACTAAGCATACATAAAAAATGCTAGGATCAATATTGATCATCATTAATGCTTAAAATCAGCTGATGCTATGATTGTCCTGGCTATACACTAGTGACATGAGTTTAAAAGATTTCCATTAGCACTATTTAAATTATTGTAAAGAGAACTTTATAGATGTTCACGGATACATATCTCAAATACCTTTATGACCAGACTACCTTTTTGGATAATAATCAACAAAAATGAGTAAGAGTAAAACCATAAAATACCTAAACCAATGATAAATTAATTAAAATTAATTAAACACATCAGTATTTCTTAATAAACAATTATTTAATTTCTACATATCATAACTCACAATAATAAGATTCTATAATTATTAGAAATATGTATGAATATTGCTTTACTCTTATGTAGCTTATTCAGTAGATTTATACCTTTTCTAAAATGTCTCAATTTAAGGCATTATGTGTTTTAGTTATATGTCTGATTTTTATTAATGTTACATTAATGTGATCTAAAAATTGTGACTATCTATCTATTATTATTCTGCAAGTTTTACTGAATTAATGATTGTACATAAATTTCCTGACATACATTGTCAGTTTTTAAATATATATATATTCATTTCTATAATATTAGACAGACAGATTTTCCATTTTTTAAACTTTATTTTTTAAAATATACCCAAATCAATTTCTAGTATTCAATAAATCTTCACTTTTATTCACTTTCACAGCTTACTGAAATCATTTAATTTAATAATTATATCATCTCAGTAAATTCTAAATTGGGTACAGAATAACATTGACTATATTTAAGCGTATTCTTTAAATTAAATATAAATCACCTCCTCTCTAGGGAAATTACACAGCATTGAGATTTCCTAATACAATTCTCTGCTATTAAATCTGATATTTTCTGTTCATATCTATCTAGCTATTTCTGATAACTTACATATCTGGAATTTCTAGCTGAATTTCATACGTTTAATCATACATCAGTACTTGCATTTAATGATACAATTTCTTACTAATAATCTAATACTTATCTAGCTTGCTCTACTTTAAGCTAAATTTTGTCTTCTAATAATTCATATATCAATAACACACATGGACAGACATGTATTCATGAGATAAATTAATATTTAAGTCTTAATTTTATATAGATTTAAATAATTAAACAGTAATATTTAAAAATTATTTCATTGATTAAAGTTGCTTCAAATATTAATCATAATTATGTTTTGCAACTTCTAATATTCTGTAATTTTCAGTTAATTATTTTGAATCTTAAAAATTGATTATGTAAATGGCTGAATGTCTTATGGATATCCTATGTCTCTTTTTGTTTCCTAACATCACTTAAATTCATGAAATAAAAAAATTAAATATATAATATTAGTCCCAGCCTATTCAAAGTTTCAATACCAGAATAAAAGTAGCCTCTTATAAAATTTTACATTCCTTATATTCAAAATTACTTTTTTTTAAATGTAAATAAAATATGATAGTCAAGCATATAAATTATAAGAATAATTTTAAATATAACATTTTAAATATAAAATTAACTATACGTTATTTTATTAATGAAAAACTGTTGATTGTTTACAAATGATTTTAAAATAAAAATGAGGTATGTGAAAGTTTTGTTTATATACATATTTAAATTAATGCTAACAATCTTCATTATTATTTAAAATTTAAATGTTTTCAGTGACTGATGCAATATCTTAAAAGACTTAGTTATAGTTCTTATTTTAATTTTTTTTTTTTTTTTGCATTCTGAAGTTCACAAATTATAAAAAACTCTGGATTATATTTATTACTGGAATCATTCATATTGTTCTGGCAATTTGTAAAAGGAATTGATAGCTATTACCATTAACTGTTTGACTTAATTTGGTTTTAATAAAATTTATTTTAAATTTAATTTCACAGACTTGAATTCAACTGAAAGAAACATGAATTTTATGATTCAGATATGACTGTTTTTTTACAAGCACAAATTATTTAAATTTACAATACACTGGAATTTGAAGCAACTTCTAAAATGATTACATACAAGTATACTTTTATCTAGACTCCCCACAAAATGAGAAAAGATACACAAGAGCATAAGAGAATCTACAAGCAATAAAAGAGAATAAGAGGAAAACATTTTTCAGTCTCTTTTTAGTCTCCCAACTACCTTATCAAATAATATTAATTAAGTTGTTTATAAAACGAGTTATTTTTCTTCTACAAGTTAACTAACAAACTTTATATAATTTTATTTTGCAAAAAGAAATTAACTTTATTTTATTTCTTAATTAAATTAACCATACAATTAAGGATGTAGTTAATAAAATTGTTTAGAAATTTTATTCCCTTCCTTTTTCTTAATTAAAATGTTTAAAAAATATTTTTTTCAAAGGAATTACAAATTACACAAAAAAAAAAAAGAAGAAAAACTATATTAGACTTTAATTCTAAATCATTAAAATAAAAATATATATTTAGGTTTAAATTTTTAATAACTTATTTTATAGCACAGACATTTACCTTCACATAAGTACATTACACTCTATTTATAACAGTAACATTTCATTTTGTCTCCTTTATCTTTTTAATTTTTTTCATACATCATCCTACTATTCTATCTATGTTTTTTAATATCATTGCCATAAAATCCATTTCAATACAAATAAATTATATGTACTGTAAGTTAAGTATTCTTACTCATCCATGTTAGTATTATATTTCATTCATATTTGATTTGCAGTTAGCAATATCAAATTACTTTTTATTAACTGAATTATGCAATCAAAATTATTTTATTTGATAACTGTTTATCAAGTGACTCATTATAATACATAGTATAATTCCAAACTGGACAACACAATTAGAGTAATGTAAGGAAATGAATTGTAAATATTTTTCCTTTTTCAAAAAAATATCAAATGGCAGTATAACAGGTTAACCAGAATTAGGCTTGTAAATACAAAAATCTAATTGTAATCAAAAAAAAAAGAAAAAAACTGGAGACTAAGAAAAAATATCCCACATAGGTTAAAATGGCCATCAGCAAACTCTTTGCAGATAATACAGCTAATTGAGTATATCAAGCATATGAAGAACTATTTCATCATAAATAAAACATTGCATTTTTGTCCATTTGCCAGTAAATATTTTAGAAAGTTATGTCAGGCAAAGAGAGATAAGTTTAAAGATGTCAATGTCATATGATGAGGATTTGTACCTATAGTCAATTTCTGAAAGGAATTCTCTCTAGAACAGCTGCTTTGAAAAAAGATGAAAAAGTTCAGATAATAACTTCTTTAAATGTTGACCTATTTTATAATAATGTAATCAAAAAAATATAACATATGATAGTGCTAAGTCAATCCAGAGAATATTGTGACTAGCCACTCCAAAAGATTTCACATAAAAAAAAAAAAAAACATGCAACAAGTGAAAATACATTAGCAAAATTAATTGTTATTGCTACAAGAAGGCAAACGATAGATCTTATAAAGGTAAACTATACCAAGAGAAATGAACAGAATGCAACAAGTTATTTCACTACAATGTAAAAAAACCAAGTAATGAAAAAAAAAAGCAAGAATAAAAATTTTAAATGCAGCAACAACAACAAAAAAAATTGAACAAGTAATATTGTCAGAAATCACTGAAGGGAAATGCTTTAGTATGGAAATTGACAGCAGCTCAGATATGCCAAATGTATCAAACAAGGATTGAACGGGTTTAGTGATTAATAATAAATCTGGACGATTAGAAAAAAAATCAATCTTAAAACAAAAAATATAAACAATAATGCATTAAAATTCAAGGGAGTAATAAACAATCATGTAAAAATATTATGATAAAAATTCCAACTCTATATGTACATACTGTTAAAAGAAATATATCCATTAATTTATAAAACTATTTTGAATCTCTTTTAACCAGTACAAGGAATGATCTGCAGAATGTACTTATTCTTTTAATTGCAGTATATGAAGACTGGTTTATGTTAAAAAAATTCCAAGTACTTTATCAATAAATAATGGGAAAAAATCTTAGTTGGATATCTCGATATTATTGTAAATAGAAAAGTGGACTTAGATGTTGAGGTGCAACATAGACTCCAATGGGCTGCTGTTTTTAAAAATTAAAAGGCAGGGTGTTTTATCAGAGAGAAATAATTACCACAACTAAATTAATTGCATAAAAAGCTGTTATTTTATCTAATTTATTATATGGAAATGAAACTTGAACATTCTATCAACACAACATAAAAATATTATAAACATTTCATTTAAAGATGATTCTTAAAATTTTAAAAATACAATATTAAAATCATAAAACTAATCAATATGATTTTGAACTTGTTGAGTGTGTACAACAGAGTCCATTATTGTAAAATGACACCTGTAAAACGAATAAACAATACAAGACTTTCTAAAATAGCATTTTATTTTAACTTGGGCATGGTTTTCGTGGGAAAGGTATATTAGAGAATTATGTGGTATTAAAGTATTTCAGAAAAGTTTGCTGCAGAAGAAATTAAAACGCACCATTGTAAAATATCAAAAAAAAAAAAAGAATCAGAATGTGTTATATATGATTAAAGATTGTATAGATGTTTTTTTTTTCTTCTCAACCCTACTTGTAACAAAATTAGGGAAATTAAAACTATCCCTGACTAAATAAAACTCAGGCAAGAAACAAAATTAATTGTACATAAAGCAATCAAATAGCCATATAACTAAAAACACAAGTTGAAGAATCACTTAATGAACTACATCAGTTGGCACATGTTTGAAATTAAAGTGGTTAAAACTAATTTTTATACATGAGTAATTTGTTCGCCTGTTCAATTAAACTAATGTAATATACAGTATTTATTTTTATTCTATACATATAAAAAAAGAAAGTTTTTTGTGACCATATTTTATTACATTTTATTTTTAATCTTTCACAAACAAAAACAAAAAACTATTTTTTTTTTAAAAATCCAAACTACGTATTTATTTTTAAACATAACGTAGAATTCTTCTGAAACTTTTTCCTTCATTTTTTAATAAAGAATAATTACATCCATCTAAAAAGCTAGGATGAAACACTAGACAGTTAAATTTATATAATACTGAAATCATGTGATTTAATTAGAATTATTTCCGGATTGCAATACTCACAAATAATAATAAAGTTAGAAAATATAATTATGCGATCTCTACTTTAGTTTTTATAAAGGACATTTTTTTGCTCCTCTTTTATATATGTGTTATGTGATGTTGTGTACATGTATGAAATTTAAAATAAATTTAGAACTTATAATTAATTTGAAAATGTTAAAAAATTTAAAAGAACTCAACATAAAGAGATCAGATTGATATTTTACAGATAGTAGAAGAGTGGTTCCCAAGTTTTTTGTTTTTTTTTATCGCAATCCACCTAAGCATCTATAAAATCGTGACCCTCTCTCCCGAAATATAATTCTTATTCAAAAAGTGAACTCTATTCACATGGAAGAATCCTAAAAGGCGATTAACGAATGGATAGTTGAAATACAATGGAGCTTCAACCCACTTAACTTACTCCATGAACGGAGAGATAAAGAGTAAAGGTTATCGAAACAGAAAAGACACTGAGAAGATGGGTGAAAGAAAGAAATTAAAAAAAAAAAAAAACATTCTTAGCTTAATTTATGAACAATAAGATATAAGAATAATTAGTTGTCTTTCAATTCACTGTTAATAACTCAAAAAAATTTACTGATAATAACTTATTCTAATTTACAAAATATGATTATAAATACAAGGAATTTGAACACAGACTTTCAAGCACTCTTCATGTGTGTGGTCATATGTAACAGTGGTATAAGATAGTGTAGATAGTTAAAGGGTTTTTGAAAGTCTGTGTTCAAATCCGATATATTTACAATTAAGCTCCAGGTATATGAAGAATGCCTGTATTTCAAATATTAAAATATGAATATGTAAACTTTAAATTAAACATAACTCAATGTATATGTAAACAAAGGAAATAAATCCCCCTCCCACAGGTTATAACTTAAAAGCATTCTAAATGTTGAATAAAGGATCAATAAAAGAATGAATTCAAATTAATTCACTTATTCTTGACAGCTCTGACTTTTATAAGCATACCTTTGTCAACATTGTTGATAAATAATTCTTGATCCTTTGTTCAACATTTAGAATGCTTTTAAGTCATAGTCTGGAGGAGGGTGATTTACTCCCTTTGTTTAAAATATGAATATATAAAATTCTGTAAAATGATATATGGGGCATTATAGTACCATCAAGATATACGGGAAAACCACAGAAATTCCTTGGGTTCCCGATGGCTCTCTCCAAAACAGCAATGAGGAGGGCCATCCAGTAGGATTTTTTGGACAAAACCAAGAAGGTAACAAACTCTCTCTCTCTCAATGATCTCCCCCTCAGTCCCAGGCAAGGTGGCACTGTTAAACATGATGGTGTTTCCGCAAATAAATTGCTATTTGCCCATCTTCAGGCCGGCCAAGGGATTTCAGGATGCTATAAATTCAGCCTGCACCAAGATGATGTGGAAAAGGAAAACTGTATCCATCAGTCTGGCCAAAGTGCACTTGGTCTCTATGCCGTCAAGGTGTTTTTTGTTCAAAGAGACTTTCAATGCTCAGAGAAATCTACAATAAAAAAGAACAGGATCAAAGTGAAGACTCTATGGAGGCCACAGATATGCTGCCACCCATACCCAGTAAATGGGTCAAAGAGCTAGAGGACTAATTGGGAACTCTATTTTCAGTTACTGAGTAAATAAAGAAAACAAAGCAATCATACTGGGAAGTGTATAAGCTCCTTTTCCCAAATCAAAACCCAATATCTACCCGATTAAGACTGTCAGTGAAGCAAATACTCAGAAAGTCAAGATACTGGTGGATAGAGCCAAAGCTGGTTGATTTTATAATTAAGTTTAACTTGCCCTCTTTGCCCACCAGTCACATTTTGTGATGCAAAGATGATTTCATCAAATAAGCACCATATGTAAACTTTTTAATATACATAAAGAGACGCTGGACCACATCTTCTTTGCTTGCTCATATTTGGGATACACTAAAAACAAAATCATCACAAGTATTTATCCTGGCTGTGGGAATGTCCTGTCAATTGACCAAGCCATGAAATAAGGAAAGTATGCAACTATTAGGCTAGCGGCATGCCTACTACATACCTTATGGAACACCAGGTGCCGACATATATCCTCAGTCAAAAACATAGTGACCCTTGGAAAACCTATAAAAAAATACTAATAAACCTGAAGAACAGAGATTGCCTCCTTGTGCCAGAGCATCTCTTTGTGGACACAGATTACCATATCCGACAATGAGACAACATCTCAGACTACTGCACTAAATAATATGATGACAGCCACACAAATTAGTTGCAAAACTTTGAACTTCTACATAAAACTACTGTAATCAGCAAAATGTAGCAGCTACCTGACACTGTAATTTTTTCTTAATAATATATATACTGTATTAATGATAATCGTCATCAAACAAATTCATTTTTAACCCATGATTTTTTGTTTCTTTCTCAAATATTCACAACTCTCCTTAAGAACATCAATTAATTTCTTCCCTCTTTTATCTTTCTTTTATTATCTAATAGCTTTCATAATTCTTTTGCCTTAAAATATATGATCAAACCTTATGCATTTATCTCCTTGTAATTTTTTCACATAAATATAGTGCTAATCTCTTTTAAACTTATATTTTCAATTCCACTGTAAATCTGGATCTTTAAAGTCTTCCATCATTCCTCGTTTTTTAATTGTCCATATCAGTGATCATATTAAGCTGTATACTACAAATAAAATATTTAACAAACTTTTTAATCTAATTTCAATAGATCAGAAAATATCCTTAATATAAAACTTGTTTAACTACTACATTCTCTCTCATTCTAATTTTTTTTTTGCTATTCTCATCAACATTGATTCTGATAGTTAAAATATTTCATTGCTTTGATCTTATATGCACATATTTTCAATCAATCCTATAAAACAATACTTTATTAAGCTCATCTTCACTATCAGCAAATTTGTTTCCTTGGACTTTTCTACAATTAATAAAAACTCCATCATAATATATTAAAGTAATACTCACTTAAATAACTTATCTAAATGCATATAAAATAAAATGGAGATAAATAACAATCCTTAATTATACCACTCTATACCTACCTCTTGTGAAAGAAAATCATTTAATTTTCCAAAAATATCAACAAGACATGCTAACTGTGTCAACCATAATTCATCAAAGAAACATTTTTCTAATTTAAAATTAGGATTACAAAGGAAAACTTGAATTTATGATTTAAATTCAAATGAGATTACTCAAAACTTTGCCTCTGGATAACCATGTGACTTCTGAGTGTAACAGTAGTGTCTCGCGTACATTTCCCATTTCCTGACATAGAATTTCAAATATTCATGAATTTAATGCTCAGCTTTTATTAACATTTAAAAACTATATAAACAGATCCCAGACAGTTTTCAATTTTTCCAGAATGGCCTGCTTTGAAAGCTTCATAATGAATGGAAAATGAATAAATGAAGCTTGAGGAGCAAATTGTTTTTTAGATAAAACACAGCAATTTTTGCCTGAAAAGCCTGAGCTCCATCAATACATACAGCAATGCACTTATTCCAAAGAATGGAACTGCCTAACATAAAATTGAAAAGAATATTGAATATGTCATTAGTTGTTGGTCATAAAATAAATATTGCTTTGCAATTTTTTTCTTCTGCCTCAAATTGTATAAAAACTAATAATTACAAAACAAAATATGGATATTTTTGTTTTATTTTTTGAATAAGAATTTATTTCATTTAATTTGCCATTTCATAAATATGACTATGTACAATATCATTTCATAATGGAATATAATCTAATTTAGTAGCTAATTTTTGATCAAAATGAGAACTACCAGTCTTAGGCAACTTTCAAGTTAATTTGATAACTAAGGCAAACCTCTCTATACATATGAGCAAGCATAAGAAATGGTGATCATATAATGTTTATTAACTTTAAAAACCTCATTTGTGCGAACAAATCCACCCATCAATTGCTTACACTTTTTTAAATCGGCTATTTTTGTTTTAAAATCAAAATGTCTTAAAAAAAAATGGATTCATACTTTGGTTCAATAATATCTTGGAACAAATTCATACTGTGGTTGAGGTTCCATTTTATTTTCATTACAAGTGCACCTGAAGCTAAAAGATTCACTATACTTTCTGAAGATAATTTTTCTTTTCAGAAATATTAGTGCTATTATTATTTTCTGAAATTCTTTCTTCAATAATATTAGTCTTCCTTTTTATTTTTGCTAATTCTAAACATTTATCCATGTGGATGATTTATTTTACTGATCTGAAAAAAATCAAACTTTTATTTTTTCATTAAATGTATATTTGCATTTTTTTACTTACACATCATCAAAAATTCTAATTTTACAAACCATATTAATCTTAGTTTTCTTATGAACAACAACTTTAATTAATGTTAAAGGCTTGTGTATTAAGGTACCATAAAATAATATTTAATACTAATAATATTTATTTAGATAATTTACTTTTCAACATTTTTAAAAACATTTTTTTTTTTTTTTTTTTTCAAATTTTCAAGCTTGGCACATCTTGTTTTAGATTAAAAAATCGATGCAAAATTTTAATGCCCTTTAAGAAAATATAAATGCTATGTAAAATACAAAAAATAGTTACCTTTTTATAAAGATAACTTGGGGTTGTTTCAACAATTTCAAACAACACTTCAAAAATCATTGCTTATTTAACACATAAAGAACAATGCATATAACAAAAATATTATTATAAATAATAAAAACAAAAAATTAATTAATTATACTTCAAAATAAATACAGTCACAAAACTAATGCACTTGCACATGTTGTAAATTTACAATTGTATTGTTTTTTTGGTTCTTTGAAAAACTATAAACAGTGTTCTTCAATTGTAATTTAACACTGCATGCCATAGACTGACACTCATATTAATTCCCACTATAGCACAATCCAATCTGATCTGTAAGAGCAACATAAAAATCATTGAACTGGAAATTACACAGTATGGTACTAAAATGTCACATGACCCAGAGTGCAATAAGATTTGACACTTTTATACCCTGTTCTTTATGCTTATACAAGCTGTTTACGCAGAGGCTAAACTCTCCATACAGTAGCACCATTCAGTGCAAGCAAGAATAATCATAGGATGCTGGAAGGTTAGTGCATAAAATCCATATCTAGTACCTATTCATCCAATATCCCCAGACTAGTTTCTAGCTTGTGGTTTTCATCAGTGAGGAGCCTTGGATCTGAGAACACTGCACTTAGACCTTAGGATCTAATGCAATCTTCCAGCAGCCACCTATTATCTTATTAGCTAACTATAAAGTTTTGAGTCCAAAATGAAAACAATAGTGTTTTCAAGTTCATTAGCTTGTATATCCATATAGATCTTAACTAAGTTCAGAATCCATACTTTTTTGTGTCTTTGGTTTTTCAATAGCCATATTCACCATAATCCAACTGGGCAGGATTGGTATTAAACCACTAAACATCACATGATCATCATTCTTTAAGCTTACACAAGCTGTTTATGCAGAGGCTAAACTTTCCGTACAGTAGCACTGCTCAGTGCAAGCCAGAGTAATGGATGCAGGAAGGTTTTTGCATAAAATCCCTATCTAGTATCTTATTCATCCAATATCTCCAGACTAGTTTCTAGCTTGTGGCTTTCATCAGGGAGGAATCTTGGATCTGAGAGCATTGCACCTAGACCTTAGGATCTAATGTAACAGCAATCTTTTACCTTATTAGCTAACTAAAGTTTTGAGTCCAAAATGAAAACACAATAATGTTTTCAATTCAACTCATTCACTTGTATAGTCATTTAGCTGAACTCAATTCAGCATCCATAATTTTTGGTGTATTTGGTTCTTCAATAACAACAGTCACCATAACCCAACGGGGCAGCATTGGTATTAAACCACTAAACATCACATGATCACCATTCTTTATGCTTACACAAGCTGTTTACACAGGGATTAAACTTTCCATACTGTAGTACCACTCAGTACAAACCAGAGTAATCAATGGATGCAGGAAGGTTTAAACAGCTTGTGTAAGCATAAAGAATGGTGACCATGTGACGTTTAGTGGTTAAATATCAATCCTGCCCAATAGCATTATGATAACTGTGGTTATTAAAAAACCTAAGACACCAAAAACTATGGATGCTAAACTGAGTTCAGATCTATATGATTATACAAGCTAATGAGTTTGAATTGAAAACATTATTGTGTTTTCACTTTTGACTCAAAGCTTTGTGGCTGCTGGAAGGTTGCATTGGATCCCAAGGTCTAGCTGCAGTGCTCTCAGATCCAAGGCTCTTCACTGATGAAAACCTCAAGCTTAGAAACTAGTCTGGGTATATTGGATGAATAGACAATAGATAGGGATTTAATGCAAAAACCTTTCTGCATCCAATGATTACTTTGACTTGCACTGTCTCTGTGTAAACAGCTTGTGTAAACATAAAGAATGGAGATCATGTGGTGTTTAGTGGTTTTCTTGACATTTTTGTCTATGACAAAGTGTTGACAAATGCAGTAACCAATACAATGGAAAAAACGTTTTACTTTTTTCATTTAATACCAGTTTTACATTACTTGAATGAATAATCCTATAGTTGTGCTTTGCACACATGTAATAAAGCTATAAAATTGTGGTAGTTAATAAACTTAAATTAATAAACAGTGTTTTGGGGAAATCTTTGTTCCCATAATCATAGCTCACTGTCAACTGCAAAAAGTTTGTGGAGAAGCTTTATGCAAATGTACATAGCTTGGAAATGCTGAAGCAAGCCTCTCTTCTATTTGTCACTGTAGGATCGCTTGCTATATAGCAAGCTTCTTTGATTTTGCATTTTGTGTCACTTCTTTCTGCGCAGATCATTTTGGCAGTTGTTGGTTGAAAGTGTGGCCAGTGGTTCTTTTTGAATTCTGCAAATATAGAGCTTCCTTCTGTTTTAATTTTAGTTCTATTATATAGGTATCTGTGCTGAGAAACTGAATAAATTACTTCGGGTTTTTTAAAAATAGTTTACCTTTCACATACCACCAGTGGTAAGTATGGTTGAGAATCACTGTTTTAATGTAATAAAAGATTGTAAATACCAGACTATAGTTATAGTTTAAATAATAAATAATCATTTAATTTATTCTACAGCTAGCACCTATATGATAATGATCACTGCTAAAAACAATCTTTAGCTACATAGTAATTTTAAATTATTAGTTATTTATAATTTAAAATATAACAGTATTTATAGTAAAAATAAAAACCATTAAATCTCTTATTTTTAAGCAAAGCCCTCTAAAAAATCCTCCTCCTTTTATAGCATTTATCAGACACACTATTTTAGTGATTTTCTATTTTTCTTTGTTCTTTATTTAAGAATAGATAGATACCCATTTATTGTTCTTTATCATGATGGCTAAATTAGTTTGACTATGGATCATCTACCTAAGAAAAAAAAATTCTAACCATGTTTAAAACTTGGAAAAAATTTCCAAATTTTATCCAACATTGATCTGATCTCCATGTCAAGGATGTACTTGTTAATCACCATGCTAAGAGACTCTTCACATATATGTATATATATATTGTACCAGTCAAAATAGTATGCTCACTTAACAAGATTCAAATCCTAAGCAAAAGTACCTCGAATCCGATCATGCTCGAGACAGGTCTGGAGCAATCCTGAATTCTAACCTATTTGCCTATTCTTCAAATCTCTGACTCAATGAACAACAATCCTGAGGATATAGTAAAATTATTTTAATTCCGTGCCCAGAAGCAAAGCGGTAGAGCATAAGATCAGACTGATGATGATGATCGAGATTGGAGTAGCCCAGGAATTATATTTATTATAGTTATTTATTAACGCTAAGCTCTTAGTTAAAGAAAATAGTTTTAAATATTAACTAGAAAATAGTAATTCAAAAACGAACCAGGATTTACATGAAATTATATATATTTAATAAATGTAAAAAACGCATATATATGTTACAAAAGATTAAGAAAACGTATGTATATTTTACCAAATAGTTCATGCTTGGGACAATATTGTTTATTTACAAGACTTGGGAATTTGTTGTATAAAATCTCCTCTATCACTCATTTAATAAATATAATTTTACAGATACAATTTTATAGTGTTTTATAATATGTTACAAAATTGCTTCATGCTTGGAGTGATCTTATACATTTTGACAACTTGGGATTTGTTTTATAAAATCCCCTTTACATCAATTATTTCATGAATATAATTTTATAGAATGTATTATAAGTTGTGCGGGTTAATATGCCAAATTACAAATGTTTACAAATGAAATGCTGTGGATGTACAAAACAATCTACAAGACCGGAACAGATTCGGATTACAGAAAGATACATGGTAATTTAACATTAATCATTTTGACAAATAAATATAAATGTACGGTCTCAATCATTTATTTACAATCTTAAAATCATTACATATGTTTGATAGGCATTGTTTGGACATAGCGTCTTTAGAATAAGTATACATAAGAAACAAACAATGTGCAATATTTACGAGAATAAATTATACAAATTGATTTACATCTCTGGGAATCGATAACGTTTTTTTAAACGAAAGCAGTTTTAAGATCAACATACTGAACGTATTTGATGAAATGAATTATTATCTTTAACACATCAATGTGACTTACTAAGGTTAGGTGGACAGTGATCAAATTAAAGAGCAAAGTAACGGTACTAGCATACAATAAAGAAATAAGGCCTCGTGGTGATTGTGGATATTTTATCATTTTAAAAGAATATTTGAATCGAACTTAGATTGGATATGCCCATGCGTTCTGGTGGAGCGATATCAAAGAAGAGGCTGGGTTTGAGAGCCCAGATCTGGATATGCTGTCATTCGCAGCACATAAACCTTGTAAACTTTATGTTCCACAGGAAGTAGTGTCCCCGATTACGAATGATTTTGAAAAGTAGGATGGGAGCTTCAAGTTTTCGACATCCCCAATAACAAAACAATCAAGAAATGGAAAAGATAAAATATCAGAATAAAGGAAAAGGTGTGCCAGCAATGTTTATATAATTTTATAATATTATTTAAAGTTTGGAAATGGTCTAACCTCTTGCGCAATAATCTGTTTTCAATTCTGAGTCATTTAACAAATCATAATGAATAATAACTTTTATTTATAATATTAAGCTAATAAAATTTATATTTAAATTCGATTCCCATATACGCATTACGGATTACATTGGCCCTTAGGCAACAGCAGAAAAAGGATAGATTAATTATTTTAATCAAGGTTCACGATCTTTTAAAATGAAATTTTAAATATAATTTCAAAGCAGTAAACTTAACAAAATTTATCCACGATAAAAGTTTTTAATTGACTTCAAGAATAACGAATTTAAAATGAAACCAAACTCGCGAGCAATTTCTATTTAATATAAACAAAACTTTATTGATAAGTTTTAAATAATCCCAGCCCTTTTCCCAAGTAAAACAATAATTTTCCCCCTTACTCACGAATTTGGCAATTTTGGCATATTAAAGAAAATAGATTATATCTATACATTAAACAAAATACATAAAATCTTAATGGAGCCATACACAGTTATCTATATAAGTTAATTAAGCGTGAAAGGTAGGTTAAAATACATTATATTAATAAAAGATTACGGAGAGATAGTTTAAAAGCAAAATTAGCAGAAGCTTATAAATCAATATATAAATTAAGATACGAAGGTTGAACTATAGATTACAAATTACAAAAATATTGACTTATGAAGGCAGTTCTACGTAAAAGGTTACCTAAAGAAAAACAGCCTAGTGGCATCATTAGCAATCAGCAGTTGGAAGCAATCATGTTGTATGGTCGGCCGGATGGAACATTGCAGTTGCAGGCAGACAGTTCTACGAGAGAAAAAGAGAAAGATGCTAGATTCCTCTACTCACGCTTCATCGTGCAGGACATGTACTGGCTTCTTAAAGTTAAGGTCTTGAAACGCTTTGAAACTAAACTGACTGGCGAAAATCTCACTTCACTGAAAGATAACTAAAAACTGAAAGTCACTAAAAACTGACTTCCTTTGTTCTGTGGCTCATTTTATAACATTTTAATACCGCCCAGAATGCAATTTCATATACCAACCCTATCTCTGTAATCCTTTTAAAAACAACATTTAATTAGCAAAATATTTTCAACAGATAAGGCTCAAAATACCATTTTAGCTGTTTTGAAAGATTTGAAAACAACTGATAAACGATTTGTTTTTGATCTTAATTAAGATTTATAAATTTTAATTATAGACAATGATCTGACTAGAGATAAAGATAATTTCAGTATTTCAAGCCTTCCCCATTTTTCTTTGTTGTTACATTCCAATAGTTTATCAAAATACATATAGATATAACAAAAAAAATTACAATTATATAAAGAAAATGTTTAGTTGTCAGTAATAAACATTAATAACATTATTGCTTCATTCATATATATACGCATCACGCACACTACTGTTTTACTTTACTAAATAAAAATTAATTTTACTAATTTCTCCAATGATTCGGCATACAGTGTGTGAGTGAATAGCATATATTTATAGCAAGGTCTGAATTGCGGACCCCTAGGAGGTTAGTATAGATGGTGAAACATGAAGCTCGATGATGATTAGACATCGATTGCTTCAATATATTGTAATGAATTTGAAATTAAAATAATATAAATAATTAGAAATGGTTAATAAGATCACATATATATTTATTTTAATGACTGATCTGATGATGAAGATCAAATAATCTAGCATTAAAAGTTAAGCTAAATGTAATTATTCCAAAAGCAGTTTTTATTTCTTTTTCTAGATTCAGGCATTAAAGCTTTCTAAATACAGCTAATTCTGGAAATCTTAATATAGTTGATCATCAATATTTGCATGCCCCCCGGGTTTGATTGCATGATTTTTTATGGCTAGTGGATATTAATGGTATATATTTGGAAAGAGTTTGAAAAGTAAAAACAAATTAAATTGGTTAATAAAAAAAATAAGCTAATTTATTTATAATAAAATATGAAATTGTTGCCTATACTTTTGTAACTACTACTACTAGATAAATACAATATAATACAAAATTTTGAAAATAAGAAAAAAATTAAATATTAAAACTTAAAGCCTTATAGTTAACTATAACGATAAGATCTTACTAAATGTCTTAAATTTTTTATGTTTCAAATTTATGGTTTTTGGCAGATACCATGTTTACTATTTATGTGCACATCTTTTCAATAGTATTTATCTATCCAGTTCACATTCAGTGACTATAGATATTGTACATGAATCCCACTAGAGAAAGCTATAAGGTAGGTCTTACAGCAGTCTACTTTTTATGGCACGATTTTCTTCTTTAGAGCAAGACAATGATGCATTTTAGAAAACTTCAGCATTTATCTGATTGGCATGGTTAAAGTTTTCTAGCCATTCATGATAAATAGTCCACTGCTAGCTACTGGTATCATAATTACTGAGATGAATGAAGTATTAAAAAAAATTACATTAAAACAGTCAGACAGATACAGCTATCTAAAGCTTTTCTAAGGTAAAGGGTTTTAATCAGCAATTTTATCTATTTTCAAGGAATCAATCTTTTCTTATCTTCAGAGAATCAATCTGCGTTGCTTTCTTCTTGAGTCAAGACAGACTACACTACTGTTGTTTTCCTTTCAAACTTATTTATACATCATATTTTCATCTGTTTTTTAACACCTAACATGTAATCAAGTTTAAATTTTTGTTTATATTAGAATGTTTGTCAAAAAACATTATCAAGATTTAAAGACTTGATGTCCATGTTTTTTCTTAAATAATTTCTTCATTCCTTAAATTATTTTAGAAATGATTATATAATATTTTCTTAAATATTTTCTTCATTCCTTAAATTATTTTAGAAATGATTATATAATAATATTTTTTTCTTTATTTATGGCAACAGTAGAAAGAAAGAAAAATCATGATCAAACTTTGAAAATAGTTCTCTAACTTTCTCAATTTTAGTGCTTTATAATTTTTAATAACATACTTAGATTTGCTATTCAATTAATTACAAAAAAGGGCAAATTATTTTTTGAAGCCATCATCTAGCAGGCAAATTTGTAAGAATCATAAAATATGATACATTTTCATAAACCACACAATTCAAAGTTATCTCATTTCTCTTTCAATAAATTATCCAATTTTTCTTTCATTTCATCAATACATTTATTAATTATAACTTTACAAAATATTATTCAACATTTAATAGTATTATAAAATCTATAAACTAATTTTACTTAATAATATGATTAACTCTATAGATCTGTTTCCTTTTAATTTCTTAAATTGGTGTATTTATATTATGCATATATTATATCTAGTGCAAAATATATACACACAATGATGTTCATCCATGAATTTATTAATCAATCTATCAGTGTTTTTTAATTATTTTTTTTTTTTGACTATGCAATTTGAACTGTTCTCGAATTTGTACTCGAATTTGTTTTGTTACAATATATATTATTAAGTTTATAAATTAATGGTAAATTAAATCAACCACCAGAATAGGCAATGTATGTTTGAATAATAAATTAAAATAGAGTGGGAAAAAATGTAACTAATGTAATTAACATCTACTTAAATGTATCTACTGATAATAAACAAAAATGTTAATATGGACATAAATTTAATATATAGGTAAAATAATTAATATTTAGTACATACTTGAGGCAAAACAAGTATTTTATTTCTAGTTTCTACAAACCTCAATGAAATTGAGATCACATACTTAAAAATTTAATATTATCATTGATAACGAGACTTTTTCATATTAATTTGAAATTAATTCACATAAGATACACAAAATGTAATAAATCATTAGTAATGCTACATTTTAATTTGAAACTCATATTTAAAAGGCGTTATTTTAATACATATAAAAATTGACCATATTAATATTTTATATATAAAAAATTAGTTCTTATAGATAGAATATCTGCTACTGATCAAAAAATATTCATTTAATTCTTAAGTAAAAAAAAATATAATTACCCTGCATGTTTGTGAATGGACTGTTAAATAGATCTCAAAATCTGAATTAGTCAATAAAAATAATAAAAAAATATAGCAGAGGCAACAACTAAAACCATCAATAAATAATTGATAAAAATTTGGCACCATAAAGGAATAATTGAGCATAGCGGTGAAATGTTCTTAATAGTCCTTTTATACAATGTGAAAAAGAGAAGTTGTTGCATCTAGTTAAGTAGGCACTTATAAGATGTATCTAAATGGTAATTGGTCTACCAATATTAAAAAATTTTACACCCAAATTCTATTTAAGTAAACAAGAGACAAAATTCATTCTGTAATTTCAAAACTATATCAAAAACTAAGCTTATTTTACCAATAGAGCTTATAGATGAAATGATATTTTGTCTTTCATTGTTTTTTAACATTACATAACTCAATAGAAGGTAGTTACTTCAGTTACAATTATAACTAAATTGTGTAAAATATATAGTTTCTTGTAATTATAATATTTCAGATATTACTAAAGTCATGTTCTAATTTAATGCAGAAGAGTAATAGAAGCTAAAAGTACCTATCAAGACTGAACTAATCACTTTTGAAACTCAAATAGCACAAACTCAATAGCAACTAACCACTCAAACCTATAGAAAATTCTAGAATAGATACATACACATACAGTAAAACTTTGTGACAAACAAAATAATCAGTCAGAACAACAAACAAAAATATGTGATAGTATGGAAATAATCTAACCTACTATGAAAAAAAAACTAAAATAAAATTCCAGCACAAGTCTGAAATCTTCACTAAACTTAACTGTTATAGTTACTTCAAAATCTGATCAATTAAATAAAATACAGTATATTAATATATATATATATAATGGAGTACCATAACTCATATTTTATTCCATGACCCTAGCAAATAGTATGAAATAGTGGATAATAACTCATGCTGTCATTTATAAAGTTTTACTTATAATATATTGTTTACATAAATAAAAGCACAACATACATAACATCTTAATACATCCACATATATATAAAATAGAAAATCATATAACATTAAAATACTAGCTAAAATACAAATTTTTAAATTCTCTCATGAGCTGGTATTGTCTATTAACAAATAGATCTCAAGTGAAAATCAATTAAATACCTACAACCAATATATGTATAAAGCAAAAATAACCTTTCCCATAAATCATTTCAAAAACACTTTTAATATCAAAAGTTTTCATAAGTCTCAGATTCAAGGTAATTTATTACAAGGGTTTCTTTGATTCTTTTTAATTCATTTTTTCATTAAAGATTATCTCTGCATTGTCAAGTATTTTAAGGGCTGTATTCAATTCATGAATATTTAAAACAAAGTTGTGATACTAACTCTTTCATTAAAACTTAATTTACTTTGACTTATATAAATTTTATGAGAACTAGAAGAAATTTTTTAAACTGTATCAGGAATACAATTATCATCAATGGATTGTTTTGAATTATTTAATAATAAATTAAAATAAAGAGGTTGACTGGCTTACGGCAGCCATTGTGAATAGTTCTCTATTCACAAGTTCTGCCTATCACAGTTCTTTTTACATGTTGGAGGTCAGATATTTAAAAGAATTATAGCTAAAATTACAGGTAAGTACCATGTTTATTATTATAAGCTAATTTTGCTCAAAAACATAATAATTTTCCACCACATATAAAATATCCGTTATAACAAACGGGTCTAATGGCTGACAGCAAAGAAGCTTCAAACATGCCCCAAGAAGCTCCAAAAGTTGCTTAAATCCTAATGAATATTTAAATGATGACTTTATCACAGTCAATAGAACAACAAGAAAATGCAGAGCTATTAGAAAACCTACTTCCATGAATAATATATTAGAAAACCTACTTCCATGAATAATACTAAAGAAAAACCGCTTATGAAATCAATTCCTGCCAAATCTTCAAAAAAAATATATACTCGCGAAAGAGAAAATTTGTAACGTAGATTTAAAGACGCCCAGAAACAAAGTTAAACCCAGTTCCCAAACCAATTTTAATTCAAACACAGTTAAAAATGACCAAATTCTAAAAACTATGGAAAAACCAAATCAATTACCCTTACTACAAATAAGTTCTATGGCAAAGTCTAATCAAACAGTAAACTTACGCTAAGATCAGCTTCAACCAGAAGTGCCAAAATGCGGCAAAACTTTTCAGCCACCAAAAATTAATCTAAGACAATTTGAATTCTAATTTAAATATAAACAATATAGATTTGGACTCAAGCTACAACTCAGTGGATAATTCAGATTTTTTGGATGTTGCAATAGAAAGTATAGATTTGGACTCAAGCTACAACTCAGTGGATAATTCAGATTTTTTGGATGTTGCAATAGAAAGTAATAAGGAAAAAACCGATGAAACAGTGTAAGCAAACAAAATTTTCAAAAAAAATTCTAATGGAGATTTCTCCGTATCAGAAAATGACATTCCGATGCTCAAGAGTCGTAAAAATTGTGCTTTGGACACATTTAAAATTGATAATTCAATAGACTATTCCTCCAAGAACATGACTAAATTTTCTAAATCTGATTACAAGCAACAACAAGAAAATTATACCGTTAATTCAATTTCATCGTTTATAAAAAAAAAACCAGTTTTCAACGTAACACGACACATACAAGAATTTATTCCGAATGTTCCCAACCCCAAAACTAAAGTTTCAGATGCCATTAAAAAGCCCATAATGATGCATAACTCACCAACAAGGACTACAACAACATCTTCAATCGATATGCCCAAAAATATAAGCCTTCAGACTTCCATTCCAACAAACTCTAACTATTCACCCAGCTTACAAATTAATAACACTGACCACATCTCACAAAAAAATCTATCACATTCTCAAATTTATACTAGAATAGATTTAGGATCTGATTTTCCTTCTCTAAGTCCCACACCGAAATCAAATCCACCAAACTATTTCAATAAAAATAAATTCACAGAACCTAAACCACTTACTACAAACAATTATGACTTCTCTTCACTAAATGTTGCTCCCAATCATAATACCAATCAATCGGCTTCCAAACTATTATCCTATGCTGAGAAGGCAGCTATGATTCCTAACACAAACATTCAGTCTAAATCATTTATCGCTCAGAATCTACATCACACTCCTAAACCAGACCCCTTCAATAAGGCCATACAAATTATTGATGAAGAAAACACACTGTGATTCTACCATTCATGCTTTTATCAATGAACAATTCAATAGATCTATCCCTGCTCTCCTCCATAAAACCTTTCAAAATTACAAGAATGAAAACTCAGTCATTCTCTCAACTACTGATAATGATCTTAATTTGTATAATTTTCCTGTCAAATCACTGTATGCCTTATTCAAAGATTACAATCTATGGGGATCAATATATAAGATCTTATTCCATGCAAATAAATGATATCTCATTGTGCAATTCCATAATGTTGTTGCAAAAGAAGCCTTCAGAAACAACTTCAAATCACTCGCTAATCGTTATCTAGTCACCATAGATGCTAATCGTCCTCTATATTTGGATGGAACAGTGCAGAACTGTGGAGCTGATTTTAATAAAAAATGACCTACCAAAGATGCTGGGTCCCTATGGAAAGATCATCTCCTTTGACTACAAACTCGTAACTCCTGCTCAAACCCATGTGCTCACCAATGTGGCAATATTCAAAATTGTCCTCAATAAGGGCATTTCTCCCTTCTCTACTCCAGGATTGATTGAATATCAGGAATGTCCCCTTATAATCATCCTCCATGGTATCCATCCTCAATGTTTTTATTGCCAACAAAGAGGGCATATCATGAAGGAATGCCAAGACCACATATGCATCCAATGCAGAGATATATGCCATAAATATAAATGTGAGTATAAGAACAGACTGCCCCCCAATCTCATTCCAACAGGCCCACTTCTAATTACAATTATAATAGAATTGATAATCACCAAGATCTTGGGCCTAAATCACATTTTTCCTACCCAGCTGCAATTCCTGGCCCCAGTGCTCAACAATTTACCGATGACTTATCTACTGGGCATATCAAGATAACTGTTGATGACCAATCCACAGATGTCTCTTCTCTGGCTGAGGAGGATGGCCTGTCTATGGCCTCTGTCACTGACCCAGAGATCGACTCCTATAGTCCCTTCTCCCCTCCTGATGCAAAAGAAAAAACCGTAATCTTAAATCTCGGTCTAATCTGGCTGAATCTCATTCCAGTGCTGAGTCTTGCTTCCCTTGGGGGACTTCGATCTTTCTGACAAGACAGCTGCCTCCCCCAGCCCTAGTAATAAAATTAGACACACCTCCTGTGATACCTGAAGGCTCTCAGAATCCTCATCAAATAGACCCAAATCTCAAACCCATTCCTGCTGTTTCTCCCTCATACAATTCTGAATATATTCCACTGCCGAATGATATTGGCTCTTCCTCCTTGCTTGCCAAGGATATTCCTGAGCCTGTTTCTGAACTTGAAGCTGCTTTTCATCCAGTCATCGACCCTGATCCTTCTGACTCCTCTTCTAAACACATCATATCTTTGAATCGCAAGATCAAAAATATGATCTACTATGTTTAGTGTTGTATCAGTTAATGTTAGAGATCTGAACTCTCATGACAGGGCTTATGACTTATCACACTGTTTTCATTACCAAGCCCCTGATATTCTTTGCCTATCCAAGACTAAGCTCCACATTGGGTCTGACCCCTGCACTCTCAATCTCATACATCACCTAGGCTACTTCCATTACTCCTACTCCTCTGCTTCAGGAGGAGTTGCAATAATCATCAATAAAAATTCCCCTATTTCCTTCTTTAAAATTTTGCACATTGATTCAAATTAATAATTTTCCTTTTAATCTGATAAATTTATACTTATCCAAGGATTCAGACACAGTTCTCAGGACTACTCATACTACAAATTTCATCCTCAGAATCAGTCCTCTTCCCACTTTAATCATTGGAGATTTTAATCTTACCTATGAACAATGTCAAAACAGATTTTAATTTTACCTATGAACAATGTCAAAACAAATTTTACGCAATTTAAAAAGTCAACAAATGGAAAGGGAAGGAGATTCTTCCCTCAAACCGCATTTTCATTTTACACTCAAAAGTCCAGATCATTCATTGACCTCATCCTTTTCTCTCCCCCCATTTCACCAATTATCGAAGCTCATCTATGGCGTGCAGTATTTTCTGACCATTTTGCCTTAGAAGTTAGAGTCAACCAGAGAACTGTCTAACTACCATGAACCATTTGTATGCTTACTAAAGGCAATATTACTATCCTGCTGATATCAGAAGCTTATATCACCTTTAATCGGTTACAGTTAATTTCTCTTCCTGCACAGGCTGATTGGAGGGCATTTGTTGACACACTCCAACACCTAATCAATACATGCACAATTAAATCCAAGGGTCCAGTTTGTATGCTTCAAGAACTAGACTCCATTGCCAGAGAGCTCAGCTCACTTCCTTATGAAACCCAAACTGTCTCAAATATTCTGGCTCTAAAGACAAAAATATAAGCACCCTCAAGGAGCCATTGCTGAGCATCTCCCAATTAAGAGGGCCTGCCAATACCTTCATCACCAATACTGCTAGACCAGAGGCTACCTAAGATGGGCCCTAGGCTCTGGCAAAAGGTCTAGGTCCCCTAGGTCAATAGAGATACAGGACAATGAATACTCCAGTTCTTCCATGTTGGCCAAAGTTCGTGAATTTTACTACAGAAAATTCCAGCCTCTGGGAGTAACTAATTCATGTAGGAATCTCGTCAACAGGGAATCAACTCCGCATAAGATCACTGAAACTAGAATCCTATCAAAATTAAGATCGGCCTGCATGGCATTCCCAAGTTTGTACTCATACACCTTCGTGCCTTTACCATCCTGATAATCAAAGGAATGATTGACCTTCTGGCCAAAGGCACCCAGAAAATCGATGAAATGTGTCAAAAATTGCCATGGTCCCCTTATTAACAAATGGGAAGCCCCTCATCAATTGGACAACCTCTGGCCCATCTCAATGTTGCCCTTACTAATAAAGACAATTGAAGGCCTAATTAAAGAGGATATCCAAGACAACACCATAGATCAATAGTCGGATGCCCTTACTAATAAAGACAATTGAAGGCCTAATTAAAGAGAATATCCAAGACAACACCATAGATCAATAGTCCTCATACCAATTTGCCAAGAAGGGGAACTCAACTGCCGATGCCATCAGCCATTTTCGCCTTCTCATAGATCATGTTCACAGAAGAATGTCCCGACTGATTGCAGTTCAACTCGACTTTGCTGGGGCCTTTGATTGCATCAGGGTCGAAGTATTATTTAGTGTGCTGGAGGAACTCCAAGTGCCTTCAGCATATCTTCAGATGATAGAGAACCTACTTCACAATCGGAAGAGTGGCTCCAGGATTTCAGCCCTGTATTTCCATCCCTAAGGGCTCACCACTAAGTACTCTCCTCTTCACAGCCTATCTGAATCCATTACTGCTAAGCATTGAGGCTGTCTTTCCTGGGATAGTCATCCCTATGCTGAGGGAGAACATTCGCCATATTTCCTATATGGATGATGTAGTGGTGTTCCTCTCATCTCGGGATGAGTTCACTAGGCTTGAGGAACTCCTGGACCAATTTTCTCACAAATTTGGTCTGAGTAAACAGAACGAAATTGGACATATGGTCAATTCTATCAGGCAAGCAAATATCACATTGATTTGAAGCCCCCCCTCAGAAATTTCTCGGCTTCCCCCTAGCCTCCCCCCATCCATTTATGAAGTGAGAACTCCAAGTTTCCTTATTAGCTGAGGTCAATTCTACAGTAACATCACTATCTAAGGTCTACCTGTCCTTGTTGGGGAAGGTACCACTACTTAATGCTATAGTATTGCCCAAAATAACATATTATCTAGCAGGATTTTCCCCCATGTGAAAGTTTATACAAAAAATTGAAACCTTATGCAGAAAACTTTGCTGGGGAGGCAAGACTCCCATCATCAGCCTCAACGTTTTACAAAAACCCAAACTTCTTAATGACCTTAGCCTTCACTTGCTAAAGATTTTTTACCTCTAACGAACTAATAATATACTATTCCAAGATTTTTAACGATAATCCTGGTATGGAGTGCCCCTTCCCCAAGGAAAAGATAGAGCCTACCGATCGACCTCCACCTAGATTGAGAAGCGTTTGTTTACAATAGCAAGTTACAGTGATTATTCAAAACCTCCAGTTGTTGGGATCCCTTTTTCAGGGAAAATTATCATATTGGGAAGTTTATCAATTAATGTTTCCCGGAATAACTAAATCCGTTAATATACTTCCAATAGGAATCGCTTGATTTTCCAAATTAACAAAATTCATCAAACTGAATCCAAAATTTGTTGATTTTTTAATAAAAATCATCCTTGGAGCACTCCCTACTGGGGCCTTTCTCCACTACCAAAGGGGTTACAACATCAACCCCCTTTGTCCCTTATGTAATAAACAGGAGGAGTCAATTTGCCACATTCTGGATCAATGTATTCGGATTCATGGACCTCGTAATACAGCGTTAGACCTGATAAATGGCAATGACCCAGCTAACATTTCTCTTAAAGCAGCAATTAAAAAGGGTCAATTCAGAACAATAAGACTGGCCACTTTCATTAACTTCTCAATTTAGACTGCCAGATGTAGCATGATATTTGATCATGGCTATCATGACTCAATGGTTAATCGATTTTTCAAATCCCTCTACAAGATAAAAGATGAGCTTTGGCTAATTGACCAAACCTGGAGCCAGATGAGGCTAGAGTCCTAATTCACGTATTTCTTAGACCTGAAACTTGAACTTTCTCCTATCCACTGAATAAATAATATATTCCATCTTTCACTTAAGAATAATCTAAACTTTAACTATGTAGATCTTTCATACATCCGATATATTTAATACCCAAACTTTGCATTAGTTACATACTGTACAATTAATTTACCTATATAAACTTGTAAATATTGTTATAGTCCTCGTTACTCTTTGGGCAAGGATAATCATTAATCAATGGAATTTCCAAACCTTATACATAGGTTTGACTTACTTTATATTCCTAGCTAATTAAGCATATGATGCACTGCCTTAAGGCATTAGTGTAATCTTTGATTTTATTTATATTTATTTATGTTTCTTTCATACTTGCATTATTTAACTATCATGACTTTCTTATGCTGCTCTTGAGACTATGTTATTGATCTAATACAACTCCTGATTTTTCTATATACATGGCTTGCATACCACATTTATATGTATACAGTGAAACTTTCTTATTGACATAATTTTATCCTATCATTGATTTCTTTTGTATCTACTCTAATGTGTAAATAAAGTTTTAGTTTTTGAAAGTAAAAATCAAGAGCTTTCTTCCAAGCAATTTTCATACCACCCAATAAATGACTATTCTTATAAAGCAGTTTATAAATTGACAACTTAAATGAAATAGTCTTTATTTTCACTAATATTTTTTTTATTAATATCAGGCCTATAGATATTTTTTATTAAATATAATATTATTAATAAATTCATATTTATTACCCAATTTGATATAATTAGAAACAAAGTGATTTTTTTCAATGAATTATTTTCAAAATTATTACCTATAACAAAAATTCAAGAAAGAAATTTTTTTATAAGTAAAAAGTTGATAACTATCAGGTCTTATCATATTTCTTAAATTTTTATGTTTAATAAAATGATTAATACAGTATTATAAAACTTATCAACATTTAAATCTACATTCAAATCTAAAAAGTTAACAACAAAATCAAAAGTATCCACATAATACTAAAATTAATACTAGAATTAAAAGCATTCAATCTATCAAAAAAAAAAAAAATCTTTCAGTTATCTTTCTAAATAACAAAAAGCAATCAACATACCTAACAAATAATTTTAACGAAACAGAAAAATGATTAACAACACCATTCTTTAAAAAAAAAAAATCAATATAGATAGAAAACATTAAAGTTGAAATAACCAATAACCCATTCATCTTTAATCTTATAAAACACATAAACTTCATCAAATCCTCTAATAATAAAAGCAAATCATGAATAACTTTAATCTTATTAGCAGAAAAGCATCCATATTTTCCCCAACCAGTAAGAAATACATTAATACTTTTTAATGGGTCAACTGATTGACACATATTTTCAATATCTAAACTATTAAATACACAATCATTCTCTCAAACAAAACCACTTATTTTATTATATGCCTTAAAAGATTTAGACACCAAATTGATCAAAATTAATATATTTTAAAAATTTTACAATAAATTTTATCAACAATCGCCCCTATAATTAACCTATTGACCACAGTTAAGTTTATATCCCCCAATAAAAATTCTTTGTCTTCTCTTTCTCCAGTATTAATCATTATTACTTTTGATTTTTCTTCACTAAATTTAATCCCCATCTCTTTACCCACCCTACTTTCTGCACACAAGATATTATCTGCAAATAAAAACCCCAATAGTGTATTTACTCCCTTGCCAACTATTAATAGTATCTCTACCCCTCTTCCTAGTCTTTCTATTGCTCTCTCTATTTTTCTCAAATACAACAAAAACAAAATAAATGACATAATGCATCCTTGCCTTAGTCCTATCCCATTTTTAACTTTAACTGATTCTATATTCCCTAACTGAAACGTAATTATTTTTCAATAATCTCTTAATAATATCTGCTGAACTCCCTCCATTCCAAAATTTACTAAACTTATCCATAATCTATTTCTATTTACTCTATCATATGCCTTTTCTATATCTATAAAAATCATATATAACTGTCTACCTGTATTTCTACTCCTACCTATAAGTTGTATGGAGAGTTTTGCTTGTTTAATAACTATAAATAAACCATCTATATGCCTATCAGATCGAAAACCTCCTTGCATTTCTCCTACTATTTTATTTCCATCCATTTTGCAACCCTTCCAGCCACCATATATGAGAAAATTCTATATAACACTGACATTACCGCTATTGGTCTATAATTGCTTAACTGTCTATGATCCTATGGTAGCCTTGCTCTTGTATATCCAGAAAATCTCTTCTCCACTATCTTATTAAAACTTGATGATAGGTCTTTAATTTTGCTCTATATCCTAAATTCATTACCATCTCTGCTGCCCATCCATCTAAACCTCTTGCCTTTCCACTTTTCAATTTCTTTTATGCCTCATTCAATTCATTTTTTGTAACCCTAACATTTCTATTACTATATGCTTTTGTTTGTTATCACTCTGTCCTTCACATCTAACATCATCTTTTCTATATCCATTACATACTTATTTGAGATTATCTCCAATTCTTCTCTAGATCTACAATCTATTCCCTCATCATCTAGTAATACTATTTATCCCCCCCCTACATCCTTTCTTTTAATATATTTCCAAATAATTTTATTCCCATCTCTTCCACTTTCATTAATATCCTCCAACAATTTACTATTTAGTTTCATTCCCTTGCTATAATTATCTATTTTAGCCAACTTCCCTTTTTTTTTTTTTAAACATTTTTCCCATTTAAAATTTTTTTCACTTTCTTTGTTCTTAATAGCATACTTATATTCTCTGCATGCTTTTTTCTCTCTTTTATACTTTTACTCTCACTTTTATATTTCATTCTTCTCAATATTCTCACCTAAAACCCTATTTGCCACTTTTTCTATTTTACCACGCCAGTCCTTAAATTCATATCCCACCAACTCTTCCATGGTTTATTCAAATTTTATTTTATATTCGTCTAAGTTATTTTTATTCATTCTCCATCCACATCTTTCACTATCCTTTCTACATTTATTACTATTTTCCATCACATTATTAACCATTTCTATTATAAAAAAATTATGATCTCTATTACATACTCCCTCTTCATTATCAAACACTTTAATTTTCCGTACTTTATTCATTCCATCTTTCTCTACTAATACATAATCTATTGAGTGAAATATATTATTTCTAGACCATGTGTATTATCCCTCATAAATATTTGATAAATTTCTAATGCTCAAGTTCATTCTTTGACAAAAATTCTTCAAAAGCTGTCCATTCTTATTATCTACATACATCATCAATTTCTTCAATATGCCCATTCATATCCCCTATAACCATTATTCTCTCCCCCCCCCCTTTTTTTTTGAAACTCTGTATATCCTTACAATTTGATTATCTCCAACGACTATATACACTATAAGCACCATCCATTTCTTGTCTTCCTAACCTCATCTCAAACCATAAATGTTCTTGACATTTAACAGTATTTAAATATTTTTTTTATTTAACTTCTATATCACCATCCCCCTTTTTTTTTCCTATTTATACCCTGTCTTACCAAGTCTTCCAGTATAGGTTCTTCTTCTTGTCTTAGATATGTTTCCACTACTGTTAGTACTTCAAGCTCTTCATTTTTAAATGCTTTAATTCCAGCCATTTTTCTGGTCTCCTAGCACTTTGCATATTCAATATCCAATTTAACAATTTCTTTTCTACCTACTCTTTTATAAATTCTTTTGACTCTTTCTTCTCCATTAGATTTATAAATAATTGATTATCATTAATTTTACAGACCCATTCCCTCTCTGCATCTACATTTATATCTAAATCAGCTACCCTTGTTTTTTTTTTTTTAGTGTCATCCATTCTTTTTCTTTCTGAAAATACTACAATTTAAAACCCAATGCCCCTTTATTAGTTTCCACGAACTATATTCTTTAAAAATCAAATTCCCTAAAACTTCACTTCCTTGTTTTGATAAGTGCAATCCATCTTTACTATATAACTCCCTCTTACTAATAAAAAAAAATCCCATACATCCACAAACATAACATTTTCTATCACACAATTTTTTCAATCTTTCATTTTATAGAACATAACCTATCTAACACATACCTATTATCAAATCTTGGTAATAATCCAACTATTCCTACTCTTCCTTTAATCTTACTTAAATTACTAATCAACTCTATGTACTCATCTATTACTCTCCCCGATGGCTCTGACAAATTATTTGTCCCTACCATAACATACACATCTCTTCTCCCCTGTTTCTTTATCTTATCTGTAACATCCCTAATTCTAGCTCCAGGCAGACATATTCTTATATACCTGTTTCTATTTTCCCTTGCAATTACATCTCTACATTCTCTAATTAGCGAATCTCCTATCAATACTGTCTCATAGTTTACTTTCCCTACTTCATCCGTAACATTCTCTTCCATCTTCTGGACTTTCTTATCTACTTCTTCCTTATCATTCTTAATAAGCAATTCCTTAATCTGCTCACACTTTGTCTCTAATGATCTTAATTTTGCTTCTACATGCTTTACCTCTTCCTCTATCTTACTTATTCTTTGATTAACCACCTCCATTACAGTACTTATTTTTTCATTTATATGCCTCACTCCACTAAAAATATACTCTATCCTATCTTCCTCAATTACATTTTGTTCCATTTCTCCTTACTTTCTCTTTAAACTATCTACATTTAAAAGCCACTTTTTCACCTCTTCTATCACATTTACACAGTCTACATAACCATAAACCTGTTACATCCTTCCTATTCTTATTTAAACAATTCAAATGATAAACCTCATCACATACAATACACTCTAACACAGCACACCTAATTCTTTCTGATCATTATATATGCATTGTGGGATACAAATCCAATTAATATTCCTTTTTTTTTTTTTGCTTTCTCTCCTATTCTTCAAATCCCTTTATACAAAAAGTGAAAACTTTACTTTCTTTCAATGGCGATCGATAAACACTTAAAGCAACATTCTTCATACAATATTGCCACCTACTGCAAGCCATAGCAATCAATGCATCAAAATCCTTATCTAGTGCCTACTCATCCCAAATCCCTAAACTTGTTTCTAGCTTATGGCTTTCATTAGTCAGCAGATTTGGATCTGATAGCACTTCAATTACATCTTTGGATCTAATGCATCCCTTCAGCAGCTACTTTTTATCTTTTCAGTTAACTATAAAACTATAACCCAAACTGAAAACACAATAATGTTTTCAATCCAAGCTAATTTTCTTGGATAGTCAAACAATTCTAAACCCTGTTCAATATCTATACATTTTGGTGTCTTTGGTTTTTCAATAACTATAGTCAGCTAGGATTGGTATTAAACCCATTATAACATCGCATGAACAATATTTTTTATGCTAACACAATCTGTTAACATAGTAGCAATTTTCTCAATACAATATCGCCTTTTAATGCAAAACCATAGTAATCAATAGATACTAAAAGGTTAATTCATAAAAATCCTTATTTAGTGCCTCCTCCAATATATCCGGACTAAGTTTTTAGCTTACGGATTTCATCAGTGAGAAGCTTTTGATCTGAGAGCACTGCACCTAGATTTTTGGATCTAATGCATCCCTCCAGCAGTCACCTTTTTTACCTTTTTAGTTAACTATAAAGCTATGAGCCCAAACTGATAACACAATAATGTTTTCAATCCAAGCTAATTGATTTGTATAGTCATATAGATTTAAATCTAGTTACGTATCTATATATTTTGTTTTTAATAAGCATAGATACTAATATCCCTTGGCTAAGATTAGCATTAAACCAATCTAACATCACATAACCCCATTTCTTATGTTAACATAATTTGTTCTCATAGGAGCAACTTTCTTCATATAGAGAAAATATTGTATGGAGAAAATTACTACTGCGTTAACATATTGTGTAAGCATAAAAAATGGTGATCATGTGATGTTATAGTAGTTTAATACCATTTCTAGCCAAAGAATATTGGTGACTACAGTTATTAAAAAAACCAAAGACACCAAAACATATAGATACAAAACTGGATTCAAATCTGTATAATTATACAAGTAAATTAGCTTGGATTAAAAACATTACTATGCTTTCAGTTTGAGTCATAGCTTTAGAGTTAACTAAAAAGGTAAATGGTAGCTGCTGTAAGGATGCATAAGATCCAAAGATCTAGGTGCAGTGCTTTCAGATCCAAGGCTTCTCACTGATAAAAGCTATAGGCTAAAAACTAGTTTGAAGGGTATTGGTTGAGTAGGCATTAGACAGAGATTTTGAAACACTTTTAAGCATCCAATGATTACTATGGCTTGCCTTAGTGACTATACTGTATGAAGAAAGTGACTATTGTGAATAATTTTTTTTTCTGCCACAATCTAATAGTTTTCTACTTCATAGTAAAAATTAAAATATTTATCTTTTATAACATAAACAAAGTTAAGCTAATGAAAATATATTTTACTTCCAGTTTCTAACTGCTTTTCAAAAAGATTCTGAAACATCTTGCACAGGTATGTCTTAAATCAGCCAATAATATTCAGTGTAATGTCTGGATCTGTTTACAGCTTTATAGCGTTTTTGTTAGAAATTTTTTTTTTTCACAATATGAATCACTTTTCTAACTCTGATTTTCAAGTTTATAGGTAAAATTTTCACGCTAGAGATATAAATAAGCAGTTTAAGTAAACAAAACTGTAACTTAAGCCTTGCAAAACATGACAGATATTTTTGTTGTAACATTTATCTTTGTTATACAAATATTAACTTAGTAAAAAAAAATATTTGATGTATAATTTTTTCACAATAGAAACATTGATTATAGCAGGTTTCACTATAAGCAATTTATAGTTAGCTTTATAAATATTTTTGTTCTATATAATAAAACCATTGTCTATAAGCTCACTAAATAGGGTAAGTTAATGATTTTGAAACTATCTTTGCTTTTAGATAATTTTAAAAAATAATTTAACATAAAATGAATTTATTCTTGCCATACTAAATATCTAATAAAACTACATCTTCAAGAAATAGACAAATTATTGTTTAGTTCCATTTGTTTACAACATACATTTATAAATTTAAAAATCTGCAACATCCTGGTGAACAAAGTGATGGTAAAAAAAAACCTTGGGGTTAGCACTACATTAACCTGGAACCTTTATTCTCTAGCAAAAAATAGTTAGATGCTCTTTTATCAGCTATATTGGCTGAGTTGCTACTGAAAAAAACTGTGAGCCTGTTTGAGACTCAAAATTCCACAGGCCTAGACTCAAAGCCCAGGTCATGGATATGGAATGCTATTGATGTTCTACCTATTATATCATAAAACTTATCACTCAATGTACAAAATATAAATAACAGCTAATAAACATTTTATACAAAATTAAACATCAGCAATAATTCTACAGATATAAATCTGTCTGCAACATATATTTGTCTGCCTCCAGCTTTCACCCTGAGAAAGGTTTTAAGCTATTTAATTTTCTAATTTTAGCAGTAAATTTGATCCAAGAGCCAAAAAACTGTCATAACTTATACTATGCATGATCTTCATATAAATAATCTAGTCTATTTATACTTAATTTGCATGATTTTTAAAACAATTTGTATATATTTCTACATATATGAAATCAGTCAGTTAGCTTAGAAATAAGGAAATAATATATTATTTTCAATGATTTTTTTTAAACTTAGAATAGAATATTTGAGTAGGATTTTAAGACATTTAACTTATTTTACTAGCTAGGGCCAAAACGAAAGAAGCCTAGCAATGCATGAACTATATTTATATCCCCCCCCCCCAATAAAAATAAAAGATAAATTCAAACTGTAAGACAAAAGGATTAATTTATTCTTAAGAAAATAATATAAAAATAAAAATGCTTATTTATTTTCATCTTGATCGATCTCATTTCCAATTTGAATTTTATTATATTCAAACTTATCCCAGTAATATATTATTAGGGTCAAAATATTTTTAACAATACTGTATTCTAATTGCCCTTAGCTGTTTATTTAAATACAAATAGAACTTTTAAAAGAGCCAACTACACTATATAGTAATTCTACAGAGATATTTCTGAATTCAAGCTACTTGCTGAGTTCTTAAAAAAAATTTAACACACAATACTGCACTTGATTTTAAAGATTTTTTCATTTATATAAAATTTAAATAGAACTTTATAGAATATAAATTACTACAGACATCTCATCACTATACTTTGTCAAACCTGTTTTTTTATTATCTATGTATACTTACTTCTAGATAGATACAATAAAGTAGATCTATTATTATATATATCAGGAAATAATATACAAAGTTAAATGTTTTTATATATACAGCTATAATATAAAAAAAGAACATCTGAATTATAACAATATTTTTAATGCAGCTTTGAATAGAATATTCAAGCAAGAATGGATATATCACCTTCTATAATGTAAAATAAAAGCACTCCCTTAAAGATATATAATGGGACAATGATTAAGGATGTATAATGATATATGTGATATCAAAAAATACAGATTTTATTAACAAACTAATCATTCGTTCAAGTTCATAAATACACAATAGCACAGCACCATATAATATAATAAATCTATAAATATTTAAATATTCTGAGATGTTTCATTTAATTGATTATAAACATTATAAAATAATAAGCTATCAGGTTACTTGGTTTAGTCATTAGTAAATTAATCTATCAATTTTTTTAAGTAGCCAATCCAATTAGTCAATCAAAATTTGTTGATAAATCGAAAATTATTTACACTTATTTAAAAAATAAAATGTCTCATGATTATCACAATTTGTCAGAAGAGTATCAATCTGATTATATATATATATAGAATATAATTTGGTATAATTTTCATTCCTGGTAATGGGAATCAAATATCCATGAATATGTTGGGTCCATGGTTTATCTTGCCTTAAGGAGTTATTTGCAAGCAAATATTATCTTTAAAATTCCAATGATAAAGATTGCTTAGTAACCAGAAGTTAAGAACTACTAAAGTTAATCGTAGGCAATATAATATCTTCTAATTTTTATTATAATAAAAACAAAAATCTTTATAGAACTAAAAGCTCAGTAATAGTAGTCTATACATATTTTCTTATCTGCTCATTTCAATAACATATATGTAAACAATAAGTCTCACAATGTAAAGGTAGCACATCTGCTTTAAAAGTAAAGTTAACCACACAGTTAAAAATATTTAATATAAAAGTTTTGTTACATTTAAATACAAGTGTATTGAAGTATATTGAACCTTAGATGTAATTAAAGGGAAGCTTGAAAGTCTGTGATCAAATCCTTTAATTACATCTAAGTTTTGCTAATTAATATTTATTACACATGAGTTTCCTAAAGATAATTTATTTACAATAAAATCAAAATTTTAAATATTCTTTTAATTTAATAAGTATAAATTCAAATTTATTTTTTATTCATCAATAATTTTAATTATAATACAGAAATAATTCATAAATACAATTTTATGGTTATTAATCTACTTTAAAACAATTATTAATATAGTTTTATTTCAATTGTTTTGTTTCTTTTTAAGTATGCAGTGAAATATTGAAAACAATAATTCTTTATCCCCCTCCCTTTTCAAATACATCCAAAACTATTTATCAATATGGTTGACTTTTTTTTATTTATTTTTAAACACTTTAAAAATAAGAACTTTATATTTATTTCTAATTATTACTATTTGATTGTTACATTTTTATTTATCATTCTCAAACTCACTCCACTCACAATTTTGACACCATCCACCTCAGATAAATACAATAATGATTATTCCTAATCATTTTCTAAACTAGAGATTATATCTAGCACAGATATAAACTTTAAACTTCAGTTTAAGATTAATATATCGAATTTTTTATTTTACACACACGAGTTATTAACCTTTCATGTGTAATATCTTTATAGATATACTAAACAACCTCCATATTTCCCCATTCTTTTTAAATTCATATAAATAAAGATATAATAAAAGACAAATGGCCCCCAAGATGTATTTCATGCTGAACCAGCACTCATCAGTTGGGCCAGGTCACTATCTCCCATATATATGTCTATTATATGAAGAGTATTTATCTATAGTAAATTGTTCCATTTTTACTATTTGATTGCATGTGTATACTCTATATAAAACAAAATATGTAAAGGCTTTTATTTTCTATAATTTTCATTAGTTATTTTTATTGATGTATGTACACAGGCATACATTTTTAAAATTAACTATATTCCTTTATATTGACTACACTTTTATAAAGAAAAAATAAATGTGGGCCTTTTTACCTGAAACACTTTTACATTCAATAAAAAAAAATCAGACACCTACCCCTGAGTTTAAAAGTAAAATATTATTCTTCAAATATGTGCATATTTAAATAATGCAATATTGGAAGACAATAATTTGTTTCTCTCTCTCTCTCTCTCTCTCTTGCTCTCATTAATTTTTGACACGTTAAAATAATCAATATACAATTAGTATATGCTATGCTTGAATAAACCTGAATGGATAGATATAAATAAATACATAAATCAATTAGGAAATTCTCACAATGCATTTACATTCTTGATTATATATAAATGCACACTCAAACTTAAAAAATGGGACAAATACAAATATCATTTACACATATATACAACTTACAGTTGTTATAACAAAAAGATTTCTTTCATTTTATAGTTTGGTTGGTAACCAACCTGAGAATCTGAATTAATTTAAAAAAGTGTTAGTAAGCAATACTGATAGATTCCAGAGTGCTGATGTTACATTCAACAAATTAAAAGAAAGAATATTTCATCATAATAATATAAACTACAGCAACAAAATTAAATATAGGGCTATTATTTAGCAATTTATTATATGGAAATGAAATCTGCACTCCTTAATATAACATTATTAAAGGCACAAAAAAAAAAAAAAAATGTCGGAATAATTTTAATAAATTAGTAAATGTTTAAAACATTTGAAGAGAAAAGCTTTCATTAATTTAAATCACTTTATTCCAACTAAGCACTTTTGATCCTGGAATTAAAGTGCTTAGCTAGAGAAAAGAGGTTTAAACCAATGGAAACCTTTTCTGTTTAAATATTTATTAATTTGTTACAATTAATACAGAAAAAGAGGTAAAAGTAATATTGTAAGAATAATTTGTAAAATTGTAAAAATGTGATGGAAAATGATTCTTTAAAAAAATGCAATACTGCTTGCTTTCATTAGAAAGATATGGCTGAAGATAAAATAGAGTGAAAGTTACAATTAAGTAAAGTTGTTGAAGCATTTCAAAAAATAAATTGTTGCAAAAGTTATACGACAGAATCAGCATATCATTACAGGAGGATTTGCTATTAGTTTGTACAATTATTACAAATTTCATCTTTAATTTTTTATTCCCCCCTACCTCCTTTGAAATAAAATGGTCATCCTCATTTATAAGTAACTGTTAAATGCTGATAATAATTTAAGTTAAAACTAATGATAGTTGCAAATAGCAGTTATTTATAAGTGATTCAATTATAAACCTACTATTTCCAGATAAAAATAGAAAAATAAACTTCATTATAATTTATAATGATGCTATAAATTTACAATCTAAATAAATGTATTATGATCAAAAATATCATGGGTTGTACTATAAAATATTATTAGATAATAAGCAAAAATTTTCTCTTATTAGTATTTTTGCTTTGCATGGGGGGAGGATATCTACACCATCATACATGCACAAAAGATATTTATGCAAATCTTTTGATGAGAATATGGATAGTTTTTTTTGACTGCCATTTTCTTATACAATGTGATATCAATTTTAATCACATTTTATATTTTGTAACTAATTACTTTAGGAAATAATTAATTGATATTTTTAAATAATTATGAATTAATAATCAATTTTTATTTAATTCAATCCTTGCTGAATTACTATGCATCTATTTTGTTAAATACTGAGTTAACATTTCAATAAATTATACTATCACATATTAAAACATATACTAAAAAATACTTAAGTGCATATTTTGTATATCAAAACTATTTATAATAGGAGTGTTACAAATGATATATTAGCTTGAGCAAAGTAAAAAAAAAATGAATAGTTTAGGCAGATTAGAAAAATGCATGAAATTGGAGAAACAAAATCATGCAATAAATAATAAAAATATATATAATAAAAGATTTAAGTAGGTGCATATAATAATGTTGTTGTTATACTAGACTGAAGTGGTAACAACAGATTCTAGAAGCTATCTAACTCATCAAACATACCATACCATTTACATCTTTCTTAAACACTTTATCAATACTTTTATTTATATAGTTGGGTTTTGGAAATAGAATTAACAAGAGCTCTGATAATGACTGCAGGACAGTCGAAACTATTCATAATCATCATCATCATCAACCATTATCAATCCACTGCAGGATGAAGGTCTCTCCAAGTTCAATCCATCTTCTCTGATCTTTAGCTTCTCTTCTCCACATCACCCCTGCACATTTTCTTATTTCATCCATCCATCTCACATGTGGACTCTTTCTGGGTCTTTTACAATCTCTTGGAATCCAGTTTAACAATTCAATTGTCCATCTATTATCATCTCTTCTAGCAATATATCCAGCCCAACTCCACTTCAATCTTTTAATTTTTTCAAGAGGTCAGTAACACCTGTTTGTTCTCCTACCCATACATTGCGTTTTCGATCTCTTCTTGTTACTCCCAACATGCATCTCTCCATATTTCTTTGAGTGGTCTGAAATCTCTGTATTGCTCTTCTATTAAGTGTCCAAGTCTCAGATCCATAAGTAAGAACTGGTAAAACATATTTGTTAAAAACCTTCGCATATTTCCTTTTAGTATCAAGTTATTTCTACCAAAAGCAATCCAAACAAGTTTAATTCTATGATTAATTTCATCCATTATGTTTCCATCTGTATTAATAATCTGACCAAGGTATTTGTAACTGTTAACTTCTTCTAATTCATCATAATCAATCTTTATTTTCATATTTTGAGCAAATTGATCAAACATTACTTTAGTCTTTTTAACATTTATCTTTAGTCCTACTTTGATCTGATAATGCCTGCAACATTTCCTGCAGCTCTGAAGCATTATTTGCAAAAATAACCACATCATCTGCAAAATCTAAATGACTTAAATAATGTTCATTTACTTTCACTCCTTTAGTTTCCCATTTTAATGCACAAAATAGTTTTTGCAGGACTGCTGTAAAGTTTTGGAGATATGGAGTCACCTTGTCTTACACCCTTCTCAATGTTGACTTTCCCAGTATCATTATGTAATCTAATTGTTGCTGTTGCATTTTTATAAATATTCTTTAAAATATGACAATATCCTGGATCTATACCTTGATGATCCAATGCTTTAATCACTGAAGAAATGTTTATAGAATCAAATGCCTTTTCATAATCTACAAATCCAAAACATAATGGCAACTCATATTCATTTGTCCTTTCTATAACTTCTCTCAATACCTGGATATGATCTATCGTACTAAAACCACTTTTAAATCCAACTTGTTCTCTTGGTTGGTGGAAATCCAATGTTCTCTGTAGCCGAGTTGTCATTATCTTGGTAAAAATTTTGTATAAAATTGATAAAAGGCTGATAGGTCTGTAATTTCTAATATCTTCTTTATCACCTTTTTTAAATATTAATATTATTACTGCATTCTTCCAATCATCTCATACATCTTTATCATTTAGATATTTGGTATATAACTTTGCTAAAAAAAATTCTATTTCTTCACCTGCTTCTTTTAATATATCAATTATAATTACATCATTACCTGGAGCCTTTCCTTTCTTCATACATTTAATTGCATGTTTCACTTCTTCATCTAAAATTCTGGACAATTTGGAAGATGTAATAGATATAGGAGGTACTTTTTCTTTATTGCTATATAATTCTTGATAAAAGTCTTCTACCCATTTCATGATGTCATCTCTCTTTTTAGTAATAATTCCATCTTTTTTCTTATTGCAGATATTATGATAATAAAATAATTTGCTTGTTGTTCAATTTATATATGCATGAATAAACATTTTTAAATCCTATTCTAATATATTCTATATATTTTTAAATACTTATATTGTGACTATCACCTTAAATCTGCCCATAATATTTTAGAAACAGTTAAATAACTTTTCCATTACATTTAAATTCTATGCTTTTTTCTTACAAAATTTATTTTAAAATACAATGTTCTTATCTTATTCAATTTTTAACTTCTATGTATGATTATAAGCATTCAAAACAATACAATAATCTTCCCATTAGAATTTAATTCAGATTTATTCTATTTCTCCAAGCTAAAATTTACAAAAGTCCATCAAGATTGCTTGGTTATATATTCCATTTTGATGGCAGTTTATTTTCAGTGATTAAAAGCTAATTTTTCCATCTGAGAGTATGACTTGGATATAATTTCACAATGTAAAAAATTTGCAAAGCCATTTGATAGATTGCCAGTTATTTTTGAAATTTTATCTCTTTGGAAATAACAACTTCCAACAAATGTTTTTATGTATTGTTTCTTTTTATATAAATTCAGCTATAAACAAAGTCTTAGATATCATATTTCTTAAAATTAGCATTGATTAATATTATACCTTTATAGTTTATTAAAAAAAAATATACTAATAAAGTGTATGTTCTATCTATTGATGGAACCATCATTCATATACCAATGCAGCAAAAAAAAAACTAAATAATGTCATATTTTTCACAAGCAATCACCCCCTCACCCCACCCCCACCCCAAAAAAAATGACAATAATACAGTTTGAAAACATAAAAATAATATAATTTAATCAAAAAACAAATCTGAAAATAATATATTTAACAAATAAATAAAGATTGATAAACAAATATTTTCAATAAATGAGATCTATGCAAACCTTCCATAATAAATTAAATTAGCAATGACAGTGAATGCTAACTTAATTTTTTCTGACATATTATGAATTGATGACAATAATTGAAAACATTTGCTTTTCAATTACAGTTTGTTTTGCATTTTTAAACATATCATTTTCTTACAACTTTAATTTTACCACAAATACTCTAACGATAAGAAAAAAAATATCTGAAAAAAGATAAATGATCCTCAAAATACTTAAGAGTATAAGCAGTAAAATGAAATTCATGATATATTTCACATGGAAAAATGTGGAATGGAGTTGAATTATTCCATATAATTGTGTTTAATAATAATAATAGATGTATTTATCTGAATTAAAGTTTAAAATGTATACCTGGATTAGAAATGATATAATTTCTAGTCTAAATGATAATTAGTAATAATCATTAAGGTGTCGTAGTAGCATATGCAGTAAGTTTAGCATATTTTTTTGTTTTTGATTTTTACGAAAAAGGTGAAATTTAATGACTAACTTTATCTTTGTTACATTTGCTTTATTGATAGTGACTCCATCAATAACCAGAGCATATATTTTATTAGCACTAAAATAAATTGTTTTCATAAATGATTTTATTCATACATGTATTTTATTAATCATACAGATACTGTTCTTGAACATGCTGATAAAAAATGATTTCCAGTTCTTACTGCTAATAAAATTTAATATAATAAATGAAATAAACTTGTTATTTACAGTGTGCACCTTTCCCAAAGAACAATCAAAACATTGGAGTTTGTATGTGGTCTTAAGAAGCTAAACATATAATTAATCACTTTTTTGTTAATCTACCACTAGTATTGTGATAACAATATACTATTTACAAATTGTATTTGAGACAGCACTGCCTTTTTTTTAAAAAAAATACATGCACTACTAGAAATTATTGCTTTATTATAAAACAAGATGATATAATTAAATAATTAAAGCATTTAATTTATATTTATTTTTTAATGCTATTGACCTAAAAGCAATAAAATAGCAAGATTTAAAATGACAAAAATGTATTAAATTAAAATTATGAAATCATCTCATAGTTTTTAGGTAAATTCATGAAGCAAAACATGGAGAAGTAATAATGATGGTTTTTAATTTGAAATCATTAAAAGCTAAAATAAAAACATCTTGGTTTCTAAATTTATTGTATGCTGATGACTGTCCTATTCTTGCCAGATATGAGAATAATCTACGTGGGATTAATCATTTGAATACAACCTGTAAAAAAACTTTGTTTAATAATTAATGTTCAAAAAAGTCAGATGCTTTATAAGCCTCATTAATAGAAAACTTAAAAACTTGTTTAGAAATTAATAAGAGCTCTAATGATGACTGTTGGACAGTTGAAACTGTAAGCAAGAATAAATTGTATTATATTAAATTGCATTGAAAATGTCCATTTAAGCTATATGGTATTTCATTTGATACTATTTTTGCAAACATAAGAATTATTTATGGGACATCTATTTTTTTAATCTCTTTCTTAAATTTTTTTAAAATTATATATATAAAAAAAAACTGTCTGATATGGAAGCTTTGATCTAATCTTTAAACATGCAGGAAACGAGAACTGGACAATCCCATATTAAATTAGCTATTACAATCCTATAATAAATGAAGAAAAAAGTGCTTTATAGTAAAAATCATTGTTAATTATATTTTATTTTGCAATTTCACCTTCATATTAATATTTGTGGTTACGGGAGGGGAGAGGGGGAGCTCCTTGGGCGATTCTGGTTATTGCCTATTAATTTCCAGAACTAAATGCATTTACAAACATAGCAATTAATTTTTTTTTTTTTTAAATTACGACTGAATTATCATGTTTTATATAAATAATATAGCATTTAATTTTCTCAAAAAACGTACATAGCAACGAACTCACATCAACATTCCTATCAACTCATATCTTTTATTATTATTAAGTGCAGATATTGATTGTTGAATTTCATATTTTAAACATGTAAATGCTCCATTCAAAGATTCCATAAAACTTTACAACGTTAGTAAATATTAAAACTACAGTTTTAATACGTCTCCGAAATTATCACAAAAGCCATTTAATTATAAAGTCATAAATTGAAAATGAATAGACAAAACAATTTTGTAAACAACAGTCATACTAATTAAATCTTTTCTGAAAATTACACATAATGTTACAAGTCAAAAACAGAAAACAATATTAAACTAACTTTTGTAAATAAAAGGACATTATGATGGTTCATGGGCAAATAAATGAAGAAACTATATACTTCAAATCTATATGTAATTTAAAGTAAATATATATAAACCTTACTATATCACTCACTTTTAATAAATCCAAAGGATGAGTTATGCAAGCTGCTCCAGAACCCGCTAATCCACCAAAATACCATCGCTGTAATCTCTTCACTGACTTTGGTTTTTTCTCCGTAGAACTCATGGAATACAAATATGTCGATAAAATGAATACTGCAGGGCTTAAAATAGAAAATTATTGAAATAGTAAAAAATTTGCACTGACGTTTATGCTAGACGCCTTAAATACCTAGGAAATATAACTGTTTATGACCTAAAAAAAATTTGCCAGGAGGAGAATGTTATTCATTATATTTATTTTTCTCATTATAATTTTACAATAAGTGACGATTCATACTATCTTTTAGTTTAGCTAGATAGAGCAAGTTGAATTAAATCCTAGCAACGTTTGCCTTTACAATCAGTCCATTTTAAATATTAACAGGAAATTCATTTCACGTAAATAAAACATTGGATGTTACTTATAAATAAGACCATAAAATATTTGTTTAGTGAGAAAAAAAGCTAATTTTAGCATAATGAACAGACCACGTAGATTTGCAAAACACCGGTAATATTTTTTTTTTGCCTTTTAATGTTCCTGCCATCTAGTGAGAAAAAATGGAATGGTAGTACTTTTCAACATCCTTACTTCACGAAACATAGATCAATACTTCATTTTATCATAAATGGCTAACATGGAATGATATTAACAATAATAACACATGATTTTATATTATGCAATGATATTGTTTTTAAAAACATTCTAGTTTTTTTTTGTGTGTGTGACATTAAGAAAACTTCTGTATTACTAATAATTTTGATAAAATTATATTTTTTATTAATCTATCTGAAAACAGAAGCAAATCATTTTATTAATTTTTCTAATATTAAGATCAAATCTTTCCTTGCTTTATGCCTGTTAAGAGTTTTTTTTTTATTATTTATGCTTTTTCCCAAAATCATGAACTATGGATTCAGTATTTGTATATGAACAATGCTTCTTGCCACTATTTGTTCAATTGCATCTATCCCTTACCAAATGTCTGAGTGATAACTGTTGTATTCCTCAGGGATATATCACAATATTAGTAGGTCGCATCAATAATGAAACAAAGAAACATTAACATATGTAAAACTTAACAAAAATTTATTGACTCATAGTACAATAAATATATATAATCAGATGAAACTGAAGCATTAATCTTCTCAGAGAAGAGAATCTTTATTTGCAGATCTATTTTCCGTTCGTGTGTGTAATAGTTTTATACAAGCATGCTTTGCAACAATCCATTTCTGTGTTATATTTTCTGAATAATTTGTGTGCGAACACATTTAATTAGATTATCTGCAATTTATATATCAATTCAATTTCTGCATAAATCTAAATATAGCACACACCTTAAATAAAGTACGTCTTAAGCTTACAATATATAAATTTTCGAAAATATACTTTAATGAGGAATAATTTATTTACATATTATGTGGTGATAATTTTAATAATTTTTTTTTTTTTACAATTAACTATTTATACATATATCCGCACATATTGCATTACATTATCATAAACAGTTAAACTCCTCCCTCATTTTAGAAAATTATCCTTTAGTTGTAAACATAATCTTGCAACATTAGGGGTTGATAACAGATTCTAACACATCTCAGCAGGCCATTCTTCTTCACAGGTTCCTTTTCCATCTTATTGAGGCTGTATTTCTAGTGGGGGAAGGGGATCCCTTTAGGTAAAATTTCTGACTCACTAGACTGGTTATTCATTTCAGCTAAATCAGTTTCATTTAACTGCTTCTCACTTGACAATTGTATCTGATGGCTCTTGTTATGTGCCTGCACTCACATCCTCTTTTATTAAAGAACTTCCTGATTTGCTTTGACAAACCCTCAAATAGTTAATATGTCTTCTCATTTGCCTTCCAGTAGACATCTGAATACTCTTAATTGTCTCAATATAACTTTTCTGATAACTCTGGGAAAAGTTTTTTTTTTTTTGTTTTCAGAATGTCATGTATCCGTAGTATCACCAACTTTGAAACTTTCTTTGTCTAAATAATTTTGTTTTGATACATTTTTGATAAGCACTAACACAGCTGTTTGAAACTTTGGATGCATTAGCAATTCAGACAGCAACCTTTTAGTAGGTGTGTAAGGGGTGAAATGTTGATAAAATATCACATCAGTTAATGCCTCACTGATATCTTTGTAGAAAGTTTTATTTAACTTGGTCTTTAAGTGCAGGGCTATCTTTTTGGCTAGGCCATTTGTCTCCTGTGGTACGGTGATCTTAATATATATATTTTAAATCCCTTAATAGTCAAAAGACACAAAATCAGTTCTATTAACAGATACCCTAGTTTCAGGTACCCATGGCATGAAAATATTCCATTGAAAGCTTTAAAGGTATTGTCTGTGCTTGCGTTTTTAATATTTTTTATATTCTGCCCACTTATGAAAATGTATCTATAACTATCAAGAAAATGCAACTATTGAATGGGCCAGTATAATCCAAACAAAGTTTTTGCCATGATTGGGTGGCTTTAGACCAAGATTCTAGTTTTATTGGTTGTAACTAATCAGTGGGTTGCACTTTTTCTGATGTTTAACTGTCTGTTCAATTTCTTGGCTCATATTTGGAAAATAAATACAAAAGTGTTAATTTCTTCATTCTCACTATTCTTGGATATCCTTTATGAAATAAATCTAGTATTTGTCTTAATGTCTTCAATTGGTATAATACACAGTCCACCATTAGGATGCAGGTTTTACACAGAAACAGGATTTCTTATGCATTTCCAAATAAATTTAGCCATATAGTTTTGTTGCTTGTTAGGCCAACCATGCTTAATTCTTAAGATTTAATAGCTTACTACTGTTTTATTTAATGTGTGTTTTCCATGGAATCTATGTAGTAGAGTTTTTCCTGTGTAGTAGATCTCCATAATTTTACTCTCTGACTCGTACATATCTGACAACCTTGACAATGTGACCATATGGATAATTTCATTACCAGGCTTATATATCAGTCTAAATCATATGCTGCTAATATATTACTTCAGTAGATCATTCTTTGACTAGCATGTTTAGGATTTTTCTTCTCATTTCCAAGTATACCCATTAATGAATGTGATTTGTATAAATTTTAAACTTGCATCTGTAAATATACTGGTGGACTTTTTTCATAGCATATACTATTACTAAAATTTGCTGACTATATTTTCTTTTCACAGCAGTCAACGTTCTGGAAGCAAAAGCTAGAGGGTCTTCATTCCAGTACAGCAATGTAGTGTTACTGCCCTTACATTATGTACCAAGATCTCTATTGCAACAATGATTTCCTGGTCATTACAATAATAGTCAAGTAATTGGCTAGAAGTCAACAAATCCTTGGCTCTGTTGAAAGCATTTTAATGTTCTGCATTCCATTACATCCCTTTCTTCATAGTTGATACAATGGTATGGTAATATGAGCCTTTCAATTTAGAAACTCAAAAAAATTGAAAGCCCTAAGAAAACCTGCAAATCTTTACAATTCTTTGGTTCTGTGGCATTTTTTTACTGCTCTCACCTTTTCTGGGTTATGATACTTTCCTTTAGCATTGTGTGTTCTAGAATATTTTGGTGGTGAATTAAATCCATTTATGAATGTTTAATCTTGCACAAATTTCATTCAGCTTCTTAGAGACTTTAAATACACATACTGAAAATTTGCTTTTTGTTTCAGCAAATATTAAAATGTCATCAAGATAAGAAAGCACACTTTTCATACCATGAAACAAATTGTCCATTTTTGCTTGAAACAGATTTGATGCAAATATGATTCCATAAGTAATTTATCACATTTGCATATCAGTAGATGGATGCATATAATTAACAATTCACCTAAACTCCCTTATTAATGTATTTATTGAATATTACATGATAATCTTTACATAGGCAGACAGTCCCATCTGGCTTTGAAATAACCACAACTGGAATGGCCCAAGATGATTTTTCTATCAGAGTTAATGTGCCTCTTTTAACAAGCTTATGAATTGTTGTTTTTATCTTTGACTTTAACACAAATGAAACTATATGATCTAAAAATAATTGGCTGTGCTTTTTTTATTAATTCTGTGTCAGTCAGGCATATTTTAACTTTTCTGGTACTGTGTCAAATAATTGTAGGTATCTAAATCAGATTCTAGCTTATGCCATTTGCTGAATGATTATTGTCATAGGGTTTTTAAACAATAGTTATTGATTATGTGATAACAAATGTATCATCATTGTGATGTTAGTTTTGATTCAAAATAGATTGAAGAAAATTGTGAGGCAATCCTAGTGGCCTCTAATATTTATATTATAAAAGTGAAAGTAAAACAAGGAAAGTTTGAATAAGTTTACGTGAAATGATTGTGAATAGAGAGGGAAAAAGAGGTCATGAGTATTAAAAATTGGATATATTAATAATTGATATTACATAAGAAATGACTAATGGTAGTTATGTATGTTAAAAATTGTGAAGAAAATAGGAAAAAATGAAATCCACTAGAGGGAGCCTAGGACTCCAGTTTTCACTGCTTCAGGCTCCCTGTTTTGTTCACCAAAGTCATAGTCCATTGTTGGATTCATAGAAGAAAAGTTTACCAAAATGTAAGTGAATATCTGTTTTAGTGTTTTTTCATCTTTAGAAGAAGTTTTGGAACAGTTTTCATTCAATGATAATTGAAATTATCTATCATTCCATTTTATGCAAATGGATGCCATTAGAAATGGACAAAAGCTAGCTTAAGTAATTTTTAGAATCCTTAGAATATTATAAACCTTTTAAAATTTTTAAATGAAACCAAATAATTCTAAAAAGAATAGACACTGGAAATTCTAATTTTATTGATAGAATAAATAGGAAATTCATTTAAACATCAAATCTCATAGAAAATGTGGAATATAATATGTTAATGATGGTTTTAGGAAATTTATCTTTGATTAGAATTTAGCAGTGTTAAACAAGTTTTAAATGTTAATTCAATCTCAATTTTAGAATTAAACATTATAGAAAATATCCTAAGTTATCTCCCTGCACAAAAATCAGGTTTCTCCGATGATCAGAACAGAAGTTATTACTCCCCTTCCGGTGGATTGGGGGACACAAAAAAAAAAAATTCTCAAATCAACACAGAATTACAATGAAGTGATTCCTGAGCTAAAAAAAATAATAATTTAAAGACAAAAATGAGTGCAAATGATGTTTTAGACCTAAACAGACATTGAAGCTGCAAATTATTCATACTATTTTAAGCAATAATTATTGAGAATTTTCCAAGGTTTAACAACAAACTTTCAGATAATACTTGAATCATTGATTACTAATTAAGACCTGAAATTCAATCAAAAGAAGCAGGAAATCACTGTGAACCATGCAGGACTTTGGTTGGTGAGTTGAACAGCTATTGTGAACATTTGCAGACACAGGAGTTTGATAATGATTAAGGGCAGATGTTCAGCTCCATTGACCTCAGTGTGCAAGATGATATCACTGAATGCTAGACACTCCAGCTAGAAATATATTTGTAACAGTAATAGTTTTGTTGTAATATTTGTGGGCATGGGTCTGCACTCCTCATTTCTTCCACAGGGGTTGATAATGGTAGTCATTGGGGGTCTGGTTTATGGGTGCGGGCTGGTGACAATTATTGCCGCTACCCAGAAAACCTGCCGGGAGGGTACAGGGTCAAAGTTTTCAGCACCTTTTCCACTCTAATGGGCTGCTGTGCCTCCTTGATGGATTGTTTTTGGGCAGTGCAGATCTGTGCTCGTTCATGTATAGATACACATTAAGCAAAATTATACAACCCTTTTATGGATATATTTATCGAGCGTACGTACTTTGTAAACCTGGTCAATAATTGTTCTGCCTTGTAACATTGAACACTTTGTAATCCTCTATGGGTAAGTGTACCTGATAATTTTTTTGTAATCTTTTGACTAATAAAGATTACTTTTGAGGAAAAAAAAAAACTATTTAATTTGTAATGATTCAACAACACTAATATAAAGGCAATAATCCAATAATGATTGATATAGCAATGTTTAGTCCAAAAAGAAATATTCAGATAGCTAGAATTAAATGTAATTAAGGATTTTATCAATAAACAAATTGATCCATTTTGATTTACAAGTGTCAAACTTACTCAAACCACAGCTTTGACATGGTCCATTCTAGATAAATACATTAATGATTATTATTAATCTTAAGGTGTCTTTATTCTTATGTTTCAAGAATGTGTGATGAAGTGGAGGTCATTAAGTATATCCATAAAAAAAAATGAGTAACCCACATTAATATAGAAGATTGATACAAAATAGTAATCAAAAATGGAATGTGTTCTATTAATTTAATGTAAACTAAAATTAATGGACTTATTATAGTTGACAAAAATGAGCAAGTTGGAAAATTTGACTAATGATAATTCCACTACTACAGTAATGAAAAATACCAAAATAGGGCAATATTTAAAAAAAAAATTAAATAAAAAAAAGAAAGAACAGAAAATATTGAGCAAAAAGATATGAAAAATGATAAAATAAATCTGAAAGAAATTAAAAAATAAAATTATGTAAACTGTGGGAAACTGAAAAGGATTAAAAATAAAATAGAAATTTACAAAAGAATTTAATGGAACATGGATGATTAAAAAATCAATAGTTGATATGGATGAACCTGAAATTTATGTATGAATTATTATGTATATAATATAATGATTCTAAATTAGTATGGACTGGGGTGATGGAAAGAGAGTTGTGAATCAGCATAGAAAATAAATATAAATAATTTAAGTTATAAACCTATAAATATATCATAATCAACTGGATCGAAAAAAAGGTACTTTATAAATTCTAGGCTAACCATCTGAGAGCCAATGCCAAACTTAGGGCACAATATAAAAGAACTCAACAATAGTTTTTTAGCATGAACTTAATTTAATTGGTAAAAATAACTACAATAATAAACCTAAAATAAATGTTGGTATCTAGATATCATGCTGATCATCATCAATGCTCTTGGATCTGGGATCATGTATGAATTAACCAACTAATCCATAAAATAGAGTGGGCTTTAAAGATGATTTTTACCTTTGTACCATTCAGAGAGTTCTCTGGATGTCCACACACATACATATATAGATTGTAAACACTATTACACTCAAAACTAGCTTGTGATTGCCCAGATTCTAGGAATTGCAACTCTGAACAAAAGAAAATACATATGTTTATACTTATCTATTTTACATTAAATAATTTTACTAGTATAATGTGCAAATCACTTAAAGCACAAATCTATGATGAAATTAGTCATACATATTGCTACTACATGAACAGATAGCTAGAAAAATAAAGACATCAACACAAAAAATTTCAGAAACTATTATTTTTTAAATAAAATATAAAAAAATAAAATTTTAAAAAATATGACAAATCCAAAGATAGCACAAAATTTCATACAATACATATGATTTCCTATAGCAAATATAATATTATTTTCCATTTACTTTTATTAATTAACTAACATTTAATCTAAATGAATTATTCTCCTATACAATAATCAAACCATAATCAATATCTTTTGTTTAATTTCTATTTTCTTGTCATTCTTTTCGTCTTCTTCCATTGTTCAGGCTACATTCTAGATAACTTCCGGAATGCTCTAGTTTATTGTTTGATTGTCTATTTCTCTTTTCTGATCAATTTCCAGCATTGTAATCATCTTTCATTGTTTTCAATTTTTTTTTAGTATTTTTTTTTTTTTGATGATTGCTTTCTTTTACTTATCTAAGCATTTTTTCTTTTTTTTATTAGCTTCTTATCTTTGATGAATACTTTCTTTTACTCTTATTTAAATAACTTTAGCAACATCTGCCAGATCTGGACTGTTATGGTTATCTTCTACTATTGTCTGAGCTTTTACAATTGAGTGACAATCTTGCTATCATCATTGGGTCCTCAGATGGGTTGTTATTTGTAATGGTAAGAACTTAGTGTGAACTGGGGTGATCGGGAATCTTTCCAAAAATTTTATTTACTTTGAAGTAAATAAATGTGTATTAATGGCTTTAAAATTAATAGTCAATAGTCATCCTCTGCAACTGGATTGAAAAAATATACTCTATAAATCAAGACTAATTACTTTTTAGCCAATGTCAAACTTAGTTCATAATATACTCATCAGTTAGCAGCATGGTCTTGGCTATCTTGGTAGCATGAGTGTACTGGCCATCTATAAACTAATTTTAAATCATAAAATATAGTGAAGTGAGTGAACTTTAAAGATGATTATTATCTTTGTGTCATCCAAAAAATTCTCTCGATATCAACACACACAAATCTACACATATATGTTGCAACTTCTGTTATGCTTGAAATTAATTTTGGATCATAAGGACCATGGTGTCTGTGTCTGTGAACAAAAAAATACACATGTATATACTTAATTTATTATACATTAAATAATTCTATTGGAATAACCTACAAATCACTTATAGCACAAGTTTATGAAGTCAATTACACATACTGCTACTCCACAGAACACATAACTGAAAGAATAAAAACATCAATGCATTAAAAATTAATTTCAGATATTATTATTTTTTAAATAATTATTTAATACATTTAATAAAGTTAACTAATACATAAAAAATAACAAAAATTAAAAAAAAAGACAAATACAAAGATAGTACAAAATTTTATAAAATACAAATGATTCCCTATGGCAAATGTAATATTATTCTCTTAATTAATTAACATTTAACCTCAATGAGTTATTTCTCTTTACAATAATCAAACCTGAAAAAACATAAACGTTTTACAATAAAGAAAAAAAAAGATTAATTTAAATTGTCTTATTCTTTTCTTTTGTAGTTTAAGATTTACTTAAACCTTCTTTTCTTTTTCTTTTGAAAATGGGAAGATCTCTCACACTTAATATTAAGATAAAAACATATTTAGAACAAGACAATAATAAAAATAATTCACTATCCTTAATTGTTTTTATTAAAATAATATTTATAACTGTAAATGTGTATACATGGATTTTGTTACTTTAGTTCTTTTGTAGTTACTTGGTTGAAGGTTTCTTCTTACAACTTTTACAATTAAGTTCATCTCTTGATTTTAATTTTTATAATTTTTTCATAGTTATTTTATGCAGTTAACTTTTTTTTTTTAGTTCCAATTTTCTAATATAATAATTTTCCTGTCAGATTATCATAAGCTGAGACAGGCATAATTTTCTCCCATGGGGTATTTTCTTTCTACATTCTTTTTGGTGAAATTGATTATATGGTTGGGTTCATAATACTTTGCTTTTAGCTAAAACTCCATTTCACAACTCATTTTTTTAAATTAGTTGTCAGTTCAACTTTAGACTATAAGGCTAGCTGCCTAAAGTTTTTTTCACCACATATGAATTAAGACTGGCCTGATACTGATGTCTACTGCCTTCTGCTGCCCAACTATCTTATTTTTTTAATAATCTTGATATTCATCCAATCACATAGACTCTCTCAAAAATGACACCATTAAGCCTTGAAAAAAATTCTTATTATATCCTAATTATTTGACCCTTGTTTTTTCTTTCTTAATTACTGGAAATAAATAACATTTTATTTATACTTTAATTTAGAAAACATATTTCATTTTTTTAGAGAGAGGGAGAAAAAAAAATCCGTTTTAAAAATGTCAATGTATAGGTTTTTTCTTTGAAAATTAATTAATATTGTTTTAAAGATTCTACTTACTATTTTCTTTTCTTTTTTTTTTAACAAAAGTAAAATAAACAAACAAATAAAGTTACTTAAGAGAGAGAAAAAATATTATTATTATTTCTCTTTCTTTTACAGAGATCTCTATGAAACATTAAAAACTCATATTATTTCTGTTATTTAAAATATAATGAATTTGTCACATGATCATTTGATGTGTGCAAATATTTTATTAATTGTAACCTATCTAAACTCCAATTTAACACTAAGCTATCTTGAAACTAACAACAATAAATAATTCTTCTCAATATACATATTGTAACCCTCACATCTGAGTTTACAGGCATTGCTTTAATGCAAATATTTTTCATTATTATGTATAACAAAATACTAAAGGTCATGCATAGGTCATGTATATAGAATAAATTTCATATTTGTTTTTAAAATGTAACAGTAAGTATAAAACTAAGATATATTATTATTTTAAAAATAATATTACAATTTTAAATAAAAGAAACATTGCTATAGAAATCAGTTGCAAATGAAAAATAAAAACATTACTAGGAGAACCAACAGACACTTTCAAAACTCATCTGCTTTCCAAGAAACAGAGTGAAGAATCGTAACACACATCGGTGATGTGTCTTGTACTAGAAAGAAGTCAATAAAATTTTGTAAAGATTTTTAAGTTTATATCATGCATTTTATAGAGTAGAGAACCCTCCAAGATGCTTGCTCTGATCTTTTCAGTATTGTAGCTGACTATAAAGATGTAGGCAAAAATATGCCTTAAAAATTAATCTTGATTCTGCTGATCTATTGGTCACCATTGAATGCTAAAGAAATATTTGACAATTACTTGCTGTAAAAGAAAAACTAGTCATCTAAAGTGATTCTCCCATAAAAATGTACTTCTTTAAATTAATCTACTAGTCTGTTTATTTTAAATGCTCAGAAGAAAATTGCAATGGAAACTTTCATAAGAAAACTGTCTCAGAAGGAACCAAAAGAAACTAAAATATTAATTGCCAGTAGACTTTAAATTTAATGACTAATGATTATGTTTTCACATTTACAGATACAAAATATATATGTGAGCTCTCAAAGACATTAAAGTAAATCAAATGAACTTTCTATAGCTATCTGCAAAGATATTGTAAGTTACAAAGATTTGTTCTCTCTCACATGTGATCGCCATATAATTTTCTTAATTGTAAATATGTAAATACATTTTTTATAATCATTACTAATATCATTCCTTAATTAAAATTACTGTTGTTGTTAATAATTTTGTTTGTCATTTTTTATCCAAACTAAGCTGATTATTTATTTTGTTAATGTAATAAATTATTGGGTGGAGAGGAATAACAATCAGGAAATAAAATTTAATGTATATGGAAACTTGTTTTTATGCATATTCAATTTGATCCTTGCTTGTGACTAGTATTAACTTGTAAATTAAAAATAAATTGTATTCAGTCACTCCACCACGTATATGGATGGCCGTAGGTTGTCTTAAAATTCTACTAAATGAAAATCTAATTTGTTGAATGTTGTATTTTTTTTATCATTATACTGTTAACTGGATTTATTTCCAATTGTTAAAAAGTGTACATACTGTTACAATATTCTGTGCAAATACACACATTCTGTCACCTATGCTAAATTTGACAGTTAAATCAATTTGGATACTCTTCTGATATAAATGAGCATTTTATTTATTAAAAATAGAGAGTATTTAAATAATATAATATTTACAGATATATAAGATATTAGTTTGAGTTAAAGTATAAAAAACAAAATAAGATAAACTATTATGTATTCTAAATTTTGTTTGATTTATCAGTCTTGTTAAATTTATATAGGTGTACTAAGTCTATGAAAATTGGATGTAAAATATGATTTTTTTTTTACTCTGAAAGAAAAAACAAAAGAATAAAAATCAGTCATATTTTGTGATTTGTAAGATAATTTATAATCTTACTTAAATTTTTTTGTTTATTACATTTAGAGATTGATTAAAGATAAAGAAAATAGAATTGAATAGATCATCCTTAAAAAAACAGCCAGATGCAATAAAATTAAATATTTATTTAAAAAAATAAAGAATTTAGTTTGATTTTGCATTAATTCACGAGTTGGGAAAGTATTTAAGCTTAGTCATAAAGACTTTATTAAATCAACAATTTGGAAAAAAGCAGTTGCCTCAATGACTTCATGCAAGTTGTTTTTAAGGATTTAATTTATTGCAAGCTAAGCTATATTCTACAGTTGTATTATTAGACTCTGTGACACTAAAGAAGTTTTTGATATTTTAAGCAAAATAAAAAAAAATTACTATCATAGCATTATGGAGAAACTTCACTGTGTTAAAGGGAATCTAAGAACAGACCACTAGACTTAAATCAATGTATCAGCTGTTCTAGTCTGCTAGAATTTTAGCATTCTGTGAAACTTACTTAGATGGAATTGTTTTTGAAGTTCGTTTAATGAAGGCCTAAACCAATTGATGATCCAGCCTTAGCTTTTAATGCATTTTCTCACTTATGCACACGTCAGATCAACATCAAATACTTTCTTTTAGTATAATACATAGAAAAAAGGAGACAAAAATTATATATCAAGTAAAAGTTAAATTAGTAAAATTCACAGAAAACTGAAAAGACCAATCTTTTATTGAGTATTGATATTTCAAATAAGTATCAAAACTGCAATTAATTTTGAATTTCAAAAAAGAAAAATATATTGAAAAGAATGAAGACATCTATGTAAGGAAGAGAATAAGACTGACATGTCCATAAAACACTAAAAGGAATATACCACTGCAGTTTTGAAACAATCTCCTTATGTCTTGGCAGCAAAGAAGGAAACTGTTTAAGAGAGTGTGTTCAAACAATATATACATTTAATAATTTTTATTAGTCATTCATTAGACTAGAGATTATCCAATAATGAATAATATTTCTATAGTGTAATTTTTTATTACACCACTCTCAAGCAAGATAGGAACTGATTTCTACCCACTTTTAACACCTTGTGGAGGGATGTAATCATAAACATATGACCAAAGATGTGAAAAAGATCTATGACCCCCAAGATGCACATTTCACACTGAACCAGCATTCATTAGTTAGCCAGACCCCAATCTCTTACACACATCTTTATCATTGTTTGGTATGTATTTAGATAGCAATTTACTACAATTTAATTGATAAGTGTCCAATGTGTTGTTCTCTAAATTTTGTCACAAATCAAAATCTGATGTCTAATAAAAGTTATTAATAGATAATTTGTTAAAATATTGCATCTCTGATGGAATAAAATATGGAATTATTATAAAGGTTGGAGAGAGAAAAACAGTTGAAAAATAAATATTTTATTTTATTTAACTCTTAATTCAATATTTGCATGTATATTTGCACTGCACTATGTGCATTTTTATAGGAGTTTTATACAGGTCCATGCTTGAGAAAATGTCTAGGACCAGACTCAGCCTATGGGCTGGAGGTTCTTCATCCCAACTCTATTTTAACAACAATATTCTTTATTGAGGTTTTTTTTTGTAAGAGAATTTATTCAATAATATAGTTATATGAGCACAGACTTTCACACAACCCACCACTGATAGTGTGGAGAGTGGTGGGTTGTGTGAAAGTCTGTGCTCATATACCCTATATATTACATATATAGACACAGATATATAATAAGCCTGTGTGTTTCAGTTAATAAAATAGTTGTAAAATTAAAAGTTTTTATAAATTTTTAAAATAAAAAAAGTAAAAAAATCAAATATCATTTTTATATAAACACAAAGAAAAAAACATTTAATATTAATATCAATCATTTTTCTTTATTCACTTTTTTACAATGTACACTTATTTTACAATTATAATGGTTTCAATTGCTCCAGCAATTTTCTTCGGATCTATAATAAACATAAATATAAATATATGAACATTTATACATAAACACATAATTTCTACATATTATATATATATTTCATATTATAAATTCTTTCTTTTAATTAACGTACCTATATATCCTACATATATGTGTTTTTATATTCTCATATATATCTACATAAATATCCTTAATCATTTCAATAATTTTTATATTTATATTATTTTTAATAATTTTTTTTTATTATCATCTATATATAATATATTTCATAATTTTATTTTTTATTTATTTATTATATTCATTTTAATTCTATTTTTATCTTTATCATAATCCATTGTAAAAAAAAAAAAAGTGAATAAAGAAAAATGGGTAATACAGCATCGATTGATCCACGTCATAAGATGGCAATGCAATAAGGACAGATCAAAAAACATTTAAATAATCTTAAAGGAAAAAATGATTTCCTCAGTAAATAAATTTGCAAAGTCAAGTATTCTGGTATTATTAATGCATTGCAGATCAAAAGATTATAAGAACAGCTTAAAACAAATTCCGCCTACGTAATTTGTATTGATAAATTTAAATTATATTTTTTCTACGATCATAGAAAATAAATAATATTTTTTTGAAGAAAAAAAAACAACAGATTGTTGTATAACTTTTCAAAATATTTAAATAATAATGAGTTGTTTCCTAATAAAAATTAATTCCAATTGTGCCCCACCCCCACCTTATTTTTTAAGAATTATAATTTTTAAATACAAGTATAGTATATACTTAAGCTAGATGTAATTAGAAGGGATTTGAAACCAAAAAATCCCTTCAGTCATCTATTCCATCTTATACAATGGATCCACGTAACCCCATACATGTGAAAAAGATAAATGATCTCCAATAAACGTTTTATGCTAAACCAGCACTTATCAGTTGGTCTGGATCATCATCTTTCACACATATATATACAATCAGTATATCAATAGTCTTAAGGTATTACATATGAGAAGTCAGAATGATTTACAGTCAACATGGGTATGACAACAAAATTGGCAAACAAGGGCTTTGAGTATGCCGTCATCATATTTTTAATGATATGGATGGCTGAAGAGTTAGAGAGTGGAGAAGATTGAAGCCCATCCATTGAAGTTCGAAGACTGCTATCTTAATATAAACTGAGCACTAATTGTGTATATGTGTGGGGGGTGATGATTTGGAACAACTGATAAGTGCTGGTTCAGCATAAAATATGGATATTGGAGACCATTGATCTTTTTCACATATATATGTTCATGTGTATCAGTAGTATAAGTTGAAATAGTTGACTGAAGGGTTCAAATTCCCTCTAATTACATCCAGTTTAAATACATATACTATACTTGTATTTAAATATTACAGATTCAGCCTATCCCTCTTCTATGTATTTAAATGGTCTTAAGGTCCTATATATGAGGGTTCAGAATGACTTGTCAACATAGGTATGACAACAAAATTGGCAAACAAAGACTTTGAGCATGTCATCATCAGATTTTCAGTGATATGTTATGGCTGGAGAGTGAGATAAGATTGAAGCTTGTTCATTAAAGTTTAAAGATTTGCTATCTTAATATAATGATCCAGACCAACAGATTAGTGCTGGTTCAGCATGAAATCAGTATATTGGATATCATTTATTTTTTTCACATGTATGTTAACATGTGTTATATAAGATAGAGGGGATCATCGAAAAGAATTATAATTATATCTTTCTGACTCACTATACTTCTATTTTGTTGAGTTCACAATTGCTTTTTAGCGTTCCTAAAACTCTTTTTTATAGAATGTGTTATTAAAGTGCAATTTAAAAATTTTAGTTTTAAAGAAAATATTAATCATATTATAAAAAAGTTTTCATTTAAATTAGTTGGATATAAGATAGTTTTTTTTTCCTTTTATTGCTTTAAGATTTATAGTCTCAAAAGTTGTAGTTTGTTTACTAGCCATTCCTAATTAAGTTATAATCAGAACCCATTGGGTTGTTTTCTTCATTAGTGCAAAACAATCTTTAGAATTCTTTTAATACAATAATTAACTTTTAAAGTAAATAAAAATATTTATATAAAATAATAAAAAATCTAATATACATTTATTATGTGACTGATAAGTAGCTGACTAAAATAATGATGGGTTAATGCTTACAATAAACATGTGCTTTTGTTTGACCACAATGAAAAGGAATGCAGTGATTAGTGAAGAAGTTTGTCCATATTACATTAACTTTTTTTACGATGATTAAATACATACTATATATGTAGTAATCCTCTTATTATTTCTTTAGATATTTTTGTTTTGTTTAGTGTGAAACATTTCGGCCATTTAATTCAGCAACAATCTTCAACATTAACAAAACCATTTATATAACTGTGTTAGAAATTTAAAAACCTCTGTTTACGTGATGGAATGCGAACAGAAATCATAAATCATATAAATCAATAAATAGTCCAAGTTATGCAAATAGAAACATAAGTGAAGGATTTAATAAAGTCGCTAGAGAATATGTCTCCTAATTGCAATATCTGCAGATTCTTTTAAAATATTTGTGAATACTTAGCTGTCTTTAAAAAAAAAAAAAAAGATTATATAGTCAAATATTTACAGAATTAATTATATAACTTTTAAAAACTTATTTTAACACTATATCAACTTGAAACACTCAGTGCACAAATTTTTAATATGTATCTATAAATAACTATACAAAAAAAAAAAAAATATTTTATTTATTTAATTTGCTTTACAGATTTCGTATTCTAATATTTTGTTAATGAGTTCATATATGAACACTAATTTAAAATTAGTAACAGGTAATGTTCACAATATATATTATGATTAGATATATTATTAAAATAAGTTTATGGAAAATATATATTTTGTTATGTAGATATGGATCTGAGACTTGAACACTTAATAGAAGAGCAATACAGAGACTTCAGACCACTCAAAGAAGTATGGAAAGATGCATGTTGGGAATAACAGCAGAGATCGAAAACGCAATATATGGGTAAGAGAACAAACAGGTGTTACTGACCTCATTGAAAAAATTAAAAGACTGAAGTGGTGTTGGGCTGGACATATTGCTAAAAGAGATGATAATAGATTGACAATTGAAATCTTAAACTGGATTCCAAGAGATTATACCAAACCCAGAAAGAGACCACATGTGAGATGGATGAATGAAATAAGAAAGTGTGCAGGGATGATGTGGAGAAGATAAGCTAAAGATCGGAGAAGGTGGATTGAACTTGGAGAGACCTTCATCCTGCAGTGGATTGATAATGGTTGATGATGATGAGATATTTAAGAATTAGAATCTTTTATTGGAAATAAACAAACATATAAAAAAATAGTATGAGAAATATTATTATTATTATTATTAATTATGCATATAGTATAATATGGTACATTAGAAAATGATATATTTTATTTTATACTAAGTATTATATAGTATTTGTAGAAATCCATAAAGCAAATTTTAATCTGTTAAATAAATTAAGAATGTAATTATAATCATGCTACTTAAAAAAATTGTGTTAATCAAATTCTATTTTTAACCAAGATGTATAAAGCTCCTCAGCTATTTGCCTTTTTTATATATAGAATCATATTCCAGAATTTCTATTTCCTGCATGACTTAATGCTAAAGTGAAGTGATGAACTTAAGAATTAAAGTTTCTGAATAGATTCAAAGTTGTGGAAAATTTAAAAGCTGTTTGGTCAGTTCTACAAAACTTAGTTGTTGTTTTTTTTTTATATCATATGATCATACTTTTAAAATTATTTCTTAATATTTAAAAAAAATATAAAAGAATCTGAACCAAATAGACATCATTTTTATAGTTATTAAATGTTTAGATAGATTTTTATTTAATATAGTTTTATTTATCTCATAGTAAGGTTATTTTATTAGGTTTTAAAATTGATTAAACTTACTTAGCAGCAACTAATTAAGTAGTTACATAATCAATTCATTTTAATAAAACTATTTTTAACTTTTTTTTTCTCAAGCAATTTAACCTTTTTTTTTTTTTTTTCAAAATCAATTTATTCTTTAATTTGAGTGTTAATTATGTAAGTACTATACTATAAAATAACAAAAGGAATTGGTATTACAAAAGTTTGTAATATTCTATAAAATATAGTTCAATTCTATGTTTATGTTGTTTTAAAAAATAATAATTAAAAGATTGAAATGGAGTGGGATTAAACATATTGTAAAAGATATGAAAATAGATGACGGAGGTGGATTAAGCGGTAAGCGAACTAAGCGGCCTGCGTAGAGTCCCGAAATACGAAGGGGCCCTGAGGTCTTAAAATGTCTTTTCATTAGGATCCGAGGAAAATTATGTTTTTTTGTATGCAATCAACCCTCCTATAACGCGGTATTATTTAAGCTTTTGAAGGGAAATAATTTGAGTTTTGCGGGATTCTAACTTTTAACTGAACATCAGGGAATGAAACTAGTACTGCATAAATAGGCCCAAATTAAGTAAATATATATATATTTAATTACACAAAAAAATTCGACCCCTCGCAAAATAATAATTTGATTTCAATTTAAATACTCTGCTTTTCCTGAAGCTGATTTATTTCCAGGGAAACGGTATATTCCTGACCACATATACGTTTCATCTATTTTTCCCCATAGCTCCATCTGTGCCGGATTTAAACCCTCTATGAGTAAATATATATATATAAGCTTCAACACAGTTATATATGTATCATCACACAGATATATTTGAATAAACAGCTGTACTATCATAGGTTTGTATATATCACAGCATGTATATTTTATTTAAAATCAAATCTTTTAAATTATACATTTTATTTTGTTAAATGAGCCAATATGTTATTTTATATTAAAAATCGCATCTATATGTGTAAAGTTCACACATTACCAAGATATATATATATAACGAAATATTACTTAAAAGTTTCTAATAATTTTTAATTTTAAATTAAAATAGTTATAAACAAAAATAACGCCACCTGTGTCAATATAGCGTGCGAGTGAAGTTTTAAATCTTATTTTTGCAATAATATTTTTCTAAAATGTATTTTATAGTAAACAAAATCTACTGAGGTGAAACAATTACCAAGTGTTTGGGGAATTAAGAAGGCCCCAGTTAAATTAAAAATATCAGGTTTAAAATTTAAACAAAAGTTTAAATCAATTTTGTAACTTAATTTGTGAATTAAGATCTGTAATGATATATACTTCAGCATTTTTGAATATCAATGTTGATTTATTTGCATGAAAGTGAACCTGATTTAATCATAAATAATCTGAAACTTCACTATTGTTCAAAATGGAAAAAAAAAAAAAATCTTATGAAGAACGTTTTGTTAGCAAAACACCTATGTAATTTTATATTTGTGTGGGCCTAAAGATGCAAGGTAAAGATATTTAACCTTATTTTTAATTATAAGAGTTTTAAAATATCTCTGTATTTTGTAAAGTCAATTATGCAAATATTGTTAGTTTTAAATTACATTTCTTATAAATATTTCTTTTATGTGTGCAAATGAAGATATTTGTGTATATAATTTTAGTTTTATATTTATGAAATGATTTTTTTTATTATTATTATATATGTAGTTTTAGAAAAAAGAGAAAAATAAAGTAGTTTTTCCTCTCCCTTCTTATCTAAATGATTTTTAAAATAATGGGTTTTCAGAAATAGTTTGCTTACCATCCTATTTTGATATTAAATGAGTGCGGGAAGAAACCAAATAGATATTTTTAAAATTAATAAAATAGTTAAAATACTTTGTTTTGATATCAAAAAAATAATTTAAAGTTTAAAAAAAATTATTATTAATTATGTATGTATTTGATCCTGTGCAGATGCATATTAAAGAGTGACACTTTATTTGTTGTGAAATTTAACTAAGCTTAATCATATGCATGTATTATAGGCAAATTAAAACGTTTGTGCTAAGAACATAGAATGGGCATTAATTTTTAGCAGAGATCAATTAATTATGAAATATATTACTAAGAGATGTGATCAATAGAAAATTTTATTATGATGATAAGTATTGAGATTAGAAATTTAGTAAGAAAATATTTATCTGTGTGATGCTTATACTACTTAACTAGGAAAAAAATTTTAAGTTAAATAATAAGAACAATATAATGATGTTGATATATATATATGTAATATAAATAAAATGTCCGTTAATTAAAACAAAATTGTAATTATAATTGAAATAATAAATTTAAAGGTTCAAGAAATTAACCGAGGATTTAAGGATTGTGTATAATAGTTTATAGATCGTTAAATTTATTATTTCAATTATAATATATATATAGTAATAGACAGTCAATACGTAATATTCATTATCAGAAGGCACCACTAAACTTCTAGCTTAAAAAAAAATATTATAATTTACTGATGAAAAAACCAAGTGCCTATCCCAACTATACCATTATTCATATATCTAAAATCACTATCATGAAGGGCAGAGACTCTTGGCAAATAGTAATTGGAAGACAGACAGCAGTAAACAAAATGTGGAATAATTCTAACACTCAACAAAACAAAATTTATTAACAAATTAACAAAGCATAATAAATCAGTCCACTTATGAGTTTAAATACCAGAATTATCTTAATATGACAAAGTTTAAATAGTAATTATCTCTTTTAAAAAATATGTAATGTATTTGAAGGTGAAGTTTAAATATTACACTACCCCTAAATTTTACCTTTAGTACTATTAATAATCACTGAAGTTTACGATGACTCAACAATTTATTCAGATGTACACATATATATCTTTCACATTGGCATTAATAAACAGTGAATACTCAAGTAGACTTCCTTATTATATGATCATAAATGCAGACTATTACAAAAATTAATCCTATATATGATGCAATGGATCCAGTTACAAAAAAGTATAGACCTCTTAATCAGCCATGTTATAAAGGAATAAAATTTATAGATAATCCTGGGCAAGAAAGTCTCTTTATCCATTACAAAACATACATATTTACAAACATTTCAAGTGGGAATAATAACAAAATCATGGGAGCCAAAGCATATAATAAGAAATCAATGTGCAGATAAATATCTAGGAGCACTCCATGAAATACACATATATATGTATATGAATTCCTTTAATTTCAGATGCATGTGACAAAAACAGAGTAAACAAGTAAAACTGCCAACATATTTAAACAGCTTAACAAATAATTTATGCACCTGAAATGATAAATCTGATTCATATTTGCATTTCATGGTCTATTCCACCTATCCACCTACTAATAAGGTTTGATTTCAACCTATGTAGGTGAAAATGTAAATAATAATGTCTGTATATATAAATGTATTCTGTACAAAGGTTTTTTTTCATATTATTATTATTATTATTAATGTATTTAAATCATAATCATCTGTATATATAAATTATTCTGTACAAAGGTTTTTTTTCATATTATTATTATTATTATTAATGTATTTAAATCATAATCACCTTGAATTAATAACTGTTATAATTTATGTCAGATAATAGAATGCATTTTTAATAAGAAAATTCAAATAGAAGTTTTCTTATATTGAAACAGTAAGATATACTTTGCATATCTTCGTTTCACCTTTTCTCACCTATTTCCTACCCTCATAACCTTAGTTTGAACCCCAATCTATCGTAGTGTGTCTGCAATGTGCTTATATACTGAAAATCCCACCCAATTTTAAACCACGAGTACAACACTCGTATTATATATATAAGTATAACTCATGCCCAAATAAATAAAATGTTATGGATTATGTGTATGTTCACATAATTTAGATTGGTTGTCATCTGATCCTTCATGTCAGCTGCTAGAGGCGGAATTTCTAGCTAAATTTCTAGAAATATGCCATTTCCGTGGCCGCACCCAAGCCTTTAAGCATTCTTTCTAAAATAAATCCTAGAAAGATTGTTAATTTGGAGTTAAGTCTTCTTTCTACGCTAAAAAGGTAGACTGTTAACTCGGAGTTAAGTCTTCTTTCTACGATAAAATCTAGAAAGAATGTTAACTAGGCTTAGCGGCTAACAGTGTGGCTTTTTCCGATGCTAAAAGCAGAGGAAAATGCCGTTGTTGTTTGTGTCACACACTATATCGTAATGCTGTGCTATGTATTTGATGTAACAATATCATACAAGGGTGTATTAATTTGATCATGTCAAAATTATTTAAATTTTCATTGGTACCTTTTTTTTAAAGACGAATTGATGTACTGTTACATTTTAACAATTTTAACAGTATCGTGATTGTTCCTCATAAATTTATACTCCTCCTAAATTTTTGATTATGGTGGGTTAGGGTAATATTTTAAAGATCACACTTTGAGTCACGTTTCAGCGAGAAATTTTCCAAGACAAAAAGTGTGGCAAATTCGAAAACAGAAAATATGAAAAGATGGGAATTGCCAGACACGGAAGCCACCAGTGCTATAACATTTCTACAGCAGAAAAACATCCTGCTAAAAGAAAAAAAGATGTTTGTGCGGCGAATGTATGAGACTTGAGGTCCATAAAGATCTTTGGACTTTCATTTGTAAGTCTTGTTCTTGCCGAAAGAAATGTGCACTTTGAAAAGGCAGCTGGTTTGAGGGATTTCCAATGCCATTCATCACGTCTTTACGTTTGCTGCATTACCAGAGCCATGACGGGTTGACCGTACAGCATGCCATTAATGATATTGAAATGTCTACCAGTAAATATTATTAACCAAATTGATAAATAAAGTAACATAACATACACACACAATAATTGTTGTTAACCAAAAAATGTAAATTATTATTTAAAAATACACAAAAACACCCCTCCCACTAATTGTTGTCAATCAAATGTAAACAAATTAAAGTAACGAAAATTATTATTTAAAGATCCATAAAAAAAAAAAAAAACCCGTTTCTTTAATTTTGTCACATAAATTTTTAAAAACAGTATTACTATTTAAACACAACCCAAATTACTATTTAAACATACACCAAAAAAGATCCTTTCTTGTCAATAATAATCAAATTAAGAACTATTATTGTCCCATTGTCAAAAATATTAGGTTTTTGGGAAACCAAAACAATAATTTATAAACGAAAAAAAAGTCAATCGGTTGTCAATCAAATGTAATAAATAAAAGTAACTTCAATTTTGATTTAAACATACACAAAAAACTCCAAATAATTGTTGTCTGCGATCAAATGTAAAATAAAAAGGAAGGTAAATTAGTATTTAATCATCATCCAAAAATACCCACCCCTCTCACTAATTATTGTCAGCAATCAAATGTATACCACCACTAAAAGTAACGTAAACTACTATTCTTTAAACGGTTACACCCCTGCACCCTCCCAATAATTAGTGTCAATCAAATGTAAACCAATCAAAGTAAGATGGTAACTTATTATTTAAATGTAACCCAAATTACAATTTGAAACTACACCGAAAAACAACCTTTTGTCAATAAAAATTAAACAAACAACAACTATTATTGTCCCATTGTCAAAAATATTTATTCGTAGAAACAAAAATCATAATTTATAAACGAAAGGAAGTCATATTGGTCGGTCGTCAATCAAATGTAAACCGATAAAAGTAACGGTTTTAATTTTTATTTAAACATACATACGCACACGCGAAAAAAAAAAACACTTTTCCCGATAATTGTTGTCGGCAATCAAATGTAAACCTATCAAAGTAACGTAAATTATTATTTAATCGTACACAAAAACACCTCTCTCACTAATTATTATTGGCAATCAAATGGAAACCTATCAAAGTAACGTCAATTATTATTTAAAGATCCATCCAAAAAAAATCCGTTCAATTACTATTTGAACACACTCCAAAAAAGACCCTCTTGTCAATAAAAATTAAAAAAAACACAATTATTATACCATTGTCAATAATATTATTTGGGAAAAATAATTCAATCGTCAATAATATTATTTGGGAAAAATAATTCAGAAACGAAAGAAAGTAAATTTTGTAAACAAACAAATCAAAAAAAAAGTCAATATTAATAGAGAATCGCTGGCCTGGGAATGTTATATTAATGTGTTTTTGATTAGAAATCATGCCACTAGCAGCTGACACAAAGGATCAGATGACAACCTTTAGATTTATTTAAAAAGTAGGTTATATAAGTCGTAATTGTGCACACACTATGATATGCATTTTAAAACTTATGATAAAATTATAAATTGTTAGTTAAAATTATTTTGTTTGAATCTATTTACAAAAATATATTACAGTCGTAATATATTTTTGATTTAAAATAAAATTCATATTCGTTTAGTAGATAGATTCAAATATTGCAATTTAAAAAGTAAAATAATTTTCTTTTGAATTTAAAATCACGCCGATATTTTCTGTTAAAATAAATGAGGGCTGGTAGGAAAAATAGTTTTAATTATTATCTAAAAATACAGCAGATGTCCACTTAAGGTTTTCTTTCAATTAATAAAAGTAATTTTAATTAAATCAAGTTTGTAATTCGAATGTTGACAAGGAAATTAACAATAGAAATTAATTAAAATTTTGTTGAATTCCTTTAGACATTCGGATAGGATTAATTACAGCTGATAAGTAAGCAAAGTCCAAAATATTTTTGTAATGCTCCAGGGCAGTTGTATTGTTCAATTCCACTATAAAAAGGAGGGGTTTTTTTTGTTTTCCATTCTAGTGATTTGCTAATGAAATGTTTCTAACCGAAATTATCCTAGTGATATTTCAGCAAATGTGTCTAGTGAAAATATTCTAGTAAAATATTCTTCAAAATATATTTTCCTGAGATTTTTAGCTATGTGCCTGCGAACTTAAATTTGAAGCCGAGTTTTCATCTCCAAATTAATTTACCATGTTTACCACACAATTTGCTAACCTTGACATGTCAGAGTGGAGCCGGCAAGAAGGCTATTTCCCCTTGGAATGGCCAGCTGCTGCTCTAGACCATCGAAAGCTATCACATGAGGAACCCTGAAACTGCTGCTGCTGCCAAAATATGAACAATTCCAGATTTTGCTGCTGAATTGTATAAAACCTGCTGACCATCACTCTACCTGCAAATGCTTTTCCAGAGGTAAACCCAAATTAACACAAGAGCTCTTGTGATTTCTAACTAACATGCTATAGCTATTTTAAATTGTTTTTCTTTTATTTCACATAACTTCATTATGTATTCTTTTAACATGTTCTAATATAATCAACAGTTTTGCTCTCTATCCTTGCATTAATATTTTCTATTTATTATTTTTTTATTTTATTATGATAATGTGTCAGAATAGTTTTTGACCGAGAGCATTATTCCCTTTTGTTGAAAGTAAGACGCCGATATTAAGGCATATTTTAAATTTATAAATAATTCCCAATTTTATTATCTTGCAAATCACTCATTCAAGGGCTATTCTAATCTTCTTTAATATATATATAATCAAATAGTTTAAAATCTACATTTTATTGATTTTAACCTAATATGAGAGTATGTGCGAGGCCAATGATTAAAATGTGCCACAAATGCATGATTGTGTAAATAAATCTATACTTTTCAAACCCGCAAGCAAGCATTTTCCTAATTTTAAATACTGTATTCTACTTTAATTTCAAAGTTCGTCATTGACATCGAGAATGTGCGGACTCTTTTAAATGAATTTCTGGGAATTTGATTGGGCATTTCTCTCAATCCAAGTAAACCCATTTTGTATGTTTTATATACATTAGTCTAGTATTGCTGGTAAATGAATTGATTGTTGAGACCACTTTCCAAGGATTTTAAATGGCCAAGTCTGTTCCCTTTTCGCTTCCTGCAGTTCCCAGGCAGAGTGTGTACTCAAATGTCACACCTGGGAATTAGACGCAGTCATCACCCAGTCGCTAAGTTTCGGCTGTTCATGACAACACTTTCCTACAGGTCAGTGGCGAGATGCCCTCCATAGTCATTTCTAATATTCACTATTGTTTTATATATATATTTATTTTTACAAAGCATACATGATTCAAATGTATCACAACCTCCATCCTTTAATAAATTCATTATTAGCAATACCGACCTCCCATCTGCTTTAATTATTATTATAAAATAAATGCCTTGATCACATCCCCACTTTATCGTATAGTAAGCTTTTGCCCATGCTATTTTCGAAATCAATAAATATTATATAACCCATAATATCAAATATTTTATTAAACTTTTATAATTACTCAAAGCACCTCACACATGTTCCCATCTCTTTAAGCACATTACCGTAATACTAATAGCCTGAGGGATAGAATATATAATTTTGCTTTAAAACCTTTTGTAATTTTATGGAATGGAATGCTAACATTTATTTAATATGCGTCCCTGTCTCATATAAGCAGACAGTGGCATTATATATATATTTCTATATAAATAAATCTTTGAAATCATTTAAAACTAATTTTGATCTTTTATTTTATTGATTCCTATCACTGTCTCAGTCTATATATCTATTTACATTTCTTTTGTACATACATAGACATTAATTAGAAACCCAAACTTATCTTAGTATCAAGTCTTTTTGTTTCTCCCTGACCACCAGACACCGGTAAAAGGTTATACTAGTAGTAGCATCAGATGCGTTATCATGTAGGTGGTGCTGTGAAATTTAGACTTTAGATTTGAACTTAGTATATCTAGAAAGCAACCCCTCCTAGAGTGTTCAGTTTCGTGTGTGGGCTTTGAATTCTGCAGTGTGTTAGCGAGATAGACGATTCTGACTGTTACAATATATATATATATGTTTGTTTTATTATTTATTAGAGAATCCAAGATGACAGTCCAAAAGATTTGCACCTCAATAATGATTTTTAAAGTAAAAGTCAACACGGAACCGCATTGTAAATTTAATATTAAAATTTAAAGAATAAAAATTAAATACTTTGGAATTTCCATTAATCCATTAAAGGAAGTGTTAAAAATACAAGATTGTCCAAAAATAAATTATTGATCCATATTGAGGTTCAAATTTTCTAAAATTATAAATGAATGTATGTTTCTTTAAAAAAAAAAAGACAGTATGTGAATTAGAAGATTGCTTCAGGCAGCATATAATTAAAATGCTGGAGTCAGAGTATAAATAGGAAGAGGATTCTGGAACAAAGGTAAAAAGAGTACTTTGGTGAATAGAGTTATCAACTGTCACTATGCTAGCTTTGAACCCGAAGATGAAAAGCGAGTAGAAAGGGAACATTGCCACTTTTCCCTCACTAGATCCTGTCTCCTAGCTATGCTGTTATTATAGACCTGTCCCTGAAAAGTGCTGCAAGCTGTAAGAGTTCACCTGTATAATTGCTCCAGGGAATTACGAGATAATGAGTCTTATGAACCACCAAGACTCCAGATCCTGTCTTACATTTTTAAATCTTTTTATTTAATAGACCTATATTTCTAAAACTAATATTAATTTAAATGTATATATTTAAATTTTAATGTTCAAGCCCAAAGTAAATAACATAATGCCTGTAATTGACTCTTTAACCCTCTCTAATTTATTTGTAATTATTCTTTGATAACTCAAGCCCACAAAACCTATATATATATATATTTTATAATTGCTATTTTAATATGCTATTTAGTTGTTTTAGTAATAATTTCATAGTATAATTTCTAGATTTTATTGAACCAACTTATCCTAAGAAGGTGGGGGGAGTTAGAAGAGAAATTAAATAGAAAGCAAAATAAGTTGTTTTCTTTGATTCGCTTGTGAAGTTGCATGAAATATCTTTAATAAAATGTGTTTACATTAGTAACTTTATTTAATGTTTGCTAATGATTTTAAGAATGAGATTTTTTTTTATAAATATATTTTTTTGAATGGAATAGAAATGAAATATATATATTATAATTGACCTAGAAACAGCCCTGCTGGATAGCGTCGGTTATTATCACGTGATATTTTTTAGAATTAAATGCAGAAAAAAAAAAAAAGAGGGGGGGGTAATCTATTTAGGATATATTTATTATATATTTTAAGTAAATATTTTCACATGAAGGAATTGTTTGCATAGGTTGATCTTTATACTATATTAGATTATTTAAGGCTCCCTAATTATAATTATCCGTATATTTTGTGATAAATAAGTAATTGGGTTAATAATGAATGCCAAGCATGTTGGAATGGATCTATAAAAGGACATTTTATTCTGTTTACCGGTAGCACATACTGCTGTATTCTGGAGAATAAAAGAAGTAGTCAAAGGTGGTGTGCATGATATCCCTACACTGGACATAGGACACCAATAAAACCTGTCTCTTCATTCAGTATTGTTCTGCAATATCACAGACATACCAATCCTTCTTGTGGCAGTAGGAGTAGGAGTGTCTTGTAAATTGACTCGTATTAACCTATATTCAGTTTTTTAGGCATTCTTATTATTTCCCCGATTTTGTTCGTCGTTTTAATGCCTATCTATTACATAAGCCATAATCAACCTGAGCAACTAATGTTCTCTTTTCACCTGTAGTTAGTTAGATCTTGTTTATTAACTAAATCATGAATTTTATTATATAAATCAGGCATGTCAAACTCATTCAAACAATGGGCCACTTTATGCTGCTGGTAAGATTCTCGCGGGCCACATCACACAAATTTTCTTAAAATTGTATTTTGAAAGTGAAAATGCAGGAATATAGATAGGGTAATTAAAGCATATTATGTAGTTTAGTGAATTCACTTCAATAATATACAATTGATATAGTATTGCTTTTATTTAAACATTTATTTTATCTGATTACATATTTATAAAACTACAATTTATTGTTTTTACTGGAAACTTGCCAGCGTTTTCCTCTTACTAGTTTTTCAATATCTGGATTCAAAGACTGAGAACAAGCAATTTTCATTATGGCAGATAGATGTTTATCAGTTAATCTTGATCTGTAAGCTGTTTTATTTAATTTCATGCATGAAAATAATTTCTCACATAAGTATGTACTTCCAAAAAAGCTTAAAATTTGTGCAGCAAATTTTTTAATTTCCGGGTATCTTTCACCTAAATAGGAATAAATTTTCGGAGTTCCTACTTCTCGATATTTGGTTTTTAAAATCGAATCATTCTGGAAATCAATTAATTCCAGTTGTATCGAAGTTGGAGCTTTTTCGACTTCAAAGGCAAATGGTCCCGTGAAAAGAGAAAAAATTTCTTCGAACTCCTTGAAATCATCAAAACGTTTATCGAATTCGTCTTTTATTTTTTCAATTTTTGCAGAGTGATGTGAAAACGAGCAACTTTGATTTTGTGCTTTTAACTGCTCACATGTAGGAAAATACGTCAAAACGTTCTTTTGCAAATGATTTTTAAACAAATTCAGTTTTTGTACAAAGCTTGCAACTGCATCATACATATTCGTTATCAATTGATCTTTGCCTTGCAATGTAATATTAAGATTATTCAGATGGCCTGTAATATCTATTAAAAATGCTAGGTCTTGTACCCACAATGGATCTTTTATAATTGATATATTTTCGTTGTTTTCATCTTTCATTTCAAAAAATAATATTATTTCCTCCAAAATCAGATAGAAGCTCTTTAAGACATTGTGGCAGGACAACCAACGAACTTCTGTGTAATAAGGAAGATCTTCGAATTCGGATTCTATATCTTTAAGGAACGAAGTAAATTGGCGATGGTTAAGTGCTCTTGATCGAATAAAGTTGACTATCTTTGTAACTGTTTTAAGTACTTGATCCATTTTTAATAATTTTAAACAGAGAACTTGTTGGTGAATGAGGCAATGAAAAGCTTTGATTTTCGGTTTATCTGGATATTCGTCTTGTAATTTCCTTGCTAGTCGTGACGCAAAACCTTTAGTTTCACCTGTCATCGATTTAGCACCATCAGTTGTAACAGAAACAAGCTTGTCAACAGGCAAGTTAAGTTTTTCTAAAATGCTCCATACGGCATCAAAAATATCTTCACCAGTTGTTGTTCCGTGAAGAGGGATGAATTCCAACAATTCTTCGGTGATCCTCATGTTATTATCGCAACCACGAAAAAAAACAGCAACTTGTGCAACATCTCTTATATCCGTACTTTCATCAATAGCAATTGAAAAGAACTGGATTTTGGTAGATATTTCCTGTAATTGCGAAGTGATGTCATCTGCCATTTCAGTAATTCTATCTGCAACCGTATTTCTTGATAATGAGATGTCTCGAAACGCTTGTACTTTTTCTGGACAGACAAATTCGGCAGCTTTTATTATACATTCCTTGATTAAAGAACCATCGGTGAATGCTTTTGAATGTTTTGCTAATAAATAGCTTATTTCATAACTAGCTCTTGTTACTGATTCATTACTTTTTATAAATTTTGTAAGCACTCCTTGCTGGCTACTTAATGAATTCTTCATTGTTTTTAATTTTTCTTCTCTTATTTTAGCTTCAAAACACGAAAATTGTTTTTCGTGATTAGTGCTATAATGTCGCTTAATATTGTATTCTTTAGCAACACTAATAGTTTCTTTGCAAATTAAGCACGTAATCTTATTGTTCACTTCCACACAAAAATAATTCAGTTCCCACCTTTCTTGAAATTTTCTTCCCTCGTCATCAATCTTTCGTTTTTTAATTAGCGTTGGAAGTGGCATTTTCTGTAATAAAAATAGAGCTTTAGATTTAAATTTTAAAAATTTAAAAAATTGCAACTACGTTTATGCAAAATACGCTTCGTAAAAATTTAACGCTACTCTAGTATTTAAATGTAAAGAGAGCGCTGCTATCGATTCTCGCTCCTGGAATTATGCTCGATAAATGGAGGTAGCTATAAAAGGTACGGATTACGTTTTTTCTCTCTCAGTCCTGACTTCCCAGCACGGAGCAATTAAGATAGAGATGTGACAAAGAAGAAAGCTGTGCATAAGGCCGTAGGTTAGAAATGGTCGAAGCCACTAAAGTTTCCCAAGGCCGAACATACACTGGTAAAATTGTAGAACTTTTAGTGTTTTCCAAACTGAAATGTAATCGTTACTAACTTATATGTAAAATATTATTGTTTCTCATGTTTGATTATAATTAAAATATTATATAACAAAATGCATGCTCGTTATTTTTTATGCTGTCTGACTAGTTTCAGAAAGATATAAACTCTTGGATATAGCAGTTTACTTATATTTTTTGAATGAGTTATAAAAGGAAACAACCCGCAAATTTTTAACACACCAATCCGGATAAAGAAACTAGCGCAATTGCCTTTTGTTACAATTCAAAGAAAAAAACAATATCTGCAGATAGGATTGCTACATTGGTGGCGCGAATAGCTGACTAATGTATTTATGTTCTCGGAAGCACAGCAGCACATTATTAACGTTGCCAGCTTTGGTATTCACATATCTCAAATGCTTCATCATCATAAAGGCATAAGCTATGCGTGTAACCGAGAATTATAAATTAGCTATGTATGTAGACAACAATTACTGTATATATTTTAGTTCATGTAATTAAATATAAGAGCTTTTTAAAAAAAATTAATTTATTGTTTGCAACATATCGTTCTGTTTTCATTTTATTACATAGCATCTTAGACGAGGGCCATGAAAAATCCTTTCGAGGGCCGCATGCGGCCCTGGGGCCGCCAGTTTGACATGCCTGATATAAATGATCAAATGGCAAATTATAATGCTGGGGATTGTTTGCGTGATAATTGACCACCACTTAACAACTTACAGTTATAAGTATTGTAATGTTATTATAAATAACTTGGTGCTGTTCCAGCAAAGTCCATATTAAATAAAAATAAAGATATTATTTTGATAAAAATCCACCTTCATAAAAATTGTAAAATAGCATGTTTTAATTTTGTCATTTTAAACCTTGTAAAAATGTCAAGCTGTTTTTTATAGTCTTTTGACATTGTTTTTTTATTTTCTGGGATGATTTAAATAAAAAAAGGGATTGTTCTTATTATGTACAATCAGTCTGTAAATTTTAAATACACTGATTGAAAAGAAAATCTCTTTTGTAATAAATGTGAATGGAAACTTTAATTTGAAAATTCCGTTGTCATTTTTTTTTTTTTTTTTTGTAAATAATGTAATAGGCTAAGAAAACGATCACTGTTTATATATATGTAGTCATATCATGACTCCATCTAGTTTAAAATTGTATATCTCAATAATAAATGAATGCATACAACTGATCCATGAGCTTGAGTAATTGTAACTTAATATTTTTAATAGTCTAAAAATATATATCTATATATAAAACTTCCAGTGTTCGAATCATTTAATTATTTTCATTTTCTTTGATACTTATAAGTTAAGCTAAACAAGAAAGGGTCACTCAAAATCTCAGTAAACCATCATCATCATCCTGAATCTTATGCTCTGGGGCTTGGCTCTGGGCCAGTAAAACTAAGAATGTATGGTATGATCTTCGGAAAATGTTAATTATTTCTTAGATGTAAAATAATGGGTAAATAGGGCAGAATCCACAATGTATTTGACCTGTGTATCTTGTACATGGTTGGGTTCAAGACACTTTACCCTTATTCTGGATCTTGTTGGATAACATATGTTTTATGACTGGTACAACACACACACACATATATATATATATATGGTCAAGTACTCATAAATAGCAATGATTTTAAAATCTTCAATGGCATTATTAATTATTAAATACAAAAACTCTTAACAAATATAAAATTAAAATCTATTGTTAAAACTTTCTTTTAACAAGTAACCTGGATTGTAATTAATAGCAATCATGGAAGTGATTTTTTTTCTAATAAACTTTACATGAAAGGGGAGGGGGAGATTACTTAACATTTTTTTTCAAAAAAAATATTTTACAAAAGGAAACAAAAGATTAAACTTTAAAAAAAAACTAAATTCAAACTGTCAAGAAATATTAGATACCTATTAAGTAAGAGTTAAAACATGGAAACATTAATAATAAAAAGAGTTTATAAAACAGGCAATTGTATAAATGCAAAATTTCAATTATTTAAATTATATATCACTGGCTTACTGACAATGTTTTAATAAAACAGTTATTTATCTTAAATCCAAAAAAAAAATGATGATGGGAATACTATTTTCCAGAAAAGTTGGATTGTATACACATACATAGACTTGAATTGATAAAAGTTTTATAGATTAAGTATTGTTCTTGTAATGTAAATTTTTATGCAGATTTCTAATAAATTAATTACAAAGTTTATTTTTTGACAACTAAAATAACATTGACCAACATAATAAATATAAACCTATTAATGTGTGAAAATATATAATCCAAGCATATATATTATACCGGTTCATCCCTACCCTGATAAGATGAGCATGTGCACATATCGATCATGAAAAAATATGGTGGCATGCCAGGATAAGAAGTACTTTTAAATGTTTTTACGATAGTTTGATACAGTCATCGATATGTTTATAAAAGTATTGACTCTTACATACATTTGAAAGATTACTTTAATTTCAATCCTTCGTACCACTCCCAGAAAGAAAAAGATTAATTTCCCCTCCTGAAAGGATATGTAAGGCCAATAATGATATGAAATATAATGAAACAAACAAAATATAATAAAAATAAACATCCCAATGACCAAAGATTTAAATCCTGATAAGTGAGTATCCCATATGCCAGCTCAGCGTTCTCTTTATCTCAGATAAAGAAATGGGAAACTAAAACTTGTGCAATTATTTAAGTGTTTTATTATTTTAGAGAAAGAAATACAAATAAATTATCAAAGCATTAAGGCAGTTCTATAATTATTAAACAAATGTTTATTGAATCCTGTATTCCTTCACCAATTATCAAGATAAATACAATAATAATAAATCCCAATGCATAATAAAAAATATATATGAGACTATTATAGTTATTTTAATAAAGAAAGAGAATGTAAAACTATAAAATAAAGAAAAGAATCAAGTAGTGAGAAAGTAGTCTGAGAATCATAGCCTCGCACATGAATATATTTTATAAATACTAAATATTACATTAAATAAGTGTGTTATTTTACACAAAGTGATATAAATGAAAGATATATAACACACAATAATATATATGAAATTAATAAAATAGAGTGTACCATATAAAATCTTTTTTGTACTTCTCTGGGCTCTGAGTAGGCTATTCATTTGTTCATCCAGGACGGCAGGGACTTCTCATTAACATGGCATCATTCGGCACCTTTCATAATCATTTGGTGACTGGATTCAGGAGACATTTCTGATGATATTGTTTAGCAGCTTTCATGATCATTTGATGGCTGGGTTCAGGAGACATTTCTGACAATATTGTTTAGCAGCTTTCGTGATCATTTGATGGCTGAATTCAGGAGACATTTCTGACAATATTGGTGAGCAGCTTTCATGATCATTTGATGGCTGGATTCAGGAGACATTTCTGATGGCAGAAGTGGAGGCTGGGTGAACATGCTCACTGAGGGTTCCTACCCCATGACCATTTCACTGACACGAGTATGCTTGTGTTTGAAATATCAGCACCTTCCAAGAAACACAGTTCTGTACTGATCAATAATAATTGGCTAGTTGGAAATCATCTTGAAGCTTGCTCTATATCAGTGTTGATATAAAAAAAATCACTAGAACTGACACAGCTGAATGTCTGCCTCTGTATGTTTTGCTCAGTTTAACCAGACATTAAGATAAACCCAATAAGTCAGCAAGCAAGTAAAAAAATAATAAGTCCAATAAGTTAACATGAATGAGTGAATGATTGACTGCTTCAGTGAGTGAGTGACTGACTTAGCGACTGATTGAATGTCAGTACCAGATTGAATTTCTGCAAACTCTTATACAGCATATATATCCCACTCATTACAATCCCAATCTAGGTACCCCTCTAAAACATTTAATTAGCTAATTTTGACTTTTGTTAGTGGATTCATACAATGTGTGAAGCATTCCTATGAAATCCACTAATTAATCTCAAGAATTTATTTATTTTTAATACAATTTTTTTTCTACTCTGACCACTATCCCCCCAAAAAAGAAAAAAATTTGATTATTTAAGATATTTTTCTGATAATCAGATTACACTTAAAATATTTTTCTGATAAGCAGATTAAACTTAAAAATATATTTTTAATTAAATTAGGTATCTTTTCCCACTTGCATTAACATAAATTCCAACGAACTCTTTTGTTTGAAAATTAAAAAAAAAAGAAACAAAATTACTTATCTACTAAAAATATAATTGCCTTTAGGCTTTTCTTGAATTTAGAACAATGTTTGTAGAGAAAAATAACTAGTAAAACTTTTGATTTTAAACATTACGTATTTGTTGGAACATTTAAATATTTCTATTTCCTTTTCTTTTTATAAGCATTTAATAAAAAAAGATATATAAATACAAATTATGCATAAACATCTTGCATTTCTTAAAAAAAATGAACATAAAATAATAATAAAAATTTATTATAAGCATATAGCTAATATGCTAACACTTCGAATTATAAATTATAAGCCTTAATTATTGGCTTTTCTTGTGTGTGCGAGTATATGATATATCCACAGACATCTGTCACTTATTTTATAAACTGACTTAATTTTAATTTATATAGATGGTATACACACTCCCTTTAATAGCTTTATCACATATTCTCAGCCATTTGCTTACGTAATACTATCTTATGCTTGGCCATACAAAGTGTGCTTGCCATAATACCCCCCTCCCAGATGAGACGTTTAAATGATATTATCATTTAACATCTTTTAATGATTAATTATGTTTTCCTTTAAAATTTTACTTAAAATTTTATAATATAAAACAACAAACATATAAAAAGTAAACATTTATGTTTGATCCCCACTTTTATCTACATGAATTTTTAGTGAGCAGAAGACATAACATCTGAAAACCTGAGGTATGGAACCCCATCTCCCAAGCATCATCACACAGGCCAAGACTGCATCAACCTCTGCAGGCCAGAAACCCTAAGAGAGACAGAACCATGGTATAAAAATCTCTGTTACATTTAGAACTCTGTGACAGCCAAGCAAAGTAAAATGTGAGAGTCAAATGATGAGATCTTAACACAAAAAGGGCAGGTATCTCTGACCAAGAACCCTACTGAAATGTAAATTGAAGTAAATGCACTCCTGATCATTCTCTATGGAGACTTATAGGGTATTTTGCATTATTGAAAAATTTGTCCCAGAGGAATTTTCATCTCTGCCCATCCACTGCACCCACACTCATTCCTTATTGAGGCTTACAGAGTCTTTTGCAATGGAATAGATCCCAGAGAAATTTTCATCTCTGCAAACTCTGCCACAGCATCACAGAACTTCCAAACCACACAAAGACCTCCAACCATTCCTCTGCACTCTCACCATATTGAATCCCAGGGCACAGAAATCCCAGACTGGGGTAGATACACAACAGTCAGAAAACTGAAGTCCATACATCTGGCCCTCAAACAACATGGCCAACCACTTCACTAATTTTATTTCCAGAAAACATTTCATTTTTTAAAAAAAATATTTATTATTTTACTGGAATTAAGGTTTATCATCCACCTCAAATAATTCTATTCAAGCTCGTATTTCATTTACAAATCCCTGGAGTTTTATTGTTTTATTTAACCATCTATCCTAGTATCTATATATTTTTAAATACTTTAACCTTGGTCAGGTGGTTCCTTCTTACTTCTACCATCCTCACTCAGACCAGAGACTCTTAACTCACTTTTATATCTGGGTTGCTGTTCTGGGCAATTACTTTTCAGTTCATGAATATCGCATCTAATTCTTTCTTTTAGAGCTATCTGACGATCTCAGCCTGTTATTTCTATCCCAGTCATTTTGATCTTCACTGTACTTTATAATATTATGAATGTTTCTACTTCCTTCCCTGTTAAGGAGCTTAAATCTCTCTTCTTTGGTTCCATATTGAAACCTAGTGTTGTCTAGTACTTCCATAAATTCAACCATCCTCTCTACTACTTTCTTTTCAGCACTTATTTTTACTCTTATATTTTTCTTGATCTTAGAAGTGTTCTTCTTTATGTATATGCTAATTTTTATGTTTTTTACTTTCTTGTAAAAATTTATATCTTTATTTTCAATTACCTTAGCATACGTACTCTCTAACTTTTCTATTCCATGACCTTCTTTAGTTTAATCTATCTCTATCCCATCACTATAACTTTTTACAGTTTCTTCAACCCTTTTGTCTATTTCTTGTATTCTCTTGCAATCCACTTCCATTACCTGCTGCCTTGTCTGGATTTCTTCCAACCTAACACTATTACTCTGATGGAGGTCCCTTTATTTTTTTCTGTGCCTTGGGGCCTTGTTTTCATCCCTAAGGATATTTCTTCCCTTAAGTCATCGAACCTTTTAGCTATTTCATTTGACATCTGATTGAGCTCCAGTTTTATAGTATTTAAAAAACCTCTCCATCATCATCACTAAGTTTTCTCCTTCCCCTCTGGATTTCTTTTCACTTTGTGGCTCCATTACTGCCTTTATTACACTTTCTTGCTTTTATGAAATACTCAGCACACACCGCACCATGCTCCCCTTATTCTGACCATCATTTATTTCTCCCTTTTGTGCTATGTTTCCCTTATTCATTTACCGATTTAAAATACAAAAATTTATTTTCCAAGATCCCTCTTCACACTAATAATATTAAATATAAAAACAAATATTCCAACATTAAACCGAACAAGTATTGGAAATGTTTTTAAGGCAAAAAAAAAGATTATGAACAGCATTGCAATTATAAATGTTATGTGTTGTCAAAAAATTTCTTATCGATGCAATTTCAAAATTCTACATTACTCAATAAAGATTTAGTTTTCTTCTTTTTTTTAAAAAAAATTTATTTCCGAAGTCTGCCATCTATTTTTATTAAATATGTAGTTTATACTTATATACTGCCATTTATTTCTCTCTAACAATTCATCTATTAACTTTTCTATTATTTTATTTTATTTTTTTAAATATGTTTATATAGTAAAATAATCTAAATCAGTATTATTATAGTCACAACCGTCACTTCAAAAACAAAACAAAGGTTAGAATTTTTATTTACAAAGATTCATACTCGTAAATCCTTTTTTTTTTTTTTTTGTAATCTTTTCTCCACTTAAAAAAAAAAGTTCTTTAACCCTTTGCTTTTGCAAGATTTTATTATTTATTTAATTACGTTTAGTGGCTGTATTTTTCCTATACTGGCCATGTTAGATCAGGCCCAACACGTTCGGTGCCAAAATTTTCCCATCTATACTGGTTCATCCATAGCCTGATAAGATGAGCATGTGCACATATCGAACATGAAAAAAATATGATGACATGCCAGGATAGAAAATATTTTTAAATCTTTTTACGATCATTTGATACAGTCATTGGTATGTTTATAAAAGTATTGACTCTTACATACCTTTGAAAGCTTACTTTAATTTCATTCCTTTGTGCCACTTCCAGAAAGAAAAAGATTAATTTCCCCTCCTGAAAGGATATATAAGGCCAATATTGATATGAAATATAATGAAACAAATAAAATTTAATAGAAATAAACACCCCAATGACCAAAGATTTAAATCCCAATAAGTGAGTATCCCATATGCCAGCTCAGTGTTCTCTTTATCTCAGGTAAAAAAATGGGAAACTAAAACTCACACAGTTATCTAAGTGTTTCATTATTTTAAAGAAAGAAATATGAATAAATTATCAAAGCATTAAGGCAGTTCTATAATTATTAAACAAATGTTTATTGAATCCTGTATTCCTTCACCAATTACCAAGATAAATACAATAATAATAAATCCCAATGTATAATAAAAAATATATATGAGTTTATTATAGTTATTTTAATAAAGAAAGAGAATGTAAAACTATAAAATAAAGAAAAGAATCAACTAGTGAGAAAGTGATCTAAGAATCATAGCCTCGCACATGAATATATTTTACAAATACTAAATATTACATTAAATAAGTGTGATATTTTACGCAAAAAGATATAAATGAAAGTTATGTAACACCCAATAATATATACGAAATTAATAAAATAGAGTGTACCATATGAAGTCTTTTTTGAACTTCTCTGGGCTCTGAGTAGGCTATTCATCTGTTCATCCAGGATGGTAGGGACTTCTTGTTAACACAGCATCATTCAGCAGCTTTCATAATCATTTGGTGGCTGGATTCAGGAGACATTTCTGATGATATTGTTCAGCAGCTTTCATGATCATTTGATGGCTGGGTTCAGGAGACAATAAAATATATAAAATCATGGGAAGAAAGGTACTTTACCCAATGCAAAAATATCAGTAATCATGAATATCTCAAGCAGAATCAGAATAATATATTACAATGGGCTAGAACATATAACGAATAAATTTTAAGTGATAAATATCATAGGAGCATTCTATACAGTGTGCATACATATAAATATATCAATTTCTTTAATTCTGATGTATGTGACACAAACAGAGTAAACAAGTAAAACTACCAACTTATTTAAACATTTTAACAATTAATTTATATGTACACATACAGCAATGATTTTAAAATTTTCAGTGGCATTATTAATTTAAAAACCATAACATGTATCTATCTTTTTTAAAACTTTTTTAATGAAACTTTTCTTTAAAAGAATCTTTTATGAAGGGAAACAAAATATTATGATTTAAAACTAGATTCAAACTATCAAGCAATATCAAATACATATTAAGTAATTAAAACATAGAAACATAAATATTGAAAATATTTTATAAACAGACAACTGTATAAATATAAAATTAAATCATTTAACCTATATAATCACTGGCTGGCTGGAAATGTCTTAATTAAACAGTTCACAAATGTTTATCTTAAGTCCAGGGAAAAGATGGTGAAGAAAATACTATTGTCTAGAAAAGTTAAATTACGCAAACATATGCAAGTACAAAGATAAGTAGTAGCTTTTACATCTTCTTTTACTGGCCTTACACAATATATGGAAACTACTAATCAACTTTGCTTTTAGGAAAAAGTGGAGAAATCTGGAGGAACCTCATAGATAAGTATATAAAATTACTACATATTGTTGCCTTTGGGAGAATGGTTCAATTGGTTAGAGCATCATCTCAAAATTCAATAATCAAGAATCTAAGGATCCAGGGTCAAATCCCATGCTAGTACTGTCACTGAACAGGCCAACAACACCTGAAGAAGAGGGGAGAAAAATACCTCTCGAAACATTGTGCATATACTAACCTGCTTGCTGTGATATTACTAACAGGTGGTGCATATACCAATCTGTTTGCTGTGATATTACTAACAGTTGGTGCATGTACTAACCTGTTTGGTGTGATATTACTAACAGTTGAATGTATTTGGAATATTTAAATAAAATTAAACTTTTCTAAAGACATTCAACACACATATTAGATGATGGAAATAGTCCAATATAAAAATACAGTTAGAACACCATCCTCACAAATCTTTAGGAAAACATTAAATATTCAATATGGACCCGATACTATATCAAAGTTTAGACATTATAAAAAAAATTATGTCTAAAGCTGGCCAAAGTAGAAAATCATTTAACTTTCTTATGTAAATAAATCATTTTTTATAGTGCGATGTTTGTAAACTGTAATATTTAACACAGCATTAACTTTCTTATGTAAATGTAAATCTGAAGGGGTAATTCCTAAAGTTTTGCAACTAAAACCTCCAATTCACTCTCAGAGAGCTGAGAAAATTACTCAGAGAGCAAGTGAAGCTCTGTTAAGAGAAAGAATAAATGCTCAAAGGTTTTCTAAGTATCAAACAATACATTCAATTAATAATGTAGAATGTCTTCTAAAAAAATAAACTTACTGAGGATGACCAAGTAAGAGTTTCTCAAGCAGTAAGAAAATCATATTCAGCATTACATGGAAAAATAAAAGAATGTCAAAAGCTCAAACTTGCTAACCTACATGGGCATATCAAAAATCATAATGTACCAAGCAATGTAACAGCTTCATTTGTCAAAAATCTAAGTTCTAAATATATAACAGATACTAAAATTTCTGTTCTTGAAAGAGGATTAAACTTTTCCATAAATCATCTAATATCCACTTATTACATATAATGGCAGTCACTGAGGAAGTGACTCAAAAATTGCCTTTAGAAGAAGCAGCAGAATTACACTGGAGAATAAAAAGAACACTTGACAAGCAACAAAAATTGAAGTCAAACATATCCTATGGGGAGAGAAAATCAATTAAATCTCTCAAATCAGATAAATCTATAATTATTCTCCCTGCTGATGAAGGATACAACTGATTATAACAACAAAATACAAGAATTCCTCACAGCAGGCCAATATAAAAAAGGGACAAAAGATCCAATACTAAATACGAAAACAAAGTTACAAGCATTACTCAGAAAGCATCGCAAGTACTTCACTGATTCAGAAAAGAGTAAAATAACATCATATTTCAGCAAAATTCCTCATCATTAAGGTCTACCTAAAATCCATAAGGATCATGTTTCATTAAGATCTATTGTTCTCGAGATTCACCTTGCTACAATATGGCAAGATTTCTTCTCAAAGATCTAAGTCCTTTGCCATGCAAGACCCAGTCTTTTGTCAGGGATTCTAGACACTTTGTAGAATTAATCAAGAACATAAAAATTGAAAGAACTGACTTACTAGTAAGCTTTGATGTGGAAAGTTTATTCACAAATGTACCATGTGAAAGGCATTGTCTATTGTAAGGAAAAGATTAAATGATGATAATAGTTTACAAACAAAAACAGCTCTTCCTATTGATAGCATAAAGGAATTATTAACTTTCTGCATAAAAACTACCTACTTTCAATATAACACAGAATTATTCCAACAAAATCAAGGAATGGCTATGAGCTCACCATTGTCTACCCTAATTAGCAATATTTACATGAAAGAACTTGAAACCACAGCCATAAACAACTCCATATCCACCTAAAGTTTGGCTTCACTATGTGAATGATACATTTGTTGTATGGTTACATGGTAAAGCGTTGCTACAAACTTTCTGGACACACATCATCAACATATTCCCAACAATTAAATTCACAATAGAATCAGAACAAGAACAAAAATTGGCATTCTTAGATGTTCTTGTGACAAGACTCACTCATGGCAAAATCAAAACTACAGTTTATTGAAAACCTATACATACAAGAAAATATCTAGCCTATATATCCATATCATGCCAGAAACACAAAACATGAGGTTATACTATCACTGTGGAACAGAGCAAAAGAAGTTTGTTCAGAAACCAGCGATTTGGAAAAAAAAGGATCTATATAAAGCAAACTCTTATGAAAAATGTTTATCCATCAGCTGTTGTTAAGAAAACGTTAAATAGACAACAAAAAAAATCATCAAGAGAAAAGACAATTATTAGTACTGTAGTGTACCCATACATTCCAAAAATAGCAGACAAATTAAGGAAAATCTGCAATCAGTATAACATCAGAACAACTTTCCAGAGCCATACCACACTATGAGGAATTCTAACATCTACAAAGCCTAAACTTGAAATGCTGAAAAGAAAAAACTGCATATATAAAATACCATGTGAATGTGGAAGAACTTATATTGGTGAGACCAGGTGTCCCATTGAAAAGTGCTTACAAGAACATAAACTGATGATTAAACGAGAGAAAACAGATGTGTCTAAGGTAGCAGACCATATATGTACCAATGAACATACATTCAATTGGAAAAATACAAAAATATTAAATAGAGAAGAAAAGGCACAAAGAAGAAAATTTAAAGAAGCTTCTCACATGACAATGGCAAAAAATCCCATAAGCCAACCTAGTGTGACTATACATAATGTATGGAAACCACTAATCAACTTTTCTCTTAGGAAAAAGTGAAGAAATCAGGAGGAACCTCATAGATAAGCATATAAAATTACTATATATTGTTGCCTTTAGCAGAATGGCTCAATTGGTTAGAGCGTTACTTTAAAATTCAATAATCAAGAATCTAAGGACCCAGGTTCAAATCCTATGCTAGTACTGTCACTGGTCAGGCCAACAACACCTGAAGAAGAGGGGAGAAAAATACATCTTGAAACATTGTGCATATACTAACCTGTTTGCTGTGATATTACTAACAGGTGGTGCATATACCAATCTGTTTGCTGTGATATTACTAACAGTTGGTGCATATACTTAACCTGTTTGCTGTGATATTATTAACAGTTGGTGCATATACTAACCTGTTTGCTGTAATATTACTAACAGTTGAATGTATTTGGAATATTTAAATAAAATTAAACTTTTCTAATGACATTCAACACACATATTAGATGATGGAAATAGTCCAATATAAAAATACAGACCTACCACTTTACTTTAAACAATATAATCACCAGCCACATCATATACTATCAAATAAGGAAATATACTACCACCCATGGCTCAATAAATAAGTAAAATGAGCGTTACTCAATCCGAATAGCATGATCATTCTTTCAATCATCTCTCCATTCAAAAGGTATCTAAGGTGTTTTACATATGACAAATCCATAAACAGATAGACATTTAAATTTTCACAGTCTTTAGCCCATAGCACCAGCCGCAACCGATAGGAAACAAGCATAAATTTAACTCTTATAAAATAGCTTCTGATAGCGAACACACACACGAATATATGATCATGTATGAAATCTTTTCAAAATCACATACGACAATAAAATGTTATATTAGCATTAATTAAATTGTAAATGAATCTAATATCTATGAAAAATTATAAACATTGAATTTCAAATTAGCATAAATACTATCAAGTAAGCCTAACCATTTGGCAATACTGGCATAAATATTTTCATGTATCTATTTATTATTACCAACTAATGAATAATGATAAAGCATGCAAATTTGCACCAATAATATGAGCATGAGAATATATAATATTTTACATAATACAACAAAAGAAAATATTACCATTTTGGTATAACTTATACCAAAAATCTCTGAGACATTCTAGAAAAGATAGGCATATCAATACATAATAATAATAAATCAAATTAATATCAAATTAAACATAAAAGAAAATAAGTAAATAAATACATCTATATATCTATCATATGCAATGGAAGAAATGCATATCAAACCTTCTGTCATTAAAATAAAAATTCCCTTTTTATTTTTTTTTTTTTTTAGTTCATACTTGAAATTTTAAAGTAGAAATCCCCTCATTGCTCACAATGATAAGATGAATAAACAAACATTAAAACATATAAACATTTATTCTGCAGGATAAACATGAATTTGACAAAATAACAATAATCTCCAATGTTTTTGGAACTTCCTAATGAACATTATAAGCAGCTTTTGCACATATTTCCTCAATTTTTTTTTTTTTTATAAACTTTACGCAACTCGGCAATATCATCCAAATAAATGTTTATGATCCACGCTATTTTCAACTTAGTTTTGTCTAAATTTTTAACATTTATAAATTTAAAATGATTAAGATCAAGGCTATTTGGTCATCCATGCTTATGCACATTTCTGATAAATAATTATCAAATGTCCTCAAGTCACACATTCTATCACTTATTTATAAGTGTGAATGGTAAGGTAATTTAGTATACATAATTTCTCCAATAATGTAAAGTATTAGAATGAATAATTTTTCTTTTTCAGCCTTATTTTACATAATAAAATAGATATTTCATTACACAGTTCAGCATAACTTTTCCAGTTATTATCATTATTGTTAATTTATGTAATTCCAGTATTACACTGCTTATTATAAATAAGTTATAGCAAAATTGTATTAGCAATTTTTCTATATAATAACCATGCATTATGAATAAAAGCAAATTCAAATTGTTAGTCGATAAAAGTTGGAACTGGTGTACCTTTAAATGTTTAGCCTTCCATATTGGGCAAGTCTATCTTGTATCCTTCACAATTACACATTGACATTTATGCTTGAGCAGTATGAGAGCAGTTTCCTTAGTAAAAGGGACTTGTTTTATTATATTTCTTTGTTTTAGAAAAATATTTCACCTTCTCTAAAACTTTTTCTGAAGTCTTCTGTCTACTTAGCCATGTCTCTCTTTTTTTTTATATAGTTATAATGAGGCTAATAATATGCAAGAATTTATTACTTGTAAAAAAAAAATGCTAGGAATAGAGTATTGGAAAAAAAAAAAAAATTACAAAGACTAACTAATAATAAATAAAATAAATAACCTTTACATTTTTAAATGAAAGATTTTATGCAATAAATAGTTAATTAAAAAAATCATATTAACTTATGGTGTGTGTGTGTGCATCTGTCTTTCCATTAATCCAGAGGTCTATTAATGACTGAGGTATTAGAAATATCTATGATAAAATAAATAATGTTATTGCAAGATGGATATCCTGAGTGATAATTAGATATATGAATGAGGTGTGAAGTGTGAGATGATGTGAATGGGCATGCACCCACACATACAAGTTAGATCTTGGAATGGCAATAAACAATAGATTAGAAAATTAATGAATAAGCACTCATCATGGCCTGGCAGACAAACAATACTTATTTTCACTAGTTTAGCTCTCATACCAACGACTCCTGATACAATCCATTTCCCTCTCCCACTATTAGATATATATATAATAAAAAAAAAATTTTTTTAATGATTGGTATAGGGTTAGAAAAAAAGACACTCCAATTAACATCCTAAGAACTTTTCAACCGAATTATACATTAAGTTATATCACAATTCATTTTTTTCTATTAGTACCCCTGATCACTATTGGCACAATGTTAACTTCCCACATTCCTTCATGGTACCAATCTGGAAAGTCACAGTATATAGTTTTATATTTTATATAATGATCTGTTTTTCTTATTTATTTATACAAGTATAGTTTTTGAAAAAAAGAAGAAAATAGGTTTTTTCCTCCCCCCCCCCTCTCTTTTTAAGTGATTTTTAAAATAATGAGTTTTCAGAAAAAGTTAACTTTTCTTACCACCATGTTTTTGATATTAAATGAGCAGGAGGTGAGAACACCTAAATAAACAACTTCTAAATAAACAGTTAAAATACTTTATTTTGATATCAAAAAGGAATGAATTAAGGGGTTAAAAATTATTATTAACCATTATATAAAAAATGCAAACACATTTCTACATATGTATATTTGTTCCTGTCAAATTTAAATAAGCTTAATCATATGTATATATCATGGGCAAATTAAAATTTTTGTGCTAAGCGCATAGGATGCAGTGTTTAATATTTAATGACTGGTTGTTTATTTAATATGCAAACAGCTAAATTATTATATGTGTGTATTTGAATGGGCATTAACTTTTGGCAAAAAAATCGATTATAAAATATATTACTATGAGATATGTCCAAGAGAAAATATTTTTGTGTGATGCATATATTATTTGCCAGGAAAAAAGTTTTGAGTTAAATAATAAAATTAATATAAATATGTTGAATAAATGAAAGATTTTAGTATAAAGCTTTGTTAATATAAATGCAAAATAGTATCAAGTGTTATTAAATAAAAAACAATAAATAATGTTCAACATTAAATAATAATGAAGAAATAACAATAGTTTTAAAGACTTATGTTTCCGAATCGATCTTCTGTCTGGGATGAAAATGCAGTCAAACATGAGCATTTGGCTATAAAAATAAAAAGTATTCATATATTTATTAATAATAAAAAGTCAAGATTTAGCTATATCATTGTCTATTTACTGGCATATTATGATCATCATAATATATTGTTCACTTTTAAACACAATAAATTATTATTGACTATAAAGATTATATATTTTCTTACTACCTAGGACAGAATGGGTTAATGTTTAAAATAAGGCATTATTCATATGGTTCTGCACAGGATGGTTAAATGAAGAAATGTTGAGATATATCATCTTCTGTCATTACACTCATGCTCCTTTATGAAACATTTAGGTTTGTATGTATTAAATTCAAATCAAACTAAGATCAATAAAATAATAAAAAAATAGTTAAAATTGTTGACATCAAAGATGGAGTTAGATTTAAAATGTTAAATCTTATTCAAATGACACAGATTACATATGGGTTAGTTAGTTATATTTGTTCAATACTAACTTACTAATAAATTGAATATTCATATTTCATCTGATTGTGACATTTATTTTTTAGATGCAATACTGAGATGGAGATCAAAGTATCCACAGGACAACCAAGAAAACAAATACAAAGTATAATATATTGCATAGGTATCTATCTTATAAGGTGGGTGTTAATAAGGCAAATCAATTTTAAAACTCACACCTACATACACACACACATACAGTCTTTTGCTTTATTAACTTACTTGTTTGATGTTGACTTCAGTGTTGTGATGCATGCTAATAAATATAGCATTCAAAATTTTTAAAGAAAATTATTTAAAATGGAGTAAATAGCACAAAATAAAGTATTAAATGTAATAATAATAGATAATGTTCTAATTTACATAACTTATTAAATATCATATTTTAAAATATTAATAAATAATATAATAAGTTTGTTAACCAGGTATTGCAAATAATGTTTGCGTAGTGGTTATTATTATCACAGATTAAAAAAAATAATTTGGAATTTTATTAAACTATATAAATAATAAATATGTGTCTGTATTTATCCTAATGTTTAATGGCAGGTGGTGCCCACGTCAATTAAATTAAATTAAAATAAATTTAACATATGCATAAGCATAATCATTTTATAATTATTTTATTTGTAAATTTTTATCATTACCAATGCATGGTACTGAAATTGATATTACAAACATTACTAAATTACTATAGTGGTCAAATGTCCAATACAATTTATTTTTTTGTAATGTTGTCACAAATACATAAATAAATAATCTTATTTGGATTGATTATTTATTTATATTACAAATACCCATCTGATTGGTATAGATGAATGGCATGGCTGACCACACAACTTTTTCTGCTTTCTTTATACATTGTGATTGCATACTAAAAAAAATTTATGAATCAAAAAATGTAAACTGAAAATGAGAGGAATGAAAATTAGGAGATCATTGCAGAAAAAAGTTCAGAAGAAAATAGCATAAAGGAAGAAGATGATATAGAGATTTATAATATGGATAGTCTAGATAATAAAATATATAAACAAATGGGACAAAACAGACAAATAAAGGCATAAAAAATTTCTCAAGAGAATGCTGCAACATTTTCACAATTGGGCATGATTATCACATTATTCAAACTGATGAATTTAAAGATGAAAAAGCAGATGAAACATATTGATCAAATGATTAAAATTGGCAAAAGCAGACAAATCAAAAAATAATGTACCTATATAAACCATATGGATTAAAACAAAAGACTGATGACTGTTGGATTAAAACAAGATGAAGATAATAAACTTAAATTTACCAATGACTGCTAGAAATTAATCACCAAATGGCAGAAGATGTATCTCTTGAATTAAAACAAAAAGAAGATAGTGGACTAAAACTATTAAAAGAAGTTGAAATTGAACAAAAACAGATAAAAATAAAAGACCAAATAGTTAAAATTAAATCTGATATATTAAAACAAGATGAAGATAATGAACTAAAACTACGTGACAAAGTAGACATTTAAAAGGACTAGGTTCAAATAAAAGACCAAATGCTAGAAAATTAACAGTGACATAAAACAATGCATAAAAACTGGATAGACTACCAGTCATTTGCAAATGTACTTCCAGCAAAATTTGAGTCTTGGCAAGAAGCAGAAAAACTATGGCAGAGAATTCACATCGATCACTATGGTCTGATTCAAGAACAATTATTTCTGCTAGCGGTGGATGCCTATTCAGAGTGGGCCAAATATAAAATAGTTAAAAACACAGGTTTGGATAAAACCATTGACAAACAGATGGAGACTTTTGAATACCATGGTCTCCCAGAAACCCTAGTATCTGACAATGGTACAGGTTTCAGTCAGAAAAGTTCATGTACTCGATGCACGACTGGCCAAGAAAACTGTGTAAAATTTAAAGTCCGCCATCAATAAAATGGGAAAACAAAGTCTGCATAAAGCAGTCTTCAATGTGCTTCTTTATCAACACTCTACACTCACAGCTAAGTCAGGTAAATTACCCACAGAGAAATATCTAGGTCATAGACTGTGGACAAAACTCTACAAAATTATACCAACTAAGGACACCAATGCACCTTCAGGCATAAACTATAATTTTTCAGCACAAGTTCACATATGGATTAGAAATAATTAGGACAGATTCTGATTAAACACAGAAATTGTGCAACATCTAAGCAAGTAAGTGTTTGCTGTCCAAATGGAGAATGGAAGAGTGTTCTGTAATACAACAAATGCTGCAGCCATTTCCAAAAAAAGATAAACAGTGATGCAAGCCCAGATGTCAATACTAAACAAGAAACTGAAATCACATAAGTTGCCAACAAGATACCTAATACTCCAGAACAAGAAAACACTACACACATGGAATCAGACACCCCCCAATGTTCAAAGAGGGAAAGAAAAATTCCCTCCCACCTCAGTGATTATGTGCCTAAGTTCAGAGAACAGTAAAAAACTAAAATACTAATCTCTGAACTTGGGAAAGGTAGGCTAAATGTGTGTGTATATTTATGTATACACAAAATAAGTATTATTAGTTAAATGATATTATAACTGTAAAAAGTTGTTTTTCTCTTCACTAGTAAAAATTGTAATTATAAATATGCGACTTTTTTCACATTAAATAGTGAAGCTATAATTATATTATAATATGTAATAGATCTGCTTAGCGCTTTCGAGATTTAATGTTCGAATCTTGTACTCATAGCTCTGTGAATGAATACTGTTGTGATTTATTGTACACATAAGCAGCTACAGGTCATGTATTTGAACCCAGTTATGTCCAAATAATTTGTACAGAGAAGAGTGATGCCAAAAGAAAAGTTAAAGAAGTTTTTTACATTGCAAATGATCTCAGTGCCATTAATGGAAGAGAGGCATGTTTTGCCCTTTCCAAACAATGGACTAACTAATTAAAAATTCAAACTCATTTGCATATGTGTACAATAAATCACAACACTCTTCATTCACAAAGCTATGAGTATGAGATTCGAACATTAAATCTTGAAAGCGCTAAGCAGATCTATTACATATTATAGTATAATTATAGCTTCACTATTTAATGCAAAAAAAGTCGCATATTTATAATTATAACTGTAAAACTAAACATGTTGCTAAATATGTGTATATTTATATATACACAAAATAAGTATTATTAGTTAAATGATATTATAACCATAAAACTAAATGTATGTGTGTGGATGTCAATGGCATTCTCAGTATTTTATAAAAGCAATTAGTCTAATTAAATAGTTGAATTAATGAAAAAACTATAAACTAACTTATCAAGAAAGTTAGATGAATTCAAGCAAAGGATAACAACCCTTAATGCTTAGTTCATGATCAGATTTAATGATAATAGAAACATTGCTTAAAATAAACAATTCTAATATAATTGCCTTATCTGATCAGGGATTGAATATGATAACTCTAGAGATGATCAATCAAGGGAGTCGACCCTTAAAACAATGAGAGTGGAAAAAGATCTAGAACAGAAAGGAGACAGGACACTTGCTAAGTAAAGCTTTTGAAAGGCAAATATGCCATTTCTTCAGGTGCTCCAGTCAGTTCCCTCCCTCACTTTAGCCTTGTGGAGAAGTTTATTCCTGGACATGTAAAAGTAAACTTAAGAACAGTATAACAGGTTGTATTGATCTTATTATTATTTTGATATGCCTTTGGCTCTTATTGTATTTAGATAGCATGTGCGTATAATTGTCATGTATATATTGTAACCTATAAAGATAGCGAGAGGGAGAGGGGTAAGTGAAAAATGGTGATGGAGAAGATGAAAATAAAAGATGAACGAAAGAAAGGAAGAGAAATGGAATTGAAGAAGAGATGAGAAGAGGATATGATATAAGATGAAGATAGGATGAAGAAGAGAGACAAATTAATTAAGCAGAAGTAGAAAAAAGATGAAATGGTGAAAATATTAGACAAAATGAAGATGACTAAATGGAAAAGAATGAAATGAAATGGAGATGACAAAATGAAATGGATTAATCTATTCTATTAGAGTAATCTATTAGAGATGTTAAACTAAGATGCTTATACTATTAGAGAAACTAGACAAAAATTATGGAATGGAAATTATAAACTAATCTATAAGAGACTCCTAACAACTTGGCTCAGTGGGGTTACAATAAAAATCAAGGGTGAATGATGATTCAGAGATATACAATCAGATAGAGACCAAATCCAATACCAATGCAAATATAACTATTATAGCATATTAATAATTTAACATAGATAATATAAAGATAATTTAAATCATTAGTTAATAGTTATTAGAATCTGCCTATTATCAGATCATACACTCTGAATAACACAAATCATACTTTGTTGGAAGGACTATCTCAAAAAAATTATAACTAACAAGGCAACAAGAATAACCAATCTCAGGGATTTTAAAACTAAACTCTTGTGCATGATAAAAGTTTAAGTTGCCTAATAAATGATTGCTTGGATTAATAAACAAGGGAGCAATATCTTGGCCGACTGTAAGATAACTATCTAATGTTCAATGATGGAATAATAAACAAAAATATTAATCCAAAGATTTGATTAATTAATCTAAATTTAAATTAATATTGGCCTATTACCCAAGAGATCTCAGTCGAGCAAGGAAAAGGACAAGGGTACTTTTTATGCCTTTCCCCATACTCACAGACAATCTACTAAGGACCCTAAATGTAGATGGATTATAATTCTTTAAATATATAAGATGATGATAGATAATGTTCAGCTTTAAAAATAAATAGTAAATACTCTTCTGATGCACTAATATTTTTCATTTCACATTGCATAATCTTCAGTCTAAGAAGATATAATAGTAACTTAAAAATCAACTTTAAAATGAGGATTCTATTAAATATCTGTAATTCAGTGATTATCTGTTACTGTGATTCAATCTGAGAATCACCTAGATTAGTATGGCTTTAAATAATTTAAACCAGTATAAAAATATATTTTATATACTTTATGAAATTTTTATGAACCTTTGGAACTCAAGACAATATTATTTCATATAAAAGTAAAACAAACAGAAACAAAACTTTTAAAATAATAATAATTTGGTTTATTAATAACAATAAAGAATAAAAAAAATATTTACAAACAAAAATAAAAATTACTGGAATAAACATTGCCAAGATAGCACTGGTATCTTTTAAAAACATTTTGACTTTCAAACTTTGTTTTGACTTACAAAATTATAACATTGTATCAGCTAAAGTTGCTGAGTATTCCTTTTTAACTTTTTTTTAAAACTGTTTATTTTAATAAACACACATACACACACAAAAAAAATACAAGAGTAAGGCAGAGGCTATTTGATATTAATCTCTTCAAATAATTAAAGATTCTAAATCTTTAATAACCTTAATTACAATGGCATGAGTTTGACAAACATAATTCTATTTTGATTGGAATATTCAATAATACTGTTGTGTCATTTAACAAACAGAATAGGTTTAAATGTACTACCCTAAGTTAAGCAAACACTAAGCTGGGACTAGTATATACAGCATATATTGTAAATTATCATTAGTTTGGATTAAGTTTAGCACTATCAAAACCTATTTATAGTCTCATAGTCATAGTAATTACTGATGAATAGGAGATTGGTATAAATATAAGTTTATTTAAATTCATATGATGAGTTAGATAGCCCACTTTCTTGAGAGCAGAAAACAAGATTCCTTTTGTTTATGGAATTGGAGTTGTTGGCTATATGCCATACCTCCTTTATCTTGTGCTTGGCATCATTTTTCTCAATGCATGAAATGCAGATTACTGCGAGTTCACATGTATGGATTTGTATTCTGAATTATCTCTGACCCTTTCATAAAAATATTGGTGTTGTGATAGCCTTGTAGCATATCTGGAATGTGTCTCATTATTGTAGGTTACATTGCATCTGGCTTGGGTGCCTGTGATGTTGTATAGTATGTGAAGTGTTTGTTCTGTAGGGAGTTTATCTTATTCTAGTTGTTTATTAGTCTGTTTATTAAATTTAATATTTTAATATATTGCAAATCATTTATTTGTAAAATAAACAATTTGGTATTTTATTGTTAATTAATGTAGTATGGTAGTTTAATTTTTAAAATAATATATCTCATTTTAAATATTTCTGTCTTAAATTTGACATTTTAAACTTTCAAAAACTTGCTTGCTTCCAATCATTTCCTAGCAACCAGAACCAAATTTTTCCATACAAATCTAAAGAGTAAAGTATTATGGGTAAAAAAAATATGAAATCACAATCACATGGCAGAAACTTATAAATACACCACTTGTCAAAATTTGTTTAGTTTTCTTTAATTACAGTGTGTTGAAGTAATATGTTGGATTTAAACCTGGAATTAACCACCAATAGCATGACTGAATAGAAACTGGATAGCTTTGAAGGAAAATCTACATCATTCTGAATGAATAAGTTAAATTATTAACAACATTTATCATTCAGTGATGCATTTAAAGGAATGGAATTTAAATATTTTGATTCATTCGTATTAAAATTGCTTATGGAATGCTTACAGCTTGTGCTAACACTGTAATAATTATTCAACTCTTCTCTAAAAATTAAAATCACTTATTTGGAATTATATTTGTTGCATCAATCTGAAGTTTCTAATGAATTATAAAATTCATAATTGATTTATGGATCCCCATTTTGTTTTAATTTTATATTTGTGAAAACTACTTAAAACAATAGATATGTCTTATAAATAAATTGGAGTCAATGTATTAATTAATTACTTGGTCTTATCTGTTGTGAAAATGACTTGAACTCTAGTGGATCATTATAAAATTGACTTAAAGCAATGGATCAATAAATTGCTATATATTATATTGGTGGAAAGCTACTTAAAACATTGGATATTTTTGTAAAGCTAATTTAGTCAATGGATTATTATTTATGTAATATTACAGTAACCATAGGAATCCAAAAAAATAATGAATTTATACTCATTGGTATTATAATTCATAAATATGTCTAGAGATATTATAATGTACAAGAGCTACTTCTTCAAATGGACTAATTGCTACTGCAATACATGTAGACATACAAATAAATAAATATTGATTTGTTAAATAATTTGGATACTCAATATTAATGAATTTCTGCTATAAAATCTCAGCTTCCACAACTAATTATACTTTTATCTGGATTAAGTGTGTTGAGTGCATCTTTGTGGAATTTTTTACTTTAAAGAAATGTTAAATAATATTTTAATATGATTGTAATAATTAAAAGTGCACTCAGATAAATTTTCTCCGCTGTTTGTTTAATGACTGCAGATTATAAATTTTATATATGTTCTATAGTCAGTTAAGTTGTTTAATGATTTTAAAATTATTATTATTATTATCATCATCATCATCATCATCATTATCATTATTATTATTATTATTATGGTTCAATAAAAGTTCTCCAGAAAGAAAATGTCATCAGGAAGATACAAGTAATATCTTATATTTATTAGGGAAAGTGGATAAATGTGTGTATTTACAATCCTATTCTGTATTGGAGATCAGTTGTGTTAAACTTTAAACTAATGTAAAATAAGCTATTGCCTCAAAATGGTTAATCTCTCATATGTTTTATTGGTCTTTTAAATCAATCTTAGGTTTTTCTATAATAAAAAATATCTAGAATAAATAGTTACTCATGTGAATTCACGATCCCAAAGATTATTGTTTAGTTGAGTTCAATTCCTAACAATATTGTGTTAAAGTTTTAGCCTAATGTAAGCTTAAAAGTATATTATTTTATGCCACTAATATCTGTGGTGGCCTGATCTCATTAAAGTTATATATTTTAAAAATAATCATATAAAGTTGGGTAAATGCTTTATTTGTTAATGAGAGGGTTAAGCAGTAAGTGTGATACTTATAAGAAGAGATTATTGCTATTATGATTATTATTATTACTATCATATCTGACCTTGCCTTTAGAAGTGGACTATTTCAGATTTCTTACCTGATTGGCTAGCACCCAGTTGCTATCCAAAGGTATTAGATCCTTCACTGGGGTTCACACACCAAATCTGTATGTTTCCATTTATAATTATCTTAATTTAAATTTTTTTGAAGAAATTGGCTTTTTTACCATGTCTAGCCTAAACAAAAGTGTACAATATATATATACCAATAATGACTTGTTTGTTAATGTGTAAATGTAAGACAGTAACTTATTAGATATGGTGATGACCTGAGGTCAAGTCAATACCTAAGCAACAAGTGTTGGAAAATGAAAGTAGAATTTACTATGTAATTTTATTACATAATTTTATTACATAATTTCAATAACAACCATTAATTCACACAACAATAAGCACATACAGTGATGGAAAAGAAAATTGAAAATGTGAGTTTGCTAGACAATGGAAATGTGGCCCAGTATAAAAACAAACCCAGTTCATTTCCTTTCTCTTTCATATTTTATCAAGTGATATGACAACCACAAGCAATAAATAGCTTAAGATCAAGCATTAGAATGAAGAACAAAATGGATGATGTATCCGAAAATACTATCTCTTTTGTGTAAAATTTTAAAGTGCTAAAAGTTGAAGCAAATTATAATAAACATTTAAAGTAGCAAAAATCAAAGAACTTTAGCAGCATAACAAAAGAACAGAAATAATTTTACATCGATAATCAAAGACAAAAGTCTGTGTCATCAATTAAACAAGAAGAAAAGAGAATATTATATCGCCAGCACATACATATAAATGATGGAATAAAATTCTTCTTTGCATAGATTTATTAAACACAAACTAATAAGCTGAAAAAAATTTGATCCTATTTTATAAATTACTAAACAATATATACTGTCTAGATAAATGTGCCATTGGCCAGGGTGCTGTCTTAATTGCCATCAAGCATGATGATTTAACTCATTTGTATGAATAATGCCTAGAAAAAAATGCTTTACATTTTATCTGAAGTATCTGAGTGGGTCCTGGAAGAGAGTAACATCTGAAATGAAAACAACTGCATTCAAGCACATTGTTGGAGAATCTGAGTGAACATCAGAGGATTTATCAGAATGGACTGATGAGGAAATAAATGGATTGTATCAATGAAAGACATTAATGCTAAAATTACAGATTTTAATCAGGAAGATTTAAACAAAATCAAAATTATGTGTTATATATTTATTTTTTTTCTTTATACATTTGTAAAATTCTATTTTTATTACTCTCACACATGGAAGTTTCAATGTGTTTGCAGTCAGAAGAGTCTATTCCACAAAAAGTAACATAGAATGGGGGAAAGGTTTATTAAGCTAGAAAATATTTTTTGTTATAAATAAAATTTAGGTTAATCCCCTCTATAGTGATGTGCCATCTGACAACCATCATCACATAATATGGAATGAGGTAAGAATTTTTGATGCTCTTTCATATTAATTTACATGCAGTAGGATAGGACAGAGTTTATATTATTTGTTTATGTTTAACTAATAATTGTTACATTTAGTTTATTCGGTATGAATGACTAATATTATTGTGTGAAAGACTTTTTTATCCACTTTAGGAAACTTGTACATAGGTAAGGAAGGGTCCCAAAAAGATGGAACATCTCCAGAAAAAATTGGATAATGGAGCTATTGGACATACTGTGATATAATCTTGTAAATAGTTAGCTTCGTGATCATCATGACAATGAAATAATTTTTCTTTTCTTTTCTTTGCTTTAGTTAATCTTATTGGCTTTGTAAATAGGGAGTGTCCATTGATGCATATCTACCATGAGTATGGGTTGGAATAACAAATAATTTTAGTCATTGATGTGATAGAGATACATAGGGAACATATGTAATTATATTTTATGCTGTATCAATAAAATTTGAATTTTTTTCTCTGTTATAAATAAAAATTGTTAATGTGTTTTAAATCAAATTGGTCTCTAGTTTATCAAACTCGTTCATACACTCACTCATCAATTTAAATGACTAAATATATATAGGCGCACACACATGTATTATAATAACATATAACAAAGCAATAGGGTTGGATGTATCTCAAGTCAATGAAAACTTAATTGCTACATAAAGTAAATTCACCCCTGAAGAGAGCCAATGGCAACATTCTCCCTGGGTTTGAATACTGAGGCATAATGGAATCTGAAAGAGGGGTGAGGCATGGATGAACTAGCCTAAATTGTATCTAGATTTACTGAACAAACTAAGAGCTAACCCATTGGTGGATATGATAATTAGATGTGTCCCCCCTCTGGTGGAAAACCCAGACCATTACAATATTGTAACTGGTTGAAATAATACATGGCGCATAGCAACATAGTTGTGGGTGTACATATATATATAAAGTTGAAAGGAAAAGTAGAAATAAACACAGACTTAAATTTTAGTAGATATTTTCTATCTTCCTGAAATAATAATCAGGGATTAAATAATTCTGGATTTAAAATAAAATTTCATTATTAAATGAACATTTAAAAAGGTCTGAATAAATATTAATATTGTATTATTATTATTCTTATTTTGAACTTGAAAAAAGCATGATTTATTTTTGAAATGTTGCTTGTATACATTTCTTTTATCTATTTTTAAAAATCTTTGTACATTAAAAATTCCAAAAAGTAACTTTATTTAAAAGTGATTTTAAAAGAATAAAAACACATAGCCAACACCTTTGATAAAATTTCAAAGTTGCTTTTGAAAGGATTAGTGATCTTTTTGAAAAGATAAAAACAACAACTCTGTTTTCAATTAAGATGTTTTTATCACCTCAGATGACTTATAAAAAGTGTTGATAAAATATCAGTTCAGTCTGGTTTAAATTTTTGAGAAGCATTTAGGTAGAAGCTGTAGCCAGAGAGATGGCTTACAGAATTATACAGAGAACTGCCATGATATTGTAAGAATGCAAGGAAACAGCTGCTCTACAGTTCAATGGTGGAGTTTGAATTCACATGGAGAAAAATGACCCACTTCTTTGTGTTGAAACTCATAGCCTTAAAAGTGTTTTGGAAAACAGCTTGCTGGCCTAAAATATATCAAATCCTAGACCAAGTGGGTCAAATTGAATGCCAATAATTTACCTTACTATGCCTGTTCCTGATTGTATCTATCCTGGAATGACCAAGCTCACCAATAGAAACTTGGCTTGTTGGCCTGAAGTCTACCAGCTTGCCCAATTCCATCAGCTTAATGAAGAAGTAGTTATATGTATGCTGATGTATTTATATCCAGAGAAGCACAGATAAATGTATATACAGCTGAGTATGAGTGAAGTTATATTTAATAATAATGAAATTTTAAATAATTTTTCTTAAAAAATGTCATTCTAAAAAGTAATATTTATAATACAGAATAGTATTATATTAAATTGCTTAAACTATATTTTTATAAAAGAACAACATAAATAAATAACTTTACTTGAATTTAAAAAATCTAAAAGTCAAAATTAACAGTTAAAAGATATTTTAAAATCTTTTATAGAAGCAACCTGTTATTGTGAGACATATATAGAACAGTATAATTTTAAAATAATCATTTGTTGAAGGAATATTATTAAAGACATTTATTTAAAAAGGAAAAATTATTATGGACTGTCTAAGAATTAAATAACATGATTTACATTTTTTTATACTTTCAATATTGAATTAATTATGGAAAGTGTATTTTGAATAGCTTTTATTATTGTAATAAATTAAAATATGATGTAAACATCAGTGTGCACATATACATGCACTCACATATATGTAAAATTTTAATTAAATTTTTTTTCTGCATGATAATTCAAATATGTCTAAAAATTATAATGCCACATGAATGTGTGCATATATATATCAATTGTATTTCAAATACCAATGTGTGTCAGATAGACACATATGTAAAATTTTCATCATTTATTTTATAATTAAATGTCAATTCAAAAATGTTCATTTTATATTAAGCTACATGTCTGTGTGCTGTTTGATTTTAAATAAACCTATTGGAGCATTAATGTAAATCAATTTAATAATTTGAATTTTGTAAATCACATATATGTAAATCACAATGTGATAATTTTATTATTATTATTATTATTATTATTATTATTATTATTATTATTATTATTATTATTATATTAATCAAAATCATAAGGATTAAATGTGTATGGCCATGTTCTACAGACCTTAATATTTTTTGATTGATTGTTATTAATAAACTTGAATTCAATTGTTAAGATTGTATTAAATCATCATTCTCTAGTCACCATAACAGTTATAGAGCTTTCTCTGGCTAAATTTGAGTATAATGGTTAAATATATGAACAGAGATGTATATTTAATGCTTAAGGGGAATCCAATGATGATCAATCATCATTATCCTGGTTGGTGTATCAGATTATATTCCTTAAAGTCTGCCTTATATTTTATTTAATTTAGTCTCTATTAGAATTTAAGTTTATAGTTGGCAGTACATTAATAGTACTAAATGGCCAGAGCATTGATGATGATTAGCATATTTAATATCCCTGAATTGTTTAGATTTTTCTCATTATGTATTCTGATGAATTAGCATTTAAGTGGTGCATCCAAAGTTATGTTTAAATAATTGCCCAAGCTGTCAAAGGCTCAATAGTTAGTCTGGTCTACAGAAGACCCATTTCCAATCCAGTCACTAGATTGACTGTTGATTTATATTTTGTATTGTTCAAATCCAGTCAAAAGATGGACTGTTGATTTATTATATTGATTTAATTTTGATTGATCATTCATGATGATGAATGGTTATTTCTTTCATGAGTTATACTTATTTGATAATGTTGGTGGATTTATAATTAATCATAACTGATCTCTTCTGAACTAGCTGGCTGATTTTTGGGATTTCATGATCTCACTTTAATATCTTTACCAATAATATTTTTTTTAATATTAATATTATTACTGTAAATTTTATATTTATATCTTGATACCTCCATCTGATACCTCCATCCTGTTACAATATATAATGTTAAATACAATTATTTATAAATAGTAATTGCTGTTATAGTAAATAATAAATATATATATATGTGTGTATTTATATTAATTAAATATATACTACTTAATATTTAGACCTTTCTCTTACAATGTTAGCAAAAATATATTACCTGTCTAGTATTAAAAATGTTGAAGAAAAGTGAAGAAAACAATATTCTCCAACTTATTTTATAGGTAGTGAGTGAAGTAATGCTAACATGAATCAAATGAAAACTATTTCTCAATCAATAAGACTGAAGTAGGTCTTTTCTCACCATTAGAAGAATCCCATATGGAAACTCATATGCTACCTTAATGTATTGTGGCAGTGTACTATAATAAAATGATAGAAGAGAGTTGATATAATAAAAGCCTATATTCATAAAGCCACTCAGAAATATAATCATCTAAGCTAGTCTTCAATTCTAATTTTATACAAAATTGTAAAAAATGTAATGTGATCCAATAAACAATTTATTTTATTAATACTTTTGAATATCTTTATTACTTTCATAAACCAAATAATCGAGTTTATAATGCAACACATCACTCTCTCAGAAGAATGTGTTCTTTTGTTTCAGCATATTAATTTTAATTCATAACATGGTGTGTCTAGTTATCTTCACTTTCATGAGTTGGCAAGTCTAGTAGTTTCTTCTTTTTCATTATTTTTTTATTGAGGGCTCTTCAAGTGACCTTTAATTTATAGTGGATTATTTATCATCATTTTCACCATTATTAATTCACTGCAGGATGAAGATGTCTCCATGTTTAAACCATAATTTCTCTTTTCCACATTACACCAACAAACACTTATTTTATCCATCCATCTCATATGTAGTTTCTTTCTAGGTCTTTCACAGTCTCTTGGGATCCAGTTTAAAGCCTCAGCTGTAAATTTATTATCATCATCTCTAGCAATATATTCAAGCCAACTCCATTTCAGAATCTTAATTCTTTCAATAAAGTCAAATATACCTATTTGTTTTTTATTCTCATACATTATTTTCTATCTCTTAGTATTGCTCCCAATACACATCTCTTTATATTTCATTCAGTGGTCTGAAATTTCTGCATTCCTCTTCTATCTATTAAAATTCAGACTTTCCAAAAATAGCAATACTCTATCATTTATTTATATGTTGAAATGGCCACAAAGATACATACACTGACAGTTATACTTAATATTTTAATTAATTAATGACTAATTCCAATTTATAATTAATTCAAAACTTTATTTAAAAAAATGCCAAAATATATTTATAATACATTCATAGACAATATTCCACCATTTGTTTATATATTAACTGTCCAATTTTTTATGTAGTAACATTTGCATTTGTTATTTTAATGAATTGTTGTATACATATTTAATAGATAGTCATTGTGCTGCTTAATATTGAGCATAGCACACAAAATAATCTTTTTTAAAAATAAAATATTATTTTTGATTAATGCTTGTACGCACAAATCTTAACTTGTTATATATATGAAATTTTTTTTTTTTTCATATAATAAACTTTTACCTATTAGTAAAAAAAAAAAGGACAGAGATTTAAATAGAATATATTTTCCAAGAAAATATAAACAATTTTGTTTTTATAAACATTTTAATTATCATATTTCTTATCACTATTTATAAAGTCGTCTTTGACTTTTATCGTATTGTTCTGCCAGTCTAAAACAATCAGCTAATTTAAATATAATTTTTTTTCCAAAAATAAAGTTTTTAAATAATATTTTTCTCATTCTGTACAATATAAGTAATAAATATTATACTAAATAGATATATGTGTGTGCGTTTATATGTATGATTACTATATGCATACGTACTATGTATATATGGGTAGACTACCTTTAATTCGAACGTCTCTAATTCGAAAACTAGTATATTAGCTAGATAAAGTGTGCTGCATGGTATTCTAATGGCAGACTCTAGAATTCAAAATCCTTAGATTGGTTCCCACTATAGGACTCAAACTTAATATGAACTCCCAATCAATAAAACCATTTGATTTTTTTTTTTAATTATTAAGTATTGTTTGACATATAAAATTATTGTGCAGATATAAATATAAACATATTGGTATTTCAAAGTATATTGTTAATAGCAAAATAAATGTTTACAGAAAAAGTATTTTATTTTATATGTGCAAACTACATTGCATATAGATAATAAAAAATAATGTTAATTTTGGGTTTAGTCCGATGCACTCATGGATGCTATCAAAATATGCAAGGCCAATGAATAAGTTAAACTATTATCAAATACAAAGTATTTTCACATAAAACATTAGTATTAGTTGGCCAGGAAGCTCAATTCAGGTAAGCTTGGTCATCAGGTTTCTGAAACCACACAATAGTAATACTTTGGGAATTTATCAATTGTATCGTTACTGGGTTTGGATGTCATGTCCAATGTTCAGATTGATGATTGTTACTAATGGACTTCCATTGATGGCTTAGTGACTCTGTCTAGGAACTGCTTTCTATTTATTTTTAACACCTTGTGGAATAGAGTAATCATAAACATATGACCAATGACGTGGGGAAAAATGTATGATCTCCAAAATGCACATTTATTTACTGAATCAGCACTCATTAGTTGGCCCAGATCACAATCTCTTACTCATATCTTTATCAGTGTTCAGTATATATAAATAGACAAATTTAATTCATATGTCCAACTTATTGCTCTCACAACTTTGACACAAGCTATTTAATGGAAGTATATTAGTAATTTTTATTAATCATTCATTAGATTAGAGATTATTCACAATGAATAATATTTCTGTAGTGTAATTTTCATTACACCATACCCTTTCACAAAGTGTTAAAAGCAGATAAAATCTGTTCCAAGCTTGTGTAATAGTGGTACAATAAAAATTACACTGCAGAAATATTATTCATTAAGTATTGTACCGGTCGAAAATATATGTCCATCCAACAAGCTTTAGAATCTAAGCAAAAGTACCCCGAATCCAATCATGCCCGAGATACACATGAATTCTAACCTGTTTGCCCATTCCCCAAATCTATAACACTATGGACAACACTCTACGGTGATACTACATAAATTAATTACTTCCAGGCCCGATGCTACATCGTTTTGCATGAGAACTCAGCTGATGATGATGATGAGAGATTGAGTGAACCCAAGATATAAGTTAAAACATACATAAATAAATATATTAATGAGATTCGAACAACTGGATTAAAGTTTAAAAATATAAATATTTATTTTGACAAAAATTCAAGATTTTATATATATAATCAACTTCACGCCTTAAAGCTTTATTTTCATTATAAACATTTAACAAACTTGATACAATTGTTTTATTTTAACAAAGATTAATTTAGTGCAGCAGTTACAATACTGAACATATATTTAAAATAGGTTTTTATTTAATATTACAAAAAGATTTGGGTGGTTGGTGTACTTTATATATTTAGAAACACATGTAAAAATATAATAATAAGAATTTTGCTGCTTATAAGACTTGAATATAATGCCCTTGGCATTGGATACATATTTTCATTTATAGACTTTATTTACAACACTAAAATGAGGAAACATTGTGATCAAAATATACTTAAAAACATTTATTTTACATTTTCGACATTTAAAAATAGAATATAGCGAAACACTAAAAAATATGGGCACAGCTTATTTCAATAAAGGGGAGGGTAGCTTCATGAGAGGTTGGATTTAAAATCCAACTAAAAATATTTAAAGAGAAAAACGTTTCATTATCTCATATCATTACGATTTATTTTGTCAAACAGGCTAAAAGAAAAACGAGCTATAAGAAATTGCGTTGCTAGCATTGTCAGTGAGAAAAAAAAATGGCAGCTTTGGCCAAGAATAAAAACATTCTCCGATTATTAAGGTGGTATGCCAGCTTTATGCTAGAGCAGTACCGAAAAAACGGAATGGTCGGTGGAAAGTTGCTATGGATCCGGTTTACTGTAAGTCCATGCAGAGCTTCAATTACACTAACTGGCTTGTTCCAGGTGGTAGATGTAGACCCTTGTTATGAACAAGAACAATAAAAGATGGAAGGCTTCAAATCCCTGAAATGAGGTTCAGGCAAATCAAAGCAGTATATAAATATATACTTGGAGGAGAAGAATGACAAATGAGGACTATCGTGACTCCCTGGAATGAGGTACAGGCGAATCAGATCAAAGCCCTATGTGGTTTATTAATAAACTGGCATATGCCAGCAATGCTATTATAAAATCATTGGATTTAAAGACTAAGTATAAAGCCTTAAATAGTACAAATACGTAATGATATGTTAAAATAATGACCCATGTAAGATAGAAACATTAATCAGAAGTTAAAACTATTATTAATGAAGCGTGAATTGCTCCCCCTTCTTGAATCAATATTTTGTTTAACATATTAAAAAAAAAACTAAAATGTATGCACTTGAAAGTGCGAACAATAAAATAGATTTAAGTAGCCAGCCTTTTGGCGATGATAATTTATAAAGAAATTAACCAAGATAAACAGACACCAATATCCACCCCAGATTGCAAAGCATTTATACATTTTGTATAAATTTACGATAAAACATTTATTTAAAAGCAGGTATTCCTTTAAAATACCCTTTAACCCTTAAACCTCTAATTTTATCATTGGTTGTATCAGATAAAAATCAAATCTTTTAATTGGCCAACTCACAAACTGAAGACAAAGCCTATTGTTAAAACATATTCGCCTATAATATTAAATTCAACTCAGATACGTTTATAAAAAGTATATAATTAATTTTTAAGGTTGTGAAGACAACGAAAGTTCTTTCAAAAATAAATTGCTATTTATTTATTCTAAGATATTCAATATCGGCAACATAAAAGTTATAATGTAAACAAAAAGATCGACTTTTACGTTATAGAAAAGTAAATATTTCTTTTTATTACAACTTCAATATTTGTACTAAAATCTTCAATATTTTTCGAAAATAATTTTGTTTTTTTATTATTCTCTCTGAAAATTATGTTTAATTTCCATAAATATTATTTAATAATAATTTAAATCGTATTCGAAATGAAAATCTCAGCGTTTTTCTTTATTTTCTTTGATCAGGCAGTTTCTTTGTTCTTTCCAGCCAATCAGAATGTCTTTTTCGGCTGAGAGCATGCTAAGAACCAATCACAAATAATGTTCCTTCTTTGTTTAGGTTTAAATGCGTTTTTTTTCTATTTTTTACTTCTAAAATAAATCGGAAGATGTCACCATCGTACAGAACTTTTAAAAACGAATTCAATACGTATTTAACGAATTTTTTCGTATGAAAACGGGCTGAGTTAGAGTGATTTCAGATGTCGACGAGGAGCCTCGTTTGACGCGGGAAAAGGGTTAAAATACAAACTCAATCTTACAAACTATTTAGACATAAATAATAAGAACTCATTAATCCCCCCCCCTTCTATTCCATAGTGGGATATAGAAGTTCGTAAAACTGGATTTGATTAGCTTTTACAAATAAAAGTTTAGTGAAAAATATAAAAATATTATTAAAAATAAATTATAACTGCACTAAAGTGTAAAAGAAAGTAAGAAGCGTGAGTTGGATGAAATATTTTATAGTAGTATTAATTTATGTTATAGAGAATCGATATAAAGAAAAGAATTTAACATGCTCGCTGATTAGCGAGTTAAAAAGAGATTTAACATAAAGAAAACAGTAATTTTAAAGATTTAAGAGTTAGACTTCAGGTAAGGTGATGACAATGACTATAGGCTTGTTACCTCATGATTCTATGAGATGAAGTGGGCACGAGTCTTCTGTGGCAGGCGGCATTCTTTGATTTAACATGTCTTGGCCTCAATGGTTCTTTGACAGCACTGGAACACTTGAGTGGTAGAAGCTACATCTCTGCATGGCAAAGAGTGGGGCTGAATATGGAGGGGATGGTGGCCCAAAATTTTAACAGATGTGGAGTCAATTAGCGACTATTGACCCAACTCTGACACAATAGATTATTGGCCCTATTTATACAAACCTTGAGCTATTCAAAGAATATTTTTAATTAAAACTTCTTATCTTTAATTTACAGAAATATTTTCTGTATTGTTAGTGGAGATGCAATTGTTAGATAACTGTCCAAAAATAAATTCAAATCAATTTCCAGATTGGAAATAGATTTGATAAAAATGTTAACAGCTAACTTAAAATCAATTAGCTTTGTTTTAAATTTTACTTTAATTAAAAAAATTCTTTTTTAATCATGAAACAAAGTAATGTTCCCACCCCTTTAATTATTCCACAGTCGGTGATTGCATCTTCCATCTTGAATTTTTATGTAGTTTTATAACGAAAAGTACTTACAAAATAAATAAGATATAATCAAAGAAAAAAATACAAATTTATTTACAATATTGTTTGTGCTTTTATATATATATATAAAAGCTCCATTAATATATGTACATATCTGAATCGCATCCATAAAAGTTAATATTTAAAATTAAATAAACTTTTTTATTTGAGATTTACATTTATAAATTTTTATAGATGCTTCTCAGAAATATACATGTGACAAAAAAAACAGGATGAAATGTGGGTTAAGTGGTAGAACAGTGAAGCTCAATCTTGGGCTAAGATCGACTGCTACAGTATATTGGTCTAATAAATGACTAATAGAAATTATTAATATACTTTCATTAACTGGATTTTTGTCAAAGTTGTGAAAGTTGTAAATTTGACACTTATCAATTAAACTAGAGTAATTGGCTATCTCTATATAATGAACATTAATAAATATATATTGTGATCTGGGCCAACTAATGAGTGCTGGTTCTGCACAAAATATGAATTTTGGGAATCATATATCTTTTTAATATGTCTTTTGTCATATGTTTATGATTACACCCATCCACGAAGTATTAAGAGTGGATAGAAATCAGTCCTTATCTTGCATGACAGTAGTATAGTGAAAATTACACTGCAGAAATATTATTCATTAAGTGAATAATCTTTAGTCTAATGAATGACTAATAAAAATTAAATGTTTTTATACTTACAAGTATGTTTGTGCATGCATTTATATATGAGTCTGATGCTTGTCTAGAATTTCTATCCCTTTGCTTGGTCATTGACCGTTGACTGTGTATTTCTTCTCCTCTGTCTAATTACTGTTCTGGTTTGCTTCCCTATTGGAATTTCTATGTGGATATTCACTCTAGACCTGACTATCTCATTCTTATCATGTTGTAGATTTATTGAAATGATTATTTCACAAGCTTTTCTGACTGCTGCTCAGTTTTCATGCTGTATTACTAGTCTCACCCTTTAAGCTTCCTATGCCAGGATATACCAGCTCATATTCTGACCAATATTTATTAGCTTCCTATCAGATCAACTTTAGATGTGACATTTATTTTGTATGATTTCTAATTATCACTTTATTGCTTCTATACAGATAATCTAGACATTCCAAACCAACAAACACATGAATGGTTAATCCTTGGATAGTTATCAAATGAATTATATATAGCATTCAAACCTCATTGAAAACTATCCTTTGGTTGATTCATGCCTTTTGTTATCATTACCACATTTTCTACATAATTAGTTTTCAGAAAATGTATCATGTTTAATATTTTTTATACATTATATACATCTGTATATTTGTTTTTATTTAGAATATACTTTCCATTCCTAGGCAAAATGTTTTCAGTGAGTAAGTAGTGTTTATGCCCTTTGCAGCCATGGGTTAGATTGCCTTACTTCTATAGCTGGTTTTGTATCTGATTTTCTTTTTATCTCCATAAATAGATGCAGTATTTGTTTTCATCCCTATAATGGTATTACTACTGTGTTATTCCACAGATAAGACAATTATTTTGTATAATCAGTTTTTTTCTATTTTTTCCATATTGTTAAGTGGATCAGTTGTACTCTGAAACATGGTCACCCTTCACAAATCCAATTTTTTAAAACTTGATATTCTTTTAAATGCTTAGCCAGAGCCAGCACTTAAAATATCTCTGTCAGGAACCCCTCCCCAAACCCCTGACCATGGTTTCGTGCTTTGGCACTCCTCAGAGAGGTGTCAGGGTAGGTTCAGACACTAGATCTAAAAATACCAACCCAAAGCTAAGCACTTAGCTAAAAGTTATCTATTGAGTGGAAAATCTGAAATTTTCAGACATGTACATGTCTTCAAACCCAGCTATCCAACTCAAATAGCTATATGGGGCTGATAGATCTTCAGCCATGCCACATAGTAGTAGTCATAGCAATATAAAATTGCATAAGACTTTTTGGCAGAGACTATAAATAGTCAAAATAAAAGTCATAGATCAATTCATAGATCACATGACCCTATCTCTTAAGCTTGTAAGTTATAAACAGTGAGGATTGCCAATTCCTCTACAAGCTTTATGATAAATGCTTAGCCAGAGCCAGCACTTAAAATATCTCTGTCAGGAACCCCTCCCCAAACCCCTGACCATGGTTTTGTGCTTTGGCACTCCTCAGAGAGGGTCAGGGTAGGTTCAGACACTAGATCTAAAAATACCAACCCAAAGCTAAGCACTTAGCTAAAAGTTATCTATTGAGTGGAAAATCTGAAATTTTCAGACATGTACATGTCTTCAAACCCAGCTATCCAACTCAAATAGCTATATGGGGCTGATAGATCTTCAGCCATGCCACATAGTAGTAGTCATAGCAATATAAAATTGCATAAGACTTTTTGGCAGAGACTATAAATAGTCAAAATAAAAGTCATAGATCAATTCATAGATCACATGACCCTATCTCTTAAGCTTGTAAGTTATAAACAGTGAGGATTGCCAATTCCTCTACAAGCTTTATGATAAATGCTTAGCCAGAGCCAGCACTTAAAATATCTCTGTCAGGAACCCCTCCCCAAACCCCTGACCATGGTTTCGTGCTTTGGCACTCCTCAGAGAGGTGTCAGGGTAGGTTCAGACACTAGATCTAAAAATACCAACCCAAAGCTAAGCACTTAGCTAAAAGTTATCTATTGAGTGAAAATCTGAAATTTTCAGACATGTACATGTCTTCAAACCCAGCTATCCAACTCAAATAGCTATATGGGGCTGATAGATCTTCAGCCATGCCACATAGTAGTAGTCATAGCAATATAAAATTGCATAAGACTTTTTGGCAGAGACTATAAATAGTCAAAATAAAAGTCATAGATCAATTCATAGATCACAGACCCTATCTCTTAAGCTTGTAAGTTATAAACAGTGAGGATTGCCAATTCCTCTACAAGCTTTATGATCTCTTAGCCAGAGCCAGCACTTAAAATATCTCTGTCAGGAACCCCTCCCCAAACCCCTGACCATGGTTTCGTGCTTTGGCACTCCTCAGAGAGGTGTCAGGGTAGGTTCAGACACTAGATCTAAAAATACCAACCCAAAGCTAAGCACTAGCTAAAAGTATCTATTGAGGGAAAATCTGAAATTTTCAGACATGTACATGTCTTCAAACCCAGCTATCCAACTCAAATAGCTATAGGGGCTGATAGACTTCAGCCAGCCACATGTAGTAGCATAGCAATATAAAATGCATAAGACTTTTGGCAGAGACTATAAATAGTCAAAATAAAGTCATAGACAATTCATAGATCACAGGCCCATCTCTTGCTTGTGTTATAAACAGGAGGATTGCCAATTCCTCTACAAGCTTTATGATAATGCTTAGCCAGAGCCGCACTTAAAATACTCTGTCAGGAACCCCTCCCCAAACCCCTGACCATGGTTTCATGCTTTGGCACTCCTCAGAGAGGTGTCAGGGTAGGTTCAGACACTAGATCTAAAATACCAACCCAAGCTAGCACTTAGCTAAAAGTTATCTTGAGTGGAAAATCTGAAATTTTCAGACATGTACACTCAAACCCGCATCCACTCAAATACGCTGATAGACTCAGCCACCACATAGTAGAGCTAGCAATAAAAATTGCTCTTTTTGGCAGAGACTATAAATAGTCAAATAAGCATGATCATTCATAGACACAGACCCTATCTCTGCTGTAGTATAACAGTGGGATTGCCAATTCCTCTCGCTTTAGATAAACTTAGCAGGCCGCCTTAAAAACTCTGTCAGGAACCCCTCCCCAAACCCCTGACCATGGTTTCGGCTGGCACCCTCAGAGAGGGCCCCTAGACTAAAAATACCAACCCAAAGCAAGCACTAGCTAAAAGTTATCTATTGAGTGGAAAATCTGAAATTTCAGACTATGTGGCATGGCTGAAGATCTATCAGCCCCATATAGCTATTTGAGTTGGATAGCTGGGTTTGAAGACATGTACATGCTGAAAATTCAGATTTCCACTCAATAGATATTAGCTGGCTAGTGTGTAGCCCGACCCTGACCCCCTGGCAGGGGGGGCCGGGAAACGACCGCCTGCTACAGGGCAGGCAACACCCCTTCATGACGGGCTCGAAATTTCAGATCACCAGACTTTAGCAAGGCTGGGATCTCCACGAGGGCCACGCAGGCGCGCGGGCCCTTTCAGGAGGCAACCCCCTTCAAGAGAAGGCATGGACATGAAGACGACTTTTTTGAACTCTCAAAAGCACAACTAGCTAGCTTGGATAGCTGGGTTTGAGACATGTACATGTCTGAAATTCAGATTTCCACTCAATAGATAACTTTAGCTAAGTGCTTAGCTTTGGGTTGGTATTTTAGATCTAGTGTCTGAACCTACCCTGACCTCTCGAGGAGTGCCAAAGCACGAAATCATGGTCAGGGGTTTGGGGAGGGGTTCCTGACAGAGATATTTTAAGTGCTGGCTCTGGCTAAGCATTTATCATAAAGCTTGTAGAGGAATTGGCAATCCTCACTGTTTATAACTTACAAGCTTAAGAGATAGGGTCATGTGATCTATGAATTGATCTATGACTTTTATTTTGATATTCTTTTATCTGATTTATTATACAATAGCTATTTGTAAACCTGGTATTAGCTAGTTTGACCATGTTTATTGCTGTATCCTTATTTTCTATACTTTCAGTTGTGTATGGCAGTCTATGTAGAGCAGCTATGTGAAGAATGTACTTCCCTTTTATATATACTAATTTAAATTGAATGTATTAAAAAAATAAACCTTCAAATCATACACAGAAATGTATATACAAATAACCTTTTTTGGAAATGAAAATGGTTACAAATGCTTGTGGTCTGTTTGTAAAGAAAATGGCGTACTACACTTACTGATGAAATTTTTTTATAGCTGTGATTAGGGCTCTACTTTCACTAAGATTTGAAAGGCAAATAAACATTATTGGGTTATCTCTTCCATACTGATCCATATGCAATAATCTAGTCCCACTCCCACTGAAGATACATCACACTTTAATATCAGTTCCTTCACTCGCTCACAATGAGTTAGACTCTGACTTTATGATTATTTTTTTAATGTCTCAAATGCATCTGTAAGCTTTCTTTCTCCTTTATTTTTGCATTCTTATCTAGTAGTCTATACAAAGGTTTGACTGTTTCTGAGTTCATAATAATTAACCAGACCAAAAAAAAAACAACCTTGCAATTCCTTTTTATTAGCCATTGTGATTTATTTATAACTGCCTTAATTTTATTACTTAAAGGAAAAATCCCTTTCTTGGATATTTTGACACCTAAAATTTGTAGCTCATTGACCTCAAAGTAGCATTTATAAATGCTTATTTTAATGTCAACTTTAGTGAACAATTCCAGCAACTATCTTATGTATTTTGTTAACTGTTTCATGTCATGTACTATGATTTTAAAAAACCATTAACATATGGGATATCCCTTTGAATCTCTGTGGCCAAATGATTCATCAACCTTTGGAAAATTGCCAGAGCTATAACAATTTCAAATGGAAGCTTTTTAATTTTGAAGAGCCTTTTGTGAGTTATCTATATCGAACTTTTTGTTGGTATCAACATCTACTGCAGACTGCAATTAGAATGAAGAAACAACCTCACAAATATTAATGTCAAATTGGAATTTTTTCTCTAACAATTAAACTGGGAAATAACATTTACATCTTGCTTCATTATATTTAGTGTCTTTTTGTCACTTTAATAAAATTGATATTTGTATGGATAGATATTATCATGTTCTTGGTTTAGCATCAACTACTATAATCTTATCTGAATTGGCCAAAATCAACTGATTTAATTATTAATATTTCATTCTATTCTAAAATTTATGATGAAAAGTTTTATTTTTAAAATATATCAACATGTAGTTGTCAGTCATTTCTCACAAGTAGTCTAATATTGCATTACTATTTTTTGTTGTTGTTTGTAAAAAAAAAAAAAACATGTGAAATATTCTTTCGGCTGTTTGAGAGCAGAAATAGTCAGAGAAAAAATAGTATAGTTTTTTGAGTTTGATGTAACTATTGATTTTGTTGAGATAGACTTTCTAGTATTGTAGTTAATTCACTTTAATTATTTGTCAAAATATAAAACAAAACTTCCCTAATAATTCTAGATATTATTGCTTGCACAAGCCATTGTATATATCCACTCTCACCTATTACTAAGTGTATAAGTTTAAGTAAGACTTGGCAGCAAAATGATTAATCATAACTGAATAAAAGTATAGAAGTGTCACTTAAGATGAAAGAATGATTAAAGTTTAACAAAAACTTTTTGATGACTATTATTTACTGAAATATAGTTAGTAGCACTGAGTCTGTCTTGTCTTAATGATGGTGGATATCAGGTGATTTTTTAAAGCACCACACAGTGTTTCTTCACAAGATTTTTGAAAACAATGGAAACTCGATAAATAGTATTTTCGTAAAATTATTGATGAGTTTTTTAAAAATGACTTTGTCTTTACTTCAAGATAAAACAATTATTATCTGCTTCTATCCTGAAGTAAATTTTTTCCCCTTATTATCTCATTATAGACAATTTTGTTTGTTGGATATTACTTATTTCTCAACAGTGCCATTTATCTTGAAGACTAAATGAGAATATTGTTCTAAATTTGTGGGGGGGGGGGTCCTTGTTTTTTTCTTAACAAATAGAGCAGTTCTGCTTACTATCTTAATTCAGTAACCTTAGCTAGTGAAGTTAAAGTTTCTAAAGTTTTAGGCTTAATTTTTTAATTCATTGCTATTTTCTGCGACTTTTTATGAATATAAAAAATGTGCATTGAAGTAAATAAATAGGAAAAGTATTATTTACCTTAATTCATATTAGAAAATAATTTAATTTTATTAGAACAATGTACAATGCTCTGAATAACTAAAAACGAAAGATTGACAATATCAAGATTGCAAAATCCTTGATAGAATTCTTTTCTACAATCTTATGCTAATATAATTCTTCTTTTCTCTAATCTTATAAACATCACATGACTACCTCCTCTTATGCTTGTATATAACTGTTGTTAAAACAGGCAAAACTCACTATATATATTGCCACACACAGCAAGCTAGAGTAATCAATGGATGCCAGAAAGCATTTTGATTTCTAAGGAGACGCCTAAACCCATCACTGTCACAACTATCTTAGCAGAGGTTTGCTGAATTCATTCAGTTATCTGAAATACTGCTTCTCTAATATGATAAATCAGGCATATTACAGACATTTGATTACTCGCAAACAGCAAATGACAAAGTATTTTATCAATCAAATTTTCAGACCACAATTTATTTATTAGAATTAGGATGCACTTAAAAAATCTTTAAATGGTATGTTATAGATATGATTATATAATAATATGATTAAATTATTCTCACATTCGGATTCTAGTGAGTTTTACTTCATTTGCATTATTCCTTCTACAAAATGACTGATAGTATGATTAATCTTCATTTCTTATTTTTTATGAATTATACGTATATTGGTGATTATTTATCTTTTCAACATGTGTGTGATCAGGTGGGTCAACAATATGAGATGGCACTGAGAGTGGTGGGTCGTGTGAAAGTCTGAGTTCAAACCTCGCATATATTACATATATAAATGCAGGTTTAAGCCTGTACAATGTATTGAATTATCATCAATAAATATTTAGTCAACTTTTTTCATAATAGACTAACAAAATATGTATTAATTATATATTAGGAAAAAGATAAATTAGCAGAATATTAAAAAAAAAACCATACCAATTCAAAACAACTATTTTAAATTGTATCAATTAATATCTTAAAAGTGTGAGTTATTCTTTAAAAGCAGTCAGAAAATTTTTATCGATAATTATAAAATAATATATTTTTTTGTTAAGAAAAAAAAAATATCCTGGCAGTAATTATAATTTTATGTAATAAAAATTTCAATAGAATTACTTTAAAATGCATTGTTTAAATTTAATTTTTTTTAAATTGACTTAATTGTTTAACAGTAGACAGAATAGTTTTATTAACAATTACTGTTTTTATTACTAATAATATAAACTATTATTACAATAATTTTCTCGTGTCCATTGTCCCTATGCATATAAGACAACCATAAGCTCCATAGTAATATGACATCACCGCCACGTGTGTGGTGATTGCATCATATTATAATTATATTTTTACAGTCAGTGCTTTAACACCTGATCATCCTAGATTAACTTACGACCTTTAATTTCTATGAATAGCGAACTGCATGCCCATTTAGCAATCTCACCCATTATTGTAAGATTAACAAGATGGTCCATTTATCAGAAAAAAATTCTTAAACCTGTTTATGACTTGAAAAAATTTAAACTTTCAACTGACCCCGACTTTCACCTCTGGTCATGGCATAGAGATGAACGGGCTAACTGTAATGTCACAATATTTTTCAAAAAACTATTTCTATGATTTAAAAAAATTTAAATGAAATAAAATCAGATATACAATTTAATGCTATTTGAGTAGTTATTTTATGATATAATTCTAAATGTTAAGGAAACTACTATAAAATGTGTTAAAGTGATGATGAGCAATAGTAAACTATCAATGATAATGGTGATCAAATATTGCATACTGCCTATTATTTGGATTGAGAATTTAAAATACAATAATTTGATTGAAGGCAGAGCATTTAAAAAGATAAATAATTAAATTTTAATCTGTTTTAATAATTTTCTAAAAATTTTATTTTTGAATACTGGCACCACTCCACCCCCCACCCCAATTTTCTGTTTTAAGTTCAATTTTTTTAACCAATATATATATATGTTATCAAGATTTTTTTTTTCTCATGTGTCATAGCATCAGCCGGGAAGCGAACCCGCTAACCCGGGACAACTGCTTGTAAAGCAGCTGTCGCTGACCTCTCGACCACCAATGCTTGACTGTTATCAAGATTTGATTATAGTAAAAGTATATTATTAATTTTTATTTGTAGTGATTGTGAATGAGTTTCAATTTTTATTCTTTATAAATAAGTTTTTATAAATTTAGCCAAGGTTATTGAGTACAGTTTTTATTTTATTTTTAGTTGCATTCCGATTGTAGAGATTAAAAGAATTTGTATTTTAAATTTACTCTTTATATGTGCATTTATATATAACACAATCACTTGTCATATCAATGATCTAAATTCAATTTCAGACAGGATAAAAGAAGTGAATTTTAAAAAAAAATTAAAACCACACCTAAGACTTTTCTTTTTTCAGGTTATTAAACTATAGTCACCATTTAATATTGCATAGTAAATGAGAACCTAATTATTCTTAATTGAAGAACAAAATAAGAATGAAAAATATTCAAACTTTCATACCTCACTTTTGGTAAGTCTGCTCACTATTCCTTTATTGCACTATTGGAAAAATCTTTGCCTTGTAATGGGCTATATTCCAAACACATTTATTTACTTTTTTATTATTTATTTTTAGTCTAACTACAAATGTGTATATTTAATACAAGACATGACACTGATAGAGTCATTAATTTTTATTTCTCATCAGCAATTATAACTTATGAGTATTGTTATATTCTCAAGATTATTTATAAAAATGTAACAGCAACAATTAGATTATATAATGATACTAACAAGATTAATATTGAGAAGGGTGTAAGACAGGGTGACTCCACATCTCCAAAACTTTTTACAGCAGTGCAGCAAGAATTATTTTGTGGATTAAAATGGAAAGCTAAAGGAGTAAAAATAAATGGAGATTATTTAAATCATTTAGATTTTGCAGATGTTGTAGTTGTTTTTGCAAATAATGCTTCAGAGCTTTAGGAATTGTTGCAAGAATTATCAGATGAAAGCAAGAAAGTAGGACTAAAGGTAAATGTTAAATAGACTAAAGTAACGTTCAATGGATTTTCTCAGAAGATGAAAATAAAGATTGATTATGATGAGTTAGAAGAAATTAACAACTACAAATACATTGGTTAATTATTATAGATGGAAAATTAATGGATGAAATTAATCATAGAATTAAAATTTGTTGGAGTGCAATTGGTCAAAATAATTTCATACTAAAAGAAAATATACCTATGTGTTTGAAAAGGAAGGTTTTTAATAAATGTGTTTTACCAGTTCTTACTTATGGATTTGAGACTTGGACACTTAATAGAAGAGCAATACAGAGACTTCAGACTACTCAAAGAAGTATGGAGAGATGTATGGTAGGAGTAACAAGAAGAGATCGAAAATGCAATATGTGGGTAAGAGAAAAATCAGATGTTACTGACATATTGCTAGAAGAGATGATAATAGATGAATAATAGAAATCATAAACTGTATTCCAAAAGATTGTAAAAGACCCAGAAAGAGACCACATGTGAGATGGATGGATGAAATAAGAAATTGTACAGGGATGATGTGGAGAAAAGAGGTTAGAGATCAGAGAGGATGGATTGAACTTGGACAGATCTTCATCCTGCAGTAAATTGATAATGGTTGATAATGATGATATTATGAATGCCAAAGAAATAAGTATGGCACTGGTATATCTGGGAGTAATCCCTACACCACCAAACAGACATAGGTTTATATAAATTTCACCTGTTAAAAATAACAATACTAAGGCAAGTTAAGATTATAATTTAATAGATTAATAATACAACCATTATAGGAATATTCAATACATATATATACATATACATACATATGATTTCGTAATATTATTATTTTCAGGATATTCCATGTAGTAAAATTGCTAAATAACTGACATTTCAGTACAGTAACAAGTATCTTCCTCAGAGCATCCTCTTTCTCAAATCATAGGAATGCGTGTGAGATTTAAAATCTTTTTATTTTTGTTCCTCTTTCTATGATTTGAGAAAGAGGACCCTCTGAGGAAGGTACTTGTTATTGTATCGAAACGTCAGCTATTTAGCTATTTTACTATACGGAATATCCGGAAAATAATAATAATAATATGAAATCATCATTTATTCATGAAAATATTAGAATTAACATATATATATTAACTATTTATATACAGCATAAATATGATACTTATATACTTGAAAGCATTCTCAAATCATAATAAAGATCAGTGTGATCTGTTTAGTCCCTAGACTTGCTTCACACATTTGGAGGCAAGTTTCCATGATATTAGCTATCAAGGGTAACACCCAATGATGTCCAGCACTGTTATTGTTGCAAATACATCTTCATGTTTGTAGTGAACAAGTGTCCCTTGCTTCTTCCCTAGATCAATTCATTATTACATATTGGGAACTCCTGTTCTAATTAGTTGCACCACTTAGATCCTGCTGATATTATCTAATATTTGATTATCTCTAGATGCATCTACATAGGTAAAATCTCCTTTTTAATTGTTTATTAATTAGTTTTTGATGGAATTTCATTATTACCTCTTTTTAAAGAATTAATTTATTTTCTCAGGTTATAATTAAAAAATTGCAATTCTTTTATCTACAGCTTTAATCCGTTTTAATTTTCCTTTTATTTAAATTTATTATACTTATTTTTATACTTTTCTTGTTTATGTATTTCAACATACACACATATATATTAACACACTATTGTTTGTAATTGTTTTCTAGCTAAGATATGTATATTAATTTAACATATACATATAAATATAGCACTTGCCTAGACTTTTTTTTTTGTCAATTGGGAAATCACTTTTATCACTGGCCTAAGTATTCAATATAAAAAATATATAGGATGATGATAAAATCCCATCACAAGTCAGTATCACCTAGTCCTAAAAATATTAATACACTAATGAACTAAAGAAACATTTTAAAATAAACAAAATTAGATTCAGATTAAAAATATATGTTTGGAGACAAAATATATAATGTAACAGTCCAGGTTTTCCACCAGAAGAGGGGAAGCATATCTGACTATGGTTGGACCTAGGGTCTTTGGGTAGGATGCTGAGAATAATATGAAGTAACTAACCAATGATCATATTCATGCTAGCTCTTAGTTTACTCTTTAAATCTAAGATATAATTTAGGCTAGTTTATCCATCTCACCCCCCTTTCGTAATCCATTATGCTTCAGTATTCAAACCCAGGGAAAATGTTGCCTTTGACTCTCTTCAAGTATAAATTTACTTTATGTAGCAACTAAGTTTTCATTAACTTAAAATACATCCAACCCTACTGCTGTGTTATATGTTATAATAATACACATGTGTGCATAAATATTTAGTCAATTAAATGAATGGGTGAATGTATGAACAAGTTTGATAAACTAGAGACAATTTGATTTAAAACACATTATTAATTTTTATTTAAAACAGAGAAAAATCCAAATTCTATTAACATAGCAAAAAAAAATGTGATTATATGTGACCCGAATGCATCTCTATCATATGAATGACTAATTGTTACTCCATCCCATACCCATGGTGGATATGCATCAATGGACACTTCCTATTTACAATGTCAATAAGATTAACTAAAACAAAAAAAAGTAAAAGAAAAAGAAAAATTATTTCATTGTCATGATGACCATGAAGCTAAATAACTATTTACAATATTATATCACAGTATATCCAATAGCTCCATTATCCAATTTCTTCTGGAGAGATTCCATCTTCTTTGGGGACCCCCCCCCCACTTTGCCTACGTACAAGTTCCCTAAAGTTCATAGAAAAAAAAACTTTCACACAAGAATATTAGTCATTCAACTGAATAAACTAAATGTAACAATTATTAGTTAAACATGAACAAAAAATATAAACTCTGTCCTGTACTAGTCCATGTAAATTAATATGGAAGAGCATCAAAAATTCTTACCTCAATCCATATTATGTGATGATGATGATCGAATTTCAAGTCACTATGGAGGGAATTAACCTAAATTTTATTTACAAAAAAAAAATTTTCTAGCTTAATAAACCTTCACCCCTGTTCTATTGTGTTTCTTATGGAATAGACTCTCCTGATTGTAAACATGCTGAAACTTCCAAGAATAAGAGTAATAAAAGTAGAATTTTACAAATGTACAAAGTAAAAAAAAACCCACATAATAATTTTTATTTTGTTCAAATCTTCCTGATTAAAGTCTATAATTTAAACATTAATGTCTTTCATGGATATAGTCCATTCTGATAACTCCCTCATCATTCCTCAGATTCTCTGGTAACTTGCTTGGACAAGGTTATTCCATTTTGGATGTAACTCTCTTCCAGGATCCATTTAGACACTTTAGATAAGATGTTAGGCTTTTTTAGGCATTATTTATATGAGTGAGTTAAATCATCATGTTTTATAGTGATTAAGGCAGCATCCCAGCTGTATGGCATATTTATCTAGCCAGTATACATTATTTGGTAATTTATAAAAAAAAAGAATTAAATTTCCTTCAGCTTATTATTTGATGTTTAGTAAATTAATGCAAAAGGAAGTTTTACTTTATCATTTATCAGTATCTGCTGGTGATATAACATTTTCTCTTTTTGTTCGATTGATAGCACAGTGTGCTGTCTTTGATTATCGATATAAAATTATTAGTTTTTTATTATGCTGCTAAAGTTCATTAACTTTTGCCATTTTAAATAAATGTTGATTATGATTTGCTTCAACTTTTAGTATTTTAAGATTTTATACAAAAGAAATAGTATTTTTGAACACATCATCCATTTTATTTGTTTTAATGTTTGATATTAAGCTATTTACTGCTTGTGGTTGTCATATTACTTTGTTTTTATACTGGGCTTAATATCCGTTGGTCAGCAAAAACACATTTTCAATTTTCTTTACAATAGCGTGTTGAAACCATTGGAGGGCAGGCTTTGTTTGTAAACAAAGATAAATATAATGTTTACGGGGCCACCGCCGGGTTTTGTTTATTATCACATTTCAAAGTAAAGTAATATCAAATAAATTTTGGAACACGCAAAAACAACAACAACAACAAAAAAAAATATGCAGAAATCAAAAAATTAAATTTAAAAAAGTACTTAATTTTTTTTTTTTTAATTCTTTTCATTACTTATATTTTTTTGGAAAGGGGGGAGAGCGGGATTTTTTTTTTATATGTATGTTTTTGATTTTGTTGATCACATTTAAGCAAAACTACTATCTATCAAATAAAATTTTTGGAATGAAAACAAACCAAAAAAAAAAACAAAAAAAAAAGGCTACGAAATCGATCGAAATGAATTTTAAAAAGTAGTTACTTTTTATTCTTCTCATTACTTACCATTTTTTGTTGGCGGCGGTCGGGTATTCTACGACAATCTTTTTCTTTTTTATATTTTTGTTGTTTTATAATAAATTACAATATTTACAACCCAAAAGGTCCAACTTTGGGGGAAAAGGGGGGTGAGGGTGGGTGGTTACAATTCCTAAGCGAACGTAACGTTCCAACTCGAAGGTTGACCCATAATTAGCAAAAACAACATAAATCTATTTACGGCAATTAAAAAGAACTTTTAGGACTGTTCAGCATTAAAAGCACGCATGCAGCTTCAAACCTCTTTTGTTTGATAACCCTTCCAGCAGCAGCAATCCGCAAATCATTTGCAAGCAAGTTTTCCGATTTTCAGCCATTCGATAAAGCTCACCATTGTTCTCACAGGAAACGGGACTTAGAGCATGATTTGGTCCACATCGTGTTCGAACCTCCACTTGCCGAATTTTTTGAGCAGGAAATGGGGGCTAGGGAAGCATGAGATTCTGCTGATAATTGTTAGTAGACATTCCTAAAAGATGGGAGATAGAGGGGGAGGTGGTCTTAATGAATATTAAAATAGTTTTGACAATCACAATTTTACACACCCTCACCCAATACTGTATCCAAAAGTGAAATGTGATCGCATATCAAAAATGCTTAGTACAAAAAATCTGAGTTATAAGCTGACACGATAGCTTCTGCAGCAGATTCAATGTCATGTTTCTGTGCATTAGCATAGAAATAGACCCTAAGCAGTCACCCATACCAAATGGACTATTTCTAGGCTTACGCATTAGAAATAGAATGTTCGGTAGCAGTGTTAGGCCGCCTAAATGGCATATTTCTGTGCGCTATCACAGAAATAACACCCTCCGGCAGTTTCAACATGCTATCATTGTAGGTACATATTGTTGCACGAATTAATGGTTGTTATTGAAATTACATAATAAAATTATGTAATAAAATTACATAGTAAAATTCTATGGTTGTTTTCTCATCCCTGGTGTTCACCACAGGATGGCATTGATGCTAATCAAAAACATATACATATAATGATTCCGGGGCCGGACCTAAATGATCAATTTGATCTAAAAAGATCTGATTTCTTAGATTTGTAATAAAATATTCTACTAACTAATACTATTATATGATGTTAGTTTTTTTCATTTTTGTAAATTTTTATTAATCTTATCTTGTTTTTGAGTTTGTGTGTCTTTTTAAAGTTACGGTGTTTTTCTAACTTTTTTTTTTTGGGACTTTGTGTGTCTTTTAAAGTTACGGTCTTTTTTTTTTTTTTGCAAGAGTAAAACAATACTTTTATTCAAAAGCAAGACGTAATAAGTAAATGTTTATTAATCTTATCTTGTTTTTGAATTTGTGTGTGTCTTTAAAGTTACGGGGCTTTTTCTAATTTTTTTTTTGGGGGACTTTATGTGTGTCTTTTTAAAGTTACGGTACTTTTTTTTTGCAAGAATAAATCAATCATTTGATTCAAAAGCAAGACGTAATAAGTCAATGTTTATTAATCTTAGATTGTGTTTTAGTTTGTGTGTGTCTTTAAAGTTACGGGGCTTTTTCTCATATTTTTTTTTGGGACTTTATGTGTGTCTTTTTTTAAAGTTACGGTATTTTTGGTCAAGAGTAAATCAATTATTTTTATTAAAAAAGCAATACGTAATTCTAAATCTATCAAAAGTAACGTCATTTATATATTACAATTTAGAATTGATACCCGACTACTATTAGTAAGGACCATCATTGAAAGACTCAATTGAAAAATGATACCGACTAATTTCCATTTTCTTTTTTGGGGGGACAGTAATGAATCAGAAAGTGGGTTGTTTTTGTTAACTCTGTCTATATAAAAAGGATACCGTTATTGAAATACTAAATTTAAAAATGATAGCCAACTAATTTGCATTTCTTTTGACAGTAATTAATCAGAAAGTGGGTTTCTTTTTTTTTTTTTTTTTTGGTAAATCGTGTATATAAAAAAAAATACCGTAATTCAAATACTCCATTGAAAAAACCAAACCCCGTTGAATTTGCTTTTTTTTTTTAAGACAGTAATTAATCAGGAACTGGATTGTTTTTGTTAGTGTGTAGATATAAAAACTAATCTTATTTTGAAATAATAAATATAACAAAAAAAAAAAATATCCGACTAATTTTCTTTTTTGGACAAGTAATTCCTAATAATTAGACACTGGGTTGTTTTTGTTTGTGCGTATATATATATATGTATATAGCAAAAGTAACTGGTCACGGATGAATTCTCGCGAAAACGGTACTTTTTGCGTGATCCTTTAAATTTTTTTCCATTTCGCACCCTTAAAAGCAATTTTTGAGGGTTACCCATTCATAATGGAATCTTCAGGACATTATTACTAAACTTACAACAGTAAAGTAAGTTACAACACATTAAAAAAATAGACATATCAAATTTTAAAAAACTACGACTGCTTCAAATACACACACTCTCACATGAAACTACAGAGAAAATAGATATTCTACTATTACGAGAAAATGATTAACAAAATCAACTACAATGGCAGCCAATCAAGGCATTTCTTTCTCTTTGCTTTTAGCATAAAAAAAAAAGCCATAACCGGCAGCCGTCGGGAACTTTCTGTGTTTTATCATAGAAAGAAGTCTCATTTGTGTTGGCTTCTGTCGCCACCACCGCTTCAGTCCAACATAACTCGAGGACTCTTTTCTGCATTTATAACGTAGAAAATTTACTCTTTTGTTGGGCGAAGGCTGGTGAAACGGTATATTTCTAGGAATTGACCTAGAAATAGTGACATCTCGAGGTCAACATCAGGAATGAGAAAACAACCAATTCAATTCTCATTTTCTAACACTTGGTTGCTTAGATATTGACTTGACCTCAGGTCATCACCACATCTACTAATTTACTGTCTTATGTCATATCATTTACATATTAAAAAACAAGTCATTATTGGTATAGATATACATATATGAAAGTTTTTATGATTAAGCATTTATTTTCCTTTAAAAAGGAGCATTTACTTCAATCTAAGACTATCTTGGTTTGGTACTTATTAAAACAAACTTCAAATGTGTGTATTTATATGTATTTTTGCATATAGAAAAATTATATTGTGTATCTAACCTATTATTTCAGATTGTTTTTCATGGGTTTAGTTTAATGTTATGGATACATAAGGGTGGGTTTGAACTGGATTGTAAGCTACCCTTATAATACATACATGTATAATTTATTCATAAATGTAATAAAATATACTACAATGCTAGAATGGAGCTCTCAATCTAGAGACATTACGCATTGTAATGTTTAATTGTTGTTGTTGTTGTTGTTTTTATTAAAAAAATAAAATAAAATAGTAGTACAATAAGATTAAGGAATATTTTATTTAAAATCCTTAATTAGTTTAGTCATATTAATCTAATAAAAGGGTGTGGGTGTTGATTATTGTCACAAACATAAAATATTTTATTTAATTGGATTATTCGTCTTTTCATTGTTAAAAATTTTATTGGTATAATTAGATAAGAGAAAGAAATTTATGTTAATAGAATCATATAAATTCCAATGCTAATCTGTAAATTGATATTGAAAAATGTTTATTTATAAAATAAAATATGAATGCTCATTTTTTTTTTGATAGATAGTATAACTTTTGATTGTAATTATAGAGAAGGGGGGGGAGAGTAAAACAGACTTAAAAATGTAGTAATAATATTAAAAAGAAAAAGGATTTGGTGGTCATTTATGTTTAGCAACTAGCTGGCTTGTGAGAATAAAGATTGGAGAACATTTATTACTTAAAGTATCAGATAATAAGTTCAGCCAATACATTTGGCTGGATATAATTGATTTCTAGTTAAATGTCATGGAGGAAAATATACACAGTGGTCATTTTGATAAAAATCGTTTAGTTGAATTGTGATTGTTTTGCAAAATTAGAAGTAATGGAAAATAGTTATGGTGGACTAAATTTAACATATGCTCACTTAAAGCCTGAAGCTATATAGTGCTGTCTATGATTGAACTAATGAAAGTAATGACTATAAAAGAGTTTAAACATGAAATAAGATACAAGCTTCTTTAAAGTTATTGCTGACCTGGTATAAATCTGTTACCACCCTTGATTAAATATCTAATTATGAAAAATATAATGTATTCATTGATCTTATTAAGAATGTATTTTTCATTTATTTATTTATGTCTTTTTCAAATTTTTATTTAAAATATATGATCTTTCTATAATATCAACATTTCAATGCAAACATATGAGAAGTCCAAATTCTACAAAGTGAAGATTATTTGATGTGACAGAAAAAAAAACTATTAAGAAGACATTAAGTACTACCATTGGTAGAATTGTGAATATAAAGAAAAAATAAATGACAGAAAACCTGAACATTTCTGAAGATAACTAACATTGGATAAAGTAAATTCCCTTGTTTTAGAAGGGTGTATTTTTTTTTGTATGATCATATGTGACATTAACGAAATATCATCTTGGTAAGATTATTAATTTAATTTCAAGAAAAGAGATATAATAATCAAATAAGAAAGTGTTTTCAGTTATTTTGCATGCTACACATTTTCAATTTATATATATAAAGTACCCTTGGGTAACTTTATTATTATAAAATATTTATTAATGATTTATTGTAAAGTTACAAAATATTTGTAGATATGTGTGTGGGGGTGTCAATTATTATTGTTTTATATATATGTTTATGTTGTGCGTCTTTGTTTATTAAATGATTAATGAATAAAATTATATAAATTTATTCATCCCATGCCATTTCAATCTTGTCAGAATAATTTCTAACCTAAGAGAGATAGGTTTCTTAGCTGAGGATATAGAGGGAATGTGGAGAGTGGCATCCTTATCCAATGAACCTGTATAATTATTTGTTTATCCCAAATGGATAGAATGAAATTTTGTATATGTATATAAATAGTAAATTCACGAGTTTTTTTTATGAAGTAAAACTTTGGTTTTATGATTAGATGTCAGTTTCCAGTTCAATACACTGGAAGAATTTTTCAATATTTGTATATATATTTTATTATTATTTTTTTTGTATCACTAAAAAAATCTATAGTTTATTTTGTTTTATTTAAATATTAAAAAGAAGAGAAATTTAAGTTTTTCTTTTTATTGTCTAATAAAAGTGTAATTAATTAAAATGAGGTAAAATTATCAAGGATTTTTTATTATTCATATATTTATATTTTTTGTAAAAGAGAAAAGATTTTTTTTGTCTCTTAACAAAATTAGAGATTTGAAAAATATATTTTCTTTTTTGTGGATTGATCAGATATTTTATTTTATTAATTAATTAAACAATTTATCTGGAGATTCAATTAGTAAAAAACATAGTATAAGAAAAAAATAAACTGACTGCAGTTTCTTTTCATGTATGTCATTATAAGTTATCTAAAAATTTTATTCTTGAATTGTTTTGTAACAGAAAAAATGGCAATCTGTATTGCTGGAAAAAACTTTGGTAGGAAAAAGTATTTGAATTCCCATTCTGAAAGACTATTGCTGATAATAACTATACAATCATTTTTTATTACTGAGTGCCATCAGTTGCTTGAAGGGAATAAATATTGTTATTACATTCATTACCAATTCTTACCTTCAGAATGTTGTTTGCTAAAATGATTGAAGAAGGCAAGGTGGAATAGAAAAGCTTATTTTAGTATACCAATCTTTTCCCACATAACCATGTAAGTCTGTACATATTACTGATTTGCCTGCCCTATGGCAAAAATAATCCTGTAAAGTAGATGTATGCATCTGAATTTTTGTGCCTCCTGTTTTATAGTTTATACATGAAGAGTATGCTGGAAACTTGAACAGTGTGTTAATTGTTTATATATCTATATCTTTGAAACAGAAGACCAGATCCTTCCAATTTTATATGTAACTATACTAACCACCACATGCCATGCCTGCACTATATATTCTCCTGCCTTTGTTTCAAATTAGTAATAAAAAATGAATAAGTAAATATTTTTTTCCAAGATCCTCCATCAATCTAAATATTCACATCTTTTACCTCTTTTACATGTTATTTTACTTATTATATTGATGTCAAATCTCACACTCCAACATATTCATATTAATTCATTGTTTATTATTCCTATCATTTATGCATATATATTTTATAATATGAATGTATATCTCAAAAACAAATAAGCAAAATAAAAAAAATTAATAAAATATTTAACCTTTTGTCTATCACTTCTTATTTTTAGCTAAGTTACACATTGTGATTTTTTGAATCTAATTTTATCCCTATACCAAACCCTCTATATTGTTTTGGGCCTCATGTTGGGCACCATTATCTATTGTATTAGGAACCTACCCTTTCACTTTCTATCACATTCTACTTTATAACTCTATCCATATAATTGAAGACTTACAAAGGGGCTATAAATTTCTATACAGTCAAATCTACAATTAATTTAGTTACTTAAATTAATTACTATATCATGTGCAGAACACAAGTTAACTTAATGACATCCACAGTTCACATATGTTATTATTCCAAGCTAATTGTAAGATAGATAAACTGAATATTAAAAAAATCTATATTAATTTAAAAGGGCATCAAATGATTAATCCTTAGTTATATTTCCTGATCACCCTTTTGGTATCAATTTTTATAAGAATCATCAAAACTTGTCATTAATAAAGTATTTTTATAAAGCCTGAATCACATGGACACTACATGCTACTTTCAAAGAAGGAATACATTAAAAGCATTTTTATAGAAACAATCATCTACAATTCTCTATAGCATGTCCCAGGTTCAAGCTATGTAATACCTTAAATGTTCAAGGTGGGTAATACACAGTAGAAAAATAGGCAAAACAAAATTTATAATTTATATTCACTATGAAATAAGATGAGCAGATGTTGAATCAATAATTAATTTATTAATATTAAATAAAAGAAACACAACCCATAATCACATTTTAACACAAAATAACCTATCCAAAGAATACAAGATCTAGATATAGGTGACTCCCCTTTCTTTGTGTTACATGAAAATATGACTATATACATATATCAAAAATTAATAAATAATTAAAGAATATTGAATTTTAAAAAGGTTAAATGCTTTTATAGAAAATAAAATAATATTAGCACAATGATTCACTTATTAATTGTAATTACAATAAAAATATAAAAATTGAATCAATGATATATATTTGATATGTTTAAAATAACATTATCCCACATGTACATATAAATAAATATACATATTGAATAATTCATAAATTGTATTGATATAAAAAATAAATTAATGTGGTATATTAAATAGGTTTAAAATATATTAAAATTTAAAAAAATTAACCTTCTTTCCCAGAGTATATGGTTTTTTTTTCTATTTTTAAATATTTGATTTGCTAAAAACAAAAAAATATATCTGAGTCTAAATTCTCTTCAAAGAAAAAAATGTTTTAAATTGTTATTTTTTTTCTTTATCCTTCTCTTCTTTTAAAAAAAATTGACATACTGTTCAAAAACTTCCAGATACTCTTCATATGTAAACCATAAAACAAAGTCCAAAGATTTAATTTATACATTCATTTTATAGGATATTTTTCATTAGACATGCACTGGATCAGTAATATGTATTATGAGATAAAAAGACTACTAAATTGAGCTTTTCTACACAATCTTGCTTTCTTTAATAATTTTAGCAAACATCATTCTGTTAAGGCAAGAATTGGTCATCTATGCAATAACATTTATTCTCCATGACTGATTTCAGTTGGAAATGAAAAATAATGGGGTAGTTCTTACTAGCAATCCAGAAACTTTTAGAATGGGACTTCAATTACTTTTTTTTACCAAAGTTTTTTTCAGCACTATATCTTGCCATTTTCTCTCTGCTACAAAATAATCTAAGAACAAAATCTTTTGATTCTAGTTTTAAAATCTAACTTATAGCAGCACACATGAAAAGAAATTGTTGTCAATTTATTTTTAACACTTTTTCTAATTGAATCTCCAGATAAATCTTTTAATTAATTAATAAAATAAAATATGTTCAATATATATATACCGAATCTCTAATTTTGATAAGAAAAAAAACATTTTTCTCTTTTACAAAAGAAAAAAATATATAATAAAAAAGGTAGTGTTTGGTGACATGTACTGTGGCCATTAGGTGATACTGCAGAACCACCAAGAAGCCTTCAAGTGATAAATTTCTATCCAAAAATTGCTGAAATTGATGGGAAATTAAAATGCCAAAGGCAAGACATCAAAAGTAAGTAAAAGATCAAGTAAAAAAAATCAAGTGAAATAATATGTAAATTTTAAAAAGTACCCCCACATACAAAATCAGTAAAAATACATAAATAAGTAAAATACAAAATGTCTAAGGCAAAGTAAATTGAATAAATCCTTTGAAAATACAAATTAAAAAAACAAAAATCGGTAAAAATACATCAAGCGCAAACACCCCCACCCTCCAGAATGAAGAATTCTTTGCTGAAATGGAGAAAGTAAAATGCCTAAGGCAAAATAAATCAAACAAAATCTAAAATACAAATTAAAAAAACCCAAGAAAACACTATGAAATTTGAATTACAACAAAAACAGAAAAAGTTTAATGGTAAATGTCAAAAAAAAAAAGGCAGATGGACTTCATTAATAGTGGGAATTATGAAAACAGAATTTCATCAGTATTTAGCTTTCAACATTTGCAAATATTCATGTGCGATCAGATTCCAAATCAGTGCAAAATACAAATTAAAAAAAAACCCAAGAAAATGCTATGCATCAAGAATTCAATCAAAAATAAGTAAAATGCAAAAACAAAAATTGGTGTCTATACCCTCTTGCATGAAGAATTAAAATGAAAAATGGTGGTCATCAATATTTAAAAAATGAAAGACTATTTGCAAATGTGCCTGTGTGTTATCTAACTAACAGATATAATAATAATTCACAAACCTTAAATACAGACTAATACATATTAAGTCATTAAATATAGATAACAACAAGTGCATAGTGATCTGTTGTTATCTCTTAGAATACTTTCAAAGCAGCAATTTATATCAGAAGAGTACTAATTGTTTTTCCCAAAAAATTATTACATTAATTATTCTCTACTTTGAAATTATGGCATATCATAACATATGAATTTGAATAAAATAATCAGAATAGAAAATAGGCATGGCCATAGATTATAGAAAGTTTAAAATAGAAAGTTTAAAATAATCTCATCAGAAAAAGAACACTGATTCTGCTAATAGTTAAAGTAAAATATGGAATATATATATATATATAATTCTTCAATATAAAAATAAAATATGGAATATATATATATATATAATTCTTCAATATAAAAATGTAATTTATGATTACAAATAGTTATTTAATATTACTTTGAGATGCAGAAGGAGTAAAAGTCGTGCTGCAGTGTGATCGCTTTCTTCCCTAACATGACTGTGTAAAACTTCCCTTTTTTGTGCTTTATCATTACACCCAAGAAGATAACTACTATCCAAGAAGTGTACACAGGAGTATCAAGAGACAGACCTGCTAAGGATTGATGTGTTATTATTTTTAAATGATGCTAAGAGATGTCGCTGTAAAATCAATTCCTTGCCAGAAAAGTGATATGGAGAGCTAAACTGCTTATTAGAGATTTCCACACCTAAACAGCATGAATTATTTACAGGATGATTCAATGAACTTTATTATAACCATTAATTTTCATCAAGTGATTAATATTGGAAAATTGTCTTTAGTTTTTCTTTTATTTGTTGTTTATTTTCATACTCAGCAGTGTAAACCTCACACTTTATGCTGTGAAAATTTTCATTTGTAGTGTTAGTAGAAAAGAAAAGGGTGTATAGTTAACTTAATTATTTTTTTATAATTGTAAATAAAGTCTAGGTTAGTTCATCGAATTTCTAACTGCTTAACATCAGATTATATATATACATAATGAGGTAAGATTTTTCATCTATTTTTCTCAGATTAAATTACAACACTTGGTAGATTACAGAACTCATGTTATATGTTATTTATTAAAACAATAAAATTTGCTTTACAAATCCTAGTTTCACCTTCTTTCACTTCTTTCCTACCCTCATACCCTAGTTTAAACCCCAATCTATCGTAGTGTGTCTGTACTGCCACTTATATGCCAAAATTAGATCACAAATGTATTAATGCTCATGATATATATAGCATATAATTTTAAAGCCCTAACATTAGTAATTTATAAATTGTGAGTATCTGCATGTGTATACATATTCATTTAAAAAAAAAAAGGTTATATAAGCAAATTTACACACAGACTGTGATAAAACATATAAAACAAATAAAAATAAGTTTCATTATTTAAAGTTAGTTTGTTTAAATCTGTTTACTTTAGAAATATTACATTCATAATATTTGTTTTCATTTACTAAAATATTATTTAACTGTAAATAGATTTAAACATTTGCAATTTAAATATAAAATAATTTTGTTGTTTTAGATTTATAAAAAATCACGCCACAAATTTTATGTAACAAGTAAATGAGGGTTGGGAAGATAACAATAGGCTTAATTAGTTAAATTGTATAAATTCATTAATCAGTAGCTTAAATATTTTGCCATCAGATAAACAACAGATGTCCACTCAGGTATTTTTTTAATTAAAATATCATTAACCCCAAGTTCTAATCCGAATATTTTAAAAGTAAAACTAATTATAAAATCCCTGTTTTCAAATAATCAGATAAAATAAGTTGGCAGCTTTTATTTTTGCATCTATTTTTGGCTCTACAATGACCGCTGTGGGGTAGTTCCATTGTATGCTGGTTTGGTATATATAGGGCCGATTTTGTTAATTGATAGTTATGCTATGATATTATTCTATGCTATTCTATTCTATATTATGCTTCTCTAATATATATATATATATATTGTAATGGTCGCTGTTTCTCTCTATACCACATTGAGCATGACATGCGTTTTCTGAGATCGAGCAGCAATTAAGAAATATTCAAAGGCATCCAAAATATACATTACTATAATCATACCTTTGAAAGGTTCATTTACTGCAACCTTTATGCGCCACCTTAAGAAAGAGATTGCTCCCCTCCCCAAAAGATATGATCATGTAATTTTCTCTTATATAAAACCAATAGAAAGTGAATGCCTAATGAATGATTCTCGATCCCGGTAAGTTTAATCCCTGACTAGCTCAATCAACTCATGATCTCGAGATGGTGGTTTGTTGCTTCATTAACAGAAAAGGTCAAACACTAATATCATTATCAAATACACAGCACAACTCCGTACTTTAAAATTAGATATTAAATTTATTAAGCCCTCTATGATTATATAAATATTTACAAAATAATAAACACACACATAAATGATAATAATTAAAATTCAAGTGTATAATAAATTTTAAAGTTTCATGAATGGGAAAGGAATGGTCTGAAATTCTCCCCTGCTTACACTTTAAACTCAAAACAAAATTTTTTATAAAACAATGTGTATTGCGCATGGTATGTACTTGTTTCATAATAAAAAAAAATGAGTTAGCCACGAGTTAATGATAGTAGAATCTTAAGTGTTCCAATATCTGAGTCCTGCATGTGGCGGACAATAATAATTATTTGGAACACTTTCGTACACACTTTTATTCCTTATGAAAACAATCCTGCACTTAGCGGATGGAATAAATTTACTCGGGGAACAAACTCATGCTAAACTACAATTGTAATCTTAAAAGTTCCATAATATGAGTCCTTCCCATAGCGGACAATAATATTATTTGGACCACTGACTTACATACTTTTATTCCTTATAAAAACAATCCTGCACTTAGTGGATGGAATAAATTTTCTATTATTTCAAAATGAAACACATACATCCAATGACCAAACCACCCAATTATTTCTATTTAACTATTTTGAAATATTTCATATTTACTTTATTGATTCTTTTATAATTTATTTAGATACTCCAATGAATTACGTGAAGCTTTACGTTAAAATTACAAACAAAATATTTATGACTGAATTACGCAATTCATTGGCTCATTTAATAATAGCAATTTAAGTCAAATAACGAATTACTCATAATAAGCCATAAAAAAAATATATAAAAACATAAATAATACTTCCCGAAGTCTTCGTTCTTCTCCGGGCTATGATTTTGAGGGCGATATATATCTGCTGTGCAGGTGATTACTTCACAGGGCCTACATGGAGGTTGGCAAATTGTCCATAGCAGCTACACTTTCAGAAAAAAGAAAGTCACATCACTGGATGGCTATGTAGGACTCCGAGCTGTGCGAATGTACCGAACTTGGTTTTCTACTCCATGTCCATTGCAGTATCATGAATAAATCTTGATTCCATTTTCTTAGCGATATAAAACATTTGCTTAAATTTCAATTGTATTTTTCTTTCTCAGTCAATGAATATCATATTTCTTGGTCTGCACCTTTTAAAATACATTCAGCTATCAACCACTCTTCCTCTTGCTCAGCATTCCAAATAAATAGTTTTTACACGCATAATTCTTTTTTTTTTGTCAGTACACTCCGAAAACTATACTGCTAACGGGTAAGAGTGCCCATATGAGTATCAATGAATATAATCTAGCTAACTCAAAGCAAACGGGTAAGAGTGCCCATGCAAGTATCAACCAATGTAACCCAGCTAACTAATTAAATTTCACCTGACCAGCCTTTATACACCCCCCCCATTACAGGGTGTATTCTCTCATCCCCTCCACAAGTTATTGCTTTTACATTTCTGTTTTTAATTAAACAAGTCCAAACAATGGATTTAATTTTAGCTATCTTTTAATTAATTTCAGAATTTCACAGACCATTTAAATTCCAATCCCTTGATTTCTTTAAACAATAAAGTAAAATTACATTTATCTAATTAAATAATTTTGAATAGGTGTCAAGCCAAATAACCACTGATACAATTTCTACACTTGTTTTCCAAAAACATTATACGATAAAAGAAAGAGGTCATTGGCTTGCCTGCGGTCATGAACATTAAGTTGTAAAAAAAAAAAAAATTATAAAACTGTATACTTGTTGTCACATAAAAATTGTTTTTGAGTTTTCCAAAAAGAATATTCAACAAGCAACAGAAAAAAAAATACAACATTTGAGAATCTAAAATAAAATAAAATCAAAATAAAATATGTTTACTGTTGGGTTATTTGCAAATACATTTCAGTTTCCCATAAGAATTTCTTTAACCCTCTGCCATATTTATTCATATCATAAATAAAAAACATATAGCATTTATTAACAGCAAAATACATATTTATATGTGGTTTCCGCATTTGTTTATTTATAGGCATATTATCACCATTCATCCTATTTATTTTAAATATAGTGTGTGTGTAAGCAACAGAGAAATATACCTGCACAGACCACTCCTTTTATTATAATACATACATTTGTTTGGACTGCAAATAATGCTTGCAGCCAACTTTGTGGCAGTCATTTAACGCTTAAAATGCATGACTCGTCTAAAAACGAGAAGATTTGACGTCACTCTAAATTGGCTACTTTTTATCGCACGTATACATATTATATGTCATTCGAAAGAAAATCAAAAGTTCTGTAAGATGGTGCCCTCTTCAGAGTTATTTTACAAGTAAAAAATCAATAAAAATGACCATATATGTCAAACAAAACCAAAGCACCGCCTCCTCACCAACTTTTCTTGAATCTTATTGGCTGTCCCACTTCTGTCAGAAAGGGAAATGGCTGCCAAAAAGTAAAAAGTTATGTTTTGATTTTTATTATGAAAATGATAAACGAATGTTTACAACATTTTAAACAATATTTGAATTGAATTACAAATTATTATTGATAAAATAATACTAAAAATCAAATTATTTTAGAAAAATAGTTAATAAAGTATTAAAGATTTTAAGACTTCTCATTCGATAATTTAATATACAAAATTAACAAAGCGTATGCCACACTTGAATGAGAAGCTATAAAGATACACAGAAATTATTACACGCTAAGCGCTTTCGAGGTCTTTTGCCTCATATTCATAGCGGTACTGTGAGCTGCAGAATGAAAATATAGGGCAAGGGAAACAAAACAGTATGCAAAGCATATGCAAATGAACTAGATAGTCCAACGTTTGGAGATGTCAAAGCAGGTATCTCGTCTATTGATGGAGTTATTATTGCCATTAATAAAATATGCTTCTCTGATTTTCCGCTTGATGTCATTTTTCTCAATACAGACTATTTTAGGGCTGGAAGGTTCAAACAAATGTCCTGTCTTCTTGGAATGCTCTAAAAATGTTGATGAATTATCATTGTTTTTCATAGCTCTATTATATGTATATCTGTGTTGTGCTGTCCTGTTGATTATGCCTGCCTTGGTTTCTCCAAAATAAATGGCCCGGCAACCAGGTTGCGGGCAAGCTATTCTGTAAACGACATGGGGAGTCTGAGAAGGTTCAATTTTGTCTTTAGAGTTATTGATTAGACGATTAGTGCATGGGGGTGTATGAAAGCTAATTTTAAATTTATTGGCCAAAACCTTGATTAATTGATAGGAGATTTTAGGTATGTGGGGAAGAGTAATATATGGAAGTTTAATATTGTTTTTATTGTCAGTGATTTTCCTATAAAATTGTTTGATTTTATTGTTAATAGTGTTGAGTTTATAGCCTGCTTGTAGTAGGTCTTTGGTGTAAAGATGTATATTATTCTTTCTATCTGCCTCAAACTTGCACAGCTGCATATTTCTATATAAAAATGCTTGCAGGCCTGCCAATTTGTGAGAGCTTGGAGAGTTGGAGTGTGGGTGTATAAAACCTCTGATTTCAAAGGGCTTTATTATCATTGAATAATTTATACCTCTCTCATCGCATGTTAACCTAAGGTCAAGGTAATTTAGACTTTGGAATGCATCTTCTGTTGTGGAATTGATAGTTAGATTAGTATTATGTGTTAACTCTTGTGTAATACTATTTATAGTGTGCTGGTTGGCTAAAATAAATATATCATCTACGTACTGCATGTATATAGTGTGAGGGCTGTCAGCTTGATATTTGGACACGATTAGTCTTTCGTAGTGATTAAGGAAAATGCTGGTTACGATTCCACTGAGGGGGAGGCCCATAGGCCAACCACTTTTCATGTTGTACCAAACATGCTCAAATGTTGTATATATATGTTTATCCATCCATGTTAAAAATGTAATGATGAAATTAATGCGTTCAGCTGACATCGTGTTGGTAAGTTCTTGTTGGATGATTTGAATAGATTGTTTTCTGTCCACTGATCCATATAATTCTTTGACGTCAAGGGTAGTCATATAGAAGTTGTTTTCGATCGTGGCTTTTTTGATTTTTTCCACAACTTGAAAGGACGAATTAACAGAATAATTTCCAAAGCCCAAGCTGTCTATTAATAGTTGATTAACCATTTTCGCGGTTTGAAAATAATGGACTCCCCCAAAATCCATCATTAAATGCAACGGTTCACCAGGCTTATGGAGTTTAATGTTGGCAAATATTCTTGGAGCTTTAGTGGAGGAAGGATAAACTCGGTAGTATTCTGCAATTGAAATGCCTTTGTTTTTATGAGGACGGAGAATGGATGAAACAAATTTATCGCGGTTAAGCTTATAAACAAAATATAAATATTGACTTACAGCAAACTTCGTATGTTAATAGAACTGGCCTTACCCCACCTGATAGGATAGCAAGGGTTCTATCCCTTGGACCTAGATTTGTAGGAGGACAATGGAAACAACCCAAATTAGAGCTAATCGCTGATGTCAAAGCAAATTTAATTAATAACCCGCATAGAGATAGCATTATAACAAATATAGCTAAATCTATTAAACAAAAACAGTTACATATAAAAGATAATAGCTGGAATAGCGACATCAAAATTACGAAACAGTTTCTTGATCGCAATAATTTAATTTGCCTTAAAGAAGATAAGGGCAATAGATTTGTGCTTTTAAATTCTCAGGATTATAAGAGGAAAATAAATGAACAAATTACAAATCTACAACTCACTCCTGTTGCACAATTCAACAATAAGCTTAACCGCGATAAATTTGTTTCATCCATTCTCCGTCCTCATAAAAACAAAGGCATTTCAATTGCGGAATACTACCGAGTTTATCCTTCCTCCACTAAAGCTCCAAGAATATTTGCCAACATTAAACTCCATAAGCCTGGTGAACCGTTGCGTTTAATGATGGATTTTGGGGGAGTCCATTATTTTCAAACTGCGAAAATGGTTAATCCACTATTAATAGACAGCTTGGGCTTTGGAAATTATTCTGTTAATTCGTCCTTTCAAGTTGTGGAAAAAATCAAAAAAGCCACGATCGAAAACAACTTCTATATGACTACCCTTGACGTCAAAGAATTATACGGATCGGTGGACAGAAAACAATCTATTCAAATCATCCAACAAGAACTTACCAACACGATGTCAGCTGAACGCATTAATTTCATCATTACATTTTTAACATGGATGGATAAACATATATATACAACATTTGAGCACGTTTGGTACAACATGAAAAGTGGTTGGCCTATGGGCCTCCCCCTCAGTGGAATCGTAACCAGCATTTTCCTTAATCACTACGAAAGACTAATCGTGTCCAAATATCAAGCTGACAGCCCTCACACTATATACATGCGGTACGTAGATGATATATTTATTTTAGCCAACCAGCACACTATAAATAGTATTACACAAGAGTTAACACATAATACTAATCTAACTATCAATTCCACAACAGAAGACGCATTCCAAAGTCTAAATTACCTTGACCTTAGGTTAACACGCGATGAGAGAGGTATAAATTATTCAATGATAATAAAGCCCTTTGAAATCAGAGGCTTTATACACCCACACTCCAACTCTCCAAGCTCTCACAAATTGGCAGGCCTGCAAGCATTTTTATATAGAAATATGCAGCTGTGCAAGTTTGAGGCAGATAGAAAGAATAATATACATCTTTACACCAAAGACCTACTACAAGCAGGCTATAAACTCAACACTATTAACAATAAAATCAAACAATTTTATAGGAAAATCACTGACAATAAAAACAATATTAAACTTCCATATATTACTCTTCCCCACATACCTAAAATCTCCTATCAATTAATCAAGGTTTTGGCCAATAAATTTAAAATTAGCTTTCATACACCCCCATGCACTAATCGTCTAATCAATAACTCTAAGGACAAAATTGAACCTTCTCAGACTCCCCATGTCGTTTACAGCATAGCTTGCCCACAACCTGGTTGCCGGGCCATTTATTTTGGAGAAACCAAGGCAGGCATAATCAACAGGACAGCACAACACAGATATACATATAATAGAGCTATGAAAAACAATGATAATTCATCAACATTTTTAGAGCATTCCAAGAAGACAGGACATTTGTTTGAACCTTCCAGCCCTAAAATAGTCTGTATTGAGAAAAATGACATCAAGCGGAAAATCAGAGAAGCATATTTTATTAATGGCAATAATAACTCCATCAATAGACGAGATACCTGCTTTGACATCTCCAAACGTTGGACTATCTAGTTCATTTGCATATGCTTTGCATACTGTTTTGTTTCCCTTGCCCTATATTTTCATTCTGCAGCTCACAGTACCGCTATGAATATGAGGCAAAAGACCTCGAAAGCGCTTAGCGTGTAATAATTTCTGTGTATCTTTATAGCTTCTCATTCAAGTGTGGCATACGCTTTGTTAATTTTGTATATTAAAAATAGTTAATATATTACCAAGAATTATTTATTTATTGCTACATATTGATCGTAACGTTAAAGTGAAAAAAAAAAGATTGCGTCAGCAATCTTTTTTGGTTGGTTGAATAGCGGTTACTTTTATTTCACCACAATTGAATATTTTTTTAAATTATAAATCAAATTTTATTTTTGAAAAGACTTTCGTTTGCTTTCGTAATCTGACAATTCAGTAATATACTTTTTACAAATGAAACTAACGTATTTATATTATTAAAAGTGATCTATTCTAACAATAGATTTTGTTAAAGTTGTGAGTTGGCCAATTACAAGTTTTGATTTTTAACTCATTCGGCCAATTAAATAATAATCGTTGAAAGGGTTAAAACTGACTGTCACAATACCCCCCTCCCTTAATGAGACTTCTAAATGGGTTGACCATTTAAAGTCTATATTACATTACTTTCACTTATATTTAATATTATTGATGAATATACTGGTTCATTACAATTTAAAACGAAATACGATTGTGTTATTAATAATGAAAATAAAAATCTTAAGGGATATACTAATTTATATCTAATACTAATGAATATACTAGTTTATTATATATGTAACAATAAAAAAATATTAGTTTATACTTAACTATATATATACAGTTGTGTCATTAGAAAACAAAAATCAAACTCTTAAAGAATATATACATACAAAAATACAATTCTATTAATCGTAATGTCCAATCATTGTCTACCAACAGGTTTCAGTGCATGGGCATTATATGAGCCCTTGATTCCCTGCTCAGTCTTTACCCAGAATGCACTGTCACCACAGCATTCTACAATTTCAAATGGACCTTGGTATAAGTTGAAAAATTTTTTAAATTGAGATTTTTCTGGGACGCTGACATGGGGTGTATGAACCATCACTTTATCCCCAACCTTAAACTGATGCTGTGATGGGCATTTTCTTTTTTGTCTTCGGTGGCTCATTTTCCACATCTGGGCCCATGCTCTTCCCTTGTCCTTCTCCATGTCAATGGGTTTTTCTATGTTCCCTGGGAATTCAGTGTCGAATAGTTTTGGAATAGGTTTTCCAAAATGCAGCTGTATTGGTGGGAGTCCTGTAGATTCATTTGCTGACCAATTAATAAAATTGAGTATCAGTGGCAATTGCTTGACCCATCCCCTATGATTTGTGGGCAGGTATGTGTGGAACAGTTTTCCCAACTCCCTCATAACCCATTCGCATGAATTGCTTTGAGGGTTCCTGATGGATGTAAGGGTGTGTTTAATTTCTCACCTTGCCATCCATTTATTCCATTCCTCTGATACAAATGGGGTTCCATGATCAGATAAAATTGATTTTGGCTTTCCGACCTGTGGAAAATGCAGAGAATCTAATACCGTAATAGTTTCTTTTGTCGTGGTCCTGGACAAAGGATATGCTGCAACCCACTTTGAAAATAGGTCATATACCATCAATAAGTATTTTTATTAAAAGGGGGCAGAGGACCATAAAAGTCAATGGCCATGATTTCATTAGGGTTCTTTGGGATGATTGATTTCATGTGACTAGTGTATGATTTATTCTGTGGCTTTGCCCATTGACATACTTCACATTTGTTTAATGTGGCAATTATATCTCTGTGCATCCCTGGCCAGTAAAACCACTGTTGAAGGCAGTATTTTGTTTTGTAAGTACCGTAATGTCCATACAATTTGTGGATGTCTGTGATGAGAGAGTTCCTCATTTGGGGTGGTACCATCACTCTCCAATCCTCACTCCCTTCTTGAATTCGATAATATAACATGGCTTTGTCAATTTTATATCTCTGTGTATTTGTTTTTCCTGGTGATTTCTGGCATTGAGTCATAATTTGACATAGCTTTTTGTCTTCATGTTGTTTTTCAGTCAGTTGAGATAGATGTTTCTCAATACTTTCACCAATGCAGGACACAATATTAGCTATATATATATGTTATCTAGATTTCCATGTTGCTGTTGGATTGGGACTGGATGGCAGCTGAGTATGTCAGCTACTATATTCTTAGCCCCCTTACAGTACCTAACTGAGTAGTTAAATTCTTGGAGGAACAGGCTCCAACATACCAAACGGCTATTATTAAGGTAGCTATGGTTGAGGAATTCCAAACTTTTGTGGTCTGTAATTACCACTACCTCAGAACCCAACAGGATGGGATGAAACTTCTGAAATGCCCATACAATGGCCAGGGCCTCTTTTTCTGTAACAGTGTAGTTTATCTCCAGTCCTTTCAGCAGCCGGCTTATGAAATATAGTACTCCCAGTTGTCCATCATGCTGGATCTGAGAAAGAGTGACCCCCAATCCATATCCACTGCTATCAGTTTGGGGTAAAAATGGTCTATTAAAGTCCGGATATGCCAACACAACTTGTTTTACAAAATTTCTCTTTACTCTTTCAAATGCTTCCTCTTGTTCTTGCGTCCAACTCCAATGTATGTCTTTCCTAATGAGTCGCAGCAATGGCTCCATTTGATCCACAAATTTCTCAAAGAATCTATTGTAGAAATTGCATAGACCCAAAAAAAGAACGTACATTTTTCTTTGTTCGGGGTCTAGGAAACTCAGTGATGGCCTTGATTTTGTCTGGATGTGGTTTGATTCCAGATTCTCCTACCAAATGGCCAAGGAATTCGATTTCATTGGATACCAGTGTGCTTTTTTTAAGTTTATCTTTATGCCCTTATCGTGGCATTCTTTAAAAAATGTCTGCAGTTGTTGAAAATGTTCTTCCATAGATGATGATGCCACCACAACATCATCAACATAAGTAATTTTACTTTTCTTGACTTCAGGTCTTAGCACTTGATCTAAACACTGTAGCAGTCCTGCTCCATTGTTAATTAACCCAAAAGGCATTCAGTTAAATTGGTACGAGTATCCCCCATATCTGAATGCAGTGTATTGATGGTCTGCTGGATGTAACTCGATCTGCCAATAGCTGGCAGTAAGATCGAACATCGAGAAGATACTTTTTCCTTTAAACTTCATTAGCAGTTCTTGTATAGGTGGCGGAATGGTGCAGTCAGGTATTGTTGCATGGTTCAACTGGTGCGCATCAAGACATATTCTGATAGATCCGTTTTTCTTTTTTACAGCTACTAGAGGGTTGCAGTATGGTGAGGAGCATTTATCAATCACACCCCACTCCATCATCTGCTCAAATTGACGCTTGACTTCTTCCTTAAATTTGTGAGGCATGGGGTATGAACGTGCCTGGAATTGTTCTCCCGGCTTTAGTCTTATCCTTTGCGTATAACCCTTAATTATCCCTGGGGTATCAGAGAATATCGTGTCGTAATCTTGCAGTAGAGATTTGAGTTTTTTCTTCTCATTTGATGAAGCTATTCCAGCCATACTGACCTTTTCTTCCAGAAACTCTATGGTAGACTGGTTCATGCAACACAGTCCTGTCATACCAGACACTGATGACTGCGAGAATGGTATTTGGTGACCATTGCATATCACCCATTCCTTTTCGTAATTTATATTACATTTATTCATGTGCAAGAAGTCTGAGCCCAATACTGCCTCATGAATCAAGTTGCTCATAATCAGAAATGCATGGCATGTCATCATTCCCTGGTATTTTATTTGTTTCTAGCAAAGTATTCTGTTTATTTATTTCTTTGTTATTAAATCACAACGTTAACACCGTATTCTACTTATTTCTTACAAAGTATTCACTTATTTCTAACAACGTATTCTGTTTATTTCTTTGTTATTAAACCTCAACACTATCAAAGTATTCTATTTATTTGTTTCTTTTTTATTAAATCTCGGTACATTCACACTTAGCTCACCCTAATTTGTTTGCCATTTATATATAGCTAGTATATGTTTATTTATTACTTTCCCTTTTTTTTATTTTCAATGTAGCTTGCTATCTGCCCAAACCTCTACTATTAAGAAAATAATAATAATTTTTCTATTCCATTTATTATTTATATAACACGGCTGTGACGTCCACTATTAACTTATGTGCATACAAATTGCATCGTGCCCAATAACACGTTGAACGCCATTTTTCTGTAACGGATTCTGTTTCTCTCTATACCACATTGAGCATGACGTGTGTTTTCTGAGATCGAGCAGCAATTAAGAAATATTCAAAGGCATCCAAAATATGCATTACTATAATCATACCTTTGAAAGGTTCGTTTACTGCAACCTTTACGCACCACCTTAAGAAAGAGATTGCTCCTCTCCCCAAAGAATATGATCATGTAATTAATAAAGAGTTATAATCTCTTATATAAAACCAATAGAAAGTGAATGCCTAATGAATGATTCCCGATCCCGGTAAGTTTGATCCCTGACTAGCTCAATCAACTCGTGATCTCGGGATGGTGGTTTGTTGCTTCGTTAACAGAAAAGGTCAAACACTAATATCATTATCAAATACACAGCACAACTCCGTACTTTAAAATTAGATATTAAATTTATTAAGCCCTCTATGATTATATAAATATTTACAAAATAATAAACACACACATAAATGATAGTAATTAAAATTCAAGTGTATAATAAATTTTAAAGTTTCATGAATGGGAAAGGAATGGTCTGAAATTCTCCCCTGCTTACACTTTAAACTCAAAACAAAATTTCTTATAAAACAATGTGTATTGCCCATGGTATGTACGTGTTTCATAATAATAATAAAAAATGAGTTAGCCACAAGTTAATGACAGTAGAATCTTAAGTGTTCCAATATCTGAGTCCTGCATGTGGCGGACAATAATAATTATTTGGAACACTTTCGTACACACTTTTATTCCTTATGAAAACAATCCTACACTTAGCGGATGGAATAAATTTACTCGGAGAACAAACTCGTGCTAAACTACAATTTTAATCTTAAAAGTTCCATAATATGAGTCCTGCCCGTAGCGGACAATAATATTATTTGGAACACTGACTTACATACTTTTATTCCTTATAAAAACAATCCTGCACTTAGCGGATGGAATAAATTTTCTATTATTTCAAAACGAAACACATACATCCAATGACCAAACCACCCAATTATTTCTATTTAACTATTTTGAAATATTTCATATTTACTTTATTGATTCTTTTATAATTTATTTAAATACTCCAATGAATTACATGAAGCTTTACGTTAAAATTACAAACAAAATATTTATGACTGAATTACGCAATTCATTGGCTCATTTAATAATAGCAATTTAAGTCAAATAACAAATTACTCATAATAAGCCATAAAAAATATATATATATAAAAACATAAATAATACTTCCCGAAGTCTTCGTTCTTCTCCGGGCTATGATTTTGAGGGCGATATATCTGCTGTGCAGGTGATTACTTCACAGGGCCTATATGGAGGTTGGCAAATTGTCCATAGCAGCTACACTTTCAGAAATAGAAAATCACATTACTGGATGGCTATGTAGGACTCCAAGCTGTGCGAATGTACCGAACTTGGTTTTCTACTCCATGTCCATTGCGGTATCACGAATAAATCTTGATTCCATTTTCTTAGCGATATAAAACATTTGCTTAAATTTCAATTGTATTTTTCTTTCTCAGTCAATGAATATCATATTTCTTGGTCTGCACCTTTTAAAATACGTTCGGCTATCAACCACTCTTCCTCTTGTTCAGCATTCCAAATAAATAGTTTTTACACGCATAATTCTTTTTTTTTTGTCAGTACACTCTGAAAACTATACTGCTAACGGGTAAGAGTGCCCGTGTGAGTATCAATGAATATAATCCAGCTAACTCAAAGCGAACGGGTAAAAGTGCCCATGCGAGTATCAACCAATGTAACCCAGCTAACTAATTAAATTTCACCTGACCAGCCTTTATACATCCCCCCCCCCATTACAGGGTGTATTCTCTCATCCCCTCCACAAGTTATTGCTTTTACATTTCTGTTTTTAATTAAACAAGTCCAAACAATGGATTTAATTTTAGCTATCTTTTAATTAATTTCAGAATTTCACAGACCATTTAAATTCCAATCCCTTGATTTCTTTAAACAATAAAGTAAAATTACATTTATCTAATTAAATAATTTTGAATAGGTGTCAAGCCGAATAACCACTGATACAATTTCTACACTTGTTTTCCAAAAACATTATACGATAAAAGAAAGAGGTCATTGGCTTGCCTGCGGTCATGAACATTAAGTTGTAAAAAAAAAAAAAAATTATAAAACTGTATACTTGTTGTCACATAAAAATTGTTTTTGAGTTTTCCAAAAAGAATATTCAACAAGCAACAGAAAAAAAAATACAACATTTGAGAATCTAAAATAAAATCAAATCAAAATAAAATATGTTTACTGTTGGGTTATTTGCAAATACATTTCAGTTTCCCATAAGAATTCCTTTAACCCTCTGCCATATTTATTCATATCATAAATAAAAAACATATAGCATTTATTAACAGCAAAATACATATTTATATGTGGTTTCCGCATTTGTTTATTTATAGGCGTATTATCACCATTCATCCTATTTATTTTAAATATAGTGTGTGTGTGTAAGCAACAGAGAAATATACCTGCACAGACCACTCCTTTTATTATAATACATACATTTGTTTGGACTGCAAATAATGCTTGCAGCCAACTTTGTGGCAGTCATTTAAAACTGACTGTCACAATATATATATGTCATATGCTTTTCTAGTTATTATAATCTATTGTGAGTTCCCTTGCGTTAAATATTTTACATACTTAATATTTTGCCTTCAACATGTCATCTGAGATATTTAAAAATATTGAATTTAATACAGCTGAATTTAGTGAAGCAATACCATTGATAAATTCATAATATACCAGCCTTTGCTTATTGAATGGTAAATGCCTGAGTAGAAGACCAGTGGGAAGGCTCTCTTCCTGCTCGAGATGCCAGTCCTGTGACATCAGATGCTCTGGAGCTATTGTAAACTGCCACTGTTGCTGAACATGTGTCAGATTTGATCATGAACCAAGAAGCTGCCACATCAAGAACATGCTGCCTAACTTCCATTAGAGCATCAAATTAAAACTGGAGAAGACCAAAATGTGCACAAACTGCCCAAATTGATATGAGGTAACCTCTATTAACCCAAGAACTTTTGTGTTGTCCATTTTCCCTTTTAAAGCTAGCTGAATTTAAGTACATTTTTTATTATAAAGCTGTCTCTTTCTGTAAAATATTTTGTAACCTAACTTGTGTGCTTTTCTTTCTATCCTTGGGTTGATATTTTCTATTTTATATATAAAAATTTGCTAATTTATTTCTTTTATTATAGTAGTATACTTAAATAGTCATCGAACTGCGTGAATTATTTCCTTCCCTTTTATTAGTGTGTCACCATATTATTGCGGATTAACTTTATAACTGAACTCTTAGTAAATGTCTTCTAAAATCGCTTGTTTGAGTGCTATTTTATATTATTAATCTTTTAAATAAGTATTTTCAAGAAAGTTATATTTCGCATTTTTTTATATAATGCGAGGATATACGTGAAATTGATGTGGACTTTATAATATAAAGAAATGCATGACTATGTATAACCTTATGAATTCCCTTTTAATCATGCATTCCCTTCCATTTTTCTTATTTTAAAATAACAATTTATTGTATTTATAAAGCAATTTATAAACTGTAAAACTTGAGGTCGAGAATGTCAGACCATCTTTAAATTATACAGGAATTGGTTAAGCGCTTTTACTTATTTAGTTACCTCTTCTATATATTTGCTTGTTTTATATTGTGTTACTGGTATAGGCATATGGGATGTTGAGACCTGCTTTGTTTCTCTAGGGATTTATGGCTCAAACCTTTCCCTTTTTTTCTCACGGTTTCCAGATAGTGTATGCGCTAGAAGCCATACCTGGGAATATTATGCTTAAGTCACTCAGCCATGGAGTTCATGGTATAATGCCATACTCGGACTGTTTGTGACAAAACTTTTCATGCGGTCCATGGCAAGACGCCATCCCGTCTGCTTTAATTTTATTTTATTTCACAAAGCCACAGTTTTAATGTATCGCACTCCATCCTATATTGATTCTTCACTAGTACCACCATTTTCTTTTAATATTAAAATATCTAATTTAATTGCCTGCATCTTAACCACTTTCATGCCTCTAGCTCAACGAGCTTTCGTCTGCACTATTCTTGAATTCAATACAAGTTCTTTTCTCAAATATTAAATGTATATATTAATTGAAGCAAATACTTGTTATATACGCCATAGGCCTCGTATATCTTGAAATCAATCTTTCTTTATGCAACTGTATTTTGCTTAAGCACATTATTATATTATCTTGCATTAACCTGAGGTATAGAGACCATGAATAAATTAACAAGCCATTAATGAAAATGGCACTTTATTAAATTTATTCCAAATTTATATATTTATCTTTTAATGAGTTGATGGCACAGTCTGGCTTATTCAGACAATGCTATTTTAAAATGTTTAATTAATAAACCGTATTTAAATTTTAGTCAGTTTGAATATATTTATTTATTTTCCGCGATCCACTCCATTACTCTGGTCTATTTCACCTTTTGTATATATATTTTGTACCACCCATAGTCTTTAGTTAGCGAACCTAATGATATATTATAATATAGTCTCTTGCTTCTCCCTAACTCTCAGCAAGAAACTATGCTATTAGTAATGTCAGATACGTTATTACATAGGTGGCGCTGTGGAGTATAAATTTTTAGATTCGAACTTAGGATTTCTGGAAGGCAACTCCTCCTACAGGGTTGAGTTTCGTGTCTGGGGTTTGAATTCTGCAATGTGTTAGCGAGATAGACGATTCTGACCGTTACATAGTATTTTTTTTTCCGGGTTCATGGCTTGCCTAAACATGAAGCTCTCTTTATTTAAAACACCCACATCCCTGTAGTCTAATATAGTATTTTTCTTTTTTATTTAAGCACTCACATCCATTGTAATTTTAAAAATATAGTATTTCCAAACTCTATATTATCTATAAGTTGTATATATTGTGTATATTTTTCCCAGTATATATTTTGTTTGACTCTGGGCATTTAATCATTTATATAATCTAAACTTTGTTATATAATCCAAGTGCAATACGAGCCATTTATGTTTTAGCTTAAGTCATGCTATACATGTATGGCACAAATTGTTGTTAATGTTGTCTCAAATGTAATATTGTGACAATTTTTGAATTTTACTGTCAAAAATAAAGTTTTATTGGCTCAAAGTGCAATGTAGCATAAAAATAATTTTATATGTAAATGACCTAGATATAATAGGCTATCATATAGAATTTAATAATGATAAATAAAAATCAATAAATGAAATTTGAATATTGTAATGAATGCCTGTAGTTAAATGGAATAGTCAAATAATTTTCTTTTTAGGGAAAGCTAACAGTCTATGGATGTTTATAACTGATGGCATGGCACCCAGGGGTAACTTCAATAAACGGAGTTATTTCTAAAATAAATGTTATCAGGCTAAATTTTATATATATAATTGATTTTTTCTGTAGACTTATATATATTAGTTTAGACCGAGTGAGGTGATATATGGATCAAATAAATGTAGCCATTAATATAATTATACTGCAAATATATATGTGTTGATATTAAATAAGAAGGGACGAAATAAATATACCCAGATCTAGCAAATGTTCATATATAAATAAAAAAAATTTGATTCTAACTATAGATGTTAGCAGCAAAATAATTCAGCAAGCAGCATGAGTAAGAAATTTTTTAACTATATATATATTGGCAGTAGAATAATTTGGTTCACTCAGCAGCAAACTTTAAAACTTAGCAATAGTGAAAGGCAGTAGAGCAATAGTTTTAGGGAAAAGCCAGCAGGCAGGGCCGTAAAACAGAGAAGATAGCCAATTATCCATTATAAGAATTGAAATAAGATATAATATAAATAGAGATCATAAGAGTAGCCATTGTTAAAAATAAAGATAAAATTTAGATAATAATAATGTTGTAACTATAAAAAAATTTTTTTTACAATTGATAGTAGCTATAAAATAGTGAAACATAAAACATGATCACAGTAATTGGACCAGAACATGGATAATATGGAGGATGGAGAAAAAATAAACACGGAAAATGATGATCACAAAGAGCAGGAGGAGCTCGACTCATCTGGATTTCCAGAATTGCTGCAGATTCATATAAACTGACCAGAAGACAGTAAGTTTCAATAGGAGATATCTTGAAGAGCTGTATAGACAAAGTGAGAAAAGAGCGACATGCGAAGCCCAAAGGAGAGATGAAGAATATAGAGAGTTTACCACATTCATCATCCAAGGATTGAGAAAAGCGAGAAAAGAACAGAAGACCCTTCAACTTAAAATTAAAGAACACTACATGAAAAGCAATCAAGGAATAAATGAAGAAAGAAAAGATCAAATGGACCTGAACTCAGTCAGATTATTAACAGAGGAACCCCTAAGTCAGGAAGTAGTCCGATGATTCAACTAATGCAAAGGATGATAAAGGTACATGCCAAAGTACCAATACTACCAAATCCAAGACTGCCAACAGTAACCTATCACCACAAATTAACAATGATAGTACAGCAGATGCTGACATCACCAATACTTGCAGAATACTTGTACGGACATAGGACTTCAAACCTAGCTGACTAAAGTTATCACTATTTGGATTTTTCATGGAGAAATGGGAGAAAAACCCCACCCACACTTGGAGAGCCCGAGATTTTTTTTTGATCCTATAAAACTAGCTCTCATGAACAGACTGCAATCGCCAGCCATTATCTACAAGGTTACGCAAGAGATTGGTGGGGCATGCTGAAAGAAAAACCGAACACCTTCACAGTCTACAGTAAAACTTTATTCAAATACTACTGGAGTGATGATCGACAGAATAGGATCCTGAACACAATCAGTCAAGAAAAGTATGGAGTGATCAAAGAAATTCACATGCAATTTTTCATATGCCAGGTGAACCACTTTAGATCACTTACTACATTTGCATTCTCTGATGCCCACATCATCAGCACCATCCAAAGAAACATGCCATTGCCAATCCAACAGTTTATGGCAGGAAGCAGGATTAAAGATGTGGAGGAAATGGCAGAGTTTTTGACAACGCTGGACTTCAGCCCGTGGGCCAAAGAATCACCAGACAGAATAAGGAAACCCGATAACTCAAGATTGCAGTCACTAACCCTGAGAGGCCATTATCACCCACCAGACCCTGGAATATAAGCCACACAGATATAGGGATAGCCAAATTAAAAAGACAAAAAAAAAAGGACCTGAACTTGGGAGATCCTAATATTTTGAAATATGATTGTGAAGGAATATAATGTATAGTCTGTAGTTAAATATTACGTTTATAAGCTTATAATTACACTGTATAAGATAAAATTTTGAGATATTTGCTAGATGGTAAGTAGCCTAACTATCAAACATATCCGGGTATATAAGTAAATTTCCTTTCCTTCATATCCAATTATAATCTTGTCAAAATTTTTAATGGAAGTTTTCAAAATACGAATGGGCACCTGTTATAACACCTTTTTTAAAAAGATTTTTTGTTTATTCCGCAAATAAGGGAAAATGAAACAGTAAGATTTGCTTTACAAATCTTAGTTTCACCATCTCACTTTTTCCTACCCTCATACCCTAGTTTAAACCTCATTTATCGTAGTGTGTTTGTACTGACGCTTATATGCCGAAGTCCCGCCTAAATTAGATCACGAATGTATTAATGCTCGTGATATATATAATTTTAAAGCCCTAATATTAGTAATTTATAAATTGCGAGTATGTGCATGTATACATATTCATTTTAAAAAAGTAAGTTATATAAGTAAATTTACACAGACTGCGATAATACATATAAAACTTAAATAAAAATAACAGTTTCATTATTTTAAGTTAGTTTGTTGAAATCTGTTTATTTTAGAAATATTACACTCTTAATATTTGTTTTCATTTAGTAAAATAATATTTAACCGTAAATAGATTTAAACAGTAAAATACAGTTTTAACATGATCAAAATCAATGTCACTTGATCACCATTTGATTTACTTGCTAAAGCTTGGCAGAATTTGTTTTAGCACTTTATAATTGGAACATTAATTTTAGTAAAAATATTTGAGCTATTTATAGCAATTTTTAAAAGCCCAAAAAGAGAGTGAAATAGATTTGCTTTACTGATAACATGACTAGGACTAAATTTGATTATTTTTTTTTCAATTATCATTTTTGCATTTTAACAACAACAAAAAAGGTCACATATTTAAAATACTTTTTTTCCAAAATATATGCATAAACAAATATATAATTTCCCAAGCACACCTACCTACAGATATAAATACATAACCTAATATATAAAATAGATCTATAGAATGATTCTATGTTCTTTAGATAGTTTGACATGGCAACTCATAAAAGAAATGCAACAGATTTTTCAAGATTGGCCATATCTGATTTAATGAATCCAAATATGTCAATTACTATCCTATATTTATATAAGTGAGTACTGTAAACAAGTTTAAATAAATATAAACATTTCTATTTTTATAAAAAAGATTTTATTCATACACAATAAAAAATACATGATTATATATACATATTTACAAGAGTAAAAAAGTAAAAATGTGTGTGTATATATCAATATGTAAAAAATTAATATTGAAAAAATATATGCATATTACAGACAACTTGAGAAAGAACTGACACATTTTACATCTCTTTTTCTCTTTACATATATACCCATTAGAGGAAAATCATAATGTCAGTAATAAGCATTATAGGAGAATACCATTAATTTGAACACCTATTATTCAAAAATCTTTATTATGTAAACAAAATTTCAGAAGTGATCTTCAATCTTTTACAATAAATAAATTAGTTTGTATACATACACATTTACAAACAAAATTAAAAAAAAAAAAAAATTCAGCAAATATCTATAAATTAATAAGATTAATTACAGTGAGTTGTTTTTTTTTTTTATCATAGCAGTGTTTTGGTTTCCAACAAGGGGATTTATTCTTGAAATCTGAAAAATTGACAAATTCAAAAGACATGAAACTAGGGGTTTCAGATTAATGATATTTTATTTCTATTTACTTTCAAATTTACTTTCTAGTTTGTCTCTCTATATCAATTGCACAATCCCTTAGTACAGACATATATTACTGCACTAGTGGATTTATTTTTGGAGACCATTAAATTTTACTATTTGGAAACATCAATTTATTTCCATTTATTAAAATATCTTTCTATAGATAGTGCATATAGGTTTTATAAATAATCTTACCTTTGTAAATAAAAAAAATAAGAAAGTCATAAAAAATAGGAAAGCACAAGACCAATTAATTAATCAAAGTCAGTTCTGATTACACAGATATTCTACATAACAGATTTGAGTTTTACACAACAGGTAGAATAACGAAAGCCATACTGAAGATGCTAATCAATAAATAAAAAATTAAACATTTTTTACTATTTATTAGAGTTTGAGATTTAAAAAAAAAAAAAAAACAGATATTACTATTTTGATTTTAAAAAAAACAACAATTCAAACAATTTTCTTTTTTTTTTATTATAATTTTTGAAACAATTTGTTTTCAAAATTAATCATTTTCAATATAAATTCAAATTAGCAATTTTAATTCAAAGTGAACACTTACTAATAATATTTGCACGAGGGGACTTTTTTTTTTTTGCAAAATTTTACAATTGCACATTGCATGTCACTAATTGGAAAAAGACCTCATTACATCAAACATGATTGTAAAATTTAATTCATAGTTTTATAATGAATAAAATACAACCATTAAAATTTGTGTAATTTCCTAAAAAATAATTGTGAAATAATACAATTTTGTATAACACAAAATAATAAAGCCATAATTTGTTAATAATTTTTTAACAAACTATGCAATATTACCAGCAATATATATATATATTTAAAAATAAATTTTCATTAGTTTGTATTATTTTGTAGAAAATTGTACAAATTTGTATTATTCATTTAAAAATAAGTAATAAATTATGGCCTCATAATTTTCCAATATTTTTTGCTAAATTATGCAAATTTATATTATTCTGCAATCTATTATTTTTTAGTAAATTAAACAAGTTTTTACACTTTGTACTGTATTATTATAAAACTGTATTAAATTATATAATTACACTGATAATAATTTGTATAAAATGTCTACATTACTTTCTTTGTTAATTTTATTGATTAATATCTTCTTCATTACAACTTATTTGATATATAAAACTTGAATCTTTTGTGTAGAACATCTATGCAATAAATATCCAATCAATACTCTCACTTTATTTGACAGATTATAATATTAAATCTTTTTGAAAATTTAAATAATTCAAATATTTATTTTTCATTTAACTTTTTATTTTTATATATATAAAAAACAAGCACCACTTACTAACATTATCAAAAAAAAATTTCTGATGAAATAAGTTAATAAAAAAGTCAAGTTCAAATTATGTAAATAAAAATGAGAGTATTCATTTATTGTTAAGATCCACAAAGCGCATGTGCATGATCTTAAAAGAGCTGATTATTAGTTTATTATAAATAAAAATTGTAAAAGATTTAATCTGAGATTTAGATTATAAAAAGACATTAAAACATTTAAGAATAATAATTCTGGCTTTAATAATTATTTTTATAATTAAATTTTGAACTCTTATTGAAGATTTCATAATATTAAAATAAATAATGAAGATATATTTAATTTAAATTTGGTATTCTGAATTAATATGAAATTTAAATCAAATTTAATATTTCTACATACAACATCTAGCTTGATAATAATGATAATAATCTAATTCAGATTTCAGAAATATTTATTTGAAAATATTAAATTATTATGTATTGTAACTATATTAAACTTTACTAAATGATGACATATACACACACACACAGAGAGAGAGAGAGAGAAACGTACATCCTTACTTATAAATTTTACGTTTATATATCTCTGTTGATACAAATATATATAAAGATATTTTAAAACTATTGGGATAATCTCTTATGATACATTCAATTTATTCATTGGATATATTCACATGATAATGTGGCAATGGAGCACAATAGCTCAATACAAGTGATTAAGTTTTCTTCGATCACAAATTGATATAAAAATCTTCTCAAAAGCTGATCATTTAATAAATAGAATAAGTTAAGAATAAAAATCTGGATATATTAATCATCCCAGATTTTTATTAAAATTAATTTTTCCATATACAGATAGTACTTGATAGACATCATTCTAATAAAAAAAATATTACAAATAAATTAGGGATAGTACACTCAAACATATTTAAAATATATCCATAGTCATGAGTAATATGCAACTATATTTACCTTGAATCTTCTCTCACCATCTGTTTTTAAATTTATAAATACATATTGTATATAAAATATATCAAATCTGCAATATAGACTATTGTTTAAAATACTGTAAGTTGATAGCAGTTTAAAATACATTAAACATAAATATTAATAATAACTATTAATTATAATATATATTAAAAAGTTCTGCATACAACATTAAAGATTTAGTTTTACAATTGCATTTTATTTTTATAATCATAATTACTTTTAAATTCACTTTCTTAAAATAATGTTCATTTCAGTTTTTAACTATTAGCATTTTAGTAATAATTATTTAAATACTATAATAAAATTAAAGAAAATATAATTAAAAAAATTAATAATAAATTAGTTTTCACTTTGGAGTGGTGGTTATAAAAGCAATTAGAAAATTTTGTTTGGCAGTTCAAATTGATAAGTAAATTTAAAAAACATTCATTTAACTATGCATGTTGATTTATTCATTGATTGAGAAAATGCAAATTGTAATAATTTTATATTTTAATTAATAATTTTAAAAGTATATTTTCTAATTGTATATCAATTAAAAGATTTAATCAAAAGAATGTAAATGTTCATATATCTACTACTTTCTTATAAATTCAAATTATGCTGTTAGTTTGAAACATATCTCCCATATAACACATTAGTTCACTGAAAAATTAATAGATGATATAAGTTATTCATATAAGTCACGTTTTGTTTTTTAAAAAATAGATTTACAATTTATATTGAAAATTTCTGATATCTTTAAAAAAAAAAAAAAAAAACAAGAACAAAGCAATAGAATTAAAAAAAATTACAATAATTCTTTTTTTTAGTATCAAAATTTTTAAAAATAAAATATTTATTGGATAACTGGATTAAATAAAGCAAGTTTTAATTGCAGCATGTAACACATTTATTTTGAAAATATTGTTCAATTTTATTCAGTTTAAATTAATAAGCATAAATTCAAATGTACTTTTTATATATATAAAAAAAGTTATTTTTAAATAAAAAATATATTAGTAATAGTCCAATAATTTCATAAATCTCAAATTTAAGTGATTTAAATTTAATTAGATATATAATATATACTTTTTTTCAATGTTTTGATTTTACACTTAGGATGTCTACAAATAATTCAAACCATAATATGTTTAAATTTAGTTATCAGAAAAGTATTTTAAAACAGTTTGCTAATACAAATCAAGAAATGTTTGTTTTAAAGTATTCTATCACAGTTCAGTCAGTATTTCAGTAATTGATGATTTCATTCAGAAACCATAAGTTGCAATTTCTTTCTACTTCACTGTTGCAATGGCCTTCTTAATGAATATTCTGCAAAATAAAGAAAAATCTTGAAATTCTTTTAAAGTAGCTCTTATAATAATAAAATTATCAACTAAGACTCAAAAGGAAATAAGAATCCAGAATATTTAAATAATAATAATAAATTCAAAAATTATAAACAAAATGTAACTCACTTTACACCTGAAGTCCTGATATTATGACAACATTATCACCTCGAATGAACAATTGATTGACATGCCTATGACGTTTTTCTAATTGAGCATTTAATATTTTTTCACCAGAAATTGTTTTTTCATTTGTATTATCCTTAAATTGAGTTTTAGACTCAGTCAAACTGAGTTTTTTAGCCTTCTCTTCAGAAATAATAGATTTGCTTTTGTCATCCTCTGGTGAATTATCTTCTAATTCTTCTAACTCCTGTTTTAATTTACTAAGCTTACTCATGAGTAAATTGATCTCTTCTTCATCTTCTTCCTCATTGTCTTCATTAGGATTTTTTATATCTTCTGATACAGTATTAGGCGAATGATTGGACTTCTTTAAAGTTTCTGAAATATTCTATAAACAAAATGCATCAATAAATGAGGGTAAAATCAAATTATAATTTGTAAATTAATACACATAATTCTTTATCAAAAAATTTGTTTAATCTCTGCTAATGCTTTCTATTTCATTTTTAAAGCATCTTGTGTTTGAAATTCATTGTAAGTAATGATATTACTATTATAAATTCTAAAATAAACTATTTATTTTTGCAAGTCATTTTTACAAAATTATTCAAAAACTTATCAGACAAAAATAGCAATCCAGTATATTAATAATTTTTGTTAGTCATTCATTAGACTAGAATTTATCCAATATTATTTTCAGCAATCAGTAGTTTTCTTATAATAAAATAGTCACTGCAAATAATCAATTTAATAATATAATTTTCAAAATATTAAATTTGGAAAAAGTTATATTTAATATATTTCTTTGTCCCAAATTGTGATTACAAATAATCTAAAACACTATTTATTTTAAACATCTCTGAATCCACAAGATGAAACAAGATTCACAAAGCTAAATGTTAATATATATATTGTAACCAGACACACCCATACAACCTTTTTACATCATTGTAACCATTTCCTGATGAGCATATTGTAGGAAGAAACCATCAATTGGCATTCCCTAATACAGACACACACCCCGCCTACAATAATTCCTGCTCATCAGAGGATGTAGTACCATAGAGACTGGAAACATCTAGAAATTTAAGTGTTTGGTTTCCCCAAATGGCACCACTAGAGGTCCATCTCACTACAACCTGACTTACCTAGGTCTAGTTACACTGCTCAGGAGGCATGAGATTCTCATGAACAAGTGCAATGAATGACAAGTGATGCAACATGAACAACTGGATTGGTTTTATATAACAATAAATTTATTTCATAACATTTGTTAAGATCATTAGTTTTCCATAGTTATTTTGGACAATAATCTCCTAAAGTTTATCATTAGTTCATTTTTGATATAGTTCATCTTTAGGATCCATTTTCTGGTATGCGCATATTTTCTTAGGTTCCATTGATCAGTTACTCCTCATGGTAATGTATTTATCCGCAGTGTTCTTTAATTCTGACAAGCATTTATAATTCCTTCTCTTATAGATGTGTATTATTTTCTTAAGCATTTCTAATTCTTCCCAGTATAACCATGCTTTGTACATAACATTTATTATTCCACCATCTATAGACATATTTTAATTATATAGCATTTAAATTTCATTCAGATTGATATATGTGGTATATATAATCTATACTAGTCAGACGTATTTTGTTTATTAAAATATAATCATTTATGATTTATTCCATTAAAGATGTTTTGATTATAAACATATAAATATTTGGGATTTATTTCAACACAGACATTGTGTGAGTCTAAAATATAAGTATTCATGATTTATTCCAGGAAAGATGTATTTTGTATATTGTAATGGACTGGCGATTTGAAGGTTGCTCCTTTTTATTTACATATAATACGGATTCTTAAATTCAAAATCATCCACCTTCCATGACCGCAAGCAAAGAGAACATATAGATATAAACGAATTCATATCCATACTTGACCGAACCTGGGATCATACGGATATTGCTCCAGGTTATCTTTCCCGGTCAAACATCTCTCGACTGCTGTAATTATTAAAAAATTACAGCGCTTGGATAAATTATAAATTTAATGGAATCAGAAATGCCGTACAACTCGCCTCACATGTTACTTAGTACTCAAAATGGAATAATAATTCTAACCCAGCCCCTCCGGGTATATTAACTATTTGGAATGGCAAAGAACAAGATGAAACAGACAAAATAATTAAGGAACATTTAATACAATAAATAAATAACAAAAAAAGAAATCAATTAAAATATTTACATACAATAAAAAAAATCATTTATCTCTAATGCTATGATTACATGTATGGGTTAAATCCTATAAACGATTATAATTTATTACAATAAATTATCCTTTTATAGTCGTCATTCCCAGTATTAGAAAGAGTCTAATTAGTGTCTATCTCATTAATATCTGGGGTTTGCAATTGCTTTAAATCAAAAGTATGTGCACGTGTGTTCTATATAGGTGTGTCATGTAATTTACCTAGGTTTTTTTCTTTTCCGACGTGAGTCATGTGGAATTCCTCCACTTCTTTTGCAGAGATGGTCACTCTTAGGCTTGGATTTGGTTTGTGGAATCTCTTCTTATGTCTGTAGTGACTTCTCCGTACTAGGACATCAAGGGCATGACAGGCGGATCATCAGGCAGGCGCTACACCAGCAGTTGTTACATGGCGAGGTGACTGTACAAGCATAGTGGGTCTGAATCGGCCAGCAATCGTGATGGCCCTTAGCCACACATCCTTGAAGCTTCACTTATGTTGTAAATTATTGTTTAGTCTTCTATGTCGAGATCCTTTTACTCAGCTTTCTGGTTTTTTCTTTGCAAAATTTAAATTTTCATGTCTGCTTTCTACTATATTCTAATCTGCTTCTTATCAGAGCAATGGCCTCACCAAAGTCTCTATGTGAACTGTTTTGAATTAATTAATTAATGTCTTTTTTTTTTTCAAATTCTTTCTTTATTTTGATCTTTTTGTTTGTTGCTTTTCTTTCACACTTTTCACTTTATGACGCCTTCAACAACTTATACAAATTTACTTTTTCATACAATTCCATAGCAATATTTTACATTTATTTATTATTTATTTTCTTTTCTTTTTTTAATAAAATTATTTTCATTTGACATGCATTAAACATTGCTCTCTTTATACATACTTTCACACACGCATTTCGTTTCGTCAAAATGTGTACTTTTTTTAGAATAGATCTTTATCTTTTGTCCCATTTTAAATTCTATTTCTAGTCTTATTTAAACTCCTCAATTTTTACTTTTTTTATAAATCATTTTAAGTTCCTATTTTGTTTATATTTCCTTTCTCACTGTTGATTTATACGATTTCAATATTTTCTAACTTTACTTCTTATATTTTTCAAAATATCAACTTTGGAGGGTAAAAGATAAGCATTTTGTCTGATTCCATTTCCCCCTCTTTTATTTCATTATGGTAATTAATTAAGACATTTTTTCTTTCCTCATTAACTTAATTCTTTTATTTATTGTTTCTAATCATTTATGATTTATTCCATTAAAGGCATATTTTGTACATAAAAATATAAGTATTCATGACTTATTCCAATAATGATGTATTTTGATTATAAACATATAAGTATTTATGATTTATTTCAACACAGATGTAGTTTGCAGCTAAAATATAAGTATTCACGATTTATTCCAATAAAGATGTATTTTGATTATAAACATATAAGTATTTATGATTTACTTCAACACAGACGTAGTTTGCAGCTAAAATATAAGTATTCCCAATTTATTTCAAGACAGATGTATCTTGATCATAAACAAATAAGTATTTAGGATTTATTTTGATACGAATGTAGTTTGTGTCTAACAATATAAGTATTCATGATTTACTCCAACAAAGACATATTTTGTATATAAAGATATAATCATTTATGGTTTATTCCACTAAAAACGTTTTTTGCAGATAAGATATAAGTATTTGTGCTTTATTTCATTACAGATGTGTTTGGTATATAAAATGTATTAGTATTTATGATTTATCCCAATAAAAACGTATTTTACATATAAAAATATGAGTATTTATGATTTATTTCAATACAGACGTATTTTGTATATAAAAATATAAATATTTATGATTCATCCCAATAAAGATGTATATTGTATACAAACATAAAAGTATTTATGACTTATTTCAATACAAATGTATTTTGCAGATAAGATATAAGTATTTATTCTTTATTTCAATACAGATGTATTTTGTATCTAAAATGTATAAGTATTTATGATTTATCCCAATAAAACATATTTTGCATATAAAAATATTGAGTATTTACTATTTATTTCAATACAGACGTATTTTGTATATAAAAATATAAGTATTTATGATTCATCCCAATAAAGATGTGTATTGTATACAAACATATAAGTATTTATAATTTATTTCAATACAAACGTATTTTGTAGATAAGATATAAGTATTTATGCTTTATTTCAATACAGACATATTTGCATATAAAAAATAATCATTTATGATTTATTTCATTAAAGATGCATTTTGATTATAGACATCTAAGTATTTATGGTTTATTTCAATACAGACATATTTTGCATATAAAAATATAATCATTTTTGATTTATTTCAAGAGATGTATTTTGACTGTAAACATATAAGTAGTTAATATTTCATAAAATCATTACCTTCATTTTCATCCGGTATGTTCATCCACTACAGGTCACTATTACATTTCAAAAAGGAGTTAGTTTATTTAAGCTGAATGGCATTATTTAATTTCCACACGTATTCACCCAGGCATGGCTTGGAGATTCATGGTGCAGGTAGAGAGAGAAAGCTATTACTGACTAGCCTATCATCTTTATGTTTCCCATATTAATGCTTTTCTTTTCAATGTCCACCAACTTTAGGGTTCCCACTTAGTAAAACTAGATTCCTCAGCTGGGATGAGCTGTGTGGCCATAAATATAATTATTCCAAAGGTGACTCTGTACTAAAACCACTTGGCAATTGAACAGCTAAATGACACATAGATCTCTTTTTTAACTTCAAGCTCCACTATTTATACCCTGATCAAGTTTCTGGATTAGCCTAGCATGACTCCACTATATCTGAATCTGATTTGTCAAAAAGCTTTCATTTAAGCCTGTGTGTTTTTCTCTTCTTGATGATTGGATAGTTTAGTTTTAGTGGGAACAGATGAGGAATTGGGCAGATTATGCTTTGTTTTCCAAATTTGATAAACCTTGCCCCGAGTGATTATTATATTTTGCATACAGCAACATTGGCTCAAAAATTAAAAATATATTTTAATAAATGGCAGTTTTAAATGCTTAAAGATGTATTTATTTCGTGATTTAAAAATTATAAAAATCAATGATGAAGATTTATCTTTTTTTTCAACTCTTAATCATTATTTAAAATAATGATCTCTCTCTCTCTCTCCCTCCCTCCCTCCCTCCCTCCCTCCCTCCCTCTCTCTCTCACTCTCTCTCTCACTCACTCACTCACTCACTCACTCACTCACTCACTCACTCACTCACTCACTCACTCACTCACTCACTCACTCACTCACTCACTCACTCACTCACTCACTCACTCACTCACTCACTCACTCACTCACTCACTCACTCACTCACTCACTCACTCACTCACTCACTCACTCACTCACTCACTCACTCACTCACTCACTCACTCACTCACTCACGAACTCACTCACTCACTCACTCACTCACTCACTCACTCACTCACTCACTCACTCACTCACTCACTCACTCACTCACTCACTCACTCACTCACTCTCACTCACTCACTCACTCACTCACATTTAAACATTTTTTTAAATAAGATTATTGAAAAGTTGGCTTCTTTTATATGCATCTGTTTTACTTTAATCAATCACTTTAGGTGGAAGGGGAAAATAAATCTTAAAATATATTCCTGAAACAACACGTCTGTTTCATTACATTGCTGCAATAGATATGCATTTGCTTCACATAAATAATTTGTGAAACAACATGTCTGTTTCATTACATTGATGCAATAGATATGCATTTGCTTCACATAAATAATTTAACAAATTCGTTAGGAATTTATAAATTAAAAATTTTTCAACATTTTGCTAGGCATAAAGTATATATATAAGTATAGACATGGACAAAATATATTAGGCCTCATTAAATCTAAATCAATGTAAGTAATTTAAAACAAAATATTAACAATTGTAAAGTCATTTTATAATTAGGTGGATGGACAAGACATTATTTTTATACAAATAATAAATTCTAGATAAACAGATCAGCTAATTAGGAGAAAAATATCATATGTTGTTTAATCAAAACATTTTATTTTGTTATAATCTCTTTCCAAAGTTAATTTTTGTAAAGTCTGTGATTGGTCACCACAGCAAAGTATAAAACTAATCTGCAACCAATGAATGGATATCTGCAATTGAACCATGATGAAAACAGATAGGCAGCTCAGTGAACTAGGGTCTCTCAGAAGTTCGTTTATTATACTCATGCTTATGATTGTGCTTTGATTCTTTCTTTATTATTCATTCTTTCTCAACCATCAGAAGCAATGTTAAAATATGAAAACAGAGTAGAGAAGCCCACTATCTGTTTACACTCTAGCCAAACTTAGCAGAGTGCAAGCTAATTCCATCATAAAGTAGAGAAGTTGCTGAAATGTACTAAACAATCATTACATTGATTGTTGTTTCTGATTATATGTAAACTGTATGCTGCCTAACTTCAAAAGTGTCTATACCTTTGGGAAAGAGACCAACCATCATTCAGTGAGAGAAATACCATCAGATGCTGCTCATTGAATACAATAGATATTGAGTATTAATGAGAATTGTGTCAGTCAGTAATAATGATCTCAGGAACTTTGCAGAATACCAGCAAACATAGTTGTGTTATACTAATTGTTCTGCAAAAAGTCTACAGGTACTTAAATTCAGAATATTAATTACTAATGATGAAAAGAGCAATTTGTATGAACTTTGATTATATACTACTATAACTTTATTTACTAATATTAGATATTTAATCTCTGATATTTATATATTTCATTTCCACTGAAATTTTGTCCTGATTTATTTTACATAAATGTGTGTTTAGAAATCAGAATGGTGATGGCTTGCTTAATTTAATAAATGTGCCACAGTTCAAATGGCATAACATTAAAAGAAATATTTATAACAAAACAATTAGCCAATTATTAATTTGCTAAATGGTCTCTTTATTATTTTATTAATTATTTTAAAACAAGAATTAATAATGATCATTTCCACTAGCCTGCAATGTATTTATTAGAAATTAGAATAACAATTTGATTATTAATGTAAATAATGTGGATTGATGGACTCTTGATGGAATAAAAGGCTGCATAAACAGATTAAATAAATTAAGAAAGATTGTTTGTCATAGTTAAAGTTTGGAGTTTAAGCAAAATACTCTCATGTTTGGGAAATGCTGGTATGGGAAAGGACATTTGTATGTAGTGAATTTTCTTAAACTAGTGTCCTATTTAGGCCATCTTGTATATATAAAATTTTATTGTCCAGAAACGAGTGTGAAGCAGATGCGTTTTCCTACCACTCGCACTCAGCAACTGTTTGAGTAGTATTTATCAGATGGATGCCCATTCCTACCATATATATGTTATATATATTCTTTGATTGTTTATAAATAAGTGTAACACAGATGTTGTTCCTGCCACTTACACTCATTATTATCATTATTTACCTGGTAGATGCCCATTCCTACCAGTCAGTTCATAAGTTTCAGTCACTAATGCCAGGTAAAGGTGTGATTCCTACCTGGACCATTTGGTGATATTTATGTGATTGGTAATTATTAAAGCAGACCTTAAAGAACATCCGGCTCATGTGATATTTAGTTTCCCTTATTCAAGTCTCTTAGTATTTGTTTTCAAAGCAGCAACCTGAAAGGATTTATGTTAGACTAATTCTTTTAATACTATAGTTTATTAAATGATTTTTATCATATCCTACAGCTTGTAAGATTAATAAGTCTTGAAACTGGGTTGTGATCTGTTATATTAATAGATATTAGTAGTTACAGTTAGTCGTATCTGTCCAGAGACAATGAAGATGCATAGGGTCGTATATAGTATGAGCACAATGAGCAATAAATATCTAATATTAATTTTCATCAAATTAGCTAAAGCAGTTAAATAAAACAATAGATCATCAAGTATTGTTTTCTAAAATCAATCCCAGAAAAAAAGACTAATAGATTGATGTTTCCCGAGAATTTCTCTCAATTGTTATTTGTTTTGTCATTATGCATATACATAAATATAATGTAATTACTCATTATTCTAGCACTTTGCTTTTATTGCAATCAATAAGGATAAATAAAATATAATGAGAGATTCTTGCATCTAATTGAATCTAGCTGAATATAAAAAGAAAAAGTTTTTAATCATATGGTGTTCAAATGTGGAATTCTGCGCAAATTACCCTTGGGTGATTTTCATGCTAGCTAGGCATTTTTGTCTCAAGTTTTTTACCTATATATAAGTAGTATGCCAATGTGGAACTCAATGTATAACCATGCACACCTGAAGTTAAAAGTCACATTTCAATTGCATATTGATTGGAAAATGTTCAATAAATTTTAATGTTATAAAAATACGGAATAAGTTTAATTTTTGTTTGACATATTAAAGTAAAAAAGGGGAGATTTTTTTATTATTAAAAGAGCAATAAGTAATATAAGTTGATTTTAAATTTGTATAAAATTACCGATTGATTGCAAAAAAGAATAATAATAAATACATGTTAGTGAAAAAAAAAAGTTTTATTTGACAAGTTATTACTAGTGATAAGATCATGAGTTATACCCATATCATATACTTTGCTATAAGGCTGAGAAATAAAAATAAAATCAAAATATAAACCGTATGTATGTGTAATATCGCGATGTAAAATTTTGTTTTCTCATTGGACTACTGATAAAACTCTCTCTATATATATATATCATATCACGAAGTGTAAAAAAATGAAATTATTTTTATTAATTATAATAGTGAATTTTCATGTCATGAATATAGAAACATCAAATTACGTGTGTGTGTGTATATATATATAACATCCGTAATATGTACACACAAGACCGTTCGATTTATCATCTGGACACTATGGAAAATTTAATATTGGACATAAAGCAATATCAATGAAAAATACAATATTGATGGCAGATAAATGACTTTAGTATGGAGCCGCTGAGCACTCACATAAAGCGTGGTAGAATGGAGTGGATCAACAAAGCATAAGTAATTAATAAAAAAAAAAACTACAAGTTTAAGTTATAAAATAGAATTTAGTTTTATAAATAGATGTTTTTGTTTCCTCTTTTCTTTTTCATTATGAAAACAGTTCAAAACTTTCGAACATCGAGTTCACTATTCCAAAATAAACTATCCTACTGGCAAGTCTACCAATTGGTTTCAGAGGGCAAAACCAAAACCGGAAATGTACTTCCAATTGGAATACCGCAACTCTCAAAGATAACAAAATTACTCAAACTAAGTCCCAAGTTTGTTGACTTTCTCCTGAAGGTCAACCTGGGTGCTCTTCCTACTGCAGCCTTCCTTTGTTATCAAAGGGGATTATAATATCGACCCCCTCTGCCCTTTATGTATGAAACAGGAGGAGTCCATGGTTCATATTCTTGATTATTGTGGATCATGGACATACCTACGTAAACTAGTACTGAATAAAACCAACAATTCAGACCCTGCCTACATCATGCTCAAGCCTGCATTCGAAAAAAGAAACATTCCACTGATACATCTTGCTACATTTATTAACTTTTCAATCTGGTCAATCAGATGTATAGTCACGTTCAATAAAGGTTGTGATGACCCCATTGATAAACTCTTCTTCAGTACCCTGTGTAAAATTAAAGAGGATGATAAACGCACTGGTCAACCCTGGTTGGTGGACCAGACATGGGGACAGTTTAGACTTTAATCACATCACTGTACCGATCTCAACCGTCTGTACCCACAGAAAGCCTAAATCCAGGAGCTCACTATCCCAGATCAAAACTTGATTGAATCTTAACCATATGAATTGCTTAATTGATAGACTATCTCACTCACCTTTTGCTTATAAAAAAAAAACAAAAAAAAACTCATAAGTTGTAATTGATTTCAATTGTAGCTGTTTATGTACCTAGAATTAGACCTAAATAGAATGCAAATAAATGTGTTGTTGAAAGTAAAACAGTTGGGCAAAGCGATAGTTCAATACCTGTGGTTATAAATAGATGTTTTTGTTTCCTCTTTTCTTTTTCATTATGAAAACAGTTGGGCAAAGCGATAGTTCAATACCTGTGGAGATAGCATGGGAAGCAAGCAGCTCCATCGCTTTTAAAAATCCTGAGGTTGTTGAAAGAGAAGATAAGCCCACATAGATGCAAATGCTAATGAATGTAATATTAGGAATGAAACAAGTCAATGGAATGTAATGATGGAAATGTTACTAAAAATCAGCAAGAAATGAAAGAAATGAATTAAGAGTTAATAAATAAAAAGGGCAAATCAAAGTTAGCAAACAATGATACAAGAGATTAGACAAGAAATTAATCAACAAACAATAAAACAGGATTTAAGAGCAAGAATAGATGATATGAAAAAAGAAATGCAACAGAAATTAGATCAAACTCAGCATGCAATGGAAGCATGTAAAAAATCATTAGAGGAAAAAAAAGACAAAGTATAAGAATTAAAACAAGAAATGAGATCAGAGAAAGAAAATATTAGTGATATTAGAGAGGGAATAAGGTCAGAAAGTGTAAGAATAGATAAGATAGAAGAAGAAATAGAGTAGGTAAAAGAAGTGTTAGAAGAAAGCAAACAGACTCAGAAAGTCTAAGAGGCCATAATTCACAATGATTTTATGATACATACATCAATAGTCATGATATATGGACAGAAAACAACCTGAAAGAAGAAATAACTCCAGCAAGTGCTGAGATAAAGAGAGGCATTGAGCATAGAATAGAGGCAACTGAAATTAAGCATTGCTACTCCAAGAATGCAGAAAATAGAAGAATTTATAAATATAATGTAATCTCTTCAGAAGAAGAGATAATAAATAAGAAAAATAGGAAAGGGCAAACTAACCAGATTATTGCTAAAAGCATCCAAATAAAATCCTTCAAAGCAGATGTGGGAGAGAACCTACTAGCACATCTTGAAAGCTTGGAGGAGCTGCTTATTTTCAATAAATTATTGAGGAGGAACAACTAACAATAGTGATAGTTTACAATCATGTTAATGAAGCTGCAAAAGAATGGTGGCGCTACATGATAACTAAACCATGAACTTTTCAAAAGTGTGAACAATGGATATAAATTTATAAAACTGGTTTTTCTTAGCCAGGTAAGGAGGGTACAATTTATCATGAAATTATCATGGTATTCTTAAAAAGAACTTATACTACAATAACTTCCAAGAATTTAATGAGCCATATCTTGAAAATTGTAATAAACAAAATATACACACAACTGTATTAGGGATAAGCTTTATTTTGTAAAATTAGAAAAATATAATTATGACTAGTATGTTTAAGTAACCAAAAGTGCACTAAACATATTTTGCTAATTTTATAAAATAAAGCTTATCTCTAATTCGGTTATGCATATATTTTGTTTGTTATACTACAGTAATGGATAAAAATCTGAGCATAAGAGGCCACCAGATTAAAATAGCAAAAAGAAAGAACCACCAGATAAAGCCATGAGACTAATTAACTGTGGTAATACTAATAACCAATACTCAAATTATACTTGGCATACACCATCAAAGTCAAGAAAACTGGATCCAGGTGGGGATTATGGAGGAGACAATTAGGGTTGACATTTAACAGGCTCGACAGAATTTGTGATATAGGTTGATTTTTTTAAAAATATAGATATGTATCATTACAAATGTTTTCATGTGTGTTATATACTAACCAAGTAAAGTCTTTTATTATTATTATTTTTAGCAGATAATACTAATATGAAGTAACAGATATGCACTTCATGTATATAATTTAACAAATTTGTTAGGAATTTTTAAATTAAAGATTTTTCAAACAATTTTGTTAGGCAAAAGTATATATATATAAGTATAAGCACAGACAATATATTAGGCCTCATTAAATCTAAATCAATTTAAATAATTTAAAACAAAATATTTTACTAATTAACAATTGTAAAGTTATTTTATAAATAAGTGGTTGGAAATATTATTTTTATATAAATAATTAAATTCTAGATAAATAGATTGGCTAATTAGGAGATGAATATTATATGTTGTTTAATCAAAACATTATCTTTTATTCTGTATAATCCCTTCAAAACTAATTTTTGTAAAGTTGGTAATTGGTCAGTAAGCCATGGATCACAGCAAAGTAAGAATGAATCTGCAACCAATGAATGGTTATCTGCAATCGAACCATGATGAAATCAGATAAAGCAACTGAGTGAATTGTAAATAGGGGTCTCTTAGAACATTTATAATGCTTTATTATACTTATACTCATGCTTATAATTGTGCTTTGATTCTTTATTATTATTCATTCATTCATCCTTTCTTGACTATCAGAAGCTGTGTTAAAATATAATGACAGAGTAGAGAAGTCTGTCATCTGCTCCACTCTAGACCCACTGTAGCCAAGTCAGCAGAGTGCGAGCTTAGTTTCATCATGAAATAGAGAAGATGTCATAATGTACTAAACAGCCATTACATTGATCATTGTGTCCAGATTATATAAGAATAGTATGCTGCCTAACTTCAAAAGTGTCTATGGCTTTGGGGTAAAGACCAGCCATCATTCAGCAATAGAAATACCATCAGATACTCCTAACTGAATAAAATAGAAATGCATATTAATGAAGACCATGTCAGTTAATAAGGACAATCTCAGAAGCTTTGCAGAATATGTTATACTTATTGTTCAGCAAAAAGTCTACAGATAACTGAATTCAGAACATGAACTACTAATGATGAAAAGGGTAATTTTAATGAACTTTGATTATATACTATTATAACTTTATTTCACTAACATTAGATATTTAATCTCCTATATGTGTATATTTCATTTCCACTGGAATTTTGTTTTGATTTATAAGATGTGCCACAGATTAAACGGCATAACATTAAAAGAAATATTTATAATAAAACAATTAGCCAATTATTGCAAACCCTCACCATTTGCTAAAAATTTCTTTAGTATTATTTTGTTAATTATTTTTAAACAATAGTTAATAATGATCATTTCCACTAGCCTGCAATGTATTAAGAATTAGGATAACAATTTGATCATTAATATGAATAATGTGGATTAATGGCCTTTGAGCAAAATAAAAGGTTGCATAGCCAGATTAAATAAATTAAGAAATATTGTTTGACATAGTTATAAAGGTTTAAAGATTAAGCAAAATACCCTTACAGATTTGGGATAGGCAGATATAGGAATGGATATTTGAATGTATTGAATTTTCTTGAGCAAGTGTACTACTATTTTAGGCTGTCTTGTATATATAAAATTTTATTGTCCAGAAATGAGTTTGAACAGTTGTGTTTTCCTGCCACTCGCATTCAATGACTTAGTTTGAGTAGTATTTATCTGGTAGACACCCATTCCTACCATATATATTCTTTGATTGTTTATAAATAAATGTAATGCAGATGTTGTTCCTTCCATTTACATTTCTTATTATTATCATTATTTACCATGTAAATGCCCATCCTTAACTGTTAGTTTGTAAAAGCCAGATAGATGAGTGATTCCTACCTGGAAATTTGGTCATATTTAATTGATTAGTATTAAAACAGATGTTAAAAGTATTTGACTCATGTGATATTTAGTTTCCCTTATTTAAGTAACTTAGTATTTATTTTCCAAGCACTACAGCCTAAAAGAATTTATATTGGTCTAGTTCTTTTAATAATATAGTTTATTAGATGATTTTTAGTGCATCCTAAAGCTTGTAAGATTAATAAGTCTTGAAACTGGGTTGTGATCTATTATATTAATAGACATTAGTAATTACAGTTATTCTGTGCAGCAAGATTGTATCTGTCCAGAGACAATGAAGATGCATAGAAGTCATATATTATCTATGCATAATGAGACAATAAATATCTAATCATATTACTTTTTTATCAAACTAGCTAGGACAGTTAAATAAAACAATACATCATTAAGTGCTGTTATTCTAAAATCAATCCTAGAGAAAAGACCAATATATGACTGATGTTTCCTGAGGATTTCTGTCAATTGTGTTATTATTTATTTTGTCATTATAGGATGCCAGATATAATGAGATGGGATATATATATATGTGTGTGATTCATGCCCAACAACTTATGGTTTTGAAATTGCAACCATTTAACTATGGTCACCTGCTTAGTCTTCATGTAAGGGCAGTACACATGATACAGCAAGTCAATTATTGGATGATTTATCTAAGTTTTAAGAAGTGGTCCTATGATGATTAATGATTGAGTGGGATGGGGTTCACACTTGCACAACTTCCCTTATTTCACTTATCTTGATCCTCATTATGCCAGAGTTCAAACTCAGAGAGAATTTACATGTACTCTATTTCAAGGTATAATTATTCTGTATCTGATGTGTGCATTGGATATACATAAGCATGATTAATCATGATTAATTGGAAAATAGAAAAATCAAACAACAAACTTTAATATTTAACAAATTGATTTTGATGATGATCGCTATTCATAATTCTTTATAACAAAGTGGTGTACGTATTTAATGTTTAATGATTGTATGGGCATGATCATCCTTAGTTTGTATTTATCAACTATTTTTTATCCTAAACCTTTAGTCTCTACAAAAGATGGCCATTTCTCATTCCAATTTAACAAACAAATTTACATTGAAGACAATTTGAAACTATATTTTAACAATTAACTCTTTGACGAGATCTGTTGAGAGTTGCTTATAGATCCTGAGCCTTCTCCTAATCTGGTGTTATATAGATCTATGATAGGTCAAACCAATCGTTCAAGGGTTAGTCATGCATTCCAAATAACAAATAATTAATAATTCAGTTAATTAAACATAAACATTGAACATAAAAAATATTATAACTGTCAAAGTGTGAGTGCTTAATATTGAATAAGATTAAAGTCTCATCTTTCAAGTCAGTAGACTGATATACTAATTGGAAAGCAAGTCAGGATATGCAACATGTTAAAGAGAAAAAGATCTCAGGAGCAATAACCAGCATTTTCTCAATACAATTAAGAGAAATGCAAACTACAAATAGTAGAGTAGTGAGAAGACACACAAATAATTTTAAAGTTTTCTATCCAGAATTGTTAGAAGAACCTGTTGGGTATTATTGCTAATTCAAAATTAAGTGATACTATTTAACTAAAAGAAATAGTGATACAGCTCAGAGCTGCCACACTTAATTATAAATAATGAGAACCACTTATCTAAAAAAATGACTTGTTGAATGAATTAGACATTTCCAGAAGTAGATTTATCCACTTCAAAACAGTCTTCGCTGGAAAACTATTGAACAGCAGTAGGAAATAAATTTACCTCTAACAAGATTCACCGAGTGTAGCGAAAACTTAAAGATGAAAATATTATTTTTTTTGCAAAATAAAAAGTTAAATTTCTAGAGTGAGGGGAGGAATTGAAATATGTACTGTTAGATATAAATATGTGAATATATATGATACATTGAGCTATATGTAAATAAATAGTTTTATTATAGAAAATAATTAAAATTGCAACCTGGCTGGTATGCATATACATTGGCGAATATAGCATACATATTACTAATTATACATGGTTATTAAGTGTTTTTTTCTTATACCAATTTTTTTTTATAAACTGAAATAAAAGGACTAGCTATGTTTATTTTATAAACAAACATAAAAAATATAAATTTGATTTTCAGATAAGAAAGGAATCCTCATATTATTCGATTTGGTACCATTTAAATAATTTTTTTCACCCTAAACAATAACAAAAATTAACCACTCTTTAAATAAAATTTCCCTTGAATAAATACAGTGTTAAAAGTAAAATATTGCATTTACATTTTGCTCCCCTTTTTTAGAGATCAATCAGCAGCAATGATTTATTCAAAGTTAATATCTATAAAAAATAAAATAAAAACACTTTTTGTTATCTTAATAATTTAATAAATGATATTTATATACGGTTCTTTGAAAAATAGTAAATCCGAATAGAATATGTATGTGCATAACATTAAAAGAGGTCTGGTATTTTATCTTGTTTCCTTTTCTGTATGTAACTAACTGATGAATTCAAAATCTTTCCTGGGAACAGATACCATTTTCCTTACATAATTATAGTGAAATGGCTACATGTTAGATTAGTAATACAGTACTTGGCTCTTTTCACCTTAACACATGCTGTTTAAAAGTTTCATAAGCTGTACTTTCTGAAAATATTTTTTTTTCCAATTTGCATAATAACAAGTAATTCCTAATATTATCAGTTTAGATTGTTAACCAGCAAGGCAAGGCCATCTTTTTATTTCGTTTTAATAATAAATTGGTCAGCAAAAATAAACAGACTTCAATAGTGATATTATATTAATCTCCTGCTGGTCTTTATCCAGTCAAATGATTATTTAAATGTCATTATCTTTCTTTTAAATATTTTTTCTTCTAATTATTCAATCTAAATATTTTTTTCTTTTAATTATTCAATCTCAATACAAAGAGAAAAAAATTTAACATTTTTGATTATATAAACAAAACAAAGGGAAAAAATGAATAAATTACCACAGATTTGTATAATTAAATAATCTATATAACTATTGAACTGAACAAATTTTAAATATAATTTTCTCATTTTCAAACTCTGAATTTCCTTGTTGCATTATCAATTAATTTCTTTTAGTAAAGTAACTTTATTAATATTATATAAGTCAACTTCCTTTAAACATAAAGAAAAAATAATTATTTTTATTCCCCATTCCCACTTAGAATTTTGGCTCATTCATTTTTTTTTCTTAATTTTTTTTTATATACTGTATATTATAATTTTGTATATATGTATGATTTTTTTGTCTTGAGAATATTAAAACTTTAGCCTTAGTTATGCTTTAACTTGTCATCTTACTAAGTGGGATAATCCATATTGGATTAGCATTTCTAAAATGTTCTAATCTGTTTAAGCAATTTTTCTAAAACTTTTTAATTTGAGATGATAGCATAGTTTTCTCACAATGTTGCTGCCACACATACTGGGACTTTTAACTAATGGTTACTTCAAGTCATATCTGCCTATACTTGTTATTACTAATATTTGCCATGAATGTGGTTTACCATACTATCTGATATTCATTTATTTGTTAAATGCCTTGCCCAATTTCAAATATATTTTTTTTCTAAGAAAAAGAAAATCATGGTTGTCAGAGACTTCAGGTTTGAATAAAAATTCATTGGCTATTTCCATTCCACACATCCCACAAATGTAATTTTTCATAAAGTGATTTAACCATAACTGAATAGTGATTTGGGATATAAGACTATAGCCAAGTTACCTTCCTCTATTAATTTCCATTTAACAAATATCAGAATATACTTTATTAAATGTAATAAAAATACACTGTACTAGTTTAACAGCTATACTAAGAATTAGTTTTCTGGCAATAAGAAATCACTGAAATACAGTTTCTTCTCATTATCATTTAAATTAGGAATTATTCATCTGGCAATAAGAAATAGATATCTCTAGTCCTTAATTATTTCTCACAACATACAAATAATGCTAAAAAAATGTAATATATGACCAGTTATACCCACAACATACTATCCAATAAACAAATTCAATACATTCCTGCAAAATATAACTAATGATTTTGCCAAAAACCATAAAATATCAAAAAAACATTACCTTTCTCAATTTTCTTCAACTCTTAACATTTTTACAAAATTCTTTCTCTTTATGTCTAATTCTTTTTCAAAATGTTTTCTTTAAAAAAAAAAATTAACTTGATCATGCATCATGGCTTATTTTCTACAGACTCTGGATTCAATATTAAATCATAACTAATATTTTAGCTATAAGTTAATATATAATTCTCAGCCATTATTTTATTGTTATGATAACAAAAGTATTATTTTTAATACAGTAATATTCATCCATCATCCTTATTCACAGATTAATATACCATTCCACAGTTTGACAACATTCTATTTATCTATTAAGTTCATCAAGTTTAAGTATTTTCTATGTATCATCCTTGGTTTTAATTTAATTCTAATTTGTATAAAACTAGAACATGATAATGGCAGACTTTTAGAGATATATTGCTTACACAGTTGTTGCCTTAATTTTTCTAGATCCTTCAGGTGAAATATATCTCTAATTTTGTTTCAAAAATCTAAAACTTAAAATTATATAATTTATACTGCAATTCTTTAAACTGATACCCCTCACTTTTGACTTTTCTGCTCAATTTTTAATACCTGACCCATCACTACTTCTTTTACCTCTTCCTGTGCTTTGATCATATTTCTTATCACTATTTTTTCTACTTCCAATTTTGATTTATCCATGCTCTCCACTATCTGATCTGTTTTCTCTCTTTTTAACTCTTGGTTTTGACATATACATCTTTTATTTTATTATCTTGATCTCTCTTATTTTCCTCCACTTCTCTAATCTTGTTCTAAATAATTTTTTGGACATGCACATTCATCCTTTAATTTTTTTTTTTTTCTGTTTAATTTCTTGTTTTCTTTATCATTACTTTCTCACTATCATCTGAATTTTTTATTTGTCTTCTTTTTTTTCGTCATCATTTGATTGTCTCCATCAATCTTTTTCAACAATATCTCTCAAACTATGGTTATAACTATCCCTCCTTTTTTATGCTTTCTGAGTTGGCTATTAATCTTGATTTTGATTCAGCTTGCTGTTTTATTTCTCATTTTTTATTTAGTTAGAATAAGATTTATTAGTTGCTTCATTTACTTCATAAAATTAAAAATTTGCTTTTCATATAAATGTGCTTCACATTTCTTACCCATTATGCAATCTTCACCATTAAATGTATATTCCAAAATCTATCTGATTTTTGAACTCGAGAATCTCAACCTGTCTCCTTTAAATATTTAACCTAATTTATTGCTTTGACTTTATTTCCTATTGCACACAGTTTATATACATGTGTGATTTGATTTTTATTATCTTTGATACTTAATAATATTATCAAGAGTTTCATGCTATGGAAGCTAAAATTTAATGGAAAATTACTGCATGGCTTTCCAACTAGTTAGACAATCATCTTAATCTTGTGAAAGTAATTTTCCAAGCTTCAAATTAGGCACCAAAATGTGATGTAATACTGGGTAATATTATATGGTGATATTAAGTAATAACAAATGACATGTTAATGTTCCATTTAATTAACCAAAATATAATGGAAAAACATTTTTTAAATATATATAAATAAAATGTCCGTTAATTAGAACAAAATTGTAATCATAATACAAATAATAAATATAATGGTAATAAACTATTATAAACAGTCTTTCAATCTGTAGAAGTACTTTCGGTTAATTTCTTAAACCTGCCTCAACTGACATTAAATTCAAAAAAAGAAAGCAGAAGCAAACATCATCAATTCAAATCCCATGAATCCTGTATTTTAATGTTAGTAACTTGACTATTTATTAAATGTATTTTATTCCTATTTAAAAAAATTGCATCCTTAATTTTTCTTTTATTATGGTTTCTTTCTTCATAAAGAATTTTCACATTTTCAATATCAAATTAAAATTTATATTTACATGTTTTTTCATGATCAAAGCAAACTGAAGCAGTCATTAAATGACCATTATTCTTACTTTTTACACACCTATATAACAATTCATGCTGTTTTAATCTCTTTTCAATACCGTACCTCAATTTATATGATAATATACACTCACAAAAAATTTGATATACAATATTACTTTTCTATTTAACAGGTATGACATCCTTAGAATTATTCACTCATTTATTAACATTGTTTGGAACATAGAATGAAACATTAAACACGTTTTTATATATACACCTGAGTCTCTTTTTACACGGATTTATTTAACACGATTTTGAAGTTACGTGATTCACATTTCTCTGGAAGTCTAACTCCGATAATGCGCTATTACTTTAAAATAATAAATTTCGCGCATTTACGTCATATTGAAAGCAATAGCACATTATTGGAATTCAACTTTCATCTTAGCAATTTCAATATTTTCAGTGCTTTATAATAGTAAGATTTTATGCAATAATGAAATTAAAATCATGATTTCCTCATTTTATGTATACACACATTAAATTTTACAAGATTATAATGTAAATTTGTTCAAACATTGTGCGTGTTAATTTTGCATTTTAAATCACATTCTGTTTTTGCTTTTTAAAAAAGAACGTAATCAATTATTAATCATTTAGTGTCCGCAAGTTTATTTTTAAAAGGTGAGTAATAGCAGTGGGCACAATTAAAATTGAAAATTAAAAAATTAAAGACAAAAATAAGAATTTAATTTTTAGCTGTTAGATTAATTACTAATTATGTTGTCACCAGAAAACCACTAACACAACATGAGAGTGACATTGGCGCTAGTTGTATTTCCTCTTGTGAAGAATCTGATTTTTTACTAGTTTGCAAACGAACCTGTTTAACGGTAAATAGCGATAATAATTAAAACGTGTATAAAAAAATGTAAATTACTGTAAATTATGCATAAAAATATATTGTTTTGAATAAAATTAAATATTATAGTTTAAAAAAGTTTGTCTTTTATCAATTTTTTTCAAATTTGAAATTTTTTATTAGTCATATTTTATTTCCTTATTTTTTTTTTGCGCAAATTTTAAAATAATTTTACGTTGGTGCTTTGCTTTTACGTGATTTTTAAAAAATCACAGACCGTATCCCCCCTTTTTCAAGGTAAGTTACGTCTATTTTTGCGCGATTTCGTTTGCGCGTGTTTTCTGAGGAACCTATCTATCGCATAAAGTGAGACCCAGGTGTATCCCTAAAAAATTTCACTTGTGGATTTAAAATAAATGTATCCATTGTTTACTATCAATCTTCATTTCTTTTAAACTGTTATAACTCATTTTAATTGACATAAAGTATTGTTTATTTGTTCCATTTTATAACCAACATCAAGCAATTCCTTGACAAATATCTCAATATTTTTCAGTTTATCACTTTGGTAACGACATAATTTTTCATTACGAAACAATAAAGATCTAAAACTTACACATTCACTTTTTTGCAATCACTTGATTATTAATTTATAATTTAATATACTGTTATCTCTTGTAATAATTAAATCCAAATATTTAATACTTTTGTCCTGTTCCTTTTCAATAGTCCATCTCAAACCATTCAAATTATTTAATTCCTCTACAAGCAAAAAAACATCATCCACATACCTCTTGTAAATTTTAATATCTTTAAAAGAGCACATATTTAAAATACCACTCTCATATGTAGACAAAACAAAATTGCAAACTTGTGCAACTACAAGCAGATCCATAGGCCGACTTTTGACATTTTATAATATTGAACTTCAAAAGAAGAAACAATGTTATCATCAATAAAGAATCAACAACAAACTTTATTATATATTTATAAACACTTTTACTTTTTAATGTATGTTCAATTATTTTTACATACATTTCTGTTACATCTAATAAAGCAATAACATCATTCTCATTAATCACTAAATTTTTCATATTTACAAAGTCAAAAGATGAAGCAATAGTATTTTCTCCAAATCCTAAAAACTCTTGTAAAAGCTTACCGATATATTTAGAAGTCTAATACATGAATGAACCATCAAAATCTATCATAATTCGCAAAGGATTACCTTCTTTATGTAACTTTATATTTGCAAAAATACAAGGACATACAGCACAGGAAGGATATATCATATAATTCTTGTCCATTTCTTCTTTCTCCCTCTATATTTTGCTTCTTTTTTTATAAATAAATAAAGTTATTTGCTTAAAGTGTTGAAGGAGTATTGATGAATTTATAGTGCAATATATCATATAGTATGCATTATTACATAAAGCTTTATTTTTACCACTTTTTAAAATATTGTTAATAAATTTTATTCTTTAACCATACATATTATATTCTTCAATCAAAAAGAAAACAAGTTGATCCATTTTTTACTTTAACTTTATTAATATATTGGACATTTCATCATTAAAGATATTGCAGCCTTTATCTTCTTTCAAACAAATCATATCATTCTTCAGCCTGTTTAAATTGCGCCATGATTTATCATAAGGCATCACATTAAATTTATTACAATTAATTTACTTGATAATATCATCAGCAAAATTACTATCACCAGGAATCATTTCAAATGAATATTCAACAGCTGCAATTAATTCCAAATTATAATCATTCCAATTACCATGGACGTATTTAGCTCTCTGACATAAAACACATTTCTGAATCAAATGTATCTTTTTATTTGATAAATTTATAAAGTTTAACTCATTATAGGCTTGTGGATACCACTTATTAAATAAAAAATCAATTTTTTTTTCAAATTTATTATATAACTGAAAATTAAATTTATTATATAATTGAACATTTAATAATTTGAAATGAATGGTGTGCTTGGTACATATATAAAATTAAATAAATAATCAATCAAACAAGATTGAAATAAACAACTATTAATAATTATATAAAATATATATAGGACAGACAGGGAGAACGGCAGGTGAGAGAGGTAAGGAACATGATCGAGCAATTAATAGAAAAGACATGAGATCAGGGCCATATTTGCATTATTTGGATACAGGGCATAAAATGAAGTGTGAGGAAAATATAAGTGTTATTAAGTGTGTAAAGAATTACCATAAGAGAATATATTATGAAGCTTTATATATTTAAGAAAACTTAGACAAATGTGTAAATATAGTAAAAGGTCCAGCTAAATTAGGTGGGAAATGGGCTTTATTAAACAACTGGAAAGTGTAGGAAATGGTTGTACATATGTAAATACCAATTTATTTATTTATTTTTTAAAAGATGTAAAATATATATTTAATTTTTTTTTTTTTTTGAGGGGGGGTGGGTGGAATATTGTTAAAATTTTTAGATGTATAATATGTTAAATTTATTTATTTATAATATATGGACATGTTTAAAAAGAAAATGAAATATAAATAATGTTCAGTAGATGGAGTGAATATTATTATTTGTTTATATGAATTGTATAATATAATATCTTGAGAAGGTCTCAATGGAGATGAAAGCCAGTTTGATAAATATTTAAATATAATTATTAATAGTTGTTTATTTCAATCTTGTTTGATTGATTATTTATTTATTTCTGTTTGTAACAACATTATGGACAAATAAATCATATTGGATATTTGACTATCATAGTGTTATATAAAATTGTTTGTAAAAAGGGATTTAAATTAATTGAACTTTATTAATTAATACATTTGAGAAAAAAACGATTTTTTATTTAATAAGCAGTATCCATAAGCTTATAATAAGTTAAACTTTATTAATTTATCAAATAAAAAGATACATTTGATTCAGAAATATGTTTTAATTGGACTGATTATAAATTGGAACTAATTGTAGCTGTTCAAAATTCATTTGAAATGATTCCTGGTGATAATCATTTTGCTGATGATATTATCAAGAAAATTAATTGTAATAAATTTAAGGCGATGCCTTCTGATAAACCATGGGAATTGACTATTTCGGAATTTAAACAGAGGCTGAAGAGTGATGATTTGTTTGAAAGAAGATAAAGGGCTGAAAATATATTTAATGACGAAATGTCAATATATTGATAAAGTTAAAGTGCAAATGGAGAAATGTGATTTCTTTTTGCTTGAAGAATATAATATGAATGGTCAAAAAATAAAATTTATTACCAAAATTTTAAAAAGTGCTAAAAATAAAGCTTTAAGTAATAATGCGTGCTATATAATATATCCTTCCTGTGCTGTATGATACATCCTTTCTGTGCTGTATGTTCTCCTATTTTTGCAAATATAAAGTTACATAAAGAAGGTAATTATTTGTGAATTATGATAGATTTTGATGGTTCATTCCTGTATCAGATTTCTAAATATATAATTAGGCTTTTACAAGAGTTTTTAGGATTTGGGAAAAATATTATTGCTTCATCTTTTGATTTTGTAAATAGTATTAAAAATTTAGTGATTAATGAGAATGGTGTTATTGCTTCATTAGATGTAACAGAAATGTATGTTTCTATTGATAGAATGGATTCCATAAAAATAATTGAACATACATTAAAAAGTAAAGGTGTTTGTAAATATATGATAAAGTTTATTGTTGATTCTTTGTCGATGATAACATTGTTGCTTCTTTTGAAGATCAATATTATAAAATGTCTAATGATTGGCTTATGGATCTGTCTGTAGTTGCACAGTTTGCAATTTTGTTTTGTCTACATATGAGAGTGGTATTTTTAAAATGTGCTCTTTTAAAGATATTAAAATTTACAAAAGGTATGTGGATGATGTTTTGTTTGTGGAAATACTAATACTATAAATTGTAGAGGAATTAAATAATTTGAACAGCTTGAGATGGACTATTGAAAAGGATCAGGACAAAAGTATAAAACATTTGAATTTAATTATTACAAGAGATAACAGTATATTAAATTACAAATTAATAATCGAGCTGTTCAAAAGTACCAATTATGCATAAGATGGCAAGTTTTATATCTTATTTGTTTTGAAATGAAAAATTATGCTGTTACCAAAGTGATAAACTGAAAAATATTGAGATATTTGCCAAGGAATTGCTTGATGTTGGTTATAAAATGGAACAAATAAACAATACTTTATGTCAATTTAAAAAGAGTTATAATGGTTTAAAGGAAATGAAGATTGATAATAAACAATGGATACAATTATTTCAAATCCACAAGTGAAATTTTTTAAGGATATATATAAAAATGTGTTTAATGTTTCATTTTATGTTCCAAACAATGTTAATAAATTGGTGAATAATTCTAAGGATCTCATACCTGTCAAGCAAAAAAGTAATATTGCATATCAAATTTTTGTGAGTGTATGTTATCATATATAGGTGAATCGAGGTGCAGTATTGAAAAGAGATTAAAGGAGCATGAATTGTTATATAAGCATGTAAAAGGTATGGTGATTTAATGATTGCTTGTTTTCTTTGATCATATAATGTAAAAATATATGTACAAGTATTTGTTTCACAGTATATGAAATGAATATTTATTCTGGTAATTAAGTCCTATAAGAGATGTTTTGAATAAACATAATAAAGTTGTTTTTTTGGAAAATATCCATGATTAAATAATAGGTATTGTAACAGTCCGGGTTTTCCCCGGAAGAGGGGGAACACATCTAACTATGGTCGGACTTAGGATCTTCAGGTAGGATGCGATACTCAATGCAGTGAAGTATTTAACCAATAATCTTATCCACCTAAATCTACATATAATTTAGGCTAGTTCATCCATACTTCATCCCTCTTTCGTATTCCATTACACTTCAGTATTCAAACCCAGGGAGAATGTTGCCTTTGGCTCTCTTCAGGGGTGAATTTACTTTATGTAGCAACTAAGTTTTCATTGACCTAAGATATATCCAACCCTATTGTGGTGTTATGTGTTATAATAATGTGTGTGTGTGTCTATATGTACTTAGTTAAATAAATTGATGAGAGAGGGTATGAATGAGTTTGTTAACTCAGTTAAAGCTGTTAAAATATGAGAAGACTACAGATTGGCATTGTTAGTTGTAACAAAGTTATATAGCACAGTGTGATATATCTATCAATGCAATTAAGAATTTACTTGCTAGAAATGACTTTTATAAACAAAAGAATCAATTCATTATTGATTTGTTAAATTGGATAAGTAATGATATTATAGCTATGTTTCATTATGAATATTAAAAAATGAAGAACTTCTGGCTGATATGCTTCCAAATAATGGTATTATTACATGCAATTCGATACTTGCAGAAATAAAAAACAAAATGTCACCAATCCTCAAAAATGTGTTTCTGCGCAAACCTTATACAGAAAATTATGTGATCCACAGTAGACTATTTAACATGAAGATAGAACAGAAATATAATATATTCTGATTTAGTTATTAATAAAAATAAAAATTATTTCGATTACAAATAGTTGTGAAGTCAATTGAGATTAGAGAGGCTATACATTCACAATCTCAGATCTCAATGGCTTATAATAAGCCTGCTAGTTTTAAGGTTTTTTTTGAAATTGGAATAACTGCTTATTTAATATGACTCAAATAAAAAGCATACTAATGAGATTTATATAGAAGATTTAGTTAAAATTGGATAGAATAAAAAAAGCCTTTATAAATTAATTAGAAATTTTAATTATAAGATGAGATGGAAAATTGAAAGTATAAAAAATAATAATCCTTGGATGACTATACTATATATTCCTTGTATTACAACAAAAATAAAAGAAATTTGAAATCAAAATTTTAATGTAAACTTCAGAATGCCAGCTAATTGATAAATAATACAAAAAACAAGATTGATAAAGAATACTTTCTGCAAATTTTGTATGCTGCTTAATGTTATGTCACAGGGTGTTCAGCTATTATGGAAATCCTGAGCTAACATTATAAGAAAATAAAGCAGCATAAATATTTATATAATAAAGTTAAAGAAAATCCCACACACACTTCTATATTTCTAGAAGATGAAAAGAAGCATCATACATTTTCGATCCGTAAAAAGTTAAACAGGTTTGTGTCAAGTGAGACAACCAAAAGAGAAAAATAAAACAGATATGGTACATTGCTAACTACATAATGTGATAAACAAATATTGAACAGAATCCAATTAAGTAACTACTGGAGTATGTAAAGTGAAGTTTTAATAGGAATGTGCTTACTTTAATATAATTAAAACAATATTAGTGTGCATTTAATAAAAACCATAATATGATGTCTCAGCACTGAAAATACATTAGGCTAAATTATATTTGTACGTTATATTGTTTACTTTGCTAAAGCATATGTATTTATATGTATGCATATATTTTGTTATACATGTTATATAATGAGCATGCTTAACAAGCTTTTCTGAGTATCCCTATCGTCAGACCAATTTCTAGCTCTGGATGTCATCAGTGAAGTATTAGAATATTCAGGCATTAGATTTAAAAATACCAGGTCAAGACCAGAATTTATCTAATAGTTAACTATTAAATAGAAAATCTGAATTTTTTTCAGACATCCATATGTCTTCATATTCTAGTGCCTCACTTATGACAGCCAGAGCCTAGAAACCAGTCTGAGGATAGGAATATTCAGAAAAACTTGTTAAGAGCTATTAGCATGCTTATTATATAACATTTGTAATACAAGCTTATTAAATTAAATTCCATGATATATGACTTGATTTCATTGCAATTTGTTATAGATATACACATATAAATAAGTGAAAATATAATGAATAAAATTAATCATAAAATTGAACTTGTATGGAATGCTTTTAATAGAAAAGCATATATGCTTGCAAAGATTATTAATAAATATATTTAGCCAGTACTTATATATGAATCTGAGACTTGGACATTAAAAAAAAAAAGAGTAGTATAGAGATCACAGATAAAATATGAGAAGATATAATTTGGGATTAAAGAACAAGAATCAAAATCAAAATATGTGATGGAAAGATCTGGTCAAACTGACTCTGGAAATAATTAAGTTCATAAAGAGATGTCAATATATGAACAATTAACTGAATCTCAAAAAGATTATAAAAGACCTAAAACTAGACTAAAAATGAGAGCGATGGATAATAAAATTTATTGTAAAAATGAGAACAGTTATGGATAAAAGAAACTAAATTCTGCAACATTACTCTGCAGTAGATTGATAATAGATAAAAATGATAACAGACATCAATAGTAATAATTTTCATTGCAGCATTTATATATATGTATGATCAAGCTGTAAAAAAAAGCCATAGCTTTTCTATTTTCATTTAACATTTATATTTTGGTACATTATTAAATCTTTATAACTATATTAAAGTTACTCTTTTTACTAACTTCTAATTTTTTTATAGTTAGTAATACATTATGTAAGATCCTTAAAATTAACAAGATTACCTTTTTTATTTGAGATGGTGCTTTTAATCTTTTGCGACATGTATAAACTTCATCAACATCAGTCATGGTCTTAAAAAAATAAATAAAATGCTCCAAATGTATATATACTGCATAAATATATATGAGTTAAAACAAAAGATTAATGCTGACAAAAGATATAAATATAGTTTTTATACTTCCCTATGTATGAGATTATTTATTATTATTGTAGCATCACTGTTTATCTATCAATTTCCGGGTAATATGGATGTTTCACTAATTGCTTGTGTGACTAAAGATTTGAATAACGGAAAACAGATTGCAAATTATTAAACATATGGGTGAAATAGCAAAGTTTCTATCTTTTTGGAAAAGTTTTTGAAATATATTAATCAAAAGTAAACTCATTAAACTGATCATCTATCATTTCTTATCTCTCTTTTAATCTTATCTCTTTTAAATTTCAAATTAGAAAAAATAACTAATAATTAAATGATATAAAAATAATTCACTTGATTCTTTAAATTACATCATATGTGATAGAACAAGATAAGCTTTCTATTGCCATTTATAATAAGCCTTAGTAATCAAATCTATATAACTATTCAAGCATGTTGGGTATGCTTCAATTCAGGTTTATAGCTTGAATTGAATTGTAATTGAAGATGATTACTAAGTGTATGACTGCACTACTTTGAACTTTGAATCTCAAATCCTAATTGATAAAGTCAATACTGAGAAAGTGATCTGGGTATGTAAATTTAAATACACTACAATTTGGTAATCACCGATGAATCAAAATTTTTCTACTGATGACAATAGAATAAAAAAACTGCTCTTGTTTTATCATAACTAAATGACTTGATAGGAGATCTGGAATGTCTCTAGAAACAGCAATAATTTAAGATCCACATCCAACTAAAATGTCATTGCTACAATAATAAGCAATCGCACCCACAACCCAAAAACTATTCATATATATACATGTAACTGTGGTATAAAAGAATATCATTTTTAGAAAGTACATTAATAACTTTTTATGAATAATGTCTTAATATTAGCTAGTAACAGGGGTAATATTATTTATTTTTAAAATCAATTAAATTATTTATAACACAAAATATATATTATTTACAACTAAAGATATATCTATAGCTAGAATCTAAACTTAGAAAATTTTATCTTATTAAAGGCTAGCTGGAGTTTAAAATTCTTATTATTATTCTATATTATACAAAAAATAGATTATTAAATTATCAGAATAAAGTTTAAAATTCCATCATTATTCTATCTCCTTTAGAATTTGATAAGATAAAGTTCGCTGGATAATCAAATATTTTAAAGTTCATATAAGTCTCAGCTAAAACAATAAGAACATTTCTAATAGGAGATTATGTCAAGCTTTAAAACAAATGTTTATTGAAATGAGTTTTGATACTTTAAATATGATTATACTACAATAATTTTTGTTAGGATTAGCAAAAGTAATAGAAAATTATGACAACTGATAAATGTTTTTTAATCATTTGACAAAATCCCAAGACTTTTAAAAGACATAAAACCAACTATTTAATCCATTTACCACATATTCATAAGTGATCTTATACCTTAATAAAGAATGCATGTATTAAGAAACTCTTATGACAAATAAATTTCAAAAAGTCATGTTATTGCATCTATCACAAAATATTAGTAGTCACTGAAAACATCAAATATAGTTTAATTTGGTAGAATGTTGTATATCTCATAAGTTTTAATGCAGAAAGGACTTCACTATTAATTGAAAAGGATCAAATTTGGGGAGGGGGGTTTAAAAGAGTTATAAGCAAGATAAATTTGTATTATTCCCCTGCAGTATTCAAGGTCAAAGTATACATATGTAATGTATAATGAATATGTAAAATAATAATAATAATTGTATAATAATAAGAGTATGTAAAATAAGAATAATAATTGTATAATAATAAGAGTACAATAATGTAGAATAAAACTGATAACTGTAATGTATAATAAATATGTAAAATAAGAAGTAATAATTGTATAATAAAAAGAATATGTAAAATAAGAATAATAATTGTATAATAATAAGAGTACAATAATAAATGTAAAATAAAAGTAATAACTGTAATATATAATGAATATGTAAAATAAGAATAACTGTATAGCAATTATGTATAATGATTGTGTAAAATTACAATGTTGTTAAATCATAGAAAGCCCAGCTGACCTTATAGGGTCAGAAAACTGTGTAAAATACCATATATGGTGAGAAATGTAAAAATACTGTGTTTATGTGAAAACACCATATATGGTTAAAAATGTAAAAGACTCCAGAAGTCTTGAGGGGTATATTATTCTGAGTTTTAATTATAAGTCAGAGACTCCTGCCTCTGTAAGTCCAAAAGCAAGACTAGGGTTATTTATGCAGGTCACCACGACCTTTTATTATTTTATTATGGCTTATAATAGGCAATGTATATAGTTAAAATTATTCATATTAAATTATAATCTTACCATCTCAATTCTGCCTTTGTCCATTTATTTACTTGCTGGCCATAAGACACAGCATCCCCTTATCCACTTTTGCTGTTATAACTGTTATCATTATGGACTGTTTTGTAATGTATATCAGCTAAAATTATGAATATAATGGCTTTTATCTATAAGTTTAAGATTAAGAATCATCTCAGACAACTTATATTTTCTTGAAGACAGGATAAATGTTCATTCTGTTTTGATAAACAAAAAATAATTATGGTCCTAATATACTGGAGATTATCAAGTCATCAGCCAAGATAATGGTTAGTACTGAAGACAGAAAATGCTAAGACTATCCATGTTATGAATCTAGATTGTCTTTTGATAATAATCTTTTATTTAGAAGAGACTATCTACTAATAAATGGGGTATTGTTAAACTTTGTGAAAGTAAAAAAAAAAGTGAAGAGATAATTTATTTTAAAAGCAGTATATACTTTATTATAAATTCATAAATCTTGGAAGCATAGGTGAATAGCATCCATTATAAATTAAAAAATAAAAAATATTGTAGAGATTGATAATATATCAGTAAAGTAGCAACATCAAATAAAAATATTTCAAATTTATGCCTCAATAAATGAAGTAAATAGAGGATTTTTATTTAGATATACAGAATGCTTGTGATCATAGCATTTAAATTTTATCTAATCTTTTTCTTAGATTAATAGTTTGTACTTACTTCAATTATTAATTTATTTTTTATTGTCAACCATTAATCTGGCAAACTTAATTGCATTCCAAAGTTTTTACTAATTAATTTTTATTCTGTTTTCACATTTGCTTATTTTAATTTATAAAAAGGAGTTTTTAAATCTTTATTTCTAATTCTTTTCCCTACCCCATTTTCAATAAAAGCTTTATTCTCTTTTAAAAAAATATATAACGCAATCTTTTTTATTTTTATAAAACTACATTTTAAAACTATTTAAATAGTTATTTCTTTACCTATTCTTTCAAATAAATTTAATCATATATATTTTTTAAAATTATGAAACATGTAATGCAGATATATGTAGGTTTTATAACATATGACAATATATATATATATATATATTATAAAAATAAATTTTATTAATAACAATATAACTCTTTAAAATACTATATACAGTCCATTTATTTTCATATCATAAAAAAAATTTTAAACAGCAGTAATAACACTATTTACTCATTATTTCACATTTTTACTTCTTTAATTAAAATGCATGTCAACTTATTCAATGATTTCTTTCTGTTTTCCATTTAGAAATTTATTATAATCTTTTTAAAAAATTTACAAATGGTTCAATGATACTTTATTCTTTTGGCTTAGCTATTACTTCTGGTTTTAATATAATAAAAATGATAAAGAATAGATCTAAGTTTTTGAACAAGTATGAAGACAATGTAAAAAAAAAATGTTTTTATAAAAATTTCATAAACTTACTTTTATTTAGTTTACTAATAAATTTAATATATATATATAAAAAAAAAAACATGGATTTATAACAAAAAATATTTTTCAATGAGAATAATATACAATTAGGAACTAAAGCTTTTAGAGAGAACATACTTTTAATCATTTGTAATCGAATAGTTACTGCTAAGTGTAGAAGAGATGATGTATATAAAAATATAAACAATAAATATAAATTTATATATGATTATAGTAAAGGAACATTTACATATTGCAAAATTTATAATAAAGTAATTTAAAATAGAGATGTAAATGTTGATGAAAGTGGAAATAGAACAGTTTGATATATTAAATAAGATTGACAATGTAGTTAATTATAACTATGTTTTCTAATATTGAAATATTTTTAAGATTGTTTTTGACATTACCAATAAGCAATTTTTTTTATAATGAAACTGGTAAAAAAAATTACTTAATTAGTATTCCTGGAATAAAAAAAACTCAATACCTGGCAACACTTTTCATAGAAAGGATATTCTAAAAACTTTATTATGAGGATATTACTAATAAGTTTACAGATGTCAAAATTAAAAAAGAAAAATTTTAATTTTTTTATAATAATTTAATACTGATTTTTTACTTGCATTTTTTTATATATAATCTCAGACTATAATAGCGTAAATTAGCATAACTTTAAAAATTGTGATTTTTATAACAAATACCACTCATTGTTGTTTATATAAGAAGAACCCTGACCTTTTTTTATAGACCTAAGGGTTGAAAAGTTTTAGGATTTTATATGATTTTGAATGGTGATAAATTAAGAAAAATAATTGTAAGAAAATATTGTAAACAATGTATTTTTTTAATAAAGCTATGCCCTTGATAATTTATACATTTGTTACTTTCAGTTATTAAATTAGATGGAAGAAAACTAATTTTTACACAAACACTATAAACAAACACCACTTCACATCAATAAATATTTTAAAAGAATGGTGGCCATCTACCCTTAGAGCCTACTTTTAAATAAACAGACATTGATTGTCAGTGTTGGATTTGGAGAATGAACTTCCAGATCTTAAAGTAACAAATTTTGAAAATTTAATTAAAGTACAGTGAAAAGGTTATTTTTTCTTTTATACTTTCTTTATTGTTCCAATTTCTTTATAATTATTCTATTACTTTAAAATATTTATATATTTTTTTGTTCCAAATTTTGTGAGTTTGCAAATAAAATAAGCACACTGTACTTAATTTATTAAAAATAAAATAGGAAACAAAATATACTTACTAAGTTCCAATGAGAATCAAAAGCAATTAGATAACCAACACATATTCCACGAATAAATTTGTAATTTCTTGTTAAAACTCGTATTCTACATTGTGTTTCAACAAACTTCCGTAAAACACTAAAAGGTCCCTTGGTTGCTATTAAAAAAAAGACAATTCTTATTAAGAAAAAGGGAAAAAACATTCAAATTTTTCCAGCATAAAATTATCAATAAAATAATTAAAAATATATAAAATTTTATTTCTGTAGATAAAATATTTTATTTTCCAAAACTGATCATCTGAACATGCTACATAATATAAATAGAGATTTCAGATTAATATTGCATTTCAAAGAATTAATTATAAGTTAAATTGATCATAATTCAGAAATATTTTTTTAAAATATATTTTTAAACCTGATATCTATAATGAATCATTATCTTTTTTAATAATTTTAGTCTAATATTGAAAGATTAGACGTTCTTTAGTAAGTGGATATCTTTTTCATTAACTTTATTATTTAATTTTTATTCTGCTTTGTCTTTTTGTGTTCTTAATGTTTCAATACTAAAATCAGTAGTCAAGCATTGATGACCTAGTGGTTAGCATAGCTGCCTTTCAAGGAGCTGGCCCGGGTTCGCTTCCCGATCAATGCATTTGACATATGAAAAAAAAAATACTAATATCAGTTGAGCAGATATGATATAAGATATACTGGCAATAATTGATCATAATAGTATCACTAGCAAAATACCATTTTAACTTCTATAGAAAAAAATATTCATAAACTATTTACATTACACTGTGTTAACAATTGTATGAGTAGAAAAAAAGAACCCAGAACAATGGATAGCTCTGGGTTATAAGATACTCAACACAAAAGTGAATGCTAATGGAAAACATTTCTTAGAACTGTTAGTTATATGATACATCTAAATTAAAATTAATTAAAAATCCAATTGCTAATGCAGAAAAAAATATGAAACTGCAAAAAAAAATCATCACTGGAATCTGGTAAATTTTAGAAAATGAAGCAAAAAAAAAACAACTTATACAAGGAAAATGGATCATTTATATATTGACATCTTAGAAGTTAGAAATGATGAGTAAACTTTGAAATATTTTATCAGAAAAATGTATTACTGTTGATTATCCAAATCACAAATAACAAAAAAAAAAATGACTTCATTATCAAAAAATATATCATAATTTAACTATCAATAAAAACAGTCCTATGAATGCTCAGCTAATATCATTTTGATTTTGAATAGTCATTTAACATTACTATAATTTTATACTGCAATATTCAAGCAAATGAAAAAAAAAGCTTTATAATAAAATTGTAGTAAAAATTGATGAAGTTTTCAGGTAATGAACAATTCTAGTGCTTATTAAAAATGTTAAAGTTAAAAAAGAAAGGAAATATGTGGTAACCTCATGCATTCATATTTGGCTCAACTCTTGGCACGGATATTGAAATTCACAGCTAGTCAAATACCTATGTAGGTATTTTATAATGTACTGTGTATATATACATATATACTAGTAATATATAGTCAGATGTCACACGACGTTTTTCTGAAGGTTTGTAATGATGGTATATTATAAGATGTGATATGTCGGACTATTTGCATCATTTATGAGTGAATGTTGAATGTATAGAAAATTTTAAACTTCATTTAAACTTTCCACATACAAACAACTTGTTAACACATAAATAGACAATACAGGTTAGTAATTACACAACATTTCGAGTAGTATTATTCTCCACTCTTCTTCAGGTGTTGCTGGCCTATATGCACAGCGACAATATTCGTTTAAAAGTTGAACTTGCACCTTTAGATTTTTGAATATCAAATTTAAGATAAACGTTCTATCAACAGAGCTATTCTGTATTTACAAATATATAAAATTAACAGCATGCTAATAAGCTATAAACAAGCTTTTTTTTTAATATTATGATAAATACTATTACAAGAGAAAGCATTCAAATCATCTTTATTTATGATTGTCCCCATTCCCAGACCATTTTCAAGCTATGGCTCTTTTCAGTGAAAAGCTAGGGCACCAGATTCAAAAAACCAACTCAAGCTAAGCATTTATCTAATAGTTAACTGTCAAGAAGATCTGAAACTTTTAGACATCTACATGTCTTTAAGTCAGCTCTCCAACTGAAAAAATCATATGGGCCTAAATTTAATTCAGATGCTCCATATATTAATAGGCTTATCCATTTAATTTAGCCAAAGCCCCTAACAGAAAAATAATAATAGTAATATGTGAAGTCAAATGTCACATGACTTATACATATAGCATGTATTTACAAATGTGTAAAATTAGAGTATGCTAACAGGCTCTAAACAAGCTTCTTTTTTTTAATTTTATGATAAATGCTACATCTGACTTTATATATTACTATTATTATTTTGCTGATGGGGGCTTTGGATAAATTAAATGGTTAATCCTATTAATGTATGGAGTATCTGAATTAAGTTCAGGCTCATATGAGATTTTCAATTGAAGAGCTGATTTTAAAGACATATAGATGTCTAAAAGTTTCAATTCTTCTTCTTGACAGTTAACTATTAAATAAATTCTTAGCTTGAGTTGGTTTTTTGAATCTGGTGCTCTAGCTCCTCACTTAAGAGAGCCATAGCCCAAGACTGGTCTGGGGATCATAGATAAAGTTGATTTGAATGCCTTTTCTTGCAGCAGCATTTACCATAACATTTTTTAAAAAAAGCTTGTATAGAGTTTATTAGCATGCTCTTAATTATATATATTCAAAATGTGATATGTGTGTGAACTGAATTAAAATGCAATTACTTTTTTATTGATTTCTATTTTTTTTTTTTTTTTAATTGTGGATAACTAGTGATTGTTGCCATTGAACAATAGACTTCGAAGCAAAAATGAAGCAGGATAATGGACTAGTAAGTTTTGCAAACTCCATCACTTTTTTACTGTAAATGCATTTTCAAGTCAACTGGCATGACACTATATAGGTGGACAGAATATAATTAACGTTTTGCTTAAATGATGTAAAAGTGCTCATTTTCTTGCAAAAAATGCATTAATCATTATTATTTATGAAGTTAATACTTGGGAATTATAGTTTAAAGCAGGGGTTCTCAATCTGTGGGTCACGACCCCTTTGGGGGTCAAACAGCCCTTTTATAGGGGTCGCCTAACCAATAAAAAACACATATGATCAATTCATAACAGTAGCAAAATTACAGGTTGGGGGTCACCACAACATAAGAAACTGTATTAAAGGGTCATGGCATTAGGAACATTGAGAGCTACTGGTTTAAAGTAACATTTCCTAGTTCGATTTAGAAAAATGGTTGTCTAAAATGATTTTTAAAAAAATTTTAAACGCTATAAGTTAAAACATGTTTCATTATTTTTATCCAAGTATGATGGTCATAATTCACAGCTAATTGACCAAAAATATGCATACATCATTCCTCATTTAACGAGGAAGGATAATTTCAGTTAATTAATTATAAGTGTGCATATTATAAGCATTAATGTTAAATTAAAAATATTGTAGAAGCTTTTGAAAACTTTACTATTAAAATATTATACATTGCTATGAAGATGAGGCAATTCTCAAATTTTAAAAAAGGACTTGTCATGGCAACCTTGAAGTTTGGTTAATATTGATGATTGAAAAATTAAGAAGATTGCAACAATTGGCAGTAAAACACTAAAAGTATCTTTAATAATGGTACTTATAATTCTAATCTTGATCTATAAAAATTGTAAGGTTTTGATTATGATTCCCAAAAATTTAGATGGTACCCCAAAAAATATGTGTAAAAGATATTTTTCTGTAATTATCTGCCAAAATGAAATATTTTTTTTATTAATATAGGAATCCTACTATTTTTTAAATTATTAATTCAAGCTTTTATTATGTGTAGTCATGTGATATCTCCATAATGATGACAATATTCTTTTCTAATAATACAAGAGCTGCAATATTTTTCCTAACAAAGTTACAAAGACTTCTGAAATTAACATCACAAATTCTTATAGAAAATCTATATAAAATACAAAAAAATAAGATGGAACCAAGGATCCTCGAGCAATATTCCTTGTGACTTGAAAAGTTAGAGACCAAAAAATATGGGTAAAAGATATTTTTCTGTAATTATCTGCCACAATGAAAATTTTTTTTTTATTAATATAGGAATCCTACTATTTTTTAAATTATTAATTCAAGCTTTTATTATGTGTAGACATGTGACATCTCCATAATGATGACAATATTCTTTTCTAATAATACAAGAGCTGCAATATTTTTCCTAACAAAGTTACAAAGACTTCTGAAATTAACATCACAAATTCTTACAGAAAATCTATATAAAATACAAAAAAATAAGGTGAAACCAAGGATCCTTGAGCAATATTCCTTGTGATCTGAAAAGTTAGAGACTAAAAACAAAAAAAGTTCTTTTGAAAGCAATTTATTATAGTTTGTTCTACAATAGGAAAGGTAAAGTTTTGGATTTTCAGTTATCAGTTGCTTTATTGACATATATATAAAAGTATATCATCATCATCATTATTTTCAATCATTATCAATCCATTGCAAGATGGTCTCTTTAAGTTTAACCCAATTTATATACTCTCTAGCCTTTCTTCATCTCATCCCATCAGAAAACTTCCTTATTTCATCCACCCACCTCACATGTGATCTTTTTCTAAATCTTTTGGAATCCAATTTAAGAGTTCAACTGTCTTAGCATTAAGTCCATCTCAGCTCCATTTAAAGTTTCTTAATTATTTCAATGACATCAATAATAATTGTTCCCTCACCCATGTATTTTGTTTTCAATTCCTTCTTGTTACTTTTAATATACCTCTCTCTATACATAGTTGTGTGGTCTTAAGTCTCTATATTGCTTTTCTGTTAAATTGTTCAAGTCTTACATCCATAAGTAAGAACTGATAAAATACATTTATTAAAAATCTTCCTTATTACACATATACATATATTGCTTTTAATATAAAGTTATTTCTATCAAAAAAATCCATCCAAGTTTAATTCTATGTTAAGTTCATCCATTATGTTTTCATCTATATTAATAATTTGACCAAGATATTTGTAGTTGTTAACTTCTAATTCATCATTATTAATCTTTATTTTGTTCTGAGAAAACCCATTTAATATTACATTTCTCTTTAGTCCTACTTTCTTAGTTTCATTTAATAACTTGAAACTTTCCTTGAAGTTCTGAAACATTATTTGCAAAAACAACCACATCATTTGTAAAGTCTAGATGATTTAAATAATCCCCATTTACTTTTACTCCCTTAACCTCCCATTTTAATTCGCAAAATACTTCTTGTATAACTGCTGTAAAAAGTTTTGGAGATATCTTAAAGTTAATCTTTTTAATATCACTATGCAATTTAATCATTGTTGTTGCATTTCGATAAATATTCTTCAGAATATTACAATATCTTGGGTAATATATGTTGATGAATCAATGCTTTAATTGCTGTACAAATGCTTACAAAATCAAATATCTTTTCATAATCTATAAATCCAAACATAATGATAACTCATGTTGGTCTTTCTACAACTTTTCTGAACACCATTTTTAATTCAGCTTATTTCTTTTGGTTGGTTAAAAGCTAAAGCTTACTATAGATAAGTTGTAATTATCTTAGTAAAATTTTTTATAAAACTGACAGATCTGCAATTTGTAATATCTTCTTTATCATCTTTCTTAAATATCAATATTACTAATGCATTCTTCTAGTCATTTGGTATATCTTTATTGTTTAGACATTTATTACATGACTTTGCCAACAATTTTTCTATTTCTTTATCTGTTTCTTTTAAGTTATCAATTATAATACCATCATTTCCTGCAATTTTTTTCTTCTTCATATATTTAATTGCATGTCTCACTTCTAGGATCATTTAAAATACTGGTCAATTTAGAAGATGTAGTAATTATCGGGAATATTGTTTTCTTGTTCTTTATCACTATATAAATCTTTACATAATTCTTCTATACATTTCATGATGCCATCTTTCTTTTTAATTACAGTTATTATAGTTCCATATTTATTTCTTATTGCAGAAATATTTTTTTCCAATACCAAGATGTTTTTTCACACTTTTGATATTTTTCTCATTTATAGCATTTCTTATTAATTCATAATTATATTTTCTTATATCATTAATTCATTTTCTTATCATTTTTCAAAACTCTAGATATTCAATTCCTCTTAAAAAATCATTTTTATATTTTTTCATATTGCTTTTCTTCATACATTATTTTGTCTCAATAGAACATTTACTGGTAAACTGCTATTTTTTTGTACCAGCTATTTTTGCTGCAGTTCTTAATAGTGTTCCAGTTATCTTCTTATTGATTTCATTCTCATCAAAACCATTTTTAAAATCTGTTAATATTTTAAAATCATTTGCTTGTTCCAACTTAAATTTATTTGAATATTTCTAAGATTAAGAATATCAATGGTGAATATTGTTTTTCTTAATAATTTTTGTCTCTAATTTTTCATTAACACATATTTTACATCTCATTAATTGATTATCACTTCCTGTGTTGAATCTATTAAGAACAATACAATCTTGAAATATATATTTTCTTTTAGTAAAGATATAATCCAATTCACTGCACCTTCATTTGGATACTTGCGTCCATTTCCATTTTTCTCAAAAAAGAATTCATAATATAATTTTTTTCCTTAGAAAACTCCACAAGTCTGTATCCTCTCTTATTTCTATCACCATTCCCACAGCACTTACATCTTTCAATTGTTCACCAATTATAGCATTAAAGTCTTCCATGACAATTTCAAAATGTTATTTTGTTTGATCAAACACACTTTGTACATCCATATAAAAATTCTCTACTTCTTCATCGCAATGAGAACGTAATGGAGCATAAACCTGAATTAACCATTGTCTTATATATTATCATTCTCACAATTCCGATGAATCTCACTCCACTTCTGCTTTTAATGTTTGTGATTTTGTAGTAAAGTGTGTACAATTTTGAAATCAATTGTCTCTTTACCTTTTTTTCAAATTTCATAATGGCTGGTAATGTTTCATTTAATATTAGACAATTCTTCTGATTCATGCTTTCTGCCTTCGTTTGAAAGTAATCTGCAGTTTCAACTATCTAAATAAACTGTTACATGAAAATGTGTGTGTATATATAAAGATTATATGCTTTCTTAAAGCCTATTTATATTGTGATTAAATTTATCAATTAATTCATCTTCATATATTTAGCAATTTTATGCAGTGACAACATATATTAAATACAGTTCTATGTAAAATTTGTTACATTAGAAAAGTGTATATTCAAAAGTAAAAAGTTTATTTAGAAGAATCCTTAGCTAGAATTTTAATATGAATTCTCAATTAAGATTGGTCCCAAAAGTTTAAGTGAAGCTACAAGTTTGATTTTCTTATTCAAGACAAACAATAAACATTTATGCTGTGGGAAATTAATCTGATTACCAAAAATACAGCAAATGCTAAAATCTGAATAAAATTACAGAAGGAAAAAGGAGACTTCAAATTTTCACAAAATAATAAAAATAGCAAATAACTAAATACAAATTTCAAAATAAAAATTAAAAAAAAATCAGCAGTGTATTTAATTTTAAAACTGCTCTATACAATTATAATTTTCATTTTTTTTCTAAAGTTTAATGAATTCTTTAAAAAATACTTATTGTAACTGATCTTTAAAAAGATATCTTTCAATTGCTAAATATTGTAGAGCATAATTGAAAATACCCTAAGAAAAAAATCACTTTATAAACTGATATGCATTTTACAAAAAAGTTGAAGAAAAAATCAGAAAATGTTCATATTTTTTATTACTGTGTTATAGTGATATAAATAGATTTAATATTCAAAATTTATTATAATTATTTTCAATAGATTTTACAATTAAATTACAGAACTTCTTTAATTAAAAATAAAAAAAATAAAAAAAAATAACTAATCAGTTTTTCAATTATTATTGCATAAATAGATGAAGTATCAATGTAAAAATAAGAATATGTTTAATTGCATATGTTTTGTAACCAATAGTGTATATATTAAAATTAATAATTTATATTTAATAATTAAGTTGTCAGTAGCATAAATAAGCTTTAAAAGTATAAAAACAGAATAAAGAAGTATTATTGAAAATAATTACATATTCTCTTAATCCAAAAAACTACTAATCTTGGAAGGCTAACCCCCCCCCCCCAAGAATATTATATTAACAATATTAAACTTGTACACTAATCTATTAATAATAGTTCAACACAACTGAAATAAAACAACTATATAAAAATAATATTTATTATTTTTATATAGTTGTTTTATTTCAATTGTGTTGAACTATTATTAATTATTGAAAACAACATTATGGACAAATTTATGTTTGTCCATTATTAAGGACAGTAATCTATTATACTGTATATTAAAATGTTTTCAAAATTCTTGTCCAATGTTTCTAATATTCCCATATGAAAGCAGTTACCAAAATAAATATCCTATTTGACGTCTACTTCTTCCATAGTGAATGTTTTGAGTACATATTATTTTCTATATTTTAATTGTGGTCAGTATCAGATTATAGTCACCTTACAGATTTAACTGAGATTTCAATAAGATTGTCTATCTTGGAAGCAAGAATAGGTTTTTCATGTGATAATTATGACAAATGAAAATAAACTATGGCCCATTATAAAACCATTATCAAAATAACTGTCGGTGATTGATGGCAGAGTATCTTAAAAATTCCCTGATTACAGATTTAGGCAGTCATTTAATCTTTTATTTAGATAAACCTACAACTTTAAGTCACTTTCAAACAAAGAAAGACTAGGAATTAGAAGAATCATCTATTATTAAATGAAATATTATTAGACATTATGAAGTTGAAACAAAATAAAATAAAGACAATAGATTTGAAAAATGAACATGTATTTTACTATAAAAAGACAAAATACATAAACTACAAATATATTAAGTAGGACTCATTGTCAATAAAAAATGAAAGAATATCATTGTGGACATTGACAATAAATCTGATAGAGTGGCAAAATTACACTTCAGATTGGCCTACATAAAGCTGAATTTAGGTTAAAGATAAGATAGCCACTCTTATCTTTATAAAGTTTATTGTATGTTTGGATTTGAGAGTTTCCTCTGTATTCAACACAGCATCATTGAGCTATTGTAAAAATCAGTAAGGCACATATGTTAAAAAGGCGAAATCCTTTTTTATTAATTATTTACATTAATAAAACACAAAAACTCATAATTCAATTTACATTTCAGCAAATTCTCATTCTAATGAAGATATAGATTTTTACATAGATGTTTAAAGTTGTTTTAGTTAGATTAAATATTTTAAAATTATTATAGAAAATGATTAAAGTTGAAAGTACTATGGATAAATTAGTTATAGAGATAGATGTGAGAGTCAGCATAGATATGGAATTTTCAGAAAAATTGTATATTGTGAATTCCTTTTTTATATTATACAAAAAAAAAAAAATACAAAACAGAAAAAAAATGTGACACCATCCAAGTGAGTACAACAAACTTGGATGGTATTAAACCACTGAACAATACATGATCACTATTTCTTTTGTTTTAAACTTGGATGGTACTTTGACTAACAGAAATTATTTATTTCAAGACTGTAATAGGTGCAAAGGATTAATATAGAAGCAACATTGATAAGAGAAATGTAAAGTGCATGTTAATGCAAAACTAGAGACCAAAAACAATTAAGAAATATAGTATTAACAATTGGTATTTCTAACTTTGAGAAATATTTCACAGAATTTAAGTTAAAACTTATAAAATGGCTCAAACTTAAAAAGATCAACAAGAAGATAACTGATATTTTATTAACTACTGCTACATAAATAAGTAAATATTTATAAGAAAAAAAAAATCATTCACACAAACACTCATTCTGTGTTCAAGAAAACTCAACTGATTTCAGTTAAAAAGTTTGCTGGAATGATGCGGAGAAGATAGGCTAGAGATAAAGAAAATCGATTGAACTTGGAAAAACCTTCATCCTGCAGTGGATCAATAATGTTTGAAAATAATGATGATGATAACATAAGTAAGTGAAAGAAAAAAATACAGCAATTCACAATAAATTTTCAAGTGAGACAAAGTAATGTATGAAAAAAATAAAAATATTTAAAATGGCAATTTTTAAAATTGAATATCAGAAATATTGTAAAATAATATGAAAAATATTAATGATGACATAAAGAACTATATCTGAAAAGATTTATTAATACAAATAAAATATCCATTAATTCATAAATATTGTAATAACAATAAATAAGGATGATTTACTATTATACACAGTCTTTTAATCCACAAAACTTTCGGTTAATTACTTAACCCTCTTCAACAACCATTTAAATATATTTTTAAAATTTAAATGGCAGTGTTGAAGCGATTTCAGTAAGTATCAGAAAGTATTTCTGTGGATTGAAAAGCTACGTATATAGTTAATCAATCACCGTTATATTTATTAAATTATATTTTAGTATTAAAAATTATTTCAGCCATAAAAAGAAAAGATTGTATGTTTATTTCATGATATCATTACCCTGATGACATAATGAAGTATAAAAAAGAATTTTACAAAAGATTATATTATAATAAAGAATAAGTAAACAATTACAATAATAATTTTTGAAATTCAAAACACTTTAAATGAAAAAATAAAATATGAAAATTAAATCATCAAAGAAAAAAAAAGCCCCAAAAGGGTAATGAATGGTTATATATGCTTAAAAAACCCTGAAGAAACAAAGAAATTGTTATCAGTTATATATTAAATGTCTAAATGATAAAAATATATCAGATAACTGGAAGAACGCAGTAATGATAATTAAGAAAAGTGGAAAAAAAAATTATAAATTATCATCAAAAATAAAAAGAAGTTTGATCCATTATGCTGCTTTTACATATATTTAAATAAATCACATGATGTGATATATCTTTATATAACATTTATCAGTCTTCTATTACTTTTACTTTGAACTCAAACCAATCAAAAATCAAAAAAAGTGATTAGAAAAATTATAAAAAAGAGCAATAAGTATGAGTTATCATTTCATTATGGATTTATAGATTTCAAAAAGGCAATCATATAAACATTTCCATTGTAATTAAAACTTTGGATCATTAAGATTAAATCCAGATTAATATCAAATCCTGAGGAATATTTTTTTAAATACACTTGCAGTGATTAAAATACCTAGAGACACTAAATAAACAGTTTTATAGTTAGTATTTTGAGAATTGATGGAAATCTCAATGAACAAAAATTAAAGGCAAAAGTTATTTAGATTTTGTAGAAAATAAAACAATTTTCATATATAATGCTTCAGGAAACATTGCAACAACCATTAAATGAAAAAGTGAGATTACAAAAATCAAAATGATCATCAACGATTTTTCAAAAAAAAGGAAAATAAAGATTAATAGTCATGTTGTAGAATTAAACTTGGAGTGTTTTGATAAAAATAATTTTTTTAAAAAATAAATATATATATATTCACATATTTGAAAAAGTGTTTTAATAAATATGTTTTTACTTATGTTTAGATATAACATTTCAATATTTAAAAGAAAAACAATATAAAGATGAATCATTATGTTGGAAAGATTCCTGTGTTGAGAATAGCAAGGAGGGATTGAAAGCAAAATACATGGGTAAAAAAAGATATTACTGACATTATAGAAAAAATAAAGAGGCTGAAATGGAGTTGGGTTAACCATAGTGCTAGAAAAGTTAATAGACGAATAACTGACATCCTAAATCTCGATCTCAAAAGATTGTAAAAAAAATACAGAAAAAGTCCATGGTAAAATGAATGGTCAAAATCAATCAAGCTTCCTGGAGTGATAAGAAAAAACTGGATTAAATTTGGAGACTTTCATTCTGAAATGGACTAATAACAGTTGAAAATGATCAGAATATAAATGTATGAATTTTATCATGTTGTAATGTGAAAAGTGATTAATATTTAAAAAAGCAATAGATTTCCAGTGTAGCAGTAAAAAGATAATGATCAACTATATTGCAAAATAAGTAGCTATCCTTGGAATTACGTGTGATGTAGATTTTTTTATCTATAGATGAGACTGTTAAGAAGTTAGATATGCTTTAATCACATTGTTCTTATATTTTGCAACATATAATGTAAAACTGCATATTTCCTTTAATCCTTACAAGCAAATATGCAATTTAAATGATGAAATGAATAAGAGAGTAATAGATTAAAGATTAATTGCGGATGAAATAATATGCACTTATAATTTCAATTTGATTAAAAAAACAATAGTCTTAATTGTCTAATATTTAGTAATCAGCCACATTTTCAATTGGAAACAAATTTTTTAAAATGACAGAAGTTTTGTTTCTACCATCCCTAGTATAATAAATTCCTGGATCAATTTTATTCAATTTCTGCATATCATCCCTAGTATATTAAATTCCTGGAACAAATTTAATCAATTTTTGTTTCTTATCCCAGAAATTAAGATTTTTTATATTTAGTAAAGTTAATTATTATTACTTTCTATCTACATAACTGTATTATGTTTGACTTTTTTCTTCTCTTGTTCATTTCTATTTCAACATTCATGATATCAGAAAACAATTTGATTTAGAGTTTTGGCTATTAATTAGTATATGGATTTTATTAATTTTATTTCCAAACATAAATCTAAAAGGATTCAATATTAAATTATCAACTAAATTTTAAGATTAATTTAACAATTTATACAATTTAAGAATTGATACAGAATTCATAAAAAAGTTAATGGTTTCAATATTTTCAAATGATACATCTTGAAGATCCATTCTCACATTATTCTTAATCAAGTATATCAAAAGAAGTGCAATTGATTTAATGTGACTTATGAATTGCCATAGGTCATTACTTGTGAATATGAAGGTTCAATAAACTAATTGTTAATTAGACAGTTGACCACATACTAATCTTATATAAAAGAATTTATTCATCAACTCTAATATGAAGAGTAGATGGAAACCTATCTGATGCTAATATATTTGAAGAGCATTCAGTTTTTTCAATAATTTAAGGCAAAATTTAAAGTCGTTTTTGTTATTTCAATTTTTGCATCTCAATTCCAGGACTGATATAACAACTTTATACTATTTATTACTGGATTGGATTATCTTTCCATCAATTTTCAAGAAAGAATTTTAGAGATCTAACAGATGTTTTAATCATTAAATGATAAAAATTATTGCACTTTGTCTACCTTTTTCTAACAGATTTCATCCAAAACACTCTTAACTGGTAAACCCATCAACAAAATATAGTGAAATTAAGTTTATCTATAAGATCCGGACAATCTGAATAAGGGAATCTTGCAAACTGGAATTTTTGCAAATTACATTACAGGTCAGACAAATAGAGCAATAGGAATATGAATACCTAGTGTTCTAGTTTAAAATGCCTCTCTCCAATAATTTACTTTTATAAAAGTACTAGATATTATTCTGTTTTCTATTTATTAATTCCCTACTATAAATATTTATTCATAATTAATGAAGAATACAAGACAATATCCTAGGAAATGGTAAAAATGAATCAATATTCTACTCATTAATAGAGGGATTGTTAATAGAAGTTTCAATCTTCACTGTATTATTAGCACTACAAGAAATGCCTTTATACTTCTTATTACTTGCTTCTTTTTTTTTGTCAAATCTGGAAATCTGTTATCATATATGAAGATTTTTTGCTATTTAAGCATATGCTTTTATTTACCAATAGTTAAAAAGATACTCTCATTATTACTTACTGTTAGTTTAATATTTATTCTTCAAAAATATATTTTTAAAATTAACAAAGGTTTAGGAATTTTTCTTGCTTAACGGTAATATTGTAAAAATTATGATTTATAAGAGACCTTTTCTATTAAACTAAAATATAAATATTCATTCTTATTCTTTTTTAAACAGATGCTTTCTTTAAATCAAGATTAGTATTTTTTTTTAGCACTGCTGGTGGAAATTAGCACTTTTTTTTTTGAACAGTGATAATATAATGGCCAGTGAAATAGCCATTTTGTAAATTTATATATATATAAATAATAACTGAAAAAACAAAACATGCATTTTAAAATACTTTGTCAAATAAAAAAAAAAAAGGGGGACAACTATTATGGTTGAAGAATATGATTAATGAAAAACTTTCCAATGTTATTAATTGTTAAATAATTTAAATAATACAATATTAAAATATAAAAAATGAACTACAATACCAATAAAAATACATATTTATTAAGTAAAAGTCATATAAAATACTATCACAAAAGCAAGAGAAACTGTTTCCTATTGTAACTTCAGATCATTTCTCCAAAAATCACTGAAAATGATAAAGATTTTAGCATTTCTTCTGTGTTTAATTCCCCATGAAGTATTATAACTTTATCTTTCTTATTGCATTGCCAAATCTATATAATATTAATATCATTTAATTTCTTTATTACTTTTACAATACTTTCTATAATTATAACCCATTATTGATGCTTTGATGCCCCAGCAATTTTCTTCAGAAGTATAACAAACACAAAGACATGAATACAAAAATACATGAACACATAATTTTAAATTATACATACATATATTCTATTTTATAATATTCATATACCTACATATATCGTTATATATCTTTCTACATATAATTTTAACTTCTTTATATATAACACATTTTAACCTTTTTTATATTTATCAATTAATACTTCCTCTAATCATATATATTTTTTATTTTTATTTCATTTATTTTACTAATTTTTTTAAAAATACTTAACTCTAATGATTTATAATTTTCTTTAACCTATAATATTATTTCTTTTTATCTTTTTATTATCAATTATTTTAATCTATTTTTTTATTATATCTTTTATCATATTTTATACTTATCTTCTACTTATATTTTCAAAGCTTAACTGTTAACTATTCAAACATTTAAATTTCAGGTTATACCTAGTGGCTCCCTCTTTCTATTTTTTTATATAATTAAATCTTATTCTTAATCCCTACTAATATTATTATTATTATTATTTATACATTCAAAGATCAGCCTTTCAAGCTAATTGTGCGTGCGTCTTCTGCGAGTGTTAAATAATAAATGAATACTTCACTCTACAATACAAGATATATAAATCAGCATTTATTTTTTATAGCGTCTGTATACAATTGTAATCACATTCATATCGGCTTTTTCAAACCAAATTGTGCAAACGCTTTTTGCAAGTGTTAAATAATAAATGAATACCCTCTGACCCATACAAGATATAGAATTTATGCAGCAATTTTATGCAGGAATAAAAGGACAGTGCGTCAGATTTGCTCATATAAAAGAACTTGAGTTGTGGGAATAAGAGGATTCCTTTTATTCCTGCATAAATACTATATCTTGTATTGTGGAGTGAAGTATTCATTTATTATTTAACACTCGCAGAAGATGCATGCACAATTAGCTTGAAAGGCTGATCTTTGAATGTATACAATTGTATGCATAGTGTCATATAAAAATAAATGCTTATTATTATTTATGTAAAAATTCTAGAATTCTTAGAGCAGTTAATTATTGTTCAAGTAAAGAAGATTATGTTAAACAAATAAATTTAATAAAAGAAGAATTTATAAATAATGATTATCCAAATAAATTTATAAATGATGTTAGGTTAATAGAAAATAAAACAGATTATATAAATAATAACAAAGAAAAAAAAGTAATAATAATAATATAAAATTAATTATATAGGTATAAAAACAAGAAATAACTGTAGTTAAAAATTTAAATAAAGTTATAGGTAAAATTATAAAAAAATAATAAAATAATAAATATTAAAGCAGTTAATAAAAAAAAAGAAAAAATATGATTAATACTTTAGAAAATAAGTATATTAGTAATTATAATAAGAATTCTGATAATGAAATAAATGGAATCTATGAAATTGTAAAAAGTGTCAAATTAATAACATAAAAATTATTTAGGAAAAACAAAAAATTCAATATATAAAAGATTATTATAACGTAAATATGACAGAAATTCATCTATATATTTACATACATTAGAAACAGGACATGAGTTTGGAAAGGATTGTATAAAAATGATACAATTTACAAATAATAAAAGGAATAGAAAAATAAAAGCTATTCATATTAATATTACGTCTGTATTAAATAGAGATTTGCGACTGAAAAAAATTTTGGGCATAAAATAATAATAATAATAGTAGGAATTAAAAATAAGAATAGATTTAATTATATAAAAAATATAGAGACCCACTAGATATAAAATAAAAATAAAGATAATATTAACAAGGATTAAAAATAAGAGATTTAATTATGTAAGAAATTGAAAGAGGGAGCTACTAGATATAACTGGAAAATTTAAGTTTTAATAGTTAAAAATTAAGCTTTGAAAACATAAGTAGAAGATAGATATAAAATATGATAAAAATAATAATAAATAGATTAAAATAATTAGTAATAAAAAATAATAATATTATAGGTTAAATAAAATTGTAAATATTAAATGATAATATAATGAATAGTAAAGTAAAATATAAATATATAATGTTAGAGTTAAGTATTTAAAAAAAAAATTAATAATAATAAATAAAATAATATATATATGACTGTAGGAAGTATTAATTGAGAAATATAAAAAAGGTTAAAATGTATAATATACAGAAGTTAAAATTATATATACAGATGATATAAAGATATATGTTAATACATAAATGTTAATTATAAGATAGAATATATGTATATATATAAAATTTAAAATTATATATGCATGTATATTTGTACTCATGCATTTGTATTTGTTATAATTCTGAAGATTTCTGGGGCAATCAAAACCATCAATAGTGGGTTATAATTACATAAAGCATTGTAAAAGTAATAAAGAAAGTAAATGATATTAATCTTGTGTCTAATTCTCAAGCTAAAAATAACTATACACCCATTTACTGATTAATAATTGGATAATCTGAACTTTTTGGAAATCCTTAATAAAAAAAATAAAAATCAACTTTCACCTTGATTCAAATCGAGATCATGATTACAGCAGGATAATGTACAATATCATGATGCTTCTTATGTATTTATATATCAAAAGCAATCAATATAATTTGTGAGTAATTATGTTCAATAAAAAATATATTAATGTTTCTATAAAAAAAGATAATAGATCATATCTATTAATTTTTTTTAAATTGAATTTACCTAAAGCATGTTTAATAAATCAAATAATATGTGCAATTAAAAGAATACTTAACAACATCAGATGATTAATGAAGATACATTATCTGGAAGGAAAAACTTACTGGGACACTCATAATAGTCTCAATCCTTCAGTCTTTGGTAGGTTATATGAAAATAATATAAATTTCCCCTACACAATTAGACATATTTTGAAAGGCCAATTCCAAAAAAAGTTAAAAAAACAACAAACAAAAAATAACATATCTTTTTATACTCAAGACTGCTGTGTAAAGTCAATAGTAATGGTTTTTCACAAAGAAAAAAAAAGACTATATTGACAAACCAATAAAATAAGTTGAATATATTCACAAGAGGAATATGTTCAAAGGCTCATACAAAAATGCTGGTAAAACAAATATAAATAATCTTAATGCTATCCATGAGATAATAATCAAATGATTACTCACTCAGAAAATCATGTGATGTTCAAGTATTGGAAGTGATAAGTTAAGCTTCAATCCAAAAACTTTTAGCTCTCAAGTTTAACACTCATACTACATTGTTAAAATACATAGAGCAGAATTCTCATGCTTATGCATTGTACAATAGTATTAAAATGCATTATGAATAATGAATTGAATTACATTTGGCCGGCACTTTTATCTGTGGAATAGCCAGAAGAATGATTCCTGTTTAGCAAAATTATTCTCTAATAAATGATTCAGCTAAATGAAAATTAAACCATTGGTTATTATATATTCTGTGAAGTCAAAAACCCTATTTGAACATCATGAATAATTAAGTCATATCCACACTATGACATTACCAAAAAATGAGAATTTTGTATTTCAAAAGGAAGTAGGAAATGACACACTACCAAGAATAATATTAGAGAATCTATAAACAAATAAGTTATTGTATTCAGCCTAAATCTGATTCCATTAAACACTTCTAATGTATATTATATAATAGTGAAATTTGATCATCCAAATTCCAAAACAACTTTGGTTGCAGATTTGAACCCACCAATCCCAGAATAGTGTGTAAAGAGAGTAATGACCATAGGTGCAAAATAAAGGAGGCATATTTCATAAATAATGACAACCAATCAATTAATAGAAAGGACACCTGTTTTGCCATTTCCAAAAGATGGACAAACTAAGTCATACGATATTTTAAATAGTATACTGAAACATCTAATTAACATAAATTTGAATACACCCCCTCATCACTATCAACCATTTTATTTTTATTTTGTACAGCTATGATTATGAAGCCATAGAGCTTTGAAAGCGCTAAGCTTTAAATAAATTTAATAACATATAACTTCTTTATTTTAGCGTTATAAGCACATAAGTATTGATATTATATAATTGATGAGAAGTTTATAAACAATTTTTTTTACATGAAATCTTTAATAAATATTAAAAATTACTCAAAAGTTAATTCAACTATATATTGGCAATGGCATCTGACAATTATTACACCTGTGCCACAAAACATCAAGTTGATTCTTAATAAAAGGATTCAACAACTATAAAGTATGTGACTTACTGGAATTTTAGAACACTCACATTTTATCATATATACCTGAAATGGATTAATGAGAATTAGTAGAATGATTCACTAGGGCATTTTTCTTATGAACTTTAAAACAACATTTAGTTTGATGTCATGAATTGTATTTACTTGTATATTTTGTGTAAATGCTTTTGATCATATCGTTCTTTTAATATAGATTCAAAAGGGGGTAAATAAATGTTAATACATAACATAATGGAGAAATATTATTGACATTATTGTAAATAAAATAAAATATAGGTTACAATAAGAACTTGCTTGCATACAAATCCGATCATCACCAAGGGAAAGTTAAGATTTTACCTAATATATATTTATTCCAAATATTTGTACAATTGCATTGTTACATATTTTTCTTTGTTTATTTATATTAATATTTTTGTTAAATGTTTTTAGTATACCTGATTAATTAAATGGTCTTTCTTGTTTGTATCATAACTACAATATATAGCAGGGGGATACAGAAATTTAATATATCAAGTTAATGAAAATAAAATGAATTATGATTTCTATATAATAATATAACAAGCAAGGATGATTGAAACAATCATAAATATAAAATAAATTTCTTTATGTAAACATGGACATCAAACGGCTATTTTTTGTAGGGATAAGGATTTGGAATAATAATGTTCAAATTAAATCTTTTATAGTTTGTAATAAATTTTCTTTATTAAAATATTACTTACTCTAAATATATTTGTTAAATATACACAAGTGTTTAGATTTAAAATTCTTGGTATATTTTTCTATATTCACTTTTCAATTGGTCATATCTTCTCACATACTTAATAAATATTTTTGCACATTTACATATATTTTCATGTATCCACGCCCATCATTAAATACCTATGCATGTTTATGCCTAACCCGTATTTTAAGTGATATTAATATATCCTGAACTAGATGATTATGCAGATTCTCCATGAGTTTGAAACCAGGAAATAACAGAAATTAATGATAGTAAAGATGAGGTGAGTATAAGTATATAGTTTAATATTTAGTTGATTATTAACCTCTCCTCTTCCAGGAATGAGATTAAAGTGTATGTTGGTATATAGGCACAAGGATCAAAAATACTCTTATTCATTGTGAAGACCTAGCGAACCTATTATCATTTCAGGTAAAGTCCCATTTCGTTACAACATTTATATATATTTAAATTTAATACTCTTAACAGGTTAATATAAATTAATTAATAAATGGGAACTTTGTTACATAAATAAAGTTAAATCCACAGTTAAGGTGCAAGCCATATGACCAGTTCTGCTGCTGAAAGAAAACAGTAGCAAATCTGTTCAAACTATTACTAAACAAAAGGCCTCTTTTGAACAGGTATGTTATTATGTGCAGTTGAGATACAATTTACAGCAATATTTTTTACATCCCAACTGAAATTCAGACTTTCCCATCAGCAATATATTTAAATTTAATATTTTTAACAGATTAATATAGATGTAAATTATTTAGAAAATGGAAACTCCAATATATAAATGAAGTTAAACCTATAGCCAAGGTGTAGTGATGTGTAACATCATAATTTTGATTTTAAATTTAGCTTTCTTAATGAAAACCAAAGAATTATACCTACTGAATATTAAGAGAGATTTGGAAAAATAAAGGCAAGGGCTAATAGATTAAACTTTTAAATGTACTTCTTTACTAATATATATTGTTTTTAAATATGTATGTTTCTTGTATACATTTATTTTCAAATTTGAATGTACTATCAAAAATATAATAATGAAATGCAGTTAAAATGGGAGGTTTTTTTATATCATAATTCAAAATTCTGAATATAGTTTATTTCTTTGAAATTAGTCATGAATCCAATTTTAGTTCATACAAAAAACCCTGATTTCTATGAAAATCAATTTGAAATCACTGATTTAGTGCAATAAAAAGCTTTCTAGTAAGCTTGATGTGAAATATTAATTATGTAAAAGAATTTTTGAATTAAAAACTGCTTTTAAGCAAACAGACTTCATCAATTATCCCAAATCTTTAAACATCACTATACACAAAATAGCTAGAACCTCATTTTTATAGAAAGCAAATTTTATTTGCTTTATTTGAAAAAATTACAAAAAACAGTTATTAAACATGATGCTTTTTATAGATAATAAGAATTATATATTATTATATTCTGTTAGATAGTAATTATAATTACTTTCAATTTTTATAGCTCTTACAATGAATGAATGTGATCGTATATATATATGTAATAAATAAAGTTTGATATCTGTATATTACATATATATATACACACAGTGTTTATAAAAGCATTCTTTATTAAAGATGACACGAATAAATAATTATTACAAATGCTTTTATATATTAAGCATGTGCACAAATATAATCAAGCAAAATTTTATTTTATTTTTTATAAATCTACCCAAATGAATTACAAATATATATAACATAATTAATTATATATATTATAAAGTCATGATATGGCATAGAAATTGATTATTATATAAAAATTATTATATTTCAAAGAATTTACTAGAGGCTGCTTCATTACTGACTTATATCATCTCTTTAATATAGGATATTATTTTAAATATAATTCAATTATAAAAGACTATTTTCAATGTTTTTAAAAAGGTTTTGATCAGTACTTACTTATAGATCTAAGACTTGGATACTTAACAGAACAGCAATACATAGACTTCAAACTACTCAATGAAGTAAGAATAAATGAATGTTAGAAGTAACAAAAAGAGATTGAAAATGAAATACATAGGTGAAAGAACAAACAGGTGTTACTGACTATTATTGAAGAATTAAAAAACAGAAATGGAATTGGACTGGTGTACATTGTTAGAAAAGATGATAACAGATGGACAGTTGAAATTTTAAATTGGATCCCAAAAGATTGTAAAAGATCTAAAAAAAAAAGACCATATGTGAGATGGATGGATAAAATAAGGAAGTGCTGGAATTATGTGGAGAAGAGGCTAAAGATTGTAGAAGATAGATTGGTCTTGGAGAGACCTTCAACCTGCAATAGATTGATAATGACTGAAAATGATGATGATGAAAACCAGATTCTAACTAATTCAGATTTGTGGACTTGATGTTTAATATCTGGGCACAATTTGAGATTCCCTGGAAACATTCCTATAAGCCTTGAATGTAACATAGAAATTGATTATTATATAAAATTTATTCTTATTTCATAATGAATTTACTAGAGGATTATTATATAAAATTTATTCTTATTTCATAATGAATTTACTAGAGGCTGCTTCATCAATGACTTATATCATCTCTTTAATATGGAATATTACTTGAAATATAACTCAATTATAGAAGAATATTCCCAAATGTATACATTAAGATCATTCATTTTAAAAACAAAGTTTGTGCATATTAAGTAAATAAATGTGGGTTAAGGCATTGTTTTTTTCGTAAAGTCATCAGTTTAAATGATTGTCTAGATTTTTATGAATATCTAATTATTCCAGCTGAAGAGTAAAAGTCCTGGAGTAATATGAATTGTCAAATGAGTATAAATGAAATAACTAAAATAAAAATCTGATAAATATAATTCAATTTATGCTGCCAATCTAAATTGAAATGAGCCTAAGATTTAAACTCAATTATAATAGAGAGATGTTTCTACCTATAAAAATAGAGATAATCTATAGGCTTGCCAATCATATTTATAATTATTGTATTAAAATAATTTAAAACAATTCATATGAGTTATATTAACTTTCATTAAATTTTAAGTTTTTTAAAAGTATTGCATAAACAAATCAAGTATTTAAAATAACTTTAAAAATTTACTTAGATAATAAATAATGACAATTTATTTCTCTTAGCATTTTAAGTTAGTGTTGATAGCCGGCAGACTGAAAAACTAAAATTTCTGGATTGATTCCAAATGAAGTAAAAAAAAAATTGAATAATTGAAAGAAACTAAGTTCTCAGTCATCATTTGTTGCTTGAAAATCAGATCTAATTACTGACTGGAAAGTTTATTTACAATAGGAAGTAAAATCAGAGTACATTAGATCTATGAATTATTATTATTAAAATGAGTCATTTCATTTTTAAATTTATTAAAAATGATCACGTACATAATGCTTCTGCTCCCAAATAATGAGGTAATAAAGTGTGTGTGCATTTTTTTTTCATTGACTGAGCATGTGAGATAACGATTTTAATGATTACCCGTATTTCAAAATATATTTTATTTTATAAATAAAAATATTACAGAGATTCATAAAGTTTTTATATGGCAATAATGTGAAAACTAAAATTCCATAAAAAGTTTAATAAATATTTTCTTAAATGTGCTATTATTCTTCACGTATAAAGTGTGATAAACAGAGTAGCTAAAATTCAAATAATTTTTTGTGATTAATGTTTTTTGAATTTTAGCTATTCTGTTTATCACACTTTATATGTGAAGAATAATTTTCATTATCTGACAAAGTTTTTGTATTATTTATTAAATATGCTATGTAATTTTAATATTAAACAAGTAACTAAAATAAATCTCTTAACTGCTTTTAGTTTTCAACACCAACTGAATCATACAGTTATCTTTAATAATGAATTTAAACCTTAATAAAGCAGACATTGCTACATCTCTGTCAAACTTCAAATTAAATGACAAAAAATATTCAATTGGTTTATCAGCAATTGCAGAGATTTCATCAGTAAATTATCATGACACTTAAAACAATATCATTACATTCATACTTGTAGATTATAAAGTCACTCAAATATAATCTTTCCATCTGTATATTCATTTTTAATGTAAATGTAAAGTACTAATATTATCTGTTCAACTGCAAAAAGCTGTCAGAAACTCTAGATGCATTAATTTTAGTTAATGACTATCAAAGAAAGTCTAAAAATAAAAAACTTACATTAGCTTTCATAATCTATATAGTGACACATCTATTTTCTCAATCTTTGCATTAATATATGTGACTACTGATATTTAAAAAATATCTTTTAAATTCAAAGCATAAATTATAATTAAACAATTATTATCTATTCCCATTATTCAATCTGTCTCTCATTATGAAAATTGCATGAGATATTTCTATACAGTTCACCCAAAAATTTATTGTAAAATATCACAATTACAAGTAAGATCAATGTTTTTTTTTATTTACTGTCTTTAATATAGACAAACAAATAATTAAAAATTGCTGACTGCACATCAACAATCAGTAGAAATATCAAAAAATACTTATAGTTAATTAAACATTTATAAAAAAGACAACAAACAAAATAGGTGCTAAGCAAAAATGATAAATTATCAACAAATAATCATTTAACAATTATAATAATCAACAATGCTAAAAACATTTAGTATAGGATGATCTAATGATGTATTGCTTTACCAATAAAATAGTGGAATCTAAAATAAAAAAATATAAATAAAACTAAGATAAAACTTTGTTTTAAAAAAATAAACATTGAAGCAGAAATAACATTTGTTTTTTAAGGAGTCACATTAAAAATAAACTTAAGACAAAAAACAAATGAAGTAAAATCCTAGCATTCCTCTATATATAAACACTGAAGAAGAAAACAAACAGCAAATGTCAGATGGTAATATTATGACTTTTTGTCTGTTTTATCCTCTAGCCAAGAATAGTTAGATACCAATTTACTAATTTATATATAGTTATTGGCAAGCCATCAGAAAAAAATAAAAAATCTTAGAGTTTGCTTGGAACTTGAAGCAATTTTCAAATATCACTCTAATTGGAATCCTAGATTGTAGAGTGTGGCAGTATATACTATAAAATCTTAGTTTTACTGGAATTTATTTCAATAATAAAAATTTACAAATTCATTACTTTTTATTATCAGAAAATATAACTTGTTCTGTTTATTTGGATTACAATTAATAATTGTAACTTGTCAACAAATGATGGGAAAGGGGAGAGGGCATATATTATCTTCTAATACTTCTCTGATTCAATACACAAACATCTAAAAATTGAAAAGAATAATGTTATACTAATAAACTCAGAATAAGAATTCAAGTTTTAGAGTAGGATAAATAAAAAATTCTTAGGTAAGCTCAGGATTTTTTAAAAGGATAATTTAAAGGAGAAAGTAATGATTCCAAAGTAGACGTGTTAACAATAAGTAATAAACATAAAATACAATCTTCATTTACAGTTGAAGGAGCATTATATTTCTTCATATCTTGCTATGGATACATTACTTTCTAATACCAATATATATATATATGTTATAATGAACATTTTCATGGTTATAAGATGAAAATAAAAAATTTAAACATAATTTTTTCATGTGCTGGATGAAATAATTTCTTTATTTAGGAGATTAATACATGATGAAACTCAAAAAATGTTTTATTTTCATATATATGTGCAATGATTTGGACCTCATGATAAGATTTGATTTATGTCATGATGGATCTTGGAAATTATTTATCTTTTTACATTGTCTGTAACTGTAGGTTAAAAATAAATAATATAAATGTTTAAGTATTCAGAAATGCTTATGTTATATCAATTGTTTAAGCATTCAGAAATATGTTTTATCAATTATTTTCACATACAAAAAATGTTTGTATATAATCCTTAATAAGGAAATTCAGTATATATATATGGCAAAAATTACTAATAATACCATTAAGTTTTTAAATCTTCTTAATAAAGCTTTTGGTCTGCCTTATTTCTTCACTATATAATTTAAAGCATATCAAAAGTTCCTATCCACATACACGATTGTGGTTCTATGAAAATAATAAAGTAAAAGCTGACATTTTGATATGATTGCCACACATTTTCTTCTGAACACATGATCACCATTTCTTATGCTTGCTCATAACTATTATTAAAACAGGCATAACTCTCCATACAGTAGTGGGACTCAGTCCAAGACAGAGTAATCAATGGATGCCAGAAGGCTTGTGCATAAAATCCTTATCTAGTGCCCACACCGCAAAACTCTCCATACAGGAGTGCCACTCTGTGCAAGCCAGAGTAATCAATGGATGCCAGAAGGCTTGTGCATAAAACCCCTAGGCACTAGTGCCTACTCCGCAAAACTCTCCATACAGTAGTGCCACTCAGTGCAAGCCAGAGTAATCAAGGGATGCCAAAAGAGTTGTGCATAAAATCCCTATGCACTACATAGGGATTTTATGCACAAGCCTTCTGGCTTCCATTGATTACTCTGGCTTGCACTGAGTGGCACTACTATATGGAGAGTTTTGCCTGTTTTAATAACATTTTCTTCTTATTTAGATTTAAGCTTTCTTTAATGTAAAAATGCATGTAATTGTTAACATTCCCCCCCCCCTAATCATTTTTCAGATAGCATATAATTTATTCAATTTAAACTTCTGCTTATATTACAAGGTTCTTCTAAAACTATTTGTAATTTCTCTTAATAATCTTTGTCATATTAATCAATTTTTCCCAAAATATAAGCTCCATTAAAATTGATATAGTGTTTTTATTAACTCAATATGAATAATAGCGGCTACATTCAATAATTAATTCTGAAATTACTATGTCTGATTTATGATTGGCAATATGTCTAACAAAAGATTTCATAAACATTAAGAAATTCCGATGAAATTCTATTCTTAGGGCATAAAAATCTTTCACCAATTTTGTTTTTTAAAATGATAAACTATGTAGATATTATTTTTTTGGAAAATATTATTATTAATCTATTGGCAACATCTTGAATGTTAGACTGAATTTCTAACAAGAATGGCTGTCAATAGATAACTTTTTAATTCTCTTTAAAATGATTTTATCTATAAAAAATAATTGAACTGAATAGTAGTGAGAAGTAAAATGCTGAATTCTATCAGTATTTGCTTTTTTACTGTGATAAGTAAGCTTCTTTAAATTAATGTATAAAAAAATAAATGGCTGCCGTTTTCTATTTCATTGTGATCTAAATATTGTTAAAGTAAATGTTTATATCATCAAGAGCGGTTCAAATTTGCCAACATACCTAATAGACTTTAAAGAAATTAGTGAAATTATAACTAAACAGGTAAGTCTCTTTGATTATTGTCTCTAAAAAACTATATTTGATAAATCTTATTTAAGTAAATATGCAACAAACTCTAGGAACTAGATATTTCTCAAAATTTCAATGATTTCCTTTACTAACATAAACTTGAAAAAATGTTATAGGATTGCATTTGAGTTAAGCTATTGCAGTAAATATAAAGCTAAAAATGACTTAATTATGAAAAATCCTACCATGAAAACAAAAAGAAATTTTAGCCACATATATGATTTTTTTTTTTAAATCATTGAATTAAATTAAAAGCTATATGAAAAAAAATGTTAAATCTTTTTGAGGTCTTCAGCCAATGATTTTTGAAAAACAATAAAAAAATAAGGATTTAAGCCTTATACATAATAGTTCAACTAGATGGAAAAAGTTTTCTAAATCTATTTGATGTCAGCTTTGAGAGAAGTGTGTCACTATCACATTATAACCTAAAGGTTTTATTCTATTATTTTTAGAGGATAAAAAAGTTTCAAATGGTTTCAAAATATAAATGCAAATGGTATTACTAGACCAATAGGATCTGAACTATATATATATAGATTTTCTGATTAAAAGTCATACATTATTAATTTTAAAAATATATATATATTAACCCAAGAAGTAAAAAATTTTGAAAGGAAATGGATAGGAAAAATCATTCTGTGATCTTCAATTTTTATTGCAATATCTGCTTTAACATCTACAGGCATAAAATTGAATTTAAAAGTAATTTCTCTTTCAATAATATTATTATTCACCCAAGATTGTTGCCAATTTATAGCACATCATAGAGTTTAAAATTTTTAGTGAAACCAAATTCAAATAAATGTATAACTAATAAATTATTTTATTAATATATATATATAATACTTACTGATATTTACAAATATACAAGTTGTTCTAAGTCAATCAGATTTTAAACAATCTGAAACTGAACTGTACCAAATAATGGTATTAACCAACTGTCACATTCTCAAAATAATTATTTGTACATATAAAAATACAAAAAGTCACTGCAGAAAAGTCACAAAAGATAAAATATATTAAATTTTACTATAAAATCAAAAATTACTTATCTTTGCAAGGAATAAGTTTTATTTCTGTTACGAATATATCTACAAATGTCTCCAAGCAGTAAGTGGCTTCTAGCACAATTTATAATAAAATGCAAACTCTATTTTTAAAAAAAGTAACTTAACAAGGACGGGCTTACTTATCTAGAAAAGAAAATCAAAGTACTAATTTTTGATATTGATCTGGATAAGAAAACTATGATACATTTTATATCAAAGTAAAAGTCATTATTCAAAATAATAAGTGTTTCATTTCATATTAACATCAAGCATGCAACATAAATGTAATTATATTTTAGTGATATTTTTTCAAGTTTATGAAAGATATAAAATTATCCACAGATGATATTTTGGTAAATTTTATAATGTCTCAATCTTTTAAAAAACCATTGAAGCTTTGAAAAATTTCCAGCCTCCAGAGTTTATTGCACATTTAAATAAATATTGTTCATCAAATATACTGTATTTTTAAAAGTCAATAGTCAAATGTATACACATTTAATGTGGACTCATCAATTTCTTCAGCAATAACATCTTTTTACTAACAACATAACGCATCATTACAATAAGTTAACCCTGCTACTGCAACTACCTTCCATACAATTCTGGCTACATCATATTTATTATATGAAAACACTGTTAATTTCTTTATCAGCCCCTTTCTTTTCTTTGCTTCATTTATCAATCCAAGAAATTTCTCTGATTACTTAAGATGATTCCCAAAATAGTTATACCTATTCACCACAGTCATCTTTATATTCACCAATAAAAATTCTTTCTCTTCTGTTTCCCCATCCTTGCACGTCTTCAGCATAACTTCCATATCTTCCCAATTTTCTGTGCATGAGTATCTCATTAGCAAATACAAGAACTCATAATGTATATACTCCCTTGCCAACTATTAATGGTATCTCTACCCCTCTTCCTAGGTTTCTATTGCTCTTTCCATTTCTTTCAAATATAACAAAAACAAAATGGATGACATATAACATCCTTGCCTTAGTTCCACCCCATTTTTAACTTTAACTGATTCTATATTTTGTAGTTGATATGTATAAGAATTATTTTCATACAATCTCTTCATAAAGATCCACTAAAGCTCCATTCATTCCCAAATTTACTAAACTTACCCATAATCTATTTCTATTTACTCTGTCATATGCCTTCTCTATTAAAAAAAACCATATATGACTGTCTACCTGTATTCTTACTTATATCTATAAGTTGTTTGACTACAAATAAACGATCTCCTATATGCCTATCTGATTGAAAACCTCCTCGCATTTCTATATTATTTTCTTCCATCTATTTTACCATCCTTCCAGCTACCATATATGCAAAAACTTTATTGAACACTGACATTTCCACTATTGGTCTATAATTGTCTATCTTTCTATGATCCTTATCCTTTCCTTTAAATAATAGCCTTACTTTTGTATTATTCCAGCTATCTGGAAATTCTGTCTTTTGTGCCATCTTATTAAAACATAATAGATTTAATTTTGTTCTATTTCCTAAATTCATCACCATCTCTGCCCATCATTCCAAACCTCTTGCCTTTCTACTTTCCAATTTCTTCCCCACCTCATTCATTTTCTGTCAACCTAATGTTTCCATTACTATATACTTTTATATTTATTATCACTCTGTCATTCACATCTAACATCTTTTCTATATCCATTACATACTTATTTAAGTTTGTCTCATTCTTCTCTAGAGCTATTCTTTTTCCTCATCATTTAGTAATACTGTGTCTCTCCCCCTTACATTCCTTCTTTTCATATACTTCCCAATTTTTTTACTCCCATCTCTTCCACTTTTATTAATATTCTCCAATAATTTATTCTTTAATTTCATTCTCTCTATATAATTATCTATTTTAGCCAACTTCTTTTTTAAAAAACTTTTCCCATTTACATCTTTTTCATTTTGTTTTTAATAGCACATTTACATTCTTTGCATGCTCTTTTACACTTTACTAATTCTCACTTTTCTATAAATTTTTATTATTTTGAATATTCTTACCTAAAACCCTATTTGCCAATTTTTCTACTTCACCACACCAGTCCTATCATTCATTCCCAACAAACTCTTCTATGATTTCTTCTACTTTTATTTTTTTTATTCTTATCATTCATTCTTCATCCACATTTTTCACCATCCTTTCTATTTTTATTATTATTTTCCATCATATTTCTAACCATTTCTAGTATAAATTATTATCACTATTACATGCTCTCTCTTCATTATCAAACACTTTAATTTTCTGTACTTTATTCTTTCCCTCTTTCTTCACTAATACATAATCTATTGTGTGATATTTCTAACCATTTCTAGTATAAATTATTATCACTATTACATGCTCTCTCTTCATTATCAAACACTTTAATTTTCTGTACTTTATTCTTTCCCTCTTTCTTTACTAATACATAATCTATTGTGTGAAATATATTATTTCTAGACCATGTGTATTGTCACTCATAAATGTTTGATAAATTTCCAATAATCAAATTCACTCTCTGACAAAAATTCTTCAAAAGCTGTCCATTCTTGTTATCCATATCATCAAATTCTTTAATATGCCCATTCATATCCCCCCTATAACCATTATTTTCTTCTCCCTTTGTTTGAAACTCTGTATATTTGCATTCATATATGCTGCTATTCCATTTCATTATAGCTTGACTATCTCCAATGGCCATATACACTTTAGCCATCATCCACTCGTCTTCCTAACCTTACCTCAAACCACTAATATTTTTGACACTTAATAGTATTCAAATATTTTTTTTCACATAACTCCTATACCACCATTCCTTTCCTCTTTCTTTTCTATTTATACCATACCATACCATACCAAGTCTTCCAATGTAGGTTCTTTTTCTCTTAGAAGTGCTTCCACTACTGCTAATACCTCAAGCTCATTTTTAATATACTTTTCTGGTCTCCTACCCCCTTGTACATTCAAATATCAAATTTTAACAATTTCTTTTCTTACTAGCGTTTTATAAATTATTTTGACTCTTGCTTCTCTATTACATTTATAAGTAACTTGCTTACCATTAATTTTACAGACTCATTCCCTCTCCACATCTAGATTTATATTTAAATCAGCTACCCTTTGTTTATTTCTTACATCCTATCCATTCTTCTTTTTGATAATGCAATTTAAAATCCTACCCCCATTATAAGTTTCCCGAACTGTAATATTTTTTATAAATCAAACTCCCTAATACTTCACTTCCTTGTTTTGTTAAGTGAAATTCATCTTTACTATGCAATTCCCTCTTACCAAAAAAAAACATCCTCACATCCATAAATCTAACATTATTTCTCTCACATAATTTTTTCAATCTTTCAATTTATTGAACATGCCCTATTTAACTTATACCTGCTGTTGAATCTCGGTAATAATCCAATTATTCTTCCTTTAGACTTACTCAAATTACTAATCAATTCTATGTACTCATCCATTATTCTCTCAGATTGCTGACAAATTATTTGTCCCTACCATAATATAAATATCTCTACTCCTTTGTTTCTATACCTTATCTGTAATATCCCTTAATTCTAGCTCCACGCAAACATATTTTTATATACCTTTCTATTTTCCCTCACAATTGCAACTCCACATCCTCTAATTAGTGAGTCCCCTATCAATACTATCTCATAGTTTACTTTCTCTACTTCATACATGACAGTAACAAACTCTCTGTACAGTAGTGCCACACAGAGCAAAGTTTAGTAGTCAATGGTTACATTTGTACACAAAATCCCTATCTACTGCCTATCCATCCAACTTGTAGCTTTCATCAGTGAGAGGCCTAGAATCCAAGAGCATTGTATCTAGATCTTAGGATTTTATACAAGTCTTCACCAACCATTTTTATCTATTTAATTAATTATAAAACTATGAGCCAAAGATGAAAACACTGTTTTCAATCCAAGTTCATTCACATGCATAAATATATAATCTGAAGCCAGTTCAGTAGCTATATATTTTGGTGTTTACCTGAAGGTTTGTGATAATGGTATTTTAGTTGTATATTTATATTGGCTATTTTCATCATTTAAGGAGTAATGAATGTCTTTAGAAAAATTTAACTTTATTTAAATATTTCAAATACAATCAACTCTTAATAATAGTATATTAAACAGGTAAATATATGCACAATGTTTCGAGGGGTATTTTTCTCCCGTCTTCTTCGGCTATTGCTAGCCTGACCAGTGACAGTACTAACATGGATCCTTAGATTCTTGAATATTGAATTTTAAGGTAATGCTCTAACCAACTGAGCCATCCTGCCAAAGGCAACAGCCAGTAGAAATTCCATATAATTATCTGAGGTTCCTCCTGATTTCTCCACTTTTTCCTAAGAACAAAATTGATTAATGGTTTCCATACATTATGTATCATCACACTAGATTGGCTTATGGGATTGTTAGCCATTATCATGTGAGCAGCTTCTTTAAATTTTCTTCTTTATACCTTTTCTTCTCTATCCAATATTTTTGTATTTTCCCAATTAAACATGTTCATTGGCAGATACATGGTCTGCTACCTTAGATATGTTTTGTCTTCTAATCACCAGTTTGTGTTCTTGCAAGCGCTTTTCAATGGAATGATTGGTCTCACCAATATATATCCTTCCACATTCACATGGTATTTCATAGAAGCAGTTTTTCTTTTCAGCATTTCAAGTTTAGTGTTTTGTAGATGTTAGATTTCCTTGTAGTGTGGTATGGCTCTAGAAAGCTGTTCTGATGTTATACTCAGTGCAGATTTTCTTTGTCTATTTTGGGAATGTATGGGTACACTACAGTATCAATAATTGTTTTTTCATTTGGTGGTTCTTTTGGTTGTCTATTTAAAGTTTTCTTAATAACAGCTGATGGATAACCATTTTTCATAAGTTTGTTCTATATAGATCTTTCTTTTTCCAAATCGCTGGGTTTTAATCAAACTTAGTATAACCCCATGTTTTGTGTTTCTGGTATGATTGAATGTATAGGCTAGTTATTTTCCTGTACATGTGGGTTTAAGTAAACTAGGTTTTTTTTGCTATGAAAGTCTTGTCACAAGAGCATCTAAAAATGTCAACTTCCGTTCTTGTTCTGATATGTGAATTAAATTGGATATATTGTTGTTTCCAGAAAGTTTGTAGCAGTGCTTCACCACATACAAACATGTATCATCCATATAGTGAACATTTTTATGGCTGTAGTTTTAAGTTCTTCTATGTAAATATAGCTAATCAGTGGTGACAATGGTGAATCCATAGCCATTCCTTGATTTTGTTGGAAGAATTCTGTTATATTGAAAGTAAGTTGTTTTTAAATAGAATGTTAACAGTTCCATTATACTATCAATAGGAAGAGCTGTTCTGGTTTGTAAACTATTATCACTAATTAATCTTTTTTCACATGATAGCCATGAATAAACTTTCCACATCAAAGCTTACCAGTAAGTCAGTTCTTTCATTTTTCATGTTCTTGGTTGATTCTACAAACTTTGTCTAGAATCCCTGACAAAGAACTGGAATTTGGATGCCAAAGGACATACAATTTTGAAAAATCTTGACAAATTTTGGCAAGATGAATTTCTAGAACAATAGGTCTTAATGGAACATGATCCTTATGAATTTTAGGTAGATCATAAAGATGAGGAATTTTGCTGAAATATGTTTACTATTTTCTGAATCAGTGAAGTACCAGTGATGCTTTCTGGATAATGCTTGTAACCCTATTTCTGGACCCAGTATCAGACTATTTGCCACTTTTCTATATTGACTTGATGTGAGTTGTAGTATTTTGTCATAATCTGTTGAATCCATTACAACTGTTGCATTGCCTTTGTCAGAAGGGAGAAAAATTATAGATTTATCTACTTTGAGAGATTTAATTGCTTTCCTTTCACCATAGTATATGTTTATAAATTTCTATTATACATTTGATATCAATTGTTCTTTTTATTTTCCAGCGTAATTCGGCTTAGGCAATTTTTTGAGTGACTTCATCGGTGGCTGCCATTATATCTAATAAAAGGATATGAGGCGGGGTTATGGCAAAGTTTAATCCTCTTTCAAGAACAGAAATTTCACTGTTAGTTGTTTAGAACTGAGATTTTTAACAGATGGAGTTGGTACAATGCTTGATACATTATGATTTTTGATATGTCCATGTTGGTTAGAAAATTTCTTCCTTTGGCACTTTTATTTTTCCACGTAATGTAGAATATGATTTTCTTACTGCTTGAGAAACTCTCATGAAATCTTCATCAGTAAGTTTATTTTTTAGAAAACATTCTACATTATTAATGGAATGTATTGTTTGATACTTGCTCTCAGAGTAATTTTCTCAGCTTTCTGGAAGTGAATTGGAAGTTTTAGTTGCAAACCTTTAGGAATTTATCCCTTCAGATTTAGTTACATAAGAAAATTTAAATGATTTTCTACTTTGGCCAGCTTTAGACATAACTTTTCATGTCTAAAGTTTGATATAGTATCAGGTCCATACTGAATACTTAGTTTATTCCTGAAGGTTTGTGATAGTATTTTAGTTGTATTTTCATATTGGACTATTTCCATCATGTAATGTGTGTATTGAATGTCTTTAGAAAAATTTAACTTTATTTAAATATTCCAAATATATTAAACTGTTAAAACTAGCATATAAAACAGGTTAGTATATGCACATTTCAAGGTATTCAAACCTGGATCCTTAGATTCTTCAGTATTGAATTTTAAGGTAATGCTCTAACCAACCAAGCCAGCCTGCCAAAGGCAACAGTCAGTAGAAATTTCATATATTTATCTACGAGGTTCCTCCTGATTTCTCCACTTCTTTCTAAGAGCAAAGTTGATTAGTGGTTTCTATACACTAGTTTGCCTTATGGGATTGTTTGCCATTGTCATGTGAGCAGTTTTTTAAATTTTCTTCTTTGTATCTTTTCTTCTTTATCCAATATTGATGTGGGTTTTAGGTAAACTGTAGTTTTTATTTTGCCATGAGGGAATCTAGTTACATGAATATTTATGAATGCCAATTTTTGTTCTTGTTCTGATTCTATTGTGAATTTAATTGAAGGGTATATGTTGTTGATGTGTTTCCAGAAAGTTTGTAGCAATCTTCATCATGTGGCCATACAACAAATGTATCATCCATATAGTGAAACCAAACTTTAGGTAAATACGAAGTAGTTTTATGTCTGTAATTTTAAATTCTTCCACATAAATATTACTAATCAGGGGTGACAATGGTGAGCCCATATTGTTCCATTATACTATCAATAGGAAGAACTGTTCTGGTTTGTAAACTATTATCACCATTTAATCTTTTTCTTACAATAGACAATGCTTTTTCATATGGTATATTCATGAAAAACTTTCCACATCAAAGCTTACCAGTCAGTTCTTTCAATTTTTATGTTCTTGATTAATTCTATAAAGTGTCTAGAATCCCTGACAAAGGATTGGGTCTTGTATGCCAAAGGACTCAGAATTTTGAGAAGAAATCTTGACCAATTTTGGCAAAGTGAAATTTTTAGAACTAACAATAGGTCTTAATGGACCATGATCCTTATGAATTTTAGGTAGACCATAAAGATGAGGAATTTTGCTAAAATATGTTATTTTACTTTTTTCTGAATCAGTGAAGTATCTGTGATGCCTTCTGAGTAATGCTTGTAACTTTGCTCCTGGACTTGGTATCAGATTTTTTGCCACTTTCCCATATTCGTCTGCTGAGAAGAGTTCTCATATTTTGTTGTCATAATCAGTTGTATCTATTACAACTGTTGCATTGCCTTTGTCAGCAGAGGAAATAATTATAGATTTATTTATTTTTGGAGATTTAATTGCTTTCCTCTCATTATAGGATATGTTTGACTTCAATTCTTCTTGCTTCTCAAGTGTTTTTATTCTCTAGCATAATTCTGCTGCTTCTTCTAAAGGTAATTTTTGAATGATTTATTTGGTGGCTGCCATTTTATCTAATAAAGGAATATTAGATGGTTATGGCAAAATTTAATCCTCTTTCAAAAACAAAAATTTCACTATCTGTTAGATGTTTTGAACTAAGATTTTTAACAGATGAAGTTGATATACTGCTTGGTAAATTATGATTTTTGATAGGCCCATGTAGGTTAGCAAGTTTTTTTTTTTTTTGGCATTATACTGCTTGAGAAACTCTAATGAAGTCTTCATCAGTAAGTTTATGGAATGCATTGTTTGATGCTTAGAAAACCTTTGAGCATTTATTCTTTCTCTTAACAAAGCTTCACTTGCTCTCAGAGTAATTTTTTCAGCTCTCTGGGAGTGAATTGGAAGTTTTAGTTGCAAACCTTTAAGAATTATCCCTTCAGAATTTACATTTACATAAGAAAGTTAAATGATTTTCTACCTGGGCCAGCTTTAGACATAACTTTTCATAATATCAAAAGTTTGATCTAGTATCAGGTCCATACTGAATATTTAGTGTTTTTCCTGAATGTTTGTGATGATGGTATTTTAGTTGTATTTTTATATTGGACTATTTCCATCATCTAATGTGATTATTGAATGTCTAAAAAAATTAACTTTATTTAAACATTCTAAATACATTCAACTGTTAATAGAACTTCAAACAGGTTAGCATATGCACATTTGGAAGGTATTATTCTCCCCTATTCTTTAGATGTTGCTGGTCTGACCAGTGACCGTACTAGCATGGGACTCGAACCTGGATTCTTAGATCTTGAGTATTGAAATTTTTAAGATAATGCTTTAACTAACTGAGCCATCCTGCCAAAGGCCAGTGGAAATTTCATATATTTATTTACGAGGTTCCTCCTGATTTCTCTATTTTTTCCTAAGAGCAAAGTTGATTAGTGGTTTCCACACATTATGTATAGTCATACTATGTTGGCTTTTGGATTGTTTGCCATTGTCATGTAAGCAGCTACTTTAAATTTTCTTCTTTGTATCTTTTCTTCTTTATCCAATATTTTTGTATTTTCCCAATTGAACATATGTTCATTGGCAGATACATGGTCTGCTACCTTAGACACATCTGTTTTCTGTCTTCTAATCATCATTTTGTGTTCTTGCAAGCACTTTTCAATGGGACAACTGTTTTCACCAGTATATGTTCTTCCACATTCACATAGTATTTCGTAGACGCAAATTTTTCTTTTCAGCATTTCAAGTTAAGACTTTGTAGATGTTAGAATTCCTCATAGTGTGGTATGGCTCCGGAATGCTGTTCTGAGGTTATACTGATTACAGATTTTCATTAATTTGTCTGCTATTTTTGGAATGTATGGATACACTACAGTACCAATAACTGTTTTTTCATTCAATGGTTCTTTTTGTTGTCTATTTAAGGTTTTCTTAATAACAGCTGATGGTTAACCATTTTTCATAAGAGTTTGTTCTATATAGATCTTTCTTTTTCCAAATCGCTGGTTTCTAAACAAACTTCTTTTGCCCTGTTCCACAGTGATAGTGTAACTTGAAGTTTTGTGTTAGTGGTGTGATAGGATGTATAGGTTAGGTATTTTCCTGTGTGTGTGGGTTTTCAGTAAACTGTAGTTTTGATTTTGCCATGAGGAATTTCTATTGACTGTTGCCTTTGGTAGGATGGCTCAGTTGATTAGAGCATAATTCAATAGTCAAAAATCTAAAAATCCAGGTTCAAATCCCATGGTAGTAATGTCACTGGTCAGGTCAGCAACATCTGAAGAGAGAATAATATCTCTCAAAACTTTGTGAATGTACTAACCTCGTTGATGTGCTACTACTAAAAGTTGAATGTATTTGGAATATTTAAATAAAGTTAAATTTTTTTAAAGACATTCAATACTCATATTAGATGATGGAAATCGTCCAATATAAAAATACAAATATACTTTGGTGTCTTTAGTGTTTTCCTGAAGGTTTGTAATAATGATGTTCTAGTTGTATTTTTATATTGGACTTTTTCCATCATCTAATATGAGTACTGAATGCCTTTAGAAAAATTTAACTTTTATTTAAATATTCCAAATACATTCAAGTGCTAGTAATAGCACATCAAACAGGTTAGTATATGCACAGAATGTGTCAAAGGTATGTATTTTGGAATATTTAACTAAAAGTTAAATTTTTCTAAAGACATTCAATACTCATATTATTTGGTGTCTTTAGTTTTTTAAAAATCCACAGTCACCACCATCAAATGGGCAAGATTGGTATAAAATCACTAAAACAACATATAATCACCATTTCCTAAGTTTACATAAGCTGTTAATACAGTAGCAAACTCTCCATAATGTAATGCCACTCAATGCAAGCTTTTGTAATCAATGGTTGGAAGATTTGTGCATAAAGTCCCTATCTACTGCCTACTCTTTCAATATCCCTAGACTAGTATCCAAGGCTCCTCAGTGAAAGCCACAAGCTAGAAATTAGTTTGGAGATACTGGATGAGTAGACACTAGATAAATTTTATACACAAACTTTCTTACATTTATTAATTACAAAGGGTTGCATTGGGTGAGATTACTGTAAAGAATTTGCTACTGTATTAAAAGCTTATGTAAGCATGGGAACTGCTGATCGTGTGATGTTTTAGTGATTTTCTACATTTTTTGTTAATTCACAATTATATTTTCTTATCATTAATTCTTTTTCACCCCATTTTATAAAATTCAATTCTTCTTAATGAATCATTTAAAAAAATTTCATCTTTCAATTGTTTAGCAATTCTAGCATTAGTCTCCCTGATAATTTTAGAATGTTATTCAGTCTGATCAAAAGCATTTTTTATATTCATACAAAAATCCTCTAATATTTTAGTACATTAAAAACTTGTCGAGCATAAACTTAAAATTATCTGCATTTGGTATCTGCCATTATGTTGAATCATTAATCTAGCTTCTGTCTGGTATACCATCAATCTCCACAAGGTTGTTCTTATACTTTTTATTTATAATTAATCCCATTCCATTTGTGTTTCCAATATTTGTGCCTATGTAGCAAAATATAAGTCCATTTTTTAAATCAATTGTGTTTTTACCTTTTCTTTTAATTTCATAAAGTTCAACAATGTCCCATTTAAAATTAGACAAAATTCAAGCAATCTTCCTTCACTTGAATGTGATCTGCAATTACAAGTACCTAAATCAAATGGCAGCTTGGGTCTGCAATCAGAGGAATTCTTAGCACTTTCCACCTTTGGCTATTAAATGCTGCCTTAGATGGTGACTTTGCAGTCTCCTGGAAATTAGAACCATAATTTAGTTTTATACATTATGATTATAAACATCTATTTAAAAAAAAGTTCAATTACACACACACTCATTTTAGCTTCAAGAAAACTCAACTGATAATTTAGTTACTTGTATAGATCAGACATTAGGAAAATAAATAAAGTATTAATTTTAGTGACATTTGTATTTTGTTAACTGTAAGCACATTTGACAAACATAACTGATTAGTTTTAATTCCAAGTCATTAATTTGGCATGGATAAAAGGCACAATTAGCTGCTGGTTGTGGGTGTATGTATACTACAAAGTTTCCCATGGACAAATGCCAATAGTCTGAGGCTTTGGATAGCATTACCACCCAGTGTTTATTAATTTTTTTCTTATTTGTAATAGATAGCTTTTGAGTAAATCAATAAAATCAATTACTGCTTATAGTCAAATGTAATCTGGAAGAGTTATGTAATATATTTAATTAAAGATTGTCTCTAGTGATGTGAGAGACTGCTAGAATTATGCTGCAGCCAAAGAAACTTTCCAATTCTTTTTGCATAATTTTGCAATGTCAATTTACTGAAAAACCTAAAAAATTTGTCTATGACTATACACACCCTCAAATCAAATTCTTGCTAAAGATACATAAAAGCAGTTAAGACTGTGAAGCATATTTCAGAGCAAATGATTTATGATTAATAGCTAGATGGACAAATATTGTAAATATTAGGCACACATTGTCAGTATTATGTATAATTTTTGTATTTAACACACATTTTTAAACCTTTTATTCATTATTAATATAAAATCAGTTATGAATAATAAAAAAATTCTAAATTTCAAAAGCAATAATAAAATCTATCAATTTAATAGAGATATATTTTCCATATTGTGACTAAATGAAAAGCTATTAGAATAAGAATTATAAGTTAAACATTAAAAAAAAAAAAAAAATCAATCATTTAAAATAGTGTTTCTCAACTGGTTACATATCACATGCCAATAAATTTTTTAATTTTTTTATTATGGGCCAAGTAAAATACTGATCAAACCAAATGGAATAAAGAGTGAGTGTTTTTATAGTGAAATATAATTATTGTAATGTTTAAGAAATTTAATACATATATATTCAACGAATGATTAAAAAAACAGAATAATTGACAAACCTATATGAAAATAAATTAACTAACAAAATCTAAAGATAAACAAAAAATACTATTTAAATAACTGAGCAAAATATAATTATAAAACCAAAAACTAATGCAGTTGTTGCGGATTCTTTTCACTAATTAACTTATCAAATCTTGGACATATATTTGTGACTGCTAAGTGCAAATCTGGATTTATTAATAAATGATTTCTTTCTCTGATTTTAGCAGTACCATGCTGAAAATGTCAATTCATATAAGTATGTGGTCAAAAGCAGCAATAACGTGCTTAAGGCTTTTTTGTGTAATTCCAGATATTCAAATTTAATTTTAACCCACAACTGAGTTATACTTATCAAATTAAATAACAACTTTAATATATGATCGCAACTTAGGTCTGTTAATTTTTCCTGTTCTAAATCAGTTAGGTTATTATTTAGAGTTCAATTAATGAATTTAAAATCCACATATTTCCTTTTGTTCTTTTTCCTGTGGATAATATTGATCAAATGCACAACAAAGTCTTGTTAAATGTCTATAAACAGAACTTTTCAATTTGCTGATATTTATATCAACTTCATTTATCAATTCTGAAAATGAATGAAACATGTCATAGTTTTTCTTCTACACACTTACACCATAGTTTTAATGTTTTCTTGAATGCCTCAATTTTATTCTATATATCAAAGGTAGTAGCATTTTCTTGCAGACTTAAATTTAGTTTATTTATTAATGAAAATATGTCCGAAAAGTAAGCCAGTTTAGCAATCCAATTGTTATCACAAAAAATCTTTCTCAATTCTGAACTTTTTGTTTCTACAAATGTTTCAACTTTTCTTAAAAATCATTTTGTCATCTGCTATTTCTATAATTTTTTTTTGTAATTCCTGAATGTTTCTACTTATACTTGCTGCTCCATCAGTACATAAACCAATACAATTTTTCCAACCAAGTTCTTTTCAATGTAATGTGATTAGGAAGTTCAACACAATAAAAAAAAATTAATCTTTTACATCACTGATTTCTTAATCAACATAATGAATAATTGTGAACAATGATTTCTTACTTTTTGAATTAATTGATCTTCCATGTCGGTCACTAATTCACTAAATCTGCATTGAATAATATCATTAGAAAGCAGCAAAATTTTCATTTTGTTTCCAGCATTCGTAACCAGATTTCAGAACACCCTTCTAGTAAACATGGTTTAATTAAATTTTCAGCAATAGAGTACAGCTTTTTGTATATAGCAATATTTAAAGCAACTAAATATGATGCTTTTGCAAGAGACTTATCAACTAAAAGAAATTTTTTAAAAGATCATTTTTGTTTTTCAGTACAGCACTTTTACGTTAAAAAAATCCAGTGGCTTATTTTATAGATTTGAATGTTTGATCTATAAATGACGCATTATTTTTACTAGCTTCATACATTCATTGGATAAAATTTCTCTCCAAATAATGCATTGAGATTTGGGTAAATTTTCTTCAGATTCAGGCCAAGAAATGAAAACAAATTTAAAATAATCAGCATTGAATTGATGAACAACACAGTACATTTTCATTTTGCTTGTGGTGAATCATTTTGTGAATAAATAATATTTTCATTGGCATACAAACTACTTATACTTGGTTTTTTCAAAAAGTCTGCAATAGTTTTTTATGTTTCTTGTTAACATTCATTTTTAAAAAGTTTAAACTTATCAAATAGGAAATGTCAAGTACTTAATACACACCTATTATATAGTAATTCCTATCACTGCATGTCAGTGCAATTCCTATCAGCTGGCTATGGCAAACTACATATGACTGATAACTGTTTACCAAAGTCCATCTCAGCACATGTTGAAAATTGCTAATGGTGTAGTGTTTTACTGTGAAGTGATTGATACTAGGAAACAGAAACTTTTTTTGTATTTCTTGTAGTGTTTTGTTTCTTAGTTTATTTTCCATGAATTCTATAAATTAAACAACTAACCAACAAATGAAAATCTTAGAAATGAATTAAAGATAAATTTAAAAGATTGTAATACAAATATGTAATAAATATGAACACATCTGTAAGCTTTTTGCGAACCACTAAAATTTTTCTGTGGACCACCGGTTGAGAAACACTCATTTAGATTTTGTGATTGATGAGCATAAAAAATGGTAAATTAGTTTTAATCCACAAACCCTTAAGTCCATTACTATATCACTATGCTAAAGTCGATCAAATGATTAGTCAGTCAGAAAATCACATGCATTCATGAACCAAAAGTAGAAAGTTAATTTAAAGTAAATATCTTTAATTAAGAAATATAGTTAAAAATAAATAAATTAATATATGCTTTTATATATTTTACCATTCATGATAATTGTTTGACCTTTTTTTTTTTGGTTAATTTTAAAAAGAAAAAAAAAAGACTAATTAGTATTCAAAAAGTTGAAATCCTAAAGCATAGCAGATAGTTTTTTGATTTAAAACCATTAAAACATCATACAATTATTATTTCCTATGCTATTAAGCCGAAGCAAACTCTCAATACAGTAGTGTCATTTAGTGAAAGCCATAGTAATCAATGGATGCCAACAAGTTTGTGCATAAAACCTCCTAGCATCCATGATTATTATGGCTTGCACTAGTGAGTACTACTGATTCGAGGGTTTAACTGTTTTTTTAATTAATTTTTCATATTTTTGGTGTTCCACAATTTCATTTTTTTATATATATATTTAGCACTTAAGATTTTTTTTTTTTAATATAAAAAAATTAAACCTTGAACTAAATTAATATGCTAAGTACATATAATCAAGTGAACGGGACATTTCATAAATTCAACATGAGTAAAAAAAGATTGTTTTTATTCACAGATTTTGCTGAGTATGTCGTTTATTATTCTCAATACCTAAACTTAGATATCTTATGCAATCAATAAACATATAGTTATGAGTAATTAAAAATATTTACCATCACTAATTTTTTCCCCATATATATTTACAATTTTAAATGATTAGAATAAAAATTAAGTGAATCGAATTCAAATAATTCTTCCTTTCTTGTTCAAATATATGATCTATAACTATATTAAAAATATCCTGTATAATTATTTATAACCAATGTTAGTAACTGCAGTAAGATACAACATTACAGTAAATGTCAAGCAAAATTAATGAGTTTGCTATTGGTAGACTGTGTCTGCATGTATCTTAACAGTGACGGCTGTTTTTTTTTTGTTAATTGACATAAAAATGTTATTACATAAGTTTCTAAATACGACAATAGGCTATTATGTGTATTTTATATGAAAAAAAAAAAAAAAAATTACATCTTATGTTTTGGGACTGGCTGTCTTTTATAGCAGATAAAATTGTAAAAAATCATAATTAAAAATAAAAACTCGTGCAATATTTCATTGTGGAGAGTTTTAGAAATCAATGTTATAAACATTTATAATAAATATTTACTAAAAAAATCTCACGCATTTTACATTATTAACGACAACAAAAATAATCATAATAGTAATTAAAATAAATAAACTTTTGTCTAAGCATACTTTCCATTCTAGTAAGTACATTTATAATTCTTCGTGTTTTTTTAAAAAACATTTCCGTCTGAGTATCACCATCCAATATTTTTTTCCTTTCCATTAACTTTAACTTTCGAGCTCGAGATTCTTCAATATTTATTTCTTCTTCAGATTTTTGTTTAGGTTTAGCTTTTGTATTTTTCATCGAGCTGCAATAACTTGCTAAATTATCAAAAGGTGCAACATCTGGAAAAGGTGGCTGTAAATCTTTACAATAAATAGCAGCTAGAGGATCAAACTTTGGGGAAAGAAAATTAAATCGATCATCTCCCATGGAAGTAGCCATTTTTAAAAATTTATTGTATTATTTTCGCAAATTGTTTCGTATTTAAAAGAAAGTTGAATTTTTAAAGATTAAACAATAATAAAAAAAAAAGTTTTAAATGTGAAGTTTCATAATACTTTATTCAAAAGAATATTTTTTAAAATCATTTGAATATATACAGATATTTCTGAAGGAAAAAATATTCTATCGTAACTCATAAAAAACTAAATCGGAAAAAATCTGTTCTTCATAGAATTAATAACTAACGTTTTTATAAATATTTTTAATAAAAGCAGCAGTTGTTGAAGTTTTTTTTTTAAATTAATTAATCTTATTGTTTTTATAATTATTTTTTTTTTTTTAAAAAAAGAAAAACTGCCACAAAGTAAATAAATAAATCACAAGGGATATTAATTCCAAAAATACAGAGATAAAAAGTACAATTTAAATAAATTTACAATAGTTTTTTAAGAATCTGAGTAATTAAGTAAAAACTCGATGTTTTTCAGAAGAGTTATCACATTTTGGAACCGAAAAATACACTTGGAGTAGTATACGAGTGACATGAACTGAAAAAATCATAACTTTTTTTCAATTAACGACTTTTGAAAAAATATAAAATCGCTCTGTAATAGATTTTTAATTAAAATGCATAAACATTTTATTCAGTACTTTATAAATTCTAAAGTGTATAATACAATTCTTAAAGTAGATATAAAGTTCACCTAAACATCACATGTTCACCATTTCTTATGCTTGCTCACTGGCTTGCACTGAGTGGCATTATTATATGGAGAGTTTTGCCTGTTTAAGATATAAAGTTAAGGAGGTGGTAATCATTAACAAAATTTATTACCTTTGAATAATATATTGTATTTGTGTATCACAAAAAAAATATGTTTAGTTTTTATGGGTTTATATCCAGTTTAGTGATAACAAAACAGTTCTTTATAATCGGAAAAATGGAAAAGTTTCAGGTACTGATGAAATACCTAAAGTTTTAAAATATAGTGATGATATGTTAGCTTTATAAAAAAATGAAATTTTTTTATGAATAAAAGTGTTTCTATTGCTTCAATTTTTAAAAATAAAAGGCATGAACAAAACCAGTAAATATCGAATAACATTATTCATTATCTTGTAAATTCAAAAATTTGTTTAATAAATTGCTACCAGTCACAGACAAATGATTACCAGGGACTTGATATAATTTTAGAGAATCAAAAAACACGACATGTTTTTTGTTGCCAGACAAATGCAAGTAAATTGATAGGGAACAAATAAGTGATTTATATTGTAAAGATGCAATCAATTTTATAAATCTCTAGGGAAGTAAATATATATAACCATTAGAAAACTGTCAACACTTAGACAATCCCAATATAGATAACAATCAAAAAATTTAAACTTTTGTCAAGGCAACATAAAATTCTTGATTGGTATCTAAATTGGGATTGTCTAAATATTGACTGGTTTCTAATGGTTACTTATAAACCCATTTAATATATATTTAAAGAACATGTATATACTAGAGTAAGACCAATAAAAAATCTAATAATAATTCCAAATTTATTTACTTATCCTAACTTTTAAAAAATTTCTTGGGCTTTTTATCAAATGTAAAATAATAATAAACGACCACTCGTAAACAAATATGGCCATTCCAACTCCAAAAAAACAAAGAAAAAAAAATACTCCAGAAATGTGTTTTGTAATGAATATACAAACTAATCTGTGAATCATAAATTCATCCATATATATAGAACATACTGTTCATTTTTCTGTTGATTTCTCTTTTTATGAAAGTTATACAATTTCCTTCTTCTTCCTCCTTTCTTTATGTATTGGTTTCTATATTTAAATATACCATTTTCCACCTTATACACTTAACAATACTATTTTTTACCCCATAACTTTACTTTTATAGTTTTAACTGTCCCAGTCATCATCAGAGCTACAATATCCAAATATATAATCATACAATTAATACAATATATTTATATACATAATCAAAAACATAGATCTTAGCCTGACCATTATAAACAATCATTTTCCATTTTATTATTCTACTCTTAACTAATTTTATTTATTTATTTATTATATTCTATTGTTAAATTATTGTAAATCAATTTTATTATAATTTTAAAACTTTAATGTTTAAACTCTACTATTTAATCTATCATTTTACTATTATCTTTTTAGTTATATTTACTTAATTACTTCTAAACTTTATTATATATTTAACTATTAAATTTTTTGTATTATAATTTTTTTATATTATATTATTAAGTATTTACATCTTTGTAATCCTATTTCCAAAAATCAAATGACAAATTTTCAAAAATTCTTATATTTGTTTAACACCCTCTATCATCATTTTCTTCAACTTTATTTTTTAAACCTTTTTATATTCAAGCTATTATTAATAATAATAACTATAATTATTCATAAAGTTATTGTCTTTACCCCAAAATCCCTATTAAGATTTTATTTTATATTTTTAATCAATATTGCCTTTTTAATTTTCCTATTTCTTCTATTACTTGCATAATTAATCATTTTTATACTATCCTCAAACCTATGACCTGTTTCTAATGAATGCAAATAAATAGGTGACCTCTTATCAAACATGTTGAATTAATAAAAAGTTTAATAATGTAATAAAATGTAAGATAGTAAATAAAAGAAGGAAAAATATACTTAATATATTAGATAATAAATATGTAAGAAAAGTAGAAAAATGCATAAATGGAGTATATAAAATTGAATGTAAGTTATGTAAAAGTAAAATTATAAAAACTAATTATGCAGGTTAGACAAAGAATTCAATTTATACAAGATTAATTCAACAAAAGTATGATAAGAGGTTTCCTATTTATTTGCATTCATTAGAAACAGATCATAGGTTTGAGAAGGATAATATAATAATGATTAATTATACAAGTAATAGAAGGGATAGGAAAATTAAAGGCAATATTGATTAAAAATATAAAACCAAATCTTAATAGGGATTTTGGGATAAAGACGATAATTTTATGAATAATTATAGTTATTATTATTAATAATAGTTTGAATACAAAAATATTTAAAAAACAATGTTGAAGAAAATTATAGTAGAGAGTGGTATTAAGCAAATATAAGAATTTTTGAAAATTTGTCAGTTGGTTTTTGGGAATAGGATTATAAAGATGTAAGTATTTAGTAATGAATGTAATAAAAAAAATGTAATTTATAATGTAAAAAAGTTAATAGTTAAATATATAATAAAAATAAAGAAAGTTTAGAAGTAATTAAGAAAATACAACTAAAAATATAATAATAAAAAGATAGATTAATAGTTAAAATTATAATAAAATTGATTTAGAATAATTTAATAATAAAATACTATAAATAAGAAAATAGAATTATTTAAGAATAGAATAATAAAATGAAAATGATTATTTATAATGGTCAGGCTAAGATATATGTTTTTGATTATGTATATAAATATAATATATTAATTGTATGATTATATATTTGGATATTGTAGCTCTGATGATGACTGCAAGACAATAGAAACTGTAAGAGTAAAGTTTTGGTGTAAAAATAGTATTGTTAAGTGTATAAGAAGGTTGGAAATGGTATGATTTCTTTTTTACGATGCTGGTTTTTTAATTTCTTGGAACAAAAAACTTTTTTTATGAAATACTTTAACACCATGTCTAATTGTAACTCTTGGATATATTATATCCTCCTCATCTTGCTAATTGTGACAACCAACATTAAACTTTTTTAAAATGTTTTTGAGTAATCCTTATATTGTAGCAGGGGGTTTACCTTCCCATGAAAACTATGGTCAAATTCACTATAAAATATGCTTTTAGAAGGTCTTTTATTAATTATTTAATTTTACATGTCCAATACAATGGGGGTAGAATTCAATAGTGTCACATCCAGAAAGCTGAAGAACATATTGATTGATTTTATGATCTTGCCATGATATTTTTAAAATTTTATGGGTCAATCTTAATTGAAACCTTGGTACTCGTTGAGGAGCCCCCATATACCACTGGATGGCACCGTTTTCGCGCTAAAACACATAAAAATGCCGTTTCCGCAGCCAACATGTTCAAACCCGCCTTTTCTATAATACAACTTTTTTTGTTGTGCTACAGATTGCAGGCCGCTATGTTGCATCGCAGTACAGCATGTATGTTTTACGCAGCAAATACATTTTTCGAATTCGCACAATTTATAAAATGTTACGGCTTGGGGAGAGGCTGTGTTTTTTTGAATTGGATGGCAATGTTGTTTTCATTGGATTTTTTTTTATTTTAAAGTATTGAAATGTTCAGATTTTGTAAAGTAATAATTAACAGACTTTTTACACCATAGTGTATTGAAGTTTTAAGTAGTAAATGTTGATGAGATATATGTATAAAGTGAGTTGGAATTAGGTAACGAGTCAAGTAACGTACTGTTCGTAACATTCCACGAGACAAAGAAGATTGTACTGTGTGTATATTTTTGAAATAAAAAAGAGCATTAACACAAAAATATCCCGTAAGAAAAGTACAATTGTACACTGTTTTTTTAAATGTCATAAAAAGCTTATATTATAAACATTTTATATATATATTTGTCGTTGTTTAAAAAAGTTTTAGTTTATTTCTTTTCTCCGACTACTGTTATACTTTGTTGAATATAGTTTACGTTTATTGTTATCATTTATTTTATAGATGTTAGTAAAAGAAAATATTTACAAAAATACAATTTTGATATTTTTTATTTTATCATTACAAACAACAGAACACTAACCATAAACCTAACCCTAAAACTAAACCTAACTGTAACAACTTTACTTTTGTTTGTCATTCTATTTGAAATAAAAAATAGTGGTAAACAACAACAACAAAAAAGCCATAACCCCAGTAAAAAAATCTCCGATAGAAAATTTATTTTTCTAATAAAAAGCAAACTAAAAAAGACGAATCAAATTGTAATTTGTTTATTTTATTTTACATTTATTATTATCATTTAATTTGTATACGTTAATAAAAAATAATATTTAAAATTAAATAATATTTAAAAAAGACGATTTTCTTTTGTTTTTATTTTCGCATTACAAAAAAAACATCAAAATGATTATAATTAACGGCCTGGGAATGATCATATTTTATAGTTTAAGCATGAAAACTGCACCATCGAGTGGGATATAGTAGCTATTCGATGACAACCGAAACCTTTCTAATGTTTTATATTACTCTGATAGGGTGCCAAGTTTCATTTCCATGCAGTAAATTAAGTTAGATAACAGATCTCTATATAGCTAACTTAATTGCAGTAATTATTTCCCTGTGGTAAAATACTCTTCTTTTAACTTGTTAAAAGCAGCAACAGTAGCTTATTGGAATCTATCATGAATGTCAACATCTTAAATCCACTTTTCTACTTATGAAACTATTTAATTGATTCACTTCTCAAGTTGATAATCATCTAAGCTAAAAGTTGCTGAGGATTTTTCTTCAGTCAATGGTTGATAAAAAATTTGAGTTTTTTGAATATGAATTAATAAACCATAGTTTTTACTTAATGCATATAATCATTAAAACATTCTGGAAATCGGCTTTTGAACTGGCAAAAATAGTACAATCATCATTATATGGTAAATCTCAAATCCAAGAAGATATTCATTTTTGCTTTTAATTTATTCAAATTTAAAATACCACCATTAAATCTATATTGTATTTTAATCTCTGTTGATTAGGCCACTTATAAACAAGACCACTGTCATAAAAATTAAAAACAATATTGGAGCAAGTACATATCCTTGTTTAACACCAGTTTTTTTTTCAAATGCTTCAGATTTTTCTCATGTAGTAATAATATTTCAAGTCATTCCATCTTGCAGAAGCACTATAATATGAATAATTTTTGGTGGACAACCAACTTATTTCAAGCGATGCTATATTCATGTCTTATTGACTGAATCAAATGCCTTGACCAAATCAATAAAAGCAATATATAAATTGCTCATTTGTTACCGGCATTTTTCTTGCTTTTGTCTCGCAACAAAACTCATGTCTATAGTGTTTTTTGATTTCCTAATACCATACTGAATGAAATATAATTATTGTCTACTACAGCGAAGATACTTTCAAGATTTTATTAAATAGGTTGTTTAATAAAATCTTGAAAGTATCTTTGCTGTAGTAGACAATATTATATTTCACGATAATTACTGCAGTCTTATCTACTTTCTTTTTTAGAAAAAAATTGGAAATAATAAAGGCATCTTTTCCTTTTTGCCCAAATCTAAATTAGATAAAATGAATTCATCATTAAAATTTATCATCTCAAAAATATTTCTTCCATCTATTCAAAATATCATTATCATCAATTGCTAGATTTATTGGATTGTGCTGCTTTTAATGAACCCAAAAAAGTTTTACAATGACTATAATCAGAAAATATATCTTTTCAGTTTTGATCCACCAATCATTTTTAAACCTTGCTAGGTGTTAAACTTCTGCCTTCAGTTCTTTATATTTATTATGAAATTTCACATTTAATCTATTATTTTGCCAAGCAGAATATACCATTTCATTTTATTTAAATTGTTAATAATAATAACAGCAGAAAAACAATCTTGATTCTTTTTTTAGTGAATCAAAAATAGATTTACTTGTATCCATAACACACTCTTTACAAGAATCTCTTGCTTCAGTAATATGATGGTATTGAAGGTCCAAATTAGAAATTTATTGCTTAATAGTTTTTGAAATCTAGTAAGTATAATAGATTTTTCAAGAAACTGAATGTCAATTCCTTTGTGAATATGATTGGAATAATATTTACCCTTTAATGCAACTATTATTTTAGTTTTGGAATAATTAATCAATAATCTATCCAAAAATATGTGCTTGTAAGTGCTTGTGTAATATGAACTCTTGTATTCTGACTCCTAAATACAATATAATCTATTAAATGCTATTGTTTTAAACATGGATTTATTCATATTCCTTTATAGCAGTTTTTCTGCCTAAACAAAAAGTTTGTGATAGTCAATTTATGTGTTTTGCAAAATTCAATAATAATAAACTGTTTGCCTTTATGGCCCCAGTACCCTTATTTCCAATTACTTTTGGCTAAAGTCTCCTATTTGTTCCAATACATGAAGTAAAGTCTTCAAATAGAAAAATTCAATCTTTTAATGGTATTGCTGTAATAATGCTATTCAACAAGGAATAAAAGCTTCCCTACTCTGACTTCTCTGAATCTAAGGCTGGAGCATAGTCACTAATAAAATGAATTTGTCTCATTGTTCAAAGCAAGTTTTAATATTATTAGTCTTTTATTAATACAATGAAGAATTTCAATAATAGAAGATAAGCAATTATTTTATCTAGCGCTGTGTTTACAATTATATTACATTCAAATATCAGCCTTTCAAGCTAATTGAGCACGCGCCTTTTGAGAGTGTTAAATAAATGAATACTTTCCTCTTCAATTGGATTGAAGAGGAAAGTATTCATTTATTTAACACTCTCAAAAGGCGCGTGCTCAATTAGCTTGAAAGGCTGATATTTGAATGTAATAATAGAAGATAATAAATTAGACTTTGCAGCAACAAATCCAAGATTATGCATTCTTTTTCTGGTAAATCTGCCTTTTCAAACCATCTTATATTCATCTATTGGTTCTATTTAACTTTATTTAGGAGACAACTTTCATTAAAAATGGCTATATTGTTCATAAATCTTGACAGCTCCATAGCCACTAATCCAGTCCACTGTTATGTTCTTGAAGAGTTTGTATCAAATAATTCCATATACCTATATGTGGGAAAAAATATTATTAAAACTTTTACTATCAATCTGTATTATTACTATTATTATCATTTTTACTGCTACAATGAGCCATCTATCAGACATAATAATCTAGGCAGGCTGTGTGAGGCAGGCCATTTTTAAACCTCATTTCCTAGGCCTTTCCATTTCTATGGTGGGCAAGGAAATTCCTAAATAGATCTGCTTAAACTTGTCAGCTGAAATTTCTGCTTACTGAAATACAGTTCTGCAATGAGTCATTAGTGATTTTATTGCCTCAAGCAAAGAACACAACTAAAGTTTGCAGACTCACTAAGCTTGTTCCTATCATTTCTTTCTTAATTCTTAAGGGTTTGAGCTAAAAAGAAATAAAAGGAAAAGAAAGGTGACAGATGATGGAATGGCTTTAGATATAAAATCAACTGTGAATAACAAATAAATAGTATCTAAACAAAAGCTATTTCTGTCTTGTAGAATAGGATGTTGATTCATCAAAGGTTAAGTACTATTTCCAATACCCTAACAGTTTTTTCTGTCTTCCTGTTTTCCTTCTCAATCACTTAAATTATTGTAGACTCAGTTGTAATGAGCCTCTCATGTCATTTGACATTTCCTTATTGTAATTGTGCCACTAAAATTGTGTTTGTGTACTATATTTCCATTCTTCATGTAATATATGTCCCTGCTAAATGTTCCTACATTAGTCTATATGGTAAGCACACTGGAAATAAAAAATTCTAAGACAAAATCCAATTGTTATGTTAGTAATAATGAATATAATATGCAATGAAATTAAAATATACTCATTCTTAGTAGCTGATATAAATAGATAATTATCAATTCCAAAATGGAATGTGTAGATGGATAAATGATAATAAGCACCACCAAGTAATTAAAACTATAACCTTATTACTGAAATATATACAAATAATATACTAATAAATTTAAAAAAAAAACAACAAATAATGAACTAAATGCCTGGTACAGAGAACTTTTAAATTTCCTAAAGAAAATAAACATATAAATTTGTTAAAATTTATTTTTATGTGAATTGATGGAAAATTTATATGATAATATATAAGTTTGTGCATATTTGAAAGATGATAGATAATTAATTTGTACATTAATATAAATATAAGTTATTTATCTCAATTATTTATCATGCTTGCTTTTATATGTGACAATGATATGTGTAAATGTTATACTTCTGAATTTGGGTAGGGAAGTTGAATAGAGATTTGAAATCAGTTATCTCCCAAAGATCCCTTAAAATATTTGAATTGCCAAAAAATTTTTTTTTTTCATCTGTGTTATGTGCAAAATAAATATAAACACATTTATATATACTTAATTAACATATAGCATGGATACGATATATGTAAAATATATATGCACTAATTCATTTATTTAATTTATACATTGAATATATAAGTCAATCTCTAACAATATTTATACACCATTAATTATACTTTTCTTAATAATTATATCAAAAGTCAATGATAATTACTTATTTTTTTAATAAAAAAATTAATATATCTGTTAAATTTAGTAAAACATAATTTATTTTAATATAAAGTAGAATTTTATCAGTTCTTTTAATATATGCAAACTCACTAAAGTTCATTAAATGGTTCAAAAAAATACAATCTGTTAGATTTTTTAGTGTATTCCGTGCTTATATTAAGAAATGTTGCTGTGATATCAGTCTAAACTAAAAGTCTCCAAATTTTTTTGATAGATGTCAAGAATTTTTCAACTTTTTATTGAACTCTTCTATTTTATTATTAGATAATTATTATAGGATGAAAACAAATACTAATGTGATTTTTAGATTGTTTATTTCAGTGTTTATTATTTTTTAGATTACATATAATTAATATATTTATATCGTTCTGATCTAGTCAGATATCTACATTTCCATTTTTATCTTTTATTAGCTCTAAACATTGCTTTGATGCCATGAAAGAATACTGAGATGACTAATTGATGATTGGAAGATTCCTTTAGAAAAATGGTGATTTATTGTTGTAATAGTACTGCAAACTTAATTTATAAATTCAATGTGCAATCTAAAACCTATTAATATTAGTCTTCATAAATAAGTCTTTTTGTTGCAAACTTTTAATAGTTATTTGTTTTTTCAATTAGTCTGTCTTTAAAAATTTGTAGATTTCTTCTTTCTTATTGACTTTTTAAAAAGTGAGAAGAGAGAGGAAGGATGAAGAGTTGAATTGCAATCTTGTATTCCAAATATAATATAACAATTCGTCAATTGTTAATACAGAGTTTCTTTAATATAAATAAATAAAATAATAACTAAATAATATTTCCAAGCACTTTCAACTCTTACAAGTCTTTATCAAGGCAGTGTAAAAAATTCTATTTTCTCCTAGGTGATGAATTTAACATTTGATTGTATTGGCCAGGAACAACTAATCGGAAAGCTGGTTAATTTCGAATTCATAGCACAAGATGAATTTTGTATAAGATATGATTCTTTAATCTTGCATTTTTTATCATGTGTTTCATGCATTAATATTGTAAAATCCTTTAAACTACATATATGGCCTGTACTATTTTGGTGAACATAAAAAGTTGAATAAACTATCATCTTCTTTTGCTCTATTATATGTATATTTATGTTGTTGAAGGCAATATTTAATATTTGTTTTGGTTTCTCCAACATATATTGCACTACAATTTATTTGTGGGCATCTAATAGAGTATACAACACTGCTTTTATCTCCTTATTTATTATTTCCTTAGAATTATTTATTAATCTATTAAGGTTAGGTGGAGTTCTCCATGCTAATCGAAAATCTTGACTTAAAACTTTTATTATATTTTTATTAATATTGGGCATAAAAGCAAATGACACCCATGGTTTATTATTCATATTTATATGATCACTATTATAACAATGTTTATAATGCTTCAATATAATAGATAATAACATTTGTTTATTATAATCACTTGTATTAATAACATTATCTTTCTTAAACATTTCATTTGAACAGAGTCATTGATTACGTGTTAAAAAAGCTCTAAAATCAGCTAATTTGTGTACTAAAGGAACATTAAATGTTGGATGAATGTAACCTCTATTATCTATATGTTTTACAACCATTTTATATACTAATTTATCATCTACCCTTGATATTTGCAAATCTAGGTATTTAATATTAGAATTGTCTTCTCTTTCTATTGTCCAAACTAAATCATCCTGGTTCTGCAAACTATCAAAAATTTGCTTTATAATGTCTGGTAGACCATATATCAAAACATCATCCACATATCTACAATATAATGTGTTCTCATTTCTTACTAATATTGGGATGCACAATTCGCTGTTCTATATTATCTACAAACAAACTACTTAATAATCCACTTACAGCCAAACCCATTGGTCATCCTTTTTCCATTCTATATAAGTTACTACCATGTTCTGCATCAATATCATTGCTTATCCAAATTAAAACATCTATAATGAAAGATATTTTATCCTGTGGCATTTCTTTAGCAAACAATTTATCTCTCAAAATTGTAATGGATGCAGATCGATTTACTGATTCATATAATTCCACCACATCCAATGAAATTAACTCATACCCCTTAACTATAGCTGTTTTATCATGTATAGTAACACAATCAAATGACGATTTTAATGTATACTCTCCAAACCCAATAAAGTCTAAAATCCACTTAACTAAAATTTTTGCAAGCTTTTGATAATATGCCCTTGCAAAATTCATCATTAATCTTAAAAGAGCATTAAGCTTATGTGTTTTTACATTCGAAAACATTTGCAGAATAAAAGTTGCCAATGGATAAACTTCACTATATTCTTTACTAGTAAGAAACATTTTACCATGTGCTCTTAAAGTCTTTGAAACAAACTTATATTTCATAGCCTTTATATTATAATTTTTAATTCTAATAAAATTCAATTTCTCTGTTTGTTGTCTGGTTACATTTGTTGCCCTATTATGAGGCCTGATCTAGCTAGCCTATCCATAGGCATAAAAGAACTAGGAAATAAATAATAAATAAAAAGAAATGGTAATGAAGCAAATCATGATTCTGTGATGTGAACAGTGCATATGATGCAGTGATGTGATTTATTCAAAAAGGGTGGAAATAGAAGGAAAAAAGAGCATAAAAATGATTGCATAAATGGTAGAAAAATAATAAAACAGGCTTGTCAAAGAAGATGGAGTTAAATCATGGTGTGGATAGAGAGAGAAGCTTACCAAAGTTGAAATACAAGAGTAGAATATCAAAAGAAAGAAACAAAATACAAGTTTAAAAATTAGATGATAACCAGAGCAAAAAGAAAAAATATGATGAACTCAGAAGCTGAGAAAAATCTTCCTAGTGAAGTATAGAAACAAGAAGACAATAATCCAGAAGAAGTTGGTCAATAAGTAGAAGAATAACAGAAAACAGAGGAGATGTCCATGTTAGCCCAGATAATGGAAATGATTAGAGGATAAAATAGAAAAAGAGAGAAACAAAGAGACAGAGATAGGAGACAAAGAGAAGAAGAAAATAGAAGGGAGGAACAAAGAGAAGAAAATAGAAAAAGAGAGACAAAGAGAAGAAAATAAAAATAGAGATGAATAAAGAGATAAAGATAAGAAACAGAGAAGAAAATAGAAAAAGAGAGGAACAAAGAGATGAAAATAAGAGACAAAGAGAAGAAGAAAATAGAAAAAGAGAGGAACAAAGAGACAAAGAGAAGAAAATACAAAAAGAGAGGAACAAAGAGACAAAGAAAAGAAGAAAATAGAAGGGAGGAACAAAGAGAAGAAGGATGATCAAAGAAAAGAAAACAAAAAACAGATAATAGAAGCTAACCAAAGAATAGTAAAGCAGATCAGAGAAACAACCAAAAGCCAAAATGAAAAGATTGATCAAATAATGAAAGTAATGACAGATAGATTATTAAAAATTAAGGACGAAGTGATGATGAAGCAAAAGCTCACTAATTGAGCAAAAAATCAAGATGACACAGTTGTGTGAAGCAATGAATATGAGAATGACAGAAATCCAAGAATCCATGCAGCAGAAGATGGATATATTAACCACACAGGTGAAGGAGATGGAAATAAAAAATAGCAATGTATGTCCAGTACAAGAAAAGACAAACAATCACAAAAACAAGACAAAGAAACTATAACCAACCAGATGTCTGGAATTATAAATCAATTCCTAAAAACAAGAACTTTTTCAGGGAGCTGTAATGAAGCACCTATAGAACATATAAAAAGTCTGGAGAAATACTTCAGCATTAATGCCTTGACAGAAGAGGCAAAACTAGTGATAGCATGTAGTCATCTCCAGGGTGCAGTGCAAGACTGGTGGGACTCACTGTTCACCCAGCCTATAAATGTTAAGTATTTTAAAACAGCACTAATAAGCTGTTACTGGAGTGATGATTATCAAGAGGGGATTAAGTACAAGGTGCCCCAGGAGAAATATCCACCTGGAAAGCCCTATATACCCTTCTTTAGAAGACAGGTGGCCAGGTTGAGAGCCTTAACATCTGACTCTCAATTGGAACTCCAGATTATTAGATTGATACAACACAGCTTCCTAAGTTATGTAGAAATGATGCTGATCAGAACAGATCATCAATCTATTGAGCATGTTGCTGAATTATTAACAGCATATGACAGCTGCAGTACATCAGCAACCAAAGAAGGAGTGTACAAGCTGCCAAATAAACCACCCTATAGAAGAGATGATGAGCCTAGGATGGGAGCCACCAAGTACAAAAAATGCCTCATCAAAAATACAGCAATTATGGTTCACTACCATAGTATCATCACCAAAGAAATTGAAAGAGACAGAGAAGAAATTCAACAGACAGTATACACAGCCATATCAGACTCAAATAGTGAAGAGGTCAAATAGTAATGTCAACCTGCAAGAAAGTGTGGATAGAAACACAAGCTATCAGAATGAAATATGGCTTGAAAAGTGACCAAAGACCAATAGAACTCCATCATTTCAAAGCAAAAAAGAGCATCCTCAGTCTCCCAAGCCAGGATGCAGTTATAATCCTGAACAATGAAACAAAGATAGCTGATGGAAGAAGTTTGTGAGTGAGATGTAATGATACATGAATTTGAGTTTTTCATGTTCAGGTGGGTGGATGATTGAGCAGAGCTGCTTGGATGCATTGTGTTCATGATGCTCTAAAGTATATGCTTGGCACTATCCGGACCTGGATGTTGAACTCCTAGAGTAGTCCAGCAGTGTATGTTGGCCTCATGAAGAGGCCCTGGTCTCATGTATAGACCAAATGAATAAGTCTCTAAGACTCACAGAAGATGAGCAGGTTTGGCTCAGTGTCAAATATTTTTTTTGTCTCCTGTATATTGTGTAGAATAAAACTGTACTTCCAGACGATTTCAACCCAAAATTTGGTGGGGGGGGTACTGTTTTACATATATATTCTAAGATTTATTTCCCCTTTCTGCCTAAAGTGATTGATTGAAGGAAAACAAATGTAAGTGAAAGAAAACAACTTTTCTATTCTTATTTTTTTAAAAAGTTAAATGTTTAAATTTAAAAGAAAATCATTATTTTAAATAATAATCAAGAGTTAAAAGAATTGAAATTATTGATTTTTATAATTTTTAAATCATGAAATAAATACATTTTTGAGCACTTAAAACTGGCATTTATTAAAATATATTTTTTGAAACAGTGTTATTGTACAAAGTATAATAATCACTTGAGGCAAAACTTATCAAATTGGAAAACATGGCCTTATCTTCCTAATCTCTCATCTGTTCCTATTAAAACTAAACAATCCAATCATCAAGAAGAGAAAAGCATTCAGGCTTAAATGAAAGCAGTGTGGCAAATCAGATACAGTGGAGTCATGCTAGATTAATCCAGACAATTGAACAGGGTATAAATAGTGGAGTTTGAAGTTCACAAAAAATTCTATTTAAGTGTTGCTTAGCTGTTTAGTTGCCAACTGATTTTAGTGCAGAGTCACCTTTGGAATATATTTACAGCCACACTGCTTATCCTAGCTGAGAAATCTAGTTTTGACTAAGTGTGAACCCTACAGTTGTTGAATGTTGAAAAGAAAAATATTAATATGAAAATCATGAGGATGATAGACTAAGTCAGTAATAGTTTTCTTTCTATCTACCACCATGAATCTCCAAGCATGCCTGGGTGAATACCAATGGATATTAAATAATGCTATTCAGATTAAATAAATCAACCCCTTTTTGAAATGCAATAGTAACCTGTAGTGGATGAACACACTGGATGAAAATAAAGGTAACGATTTTATAAGTATAGTGTTTATAATCAAAAACATCTTTCTTAAAATAAATCATAAATGATTATATTTCTAAATGCAAATATGTTTCATTGGGAATAAATCATAAATACTTAAATGTCTATAATCAAAAAAACATCTTTCTTAAAATAAATCATAAATGATTATATTTCTCTATGCAAATAAATTTTTGTGAGGATAAATCTTAAATGTTTATAATCAAAATACATCTTTCTTGAAAGAAATCATAAATGATTATATTTCTATATGCAAATACGTTTGTGTGAGGATAAATCCTAGATGCTTATACATCTCTATGCAAATAAATTTTTGTGAGGATAAATCTTAAATGTTTATAATCAAAATACATCTTTCTTGAAAGAAATCATAAATGATTATATTTCTATATGCAAATACGTTTGTGCGAGGATAAATCCTAGATGTTTATAATCAAAATACACCTTTCTTGAAAGAAATCATAAATGATTATATTTCTATATGCAAATACGTTTGTGCGAGGATAAATCCTAGATGCTTATACATCTCATATATTAAATATGTCTGTGTGGATAAAGAATTAATGAAAGAAATCATAAATGATGATATTTCTCTATGCAAATATGTTTTTGTGAGGATAAATCCAAAATGCTTATACATTTTATATACCAAATACATCTGTGTGGATAAAGAATTAGTACTTATATGTTTATAATCAAAAAACATCTTTCTTGAAATAAATCATAAATGATTATATTTCTAAATGCAAATACATTTTATTGGGAATAAATCATAAATACTAAGATGTCTACAATCAAAATGCATCTTTAATGAAATGAATCATAAATAATTATATTTTAATGAATAAAATATGTCTGCACTAGTATAAATCATATATACCACATATATCAGTTTGAAAGAAATATAAATGCTATATAATTGAAAATGTCTGTAGCATATATCAATCTGAATGAAATATAAATGCTATATAATTGAAATACATCTCTAACTGGTGGAATAATAAATGTTATGTACAAAACATAGTTATACCTGGAAGTAGAAAGGCTGAAGAAAATAATATCTTTAAAAGAATGAATTACAAATGTTATAAGAAAAACACAGTTGTACATGGATCAAGGAATAATATTTGAATCACAGCTAAACCATTAAAGGACACTATGAATAAATACATCACCAATGAGGAATAACTGATCAATGGAACCTAAGAAAATATGCACATACCAGAAAATGGATCCTAAAAATGAACTATATTAAAAATGAACTAATGATAAATTTTATGGGCTTATTGCCCAAAATAACTATCTTAATAAATGTTGAAATAAATTTATTATTATACAAAACCAATCTAGTTGTTCATGCATCATCACTTGTCATTCATCGCACTTGTTCACAAGAATCTCATGCCTCTTGAGATATGTCTGGCATAACTAGATCTAGATAAGTCAGGTTGTACTGAGATGGAACTCTAGTGGTGCCATTTGGAAAACTAAACACAAATTTCTAGGTGTTTCCAGTCTCTATGGTGCTACATCCTCTAATGAGCAGAAAATATTGTTGTAGGGGAATTGTTGGTTCCTTCCTACAATACGCTCATCAGGAAATAGTTAAAACTGAGGTAGGGTGGTTGTGTTGATGACATATTTATTGCTGCTACAGAATGTATTATACTTGGTATACAAAACAACTTGCAGAATATCACCAAGCTTAACCTCACTATAGTTTGGGAAGATCTACAACAAGCAGTTAAATACCTGGATATTTGAATTAGTAGACATATATATAAGCTGGATTACCGAATGATTGTAGCACCTGTAGAAAAGACTTAATTCACCCTGACTCACAAGTACCTCAAACTCACAAACTTGCAGCCCTCCTAGCATTTCTTTTTAGAAACTACTCATTATGCAAATATGAAGCTGATGTGAAAGATAATCTAATAAATTATATCGATGATCTTGTCAAAATAGGATATAAAAGGACAATTATCAATAAAAAGTTAAACTATTTTTTTATAAAATAAATAATCAACAACAGAAAGCAAACAACTCACACATCCTATTCCATATATCCAGTCACCATCCAAATAAATAATTAATAAACTTTCCAATGAATTTGAAATTGCCTTTCATTTATCTCCCTCCACTAACAGATTAATAAATAATACTAAAGACAAAATAACACTTGAATTGCATCCTCATGTTGTATATAAAATTACATGCCTCCACAATAATTGCCACATGAACTGTATGTGGAAATGAAAATAATGATTAAAGATTTTCTAAAAAAGTTTGATCAAGATAAAATCAGAAAAATCAATGTAAGTGATAGATTATACAGTAATAATTACAATTAAAAGAAGAAAACTGCAAAGGATAAAGATCTTTTGAGGAACTGAAATAAAAAAAATTAAAAAGCAGCCAGTCAAGACAAGGAAAATATTGTGATGCAACATTAGTAAAGACATAGAAAATAATAAGTTTCTTCTACTTTGAGTGATTCTGTCAAAAATTTTCAAATAACAGATTAAAAATAAAGTAAGAAAAATTACATAGCCATGGAAGTAATATATAAAAAGCAAATACAATAAACACATCAACAAGATATATATATACAGTAATAATTACAATTAAAAGAAGAAAACTGCAAAGGATAAAGATCTTTTGAGGAACTGAAATAAAAAAAATTAAAAAGCAGCCAGTCAAGACAAGAGAAAATATTGTGATGCAACATTAGTAAAGACATAGAAAATAATAAGTTTCTTCTACTTTGAGTGATTCTGTCAAAAATTTTCAAATAACAGATTAAAATAAAGTAAGAAAAATTACATAGTCATGGAAGTAATATATAAAAAGCAAATACAATAAACACATCAACAAGATATATTTGATGAGACATACTACATAGAGAAATCTTTAATAATAGAAAATAAAATGCTGTAGAAATCAGGTGAATTATTCAGAAAACTACTCAATGCCCTACAGATTAGAATAAATCAATTTTCATTTTATATTAAAGAAACAAGTTTCAATGAAAGGTGCTGTCATTATAAAATATATTTTATATTGTATGCAAAAACAATCCTTCAGATAAATAAAAAAATTGTCAAGTATACTAGTTGGTCTCAGTGAAGATTGTAGAACAGAGATATCAATGTTCATCTGTACTGGAAAATTTTTCTTCATTATTTTCCACCATTATCAATTCACTGAAGAATGAACACCTTTCAAGTTTAATCTATTTTTTCCAACCTCTAATTTTTCTCTCCACATCACCCCAGCAAACTTCTTTATTTCATCCATCTACCTCATATGCAGTCTCTTTCTAAGTTTTTTAAAATCTCTTTGGCTTCACTTTAAAACTTCAACTTTTTATCTATTATCATCTCAGTTCCACTACAATCCCTTAATTCCTTTAAAGGTGTTAGTAATGCTTGTTTGTTGTCTCACCTGTATATTTCATTTTCAGCCCCTTCTTATTACTTTTAACATATATATCTAAAACCTATGATGAAAGAATATCAAGAGATCCCACCACCTCGTCAAGAATGCAAGATGAAAAACCAATCAAAAACTGCTTATATATATATTAACGGTCACTGAAAGAGCCTTCAACGTATCTGCCGTACGAAAGCGCCATCTAGGCATTTGAACCTAGAAAAATTTATATAGTAGGCAGATACGTAAGTTAAGATTCAAAAAAAAATTTTTTTTAATATATTATTCTGATCATTTGCCCAAAGTCACTAGCTCATAGAGTAGCAGAGATTTAAACATTTTTATAAGTTTTAATAGATTTATTCTCAAAATATATTTTTATTTAAAACAATAAAATAAAAGAAGCCACTGCCAGTAGTTAACACACAAATAGATTTTATTAACGCACATTTAAAATTGAGGAATAAACTTATTTTAGATTTTAACATTAATTTTTTTAAAATTTAAATTACTATTTTAAATAGACCGCACAGATGGATATTAAATTACATTTTACATTGGCATGTCAAGTATAGATAGTCTACATAGATTTTTTTTTCACTTTAAAAACTTATCAAAACATTCATTCAATCTCAGACTAAAAGTTCGTAGCCAACCCAATGTCAGCTTCCAGATATATATTTGCAACCAATGTAATATGAAGATGCTAGCATAAAACCATCCTGACAGGAATGTGCATCTGACAATGTGATATTATTTGAAGGAAATGATCCATGTCCAGAACAGGAAAGTGCATCTGCCTGACTAAGGAATCATGTATATAATTTTTTTAAAGAGTGCTACATATGGGGGAGAGCGGTCTTTCTGCCATCTTATAAATCCCTGTCCATAGAGCTAGAAGGGGTCAATGGCACAGGAAATACATCTGTGACCATTTCAACAATATGACTGCCTCTTTGGGGTCATGCATTCAGTTGGGCATGTTGCCCTGTATGCTAAACATGCTTCACATTACATTAATATAAACACCCATATATCCCTCCACAAGCATTGCCCTAACTATGAAACAAATAGCCTGAAATTAGAATCCCTTAAACTAAACATAAATAAATTTAAACATAGTTATTAATCTTTATCCATGCAGCTATCTACACCCAACTTTAAATTTAATACATTTTAGTTAAAACATAATACACACACAAAAAAATGAAATGAAAATGATTGCTTAAACATCTGTATAAAAAATATTAATAATTGAATTTACATTCTTTAATTCAGAGAAGAGTTCTTATTTTCAGCTATTAATTCATTGCAATTTTAGAAAAGTTCTTATTAGATAGACACAAGAGTTCATACTTTATGGATTGAGTAGATTTAGAAGTCCATCTTCATGATCACTTTCGTAGATTTTGTCCTTCTTTGAAACGAAACTGCTACTTGCCATTCATTTGGTCAGGAACTGTCATGCAGAGGCCTCAGCTGGTTGTCTGGAAAATTAAATTTATTGCAGACTTCCACATCATGAAAATCTGCAATATAGCTAGTTATAATGACATATTCATAGTCAGCTCTCCACTCCTAATTATAATAATCCTTTGGCTTTTATATTTTTATTAGTCTCTTATCATCCAATCTTTGGATTCAACCGGCAAGACGTCACTAATCCTTTCATGTTTCAGTTATGGTCTGTGCCATCATTTTCGTGCTTGCATTGGTCATTTAATATCTTTGTATTCTCTTACCATTTAATTTATTTTAAGTGCTTCAAGGGTTTGCTTTTGAAAAATCATTTAATTAATAAAACAATCATTTCCATTTTCTGAGATTATAGAAATCAACATTATTTCTATTTTTAAAATATCAATCTTTATATTTTTACTTTTTTACAAAAAAATATACTTTCAAATACTTTTTCTTAAAATAGTTTAAGTTTTCCATCTGTGCGACAATATATATATTAAACAACTTTTAATTTTCAGTTTTTAAGTTTTTTTCTTTTTAATAAATCAATTTTTATTTACGATCTTTTTATTTTCATTTTAAAATAATGTAACGGAATATTATATTCCGTTACATATCAGTAAACTTCCTCAAAAAACAAAATATTAAAAAAAAAAGAATTTACTTAGTGTTAGTAATGACGTTACACAAATTGATTATCCTAAATTTTTTTTTAAAAGGACAAAATTTTGGTTATTAATGAAAAGACATAACTTTGTTAGTAATTACAAGAAAAAAAATGCTGACTATTCTTTCCTTTTCACCCCATCTGAGATTACATCTCCTCCCTCAATAGTTCCTTTTTCCCTACATTTCATTATTAACTTAGGCAAGTCAAAGAAGTTACATGATTTTAGACTTTATTTTTTAAATTATGATTTATATTAATTATTACGTTTTATTCCTCGCATTTATTTCTACATATCCGCAATTTTCTTACTGGCAGTACTTTTTACACAAAATTCATGTTTATAACTTTATATAATACAAAAAATATATTCTGATTTCAGAAAAATATTACTGGCTTAATTTTCAAGGTACTCATGGTTTATTAAACATCATGCCCCAAGTTAGGCGCCATTTAATGGTCACTGAAAGAGCCTTCAATGTATCTGCCATATGAGGGCGCCATCTAGGCATTTGAACCTAGAAAAATTTATATAGTAGGCAGATACGTAAGTTAAGATTCAAAAAAAATATTTTTTTTATATATTATTCTGACCATTTGCCCAAAGTCACTAGCTCATAGAGTAGCAGAGATTTAAACATTTTAATAAGTTTTAATAGATTTATTCTCAAAATATATTAATTATTTAAAACAATAAAATAAAAGAAGCCACTGCCAGTAGTTAACACACAAATAGATTTTATTAATGCACATTTAAAATTGAGGAATAAACTTATTTTAGATTTTAACATTAATTTTTTTAAAATTTAAATTACTATTTTAAGTAGACCACACAGATAGATATTTAAATTACATTTTACATCGGCATGTCGAATATAGATAGTCTACATAGATTTTTTTCACTTTAAAAACTTATCAAAACATTCATTCAATCTCAGACTAAAAGTTCGTAGCCAACCCAATGTCAGCTTCCAGATATATATTTGCAACCAATGTAATATGAAGATGCTAGCATAAAATCATGCCAACAGGAATGTGCATCTGACAGTGTGATATTATTTGAAGGAAATGATTCGTGTCCAGAACAGGAAATTTTTTTTAAAGAGTGCTACATATGGGGGAGAGCAGTCTTTCTGTCATCTTATAAATTCCTGTCCATAGAGCTAGAAGGGGTCAATGGTGCAGGAAATACATCTGTGACCATTTCAACAATATGACTGCCTCTTTGGGGTCATGCATTCAGTTGGGTATGTTGCCCTGTATGCTAAACATGCTTCACATTACATTAATATAAACACCCATATATCCCTCCACAAGCATTGCCCTAACTACGAAACAAATAGCCTGAAATTAGAATCCCTTAAACTAAACATAAACGAATTTAAACATAGTTATTAATCTTTATCCATGCAGCTATCTACACCCAACTTTAAATTTAATACATTTTAGTTAAAACATAATACACACACAAAAAAAATAAAATGGAAATGATTGCGTAAACATCTGCATAAAAAAATATTAATAATTGAATTTGCATTCTTTAATTCAGATAAGAGTTCTTATTTTCAGCTATTAATTCATTGCAATTTTAGAAAAGTTCTTATTAGATAGACGCAAGATTTCATACTTTACGGATTGAGTAGATTTAGAAGTCCATCTTCGTGATCACTTTCGTAGATTTTGTCCTTCTTTGAAACAAAACTGCTACTTGCCATTCACTTGGTCAGGAACTGTCATCCAGAGGCCTCAGCTGGTTGTCTGGAAAATTAAATTTATTGCAGACTTCCACATCATGAAAATCTGCAATATAGCTAGTTATAATGACATATTCATAGTCAGCTCTCTGCTCCTAATTATAATAATCCTTTGGCTTTTATATTTTTATTAGTCTCTTATCATCCAATCTTTGGATTCAACCGGCAAGATGTCACTAATCCTTTCATGTTTCAGTTATGGTCCGTGCCATCATTTTCATGCTTGCATTGGTCATTTAATTTCTTTGTATTCTTTTACCATTTAATTTATTTTAAGTGCCTCAAGGGTTTGCTTTCGAACAATCATTTAATTAATAAAACAATCATTTCCATTTTCTAAGATTATAGAAATCAACATTATTTATAGTTTTAAAATATCAATCTTTATATTTTTACTTTTTTTACAAAAAAATATACTTTCAAGTACTTTTTCTTAAAATAGTTTAAGTTTTCCATCTGCACGACAATATATATATTAAATAACTTTTAATTTTCAGTTTTTAAGTTTTTTTCTTTTTAATAAATCAATTTTTATTTACGATCTTTTTATTTTCATTTTAAAATAATGTAACGGAATATTATATTCCGTTACAATATATATATATGAATGTTTTGAATGCACATCCAGATGGACATAAGTTTCTTGAGAATAGAAGAGAAGAAAATGTCTTGTACAATACAGAATATATTTTGAGATATATATAGTAACTATGAAATGTATATAAATAAATTAGTAAATAAAATGTATATTCTTGATACATATGGTTATTAATTACAAAAGTTTAAATATATGTGTAAGCAATAATTGTTTGAAGAAAACCAATTTAATCCAAAAAAAAACTCCAGACTATATATACATAATTATTAATTAAAAGATAGGATTAGTAAACTAAAGCAGATACGTAATCAAATAATGTACAAACTTCAGAGAACATCTAGTGTGTTATAAACAGAAAAATAGACATTTCTCCATATTGAAACTAAAGCTAGCTTAATCATATTTTTTATATAATAATTGGAAAGGAATAAAAATTCTTATGCTGCTCTTCAACAAAATAATAGTCAGAAAATAATAAGAATTCTTTACAACAGATATATAATCAAATAATTTTACATATAAAAAGCTTTTTTCAGCACTTGCTTTGGTGGCCTTTTCAAATGTTACTAAACTATTTAACATTAAAAAATCGTCTGATGTAAAATCATTATTTGATTTATATAGTTGTAAAGAATTATTATTATTTTCTGATTATTATTTTTTATATAAAATATCTCAAACTAAAATATTATTTATATCCTATGAATTTGCTGTATTATTTGATTATCATACCATTTCAAGCTGAGATAATCAGAGAGCTAAAGCAAATACACAATAAATTAGTGCATAGACTTCAGCGAATAAGTGGGGTGTTATTAAAAAAAAAAAAGTCACTATTAAAGATTGAAACTAACGCTAGTTAATCACATTTATTATTGAAACACTATCCCAGTCTAATATATTATTTGTACCTTATTAGTTTGTTATTCCTGCTTGGTCATGATGCCACTTCAAAAGAGACAATTAACTAATCTTTGATAATATTAAATACATCTCAGTAAATATTTATTATTTTTTTAAAGCACTAAACATCACATGATTACCATTTCTTATGCTTGCTCATAACTGTTATTAAAGCAGGCAAAACTCTCTATACAGTAGTGCCACTCAGTACAAGCCAGAGTAATCAATGGACGCCAGAAGGCTTATGCATAAAATCCTTATCTGGTGCCTACTCATCCAATATTCCCAGACTAGTTTCTAGCTTGAGGCTTTCTACAGTGAGAAGTTTTGGATCTGAGAGCACTGCACCTAGATCTTAGGATCTAATGCAACTCTCCAGAAGCCACCTTTTATCTCTACTTAACTACTATATGGCACTACTGTACGGAGAGTTTTGCCCATTTTAATAACAGTTATAAATAAGCAAGCATAAAAAACAGTGATCATGTGATGTTTAGTGGTTTAATACCAAACCTGCTTAATAGGATAGTTGTGACTAAACACACCAAGATGTATGGGTATTGAACTGAGTTCAGACCTGTATGACTATATAAGCTAATGAGCTTGGTCTGAAAATATTATTGTGTTTTCAATTTTATTCTCATAGTTTTGTAGTTAAATAGAGATAAAAGGTGGCTGCTGGAGAGTTGCATTAGATCCCAATATCTAGGTATAGTGCTCTCAGATCCAAGGCTCCTCACGGAAGAAAGCCACAAGCTAAAAACTAGTCTGGCGATATTGGATGAGTAGGCACTAGATAGGGATTTTATGCACAAACCTTCTGGCATCCATTGTTTACGCTGGCTTGCACTGAATGGCACTACTGTATGGAGAGTTTTGCATGTTTTATCATTTTTTTAAAAATGTATATAATTAGTATTATTTTTAGATCTTCAGTTATTGCATTTTTCAATCCACCTGCAGTCGTTTCCTTTCTTTTATATATATAAACATAATGCAAATAGACAGAGAAATAGCAAAATTCACCCTTAGGCCAGTTTTGTTAATTTCATTATGGAAATCTTACACATCATTAAACTTTCTACTCATAAATTTATTATAGAGGGCTCTCAATATTACAGGCTCAATCTTACCGGTCTAATTCGTGTGATTAATACTAAACTACGCGTTTATGTAACTCTCATATGTATTTAATCTAATATTGTCTTTGTGTTTTTATTTTCAAAACAGTTAGTGATATCCATAATCATAGTCATGGAAACTGAATTTGTTTAAGAATGTCGGCCTTAATTTAGGAAGATTAAAAATTCCAATTGTTTAGGTAAGGAAAAAGTTTGTTACGTTAATTTATATTGCATTGTTTGTTATATAAATTATAATAAGTCTTAGTAATTAGCTTTTACATTTTAAACAGTTTGATGGCTGTTTGTAGGAATATTAGGAACATCCGCCGTTGTTTACATGTAAGCGGATTTACATCTCGCATCCTTTCTCATCAACCTCGTCTAGTCTGCTTTAATTACGTCGAATCTGTCATTTCTCCTAGTAAGGCAACACTTTATATTCTCCGTTTATAACAGTATGTTTGTTGAAGATTATTATTTGCTTTCTGTTTTTTTTGTTTTGTTTTTCTTTCTGAAAACTAACGTTAACATTTCTGTGAAGCCTCACATGCTCTAAATATTTTCAATAGTAGTATTTTAATACAAAATTCATGATAAAATTTTTTTTAAAAGAAAAGTGGTAATTTACGAATTTTTAAATGTTAAAAAACAAATATATCTTTAAATAGTAAAGTGCGCCTCACTTGGCATAGATTTTGTACGCAATATCAAAAACTTGTTGAAAAAAAAATCACCTCAACTGTAATGTAATTCTGTAGAAACAAATACATTTGACCATGACGAAAGGGATGACCTCCTTCCTCATTCCCCAATTAATATAAAATGTTCCAAACATGAAAATTTAATATATTGAAAAGAATTTAAAAAAATAGAATTTGAATGAAAGAGAAATACTTTACTTGTGAAAAATGGCTTTTTATATAGCGTATATAATATTAATAAACTGTGATTTTAAAACAATTCCATAATTTTATTTTAAGAAAATTATTATGGAAGAAATAAATGAGATTGATCAGTTTAAGTAAAATAATGGAATAAAACACCACTTTGTAAATGATAAGAAATTGATATTATAATATACCAGTTATAAATATCTATGCCATTGTATTATTTTGAAAGGAATGGGTAAAAAAGCAGTATAATGATTCAGAGATTGTAAAAGATTATATTAATCTACATGAAATTGAAAAAAAAAAAATTGAATAAAAAGTCGTTGTAATATTAATATACTGTTCAAAAATTGTAAGTTCAGGCATAGTCAGTTATGTACAAAAGCAAAGTTTTCCGCTAAAGGATACTAAGATTAATTAAATTGTCGATAATAGTTTGTTATAGTAATTTATATTTACAATAACTTCTAATGTTACATTATATATATATTGTTATATTTAAATGAAAGTATTTGTTAAAGTAATTAATGCCTTGTATATCTATGGCCAGATGAAGATATAGTTGATAAAGTAATATAAAGAATAAAACATCTTTAATTAATATTAATAACCTCTCATAAACAAGTATTTATTTTACTAAATAGCAAGTGTGATCAGTGCATCGAAATTTATGGTTAAGATACAATTGATTGAATAAAGTCTGGATAATGTGATAAAATAATTGATAAAATTTTAATCTCAAATTGTATAGTCTCTTAAAGTAGTCAACAATTTTTATTATAATTAAAAGAAGTCCTGGGGTTAACTTAATATTCATGCTTATAGCTTTTGTTTTGGACTAGTCTTTAACAGCCTCAATGTTTGGTAGAATTGTCATTTCAATGTATGGTATTGCCAGATGGCTTTAAATCACATAGCACTAATGACTATAAAGATAACTCCAGATTGGCTAGTCAAATTAGTGTTGACAATGTTGAGAAGCTCTGAATAATTATGAGTTTAATTGCTGTGTAGGATTTAAATTCACATTAAGAGTTAAGGAGTCACGGATATCTCGAGTGTTGGGTTTTGAAGATACCTTATCTTTTGGAAACTAGAAACTCCTGAAGCTTATGAACTTTTTTTAAAATCTGGATTCTTAGAATTTGTAGATTTTTGCAGAAAGTAAATCTAGAATTTTTAATCTTCTATTGAAAGTGGTGGATTTTTCTTAGAAGCTGTGGTCATTACTGCAGTTTATATAATTTTTTTGAAAAAATGGATTATTGCTGATGGTTTCAAATATTTATTAGAACAATAGTGATTTGCCAAGTTAGTGTTTTATTATTAACTTCAAGTAGAGACACATTCTTCCCATTAATTATTTGAATAATTGCAAAAGCAGTTAATTGCTTTTTTATATCATGGAACTGACTAGCCAAATGAAAATATTTAATGTACGTAAAAGTCAATCATGTTAACTATTAATAAGAATGGAACATTATTTTCTTTGCTGTTTTTTTTTCTTTTTTCTTGTGCCAAAGCATCGGCCAGGAAGCGAACCCACGAACTCGGGACAACTGCTTGTATGGCTGCTGTGCTGACCACTCAACCACCATTTTCTTTGCTGTTGGTAGGTTTTTTTAAATTTAAAACATGAATTATATCCATTCCTGCTAAAGGTGAGAATAATATGGAAATTATACAATATCTTAAATAACTATTAGAAACCAGTCAACATTTAGACAATCCCAATGTAGATAACAATCAAGAATTTCAAATTGTTGTCAAGGCAACCTCCTTTTAGCAATAGAGGTCGAATCATCTATTAATGCTCCCATACATTTATATAGACACTAAAGATTGCAACTTGACCACAGAGATTGAAATTATTGTTAGAAAGAAAATTTAAATAAACCTCTTTAAACAGGTAAATATAACCTGTTCTGAACACAGACTAATAAATAATCAATTATAACATTGCAAATTGCAATTATAATTTTCATATTTTACCCAAACTAGTGTAATAATGCTCAAGGCTAAATGGGTTTATAAGTAATCATTAAAAAACAGTCAAAACATAGACAATTCCAATATAGATAACAAGAAAACTATTGTCAAGGCAGCTTTGGAAAAATTTCTGAGAAAAATGGTTAATTATCTTGACTAATTTTTTAAACAGGGCAAGCATTTGTATGTCATTGTTGAAATGTATTACTGCTTACATAACTGTCAATTTTTATGCTATTATATTAGTTATTTTGATATGTCTTTAATTACAAGTTATTCTTTCTTGAAGCATCCAGATTTGAATTATATTTTAGGCTTGTTTTTTGTGTTGTTCTTTCTTGTTCCACAGTTGGAATATGATGCTCCATAATATCACTAATTCTTTTCTGTAAATGATTATTTTTTTATAATTGCAAATTTCATATTGGATATTGTGGAATGTGAGAGATATCTAAATATTAAATACTTATTATTTGGATAACATATAAATCTTCACACTTGTAATCTATATGGCAGTTGGATTTAATTTCTGTGAGCAATTTTTAATTCAATAATATAGTAATATCTTAGGTAGATTTTGATAAGCTTGTGTATTGTATTATCATAATTTAAACCAATAAAATACCATCTGATTCCATTACATGATTTTAGTTTACATAATGCAGCTATAACAGCATAATTTTTTACCATCTCTATGTCATTTACTGCAAGCTTTAGTAAGTATAAATACATGTAAGATGGTAGTACTTATTAAATTGCTATCCTGTATTATCCTATCCATGGCTTTCATCAATAAAGAGCTTTGAATCTTGGACAAGTACCTCTGAATTTTTAGGATTTAATAATACTCTCCTTCCAGCACCTATCATTTATCTTGCTCTTATTCTATCAAGCTATCAGCCCAATCTAAAAAAAACAAACAAACATATAAATGTTTTCAATCTAAGCCAATTTGCTTGCATAGTCGTGATGATGTTGGATGGCATTTTATTGGTTTATACCAAATTCATTCTACATGATAGTGGTGCCTATAGTTATTTAAAAACTAAGAGCATTATAATATATAGAAACTAAACTGTTTCATGTTTATATGACAGTAAAACTCAAGTTGCCTTAGATTGAAAACATTTATATATTTTTTAGATTGGGCTAATAGTTTGATAATATAACAGAGGTAAATGATAGATTCTGGAAGGAGGATGCATAGATCATAAAGATCCAGATGCACTGGTCCAAGATTCAAATGCACCTCATTGATGAAAGCCATAAGCTGAAAACTAATCTGGAAATATTGTATAGAATAATGCAGGATAGGGATTTGATAAGCATTTATCTTCTTGTATTTATTATTACTTACTAAAGCTTTCAGTAAATGGCATAGAGATTGTCAAAAATTATTTGTAATCTTGATGAAATTTAGAGATGCTGTTTTAACTGTCCTGTCTGTTTAATGATGAATAGGAATATGACCTATACATAATAGTATTTTTGGAAAAGTTAAGATGTAAATATGAGTCAGTTATCAGAAACAATTGCTTTCAGAAAATCTAGGGTTGAGAATATGCTGGTTATTTTGGAATCAGGTTTTGGCAACTGAAGCACAGTATTTAGTTTCAATAATTATTTCCATTGAATAGGATCTTCTATATTTATTTACACATGTTATACACTAAAGAATTCTGCTTTTAGACAGTTTGAATTTGATGCCTTGAGTTTTTTTTATCAATTGCTGAACATCATACATATCTATAAGTTAATGATTTAGTGTTATCCTAAGGTATCTAGAATCAAGCATCTTAATTTTGGTTCTGGATACTGATGAGATCAGTACATACATATTCACCAGTCACAAATAATATAAATTCAATTTAAAATTTGTTAAGCATTCACTTTTTATAGTACCACATGCAAATTTACTGAATACTTGAATGATCACCCTTCAGTAATTCAATTTTGTTAGATGTAACCTATCTTTCACTTTGATCAGTAAGTTCTCTTAAATACTTCATTTAAATTGATAAAATGATGTTAGTGTTTTTTCTGTAGTTTTTTCAAAGCACAGTACAATGGCTAATCTTTCCTTTTCCAAATATGTATTTTTAAATAAGTACATTTATAATTAATAATACCTTTTATTTCATATAATGCAATCATAATATTTTCTTTAACTAATTGCATAAAATGGAAAAAGAAAGATATTATTAATTATATGTGTTAATAATCAATGCACAAAGACTAAAAAAGACAAGAATAATAATAGTATTTTTACATACAATAGTGCCCATTGAATATAAAGCTTCATTTACATATTCTTGTTAACAAGTTTTAATGCTTTTGTTTTTAAAATTAAATAGATGTACTGCAACAATATAATTATAAGTGTAAAATTGGAATTTCTTGATAGTGCAGGTCACTTAGAGATTTTATTTTTGTCTATGTATTTTTTTGCTAATGAATATACAAATTTAAAATATCATCTACACAGTTTTCTTTTCAAAAATAGTTCATAACTTTCAATATATATAAATGAATGCATCAAACTTCTTTTTAAATCTTATTTTTTATATGACTATTATAAAAATATAACTATACACCCACGTTTCAACTATTTTATAATATAGTCTTCTTCAAGGAAAACTCAAACCCTTTCTGTTGAGTTTTCCTTGAAAAAGTTTATATTGTAAAATAGTCGAAACGTTGGTGTGTGGTTATATTTTCATAATAGTCATATAAAAACAAGATTTAAAAAGAAGTTTCGTGTATTCATTTATATCTAATGAATAAAATAATACTTGTCATTTGGTTCCATCTACAAGATTAATTAAGACAATAGCTATGACATAAGATGTTATATCAGTTTTTATTTGAAAGAGATTATCTGAATCAAAATTCACTAGCAGATGATAAGGTTTTTTTTAACTTAGAAAAAAAAACTTTTTGTTGCTGATTTCATAAATTGATCTTTAATTCAATATTTGAAAAAGAAAAGCTGCTTTTGGATCAAGAATAAAAAACTTAATTTAATTATGACAAATTTAGATTCCAAGATATGAATCTAAAAGCCTTATGATGAAGAAAATATTGTGGGGAAAAAATGATGGAAGAAAATTTGAGCATTGAAGAAAAGCTGAGTCAAAGAAAATTTTCATAAAAAATAAAAAAATTTGATGTCGTATTAAATAGTGAGATTAATGTTATATAAAAAGTAATTATTTTTAGAATTGCAAAAAAAAAAAAAAAAAGAAACAATTAATAGCAGAATCAGATGATTTTTATAATAAAATAAAAAAAAGAATGAAAAAAGATTCTGTGACATTAAACAAGATATTAGAAATAGGAATACTATATAATACTATCTTGAATAGCTCAGTAATGAAGTAGCTGATTCAAGAGGTAGAGGTTTTAGATCATTTCTAAATGAAGTAAAATAAATCAGTTTAATTAGTTGAATGAAACTGTTGTGTTCAATATGTTATTTTAATGCTTGAACATTACATAAAACTTCCAGCTGACACATTAAAAGTTTTTAAGGATAACTTGATTTTTGATCCTGTAAAATATACAGAATTTGAACCTTAAATATGACAAATCTGTTGCAGTCTATTATCAAAATGATATTATCTGTGAACTAAAAACCTCTAACAAATTTGACAAGCTTTATAAGTTTTGTTAAACATGTGATTATGATATTATTTTATAACATTTTGAAAAATGAAATACATGTTGAAGAAAAGTTTTCAGTTTTTGATTAACTTATACATATCTATAATCAGTCTAATTTAATGTGTTAATGAGAGTAATAGACATTATGCAAGTTCTTGCTAGAACATTGGAGCATATTTTGAGTTTACTGCAGTGTGAACTAAATTAATTATAAAAAGATTAATATCAAAAATACAATGCCATTATCACTTTACAGATATGTATTACACAAATAATTTTTTTCAGCAAAGAATTTATTTATTAAACCAATAAATAATATATTTATTACTGTCAAGCAATGTGAAATGATGACTGATACTATATGTAATTCCTTATAATGCAGGAAGATCTAGAATCAAAATGATAAAAGGTAAATCAAGAACTGTATCAAGTAGAGTGATAATTGATGATATATTTGTTATATTTATAATTAAGATAATGTTCAAGGCTAAATAGATATTAATGTAAATACAGGTAAGCAGTCAACAATTAAACAATATTGATTACAAGTAACAATCTCAATCTGTTGTCAAGGCAACTTTCTTTAAACAATAAAAGTGGAAATCTATCTTTACATATGGTCTGTTATGTTTATATAGGCACTAAAAATTGCAACTTGACTACAAAGAATGAAATTAATTCAAAGAAATTTAAATAAACCTCATTAAATAGGTAAGCACAACTTATTTGAAAACCAACTAACAAATAGTCAATTATAACTTTCAAATTGCAATTATAACTTTCAAACTGCACTCCAACTATATATTACTTAGATAATAATGCTCAAGGCTAGATAAGTATTAATAATGTAAATACAGGAAATCAGTCAGCACTTAAGCAACACCAATATCAAAAACAAAGATTGAGATTGTTATTAATATTGATATTGTTCAAATGCTGACTGTTTTCCTGTACTAAAATTAATACTTATCTATCCTTGAGCATTATTAACTTTATTTTCTAAGTAATACATAGTTGGAGTGCAGTTTGAAATTTATAATCGCAATTTGAAAGCTATAATTGGCTATTTGTTAGTCTGGTTTCAGAGTAAGTTATGTTTACCTGTTTAATGAGGTTTATTTAAACTTCTTTGAATTAATAATGTCATTCTTTGTAGTCAAGTTGCAATCGTTAGTGTCTATTTTAACATATTAGACCACTGTTTCTCAACTGGTAGTCTGCAGACCATTGGTAATCTGCAAAAAGTTTATAAATTTGTTCATATTTATTACATATTTTTTTACAATCTTTTAAATTATGACTAATTTTTTAAAATTTATATTTAATTCAGTTCTAAGATTTTCTTTTATTTGTTAGTTGTTTTATTCATAGAATTCAAAGAAAATAAACTAAAAAACAAAACTCTACAAGAAATACAAAAAAGTTTCTATTTGTCAGTCATATATACTATGTAATTTGCAATAGCCAGCTGATTGGAATTGCATTGGCATGCAATGATAGGAATTAATATACTTTATAGATGTGTATTATAAATTAAAGTATATTAAGTACTTGATATTTACTTTTTTGATAAATTTTAGCCATTTAAAAATGAATAATAACAAGAAAACATCAAAATCTGTTATGGATATTTTTCAAAAACCAAGTATAAATACTTTGAATGCTAATGAAAATATTTTTTATTCACAAAATAATTCATCTCAGGCAAAATAAAAATGTATTGTTGTTTGTCAATTCAATCTGATTATATAAAATTTAGTTTCATTTCTTGGCCTGAGCCTGAAGAAAATTTACCTCAATGCATTATTTGCAGAGAAATTTTATCCAATGAATGTATGAAGTCAGCAAAAGTAATATATCATTTACATAGCAAACATTCAAATCTACAAAATAAACCACTGGATTTTTTTAAAACATAAAAGTGCTGAATTGAAAAAACAAAAATCATCTTTTAAAAAATTTATTTTAGTCGATAAGTCTCTTGTAAAAGCATCACATTTAATTGCTTTATGGATTGCTATATACAAAAAGCAGTACTTTGTTGGTAAAAACTTAAATCATATTTAATGGACATGTGTCCTGAAATCCTAAGTATGGTTTCTAGGGACAAAATAAAAATTTTGCCATTTTCTAATGACACTATTTAATACAGATTTAGTGATTTAACGCCTGGGATTGAAGATCAATTAATTCAAAAAGCAAATCAGCATTCACAATTCAAATAGATGAATAAAGCTATACTTTTGTGTTATATTCATTTTGTTGATTACGAAATCAGTGATGTAAAAGAAGATTTTTTGTTGTTATGTTGAACTTCCTAATTGCACAACTAGTTTGGATATATTTAAAAGAATTGACAATTACGTTGAAAAGAACTCACTTAATTGGAAAAATTGTGTTGGCTTATGTTATTAAACAGGCAAAACTCTCCATACAGTAGAGATGATGTTCATGTGATATTTATTGGCTTATGTTCTGATGGAGTGGCAAATATGACTGGAAAACATTCAGTAGTTGCAAAAAAAATTAAAGAAGTAATGGATGACAAAATTATTTTTACTTATTGTGTTATATACTGTGAGCATTTAGCTGCTATAAAATTGTCTCTTGACTTGAACAATGTATTTATTCAACTAATAAAAATAATAAATTATATTAAATGCAATGGACTAAATTACATTGGACTAAATTCAAGACTATTTTTAAGTTTTTTTTTTTTTAAGTGTCATAGCATCGGCTGGGACGCGAACCGCAACCCGGGCAACTGCCTGCAAGTGCAAGGCAGTCGCGCTGACCTCTCGACCACCAATGCAAGACAACTACTTTTAAGTTTATGCAGTGTAATGGGATCTTAACATAAAAATTTACTGCTTCATGCAGAAGTATGATGGTTGTTTTGTCAAGAGGGAAATTATAACAAAACTTTATGAATTAAGAAAAGAAATTGAAACATTTCTAGAAACAAAAAATTCAGAATTGAGAAATATTTTCCATGACAACAATTGATTTGTTAAACTGGCTTACTTGCCAGACATATTTTCATTAAAAAATGAATTAAATTTAAACTTGCTAAGACTAAAATTGAGGCATTCAAGAAAAAATTCAAAGTATAGAGTAAGCATATAGAAGAAAAAATTATGACATGTTTCATTCATTTTCAGAATTGATAAATGAAGTTGATATAAATATCGATGAATTAAAAAATACTGTTTATGGACATTTAACAGGACTTAGTTGGGTGTTTGATCAATACTATCCACAGGAAGAAGATATGGAATGGCAATATATGGATTTTTAATCCATTTATTGAACATGAAAATAATATAACTGATTTGAGAAAGGAAAAATTAATAGACTTAAGTTGTGATAATACATTAAAGTTAGTATTTAATTTGACAAGTATAACTCAATTTTGGATTAAAATTAAAACTGAATATCTGGAATGACACAAAAAAGCTTCTAGAGAATTATTGCTACTTTTGATCACATACTTATGTGAATTGATATTTTTAGCAATGATAGTCATAAAATCAAGAGAAAAATAATTTATTAATAAATATAGCTTTGCACCTAGCAGTTACAAATATATCTCTAAGACTTAATAAGCTAATTTCTGAAAAGAAATTATCACTAATCGCATTAGTTTTTGATTTTATAATTATAATTTGGTTTCATCCAGTTATTTAAATATTCTTTGTTTTTCTTCAAATTTTGTTTATTATTAGTTTAATATTATTCTTTTAGTTAATTTACTTTTATATAATTTTGTTGATTATTCTGTTTTTTAAATCATTTTTTGAAAAAATATATATATATTAAATTTGTTAAACACTACAATAATTATATTTTACTATAAAAACACTCACCCTTTTTTTATTTTTTGGTCAATATTTCATTTGGTCTGTAATAAAAAAAAAAATTAAAAATTTATTGGTCCACATTATGTAATCACTTGAGAAACATTGCATTAGACCATATAAAGGTTGATTTCCACTTTTATTGTTTAAAGGAGGTTGCCTTGACAGCAGATTGAGATTGTTGATTGTTATTGATATTGTTTAAGTGTTGACTGCTTTCCTGTATTTATAATTAAGAGAGAATCATACAGATTTAATAAATGCTCTACAGAAGAGTGAAAATTATTTGCATTTTGGAAAGCTTGATCACTATTGTAAATATTTTGAATATTATTTGAAGTTTATTATAATCATTGTCATAGTTCTCTAATTCACTTTGTCCTTAAATATGTCAACACACTATAGCAGTGGTCTTCAACCTTTTCACACCTAAGGATAAGGTTCCGTGGACCAGCAAAAATAGGGATAAGATTTCGCAGACCGGCAGAAGTCTGTAGATAAATTTTCTTAAAGATAAGCATAATTGTTATAACTGATCAAAACAACAATGTTAAATATATAAGATAAAGTTTTATATATATATGGAGTTTATATAATAAAAAACTTTTTTTTAATTTTTTAGAAAAGTAATAAAAAATTTAATTCCCCCCCCCCCCATAAACATCTGTGATAACTAGAAAAACAAATTAATTTATGAATGATTGATTAGATTTTGTTTTCGTTCTGTTTTCTTTTTTTTTTTAATTGGGTAAAAATGAGATGAAAAAATAAATAAAAATTGGCTATATTAATTAAAAATTTAAACTCTTATTATTTATTATTACAAACTTTTTACTGCCCGTCTAGCACGCGGACCTGCAGAAAAGTTCCGTGGCCCGGTGCCGGGCCGAGGACCAAAGTTTGAAAAACACTGCACTATAGAATATTTTATTAGTTTGTTTATTTAAGGCGTTTAACTTAAAGCCATAGCTTGTAAAACTTGATTCTTTAAGATGAAGTGGATGATGATTCTCAATAAATAATATAAGTAGAACTCCTGAAAATCATTAAATATATTCTGGTGAATCATAATATTAAGGATCGTTATAGTTTTGTTTATTTGGCTGCTATTGTCTCATTAATAAATTTTTAGGCACAAACATACATTATTATAGATAAGGTGCTCAATTCACCAACTGTATTTAATCTACCAAATTGAAACCATTGTAATTTCAGTTGATAAAACAAACAATTGTAAAAAAGTGATAAACACTATTACTAAGCATCATGTAACATCTTTAACTAACCTTTACTTCTATTATAATATTAAGATATCAGTAATGAAAGAACAGCAGCCTACTTTCTATTTATAGTGTTTAATATAAAAATGATAATCCATTTTTCAATAATTTAATGATAATATGATCTAGCAAACACAATTTTTTGATATCAAATGTAAAACTATTGGGGAAAGAAAAAAACCCATTGGACTCAATAAAAAAGGAGTATTCTTAAACTACAGAATAATCAAAATTAAGCAACAATGATGAAATGCGCAATTTGCATTCCAAAAGAACTGAAGCCATAATATAAAAAATATAAACAATTTTTTTGAATAATTTTCATTAAATTAAGTGACTTTTGGAAAAAGATATTCAATATGTGTTTATTACCCAGTATATAAATATTTTCTGAAAAAGATTAAACAATTGAAATAATGTGTTTGACTAAACTTAATTAAGCTTCTTATTTGCAAGAATTAAATTTGTCATTCACTCTGTTAAATACATTGCCTTTTTCCTGCTGGCACATTCTTCATATAGCATCATCATTATCAGTAGATAAGTATGAGCATGACATTCCAACTCTAAAAGAAAAAAAAGATAGAAAAACAAACTAATATTAAACAAGTATGAATTTTGCTATGATTATATAAATCAATTTGTGAAACACAAATATATTAATCTGTAGAACATTGATTCATTATTATGCTTATTCAGTATTTTGTGATGCTGTCTTTTAACTTCTGTAGCAAACTTTTTTTTATTGAGACCTTGGCTGATTGTAGCCTTGTATTGTATTCTATTTTCAGTCATATCTTCCTAATGAAAGCAATTGATGTTGCACTTTTTTAGATTGTCTTTGAAATAATCTTAATAATGTAAATGGATTTGCTTACCCCATGACAAACATCTTCATGTACATGTAAAGCTTTCATCATTTATTTATGACACATGATCAATCCAACAAAAATGTGATTTTACAATAGTAGATTCTATATTATTATATTCAGAAAGCTGAAAAATTTATTGATGGATCTTATAATCTTGCCATCATATTTTTAGAATTTTAGAATATCCTTAAATTAAATTTCTGTTATGCCTTTATGTTATGTTATTAATGGGCCCAACTCTTCCATACAATAAATTGGTTTAAATAACAATTCTTTATATATTTAATTTAGTTATTACTGCAATGAAATACTCTATCCCTGCTGGTTGGAGTCTATGTTGTCCTCAAAACTTTAAATATACCTTTTTGTAAAGCTACCAAGGTATTTAAAATGTTTTTCAGTCTTAAATTTATAACCATCCAAACTAAAAGTTGCTGAAGATTTTTTTCCCATCATTAGTTTTTTTTTTTTTTTGACTAAATCAAAGTCTTTGCATATTGCAGTCAAAACATTAAATATATTTTATAAATTGTCTTTTGAATTGGGCAAAAATAAACTAATCATCAGCATGCTGTAAATCCAGATGTAGTTTTTGTTTTTAATCAATTCAGATTAAAAATCACTATCAAACCTGTGTCACATCTTAATATTTCATGTAGCTGTGTATAAAAAGTTCACTCAAAAATTTAAAGCAACATTGGAGTTAGTAAAAGTCCTCATTTTGTGCCTGATTTCATTTCAAATATTTCAGTAGTAAATAGAGTAAATGATTTTTAAAATGTGTAAATTGAAGGAATTTATTATATTTCTAAAGAAAATTCTCAATAATTTATGTCAGAATATTCTATATATGTGTGCCATTAATTAAGAATCTTTAGCAAATAGTTGATTTTCAGGTTAATAACCATAAGTGAAGAATTGTTATCTTCTCCAATCAAAGCTCTCAAGTACTTGAAAATATTAAACTAAAATAAAAACATAGAATCATAGATAAAGTATCGTATCAAAACTAAAATAAAAACATAGAATCATAGATAAAGTATCGTATCTGTTTAAACCTAAAGAGGTTCTAATATCAATCATTTTAAAAAGAAAATAATCTCTTTTATTTAAGTACAATAAGGTTAGACTCTGGAGAATAAGGCGAGTATCAAATATTTAACAGACCAGACCATTTTTGTATTGCTGCAATGGTTAAAAAGATACAAGTTTCAACTTTTAGAAAGCTTATAGTTAATCCATTATTTGTAAGCTATCAATATCAATCAGTAATTGCATCACATAATAAATTATCTAGTGTAGTTATGGAAGAAGAACAAATATTTAATGATTTTCCTAAGAGAAAAGGTTAAACTATGTCAGACCAGCAAATAATATTGATTGCCTTTTATCGAGAAATACACTTGAACTACATCAAAGTCCCACAAATACAAGAAAGGATCACTATTGATTTCTGGCAAGAACTAAAAAAATAATTACAAGACAAACAACTAGTCTTGTATAGTTTCAAAAATGATAAAGAAATCTCATACAATCTTTTGTATAGCTGTTGTATTTGAATAATTTAACAAAACTTTTATGGTGTAATACATAGAAAATATCAGAGCAGGCAGTTATGCTTTTAATTAATATCAATTTCACTATAGTCAATATTTAAATACTGAGACTAGTAATTAGTTACATAATAATTTTTTTATTTTTGATTATGTAATTCATTTAATAGTGTATACATATATAAAAGTAAAAACATAACCCCAGTTATTTCATAACATTCAGCAAAAAATGATTTAGAAATAAAATTCTGCAATTAGTGGGAGGATTTAATATTTCTATTAGCAACTTTTTCTCACCTCTTCAAAATGAATTTTACAATAGTTTTTTTATATTGCTTCTATAAAAGAACTTCAATCCCTACCCTTTACATTAATATACCTGCATGAAAAATCCTAAAATTTCCCATTCATTGATCATTTGCCTGTATAATTCTTAACTGGCTATTTAAAATTTAACTTGTGATCAGGTTTCTGAAATATTAAACTGCAATAAATTAGTTTGCTAATCTCTTGACTCTTTTCTTATTATAAGACAAACTGAAACAAAAATCTAAGAAAAGTATGGCACCTAATAATAACAAGCGTAGAACAGAAATTCAGAATACATTAGACACATTGATGCAATATTAGACTTTTTACTTGTATTCTTCAATGGATGCATGAGTAGCAACTGAAAGAAAATCAGTATTATGCCTATATAAAAAGAACTTGAAAACTAATACTAAAATTCAAGAGCAATCTATCCAGTCTATTATTCCATTTAAAATAAAAATTTGCTGAAGAGCAACTGACTTTGAATGCATCAACATGTTTGAAATTAAAAATGAAATCAGAAGTTTGAAGAAGAATGTTGTATTAGCATTTGATTTAGTAACATTTTATTCCCAATCCTTGTAGTCTTCTACAAACAAATGTGTAATTAGAAAATAGATTAGTCCAAAGCAGGCATGGACATAACTTTCTTTATTAATAAAGATGTGAAGGTTGACCAATTCAGTTAACTTAGGTCCTATAATTGGATGGATAGATAAGTTGAAAATAATAAAAAAATCCTGATGGCATAAAAGAAAAATCTTAGCTTGCTTGTGATCTGATAAAAACTTCCTTGATTTACTTGATCCAGCTTAATCCTGATTCATTGGTATGATATATGATGTTCTTATGAAGCTATTATCATGAAAGATATCTCATTTGAATGATTAAAATTTATTGCAATTGAGAAAAATAAATCACTCTTATGGAAAAATTATTTTAAAAAAGTCATATTTAGATTATTTTTAACTTACAATGCTATAAAAGAAAAAAGAGCATCTTACAATATTGAAGATACAATAAAAATATTTTATACAAAAGAAGAGAAATTAAATAATTATTTTAAATCAATTTTTGATTATTAACACACAGATTTGTATAATAGTTTAAATAAAATAGTACTTTAATAATCATATCAAGTCATTAAGTTGACAAAAAAAAAAAATTGCTTTCAAAAATTATGAGGATTTCATGCATTTTCAATATCAAAGGAAAATTATTTCCTTTTTTCATACCTTGATTGTTATGGTCATTTGAATATAACAATGATCCCATACTTATCATCCATTAAGAATATAGTTGATGGATTTCAAATATAGCCAAAACAGTCATCCATCTGGAAAATAATAATAGAATAAAGTATTTATAAATCATTTTATAAGTTTAAAATCCTTTCCATAATAAATGTTAGACAAGATTAAAAAAAAAAAGGTCCCAATCCATTTCACTTATATGTAGAAACTAAAGTAAAGATTCCCAATGGAATAACCATGGGAGATCTGGATTGGTATTCTCTCTGATTGATCCTATTAATTATATTTGGCAATAAAATTAATGATTTAATAAATATTGGATATGGAAATAATAATCCCATTTACTGTCATTCATTAACATCATATCTGTTTCTAAATTGTGGTGGCCTGAACTTTCTGTGAATTGTAAATATTTGAAAACCAGGCACTCTTCACAAACCTGGGAGCTTAATTGTAAGTATAGAGGATTTGAACTCAGATATTCAAGCACCCTTCAACTATCCACACTATCTTGTACAATTGAAACACATGATCATACACATGTAGAAAAGATCAAGAATTGTATTAAAACGACTCTTTGTCAGTGAGTTTAAATACAATAACACTTAATATTTAAATCTAGAAAATAATAGATAAGACAATTTGATATGATTTATTTCAATCTACAGAATAATTTGGAAATTATTGTGATGTTATATTTAGATGTATTAGATGAAAACTTTTTGGTAAATAATGCATTTAAGGATATCATGAGATTATAATTCTTTTATTCAAAGCTGTTTTATGGTTTAGCCTTATTGATTTTTTTTCTAAAACCACAAGGCTTGATCAAAATATTTGACTTTCTCAATTAGCCTTAAAGTTTAATTTTAACTTGTTATAAGTCAGTATATTAAGGTATTTGTAAATCAGTGTTTTTAATTTAATGAAATGTGTTAAATTGACTATAAAATTTTGTATATCAAAATTAAAAAGTGAATTGTTTTCAGCTTACTTTATTAACATGTTTTTTATATATTTCTACTCTCATTTTAAAATAATTACATATATCCTTGTTAATACATTAAACACTATTTTGTTAGATAAAAGTGTACATTTTGGTAATAAAAAATATATTGTTTACAAATTTTTCAATGAAAATGCATGGAGTATTTTTTAAGATGGCATGAGATATCTGTATGCTGATGTTTTACAATCTGCAAATTTTAATAATATTACATAAATACAAATATTGCAACATGTAAAATTATAAACTGGAATGTTTCTAATCAGTTTACAATCTTTTATTTACAAGAAATTTATATATTGAAAAATAAAAGATGCGCTGTGTCATAAGTTATTGTAACAAAATATTGCAGCTTTTAATAGACTTTACAATTTTTAATACAAACATAATGAATTGTTAAAAATAAAAACATGTTTAAGAAAAAAAAATTACCTCTTAATTGTATATTGATATTGTTATCAATACAAGTTTTCCATTTTAAAAAAAAGTTAAATGCTTATTTCCTTTATATAAGATAAGTGAATACTAGATGGTAATGCATACAAATTTCTTTAACCAATCAACAGATGGCGTTCTACCAAAAACACCATCAAGCGTATGTTTACATAAACGTCAGAGCATGCATTCACTATCTCTAACTTTAATTCCACTTTCAGATCATGATTTCAAGCTATTTGCTATCATCAGTGAAAGATAGGAATTTTAGAAACTAGATCTAAACCCAAACTCTGAGCGTCTATGAAACAGTTTCTATTCAGCTTGCAAGCGTGAATCTTTTAGACACCTAATGTCTTCAAACTCAGCATAGCAAGCCAGATAGCTATATGGGTCTGATCTCAGTTCAGCATCAACACATAGTAGAAGCCTCTGCAATATATATCATTGCTAGAAAGACCTCAAAGGTACATTTATGAAAAACAAAAAACAAGTTAAAAACTTGCTAACGCTTGTATTTATGTCAACAGATGGCATTAGGTGTCTAAAAGATTCATGCTTGCAAGCTGAATAGAAACTGTTTCATAGACGCTCAGAGTTTGTGTTTAGATCTAGTTTCTAAAATTCCTGTCTTTCACTGATGATAGCAAATAGCTTGAAATCATGATCTGAAAGTGGAATTAAAGTTAGAGATAGTGAATGCATGCTCTGACGTTTATGTAAACATACGCTTGACGGTGTTTTTGGTAGAACGCCATCTGTTGACATAAGTACAAGCGTTAGCAAATTTTAACTTGTTTTTTGTTTAACCAATCAAGTAAAAAATACTCTATCAAGATAACTATTATTTATATTATTAATACTGACTTTTAATTAAAAAGATGAATCAGTAAGAAACCTTAAGTAACAGGTTGTATTATCATCTATTGTCCATAGATTTAGTTATTACTTACACAATTTATACTATAATAATAAGAATGTATATTACTCTTTTTAATAATTAATTTGCTTCACCTTAATTATTCATGGACCTTTATTAATATATTTCCTTAACTTTTGCAACATTACATTGATATGTTGATAGCTCATTTAATAAAAAATCATTTTTTATTTTCTGAGTAGTTCAAATTGTAGCAGATACTTGCATTTTAGGAGTTGATAATATAAGTCAAATATTATTGAGATGGATGCTAAGACTTTGATTATCTGAGATAATAATATTGAAGGAAAACACTAATTTCTTGAAAATGCAATTAAAAATGTGTTGCTCCAACTAACATTTAGTATCTTTTTGAGCTTGTCTTATGTCTTATATATTATATTCATGAATATGCATTTTCAAAATCATTTTGGTAGATAAGCTTTCATCAGTGTAATGATTACTGAATAATGTAAAACTTTTCACACAAATATTTTGGTTAACTATCTAGCTTTTAAGTGGACTATTGAAATAGTTTGTTCAAAAGTTTTAAAATATTTTATTTAAAAAAACTAAAATTGATCTAAAAACAATATTTAGCTACGTTTTTTTTTTCTGTATTTGTAACAATTTATTTTAGTTATATGTATATGCTAATTCTAATATTCTCATGGATAAATGATAAATTCATTGCATTATTTCCAGGAGCTTCCTTGTAGTAAAAATATAATAGCTAAATAGTTGATGTTTCAGTACAATAACAAGTACTTTCATCAGAACTTCTTCTTTCTCAAATCATAAGAATGTGTGTGGATATATAAAAGGTCATTATTCAAATGTTTTGTTTAGAATAGCCTAGAATCAAAGTTAAATCTGTGCATCCACTTTGGATTAAAAGTATTTGCATAAGTTTTCAAAATCTGAAACAGTAAGATATAGAAGTATATGGCGAAAATATTTTTGGTGACCAGCCTATAATGGAATCTTAATATTTTGGTTTGGCAATTTATTGTAGATCAATGAATATATCACATTTAGTGAAGAATCAGAAGACAAAAGAATATTCAAATTAACTGATATTGTCTAATTTTTTTAACCACTCCATGTATAAAAAGTAAACCATTCCTCTTTTCAAGCCTGATGCTTTGCATATTTCAAAAGGGTCCTTTTCAATTTAAACTAACTTTTTTATTCATAATGTAAAGTTCTTTTATTTATGATTAAACTTTTGGAATCTTAGATGAAAAACTATTTATCAGAAACAAATCAGCAGCAATACATCTATTATTGTTGATAATTTGAGCATTCATATATATGAGGTAGGATAGTTACTTTTTGGCCACACACATATATATATATTTATACAAATGGTATGAAGTATATGATGGATTTTTATAAATTCTTAATCAATAAATTATAAATCGAAATAATTTATATTTTTTTGTGAGTTTATTTCTATTGAAGATCATTAGAAAGTGTATAAAGCTGTAGAACATTCTTTGTCACATGATAAATTTTAAAAAGGCCATCTTAAGAAGATTCATATTAAAATGAAAATTAATTAGATGATGTTAAATTAAGCTCTGTATTAATAGTTTATCTGTTATTTAGATTCATTTATCAATGGATTTTGACAATATTATGGTCATATAATTTACTGAAAAATGACTATAAGAAATAAAAAAAATATATATATATAAGAATGTATAATCCAAGATTTTATAAGCAGCTTATATTTTTTATTAGGAAATGGTGTGAACCTTATGCCTATTTGTCTTGAAAATTTTGATTTAAGTTTGTTAGTGAATACTGAGTTTATGTTAATCTGATCAAGAAAATAGTTGTAATATCACCCATTGGTGAAAAACATTTTTAATGAACTGTTTGAGATAGATATTTATGCAAAATTACTTCACCTTATTCAAATTCTTTGCAATCACTAGATGCAATGAAAACAGAATCCCTTCTATTTCACTTATATTTTATGCCAAATTGAATGTATTAGAAGCATGTCCTTGGGAAAAGAGTTTCATCATGTGCTTTTATAGAATTCCAGAAAAGTTTCAGAGACATCCGCAAAAATTTATTGGACACTGTTGTTAGAATTCTGAAACTATAAGTTTAATTGAAAATGACGTTTTATCATTAATGTGATTCATGTGTAGAATAAAAAGGATTCATTATGTATTGTAATCTCATTGGATATGAGTTCTTTTGTGGCATATGTGTTTATGCTTGTGGTTTATTATATTAAAGTTTGAAATAGTCTTAAACATTGTTTACATGTACTGATAAGCACCAATATTGAATATATTTACATGTTTTGGATCCATACTGATCAGTATTATGGAGATAAGCAGCTCGTAGTGGGGTGCAATAGCCTTAATAGGAATAATTTAATTGATGGATTAAACATATAGATTGTTCAAATCATAATATAAGAATTTTGGAATAAATTAATGTGTTAATGTGCTGCTACATAACATGCAGTTCAATTTCAGAGCAAATCGAGAAATTTTTTGAATAGCTGATAAATCTCCAAATAGTCTAAAGGTTTATTAGATAGTCATTTTATAATTAAACATCTACTCACTATTATAAATCATTTTCCAGTATTTCTGATTTACAGGGTGTTTTCCCTGAATTTATTGTAATACTTGTAATACATAGCTTCTTCACATAATTATAACAATTTTTATTCATACAAGCTCTTGTAATTCACTTTAGCATTTCAGTTATCCATATTACTGCCATCTCTTTTAGTAACATATGTTCCAAAATACATTGCCAGTTATGTCAATTTGTTCTTTCATTTGTGTATTTCAATTTTGATCATTTCTTATTAATCATGACATATTGCTCTAAACATTTTACTATGTGGTTTGAAGTATCTTTATTGGTTTGCAGTTAAATGTCCAAGTTCAAATTCATAAACAATTAATTACTAGCATTGAACATATTTATTAAAATTTTTTCTTTTCACACAGGCACATTTTTCTTGAATAAAAATTTATTTCTATCATTTTTTTCCCAAATTCATTCTTTAAGTTTAATTTATATGGATATTTTGTCTAACATATCTATAATAGTTAATTTCTAATTTATTATTATTGATCTTTTTTTTTTTTTGAAAGCCCATTGATCATTTTATAAAAATGTTTAATTATTTATTTTTAATTCTATTTTTGGCTTTTTTTTCGGATCCTTTATAATATTTCTTATACTTTTTGAATGATTATTTGTAAAAATAACTATTATTTAAAAAAATTCAATGATGTAAGTAATTATCATTTATTGTTATTTTCTATTCCATTTTAATCCATAAAGTTACAATATCATGTTTAAAACTTCTAAAAAGTTATTCCCTTATTAGTGCTAATGGTCTTAGTATTTCTTCATATAGTCTAATCACTTTTCTTTTTTTTTGACAAATATTCTTCAAAATTTGACAATATCTTAATATTCCAATGCTTTAATCATAGCTTACATTTCTTGATTTTTTTTTTTTTAAAACTTAACTTAATATTTGAATGTAATTTACTGTGCTTTAACCATTCTTAACATTCAACTTGCTTTATATATTTTTCAATCTAAAGGTTTCTATAGATAAGTTGTATTGATCTTCATTATTGATAGATTTATAACATCTTATATTTTCATTTTTACTTTTCTTAAAAAAAAATCACCATTATCATAACATTTTTCCAGGCTTATAATTTCTGTCAACAATTTTTCTGCTTATTTGCTTTTTTTTTTTAAGAATTCTTGCAGCTTTTTTTCATTCATAAATTTTGTGGTATTTCTTTCTATTCTTTATTACTATTAATTTTTGCAGAATTCTTCTACACATTTTATAATTCTTTCCTGATTTTAGTAACCATGTCAATTTTAGTTTTTATTGATGAAATAATTTCCTTAATATGATATTTTATATCTTGCATTATTAATATTATTTATTTTCTTTATTACTTTTACAATGATATTAATAATATATGGATTTCACAATGCAATAAGAAAGTTAGTTATATTTTATATTTTTAAGATATTTTTCTTTTTTATAGTTTTTATTGCCCTGTCACATCTTTTCTAATATCTCATGAACTTTTTTCTATATTTATTTACAGATATTCACATATTCAGATGTTCAAAATGGCTTTTAAAGTTATTTCTATATTCTTTTTTTACTTATATGCATTGCTTTCTCTCAATAGAAAAATTACTAATCAATTGTTATGTTGTTCAATGCTATTTGCTAAAAAATATTTATTATTTTTTTATGGCCATTGTTCATGTCTGATCCATTTTCAAATACTTTTAATATTTTTATAATGATTTGGAATGGCTTTTAAAATTATTTCTATATTCTTTTTTTACTTATATGCATTGCCTTCTGTCAATAGAAAAATTACTAATCAATTGTTATGTTGTTCAATGCTACTTGCTAAAAAATATTTATTATTTTTTTTATGGCCATTGTTCATGTCTGATCCATTTTCAAATAATTTTAATATTTTTATAATGATTTGAAAATTCAGACTTAAATTTATTGGAATATTTTGAAATTTAGGAATATGAATTAGTTGTACCATCATTCTGTCTGAGATGATCAATTTCTGTTTTGAATTTGTTAAGCTCATTACAATTTTGAACTATGTATTTTCTGTGATAGATAAAATATAATCCATTATACTTAATATGAAAGTTTCCATGTTTATTTTTTTTAAAAAAATTTTTTTTTAATCTATTGTTCAAGCATAATCCTAACAGTAATGTTTCTGTTAGGATTGTTTTCTATTTGCTTTCTCCAATAAACACAGCTATAATCCTTCCTGCAACATTCTAAGAACATTTTAACTTTTTAATCATTCTATTGCTTATAAATTTAAAAAATATAAAAACAGATTTAATATATTTTAAAAATTAATATTTATAGTTTAGTTGAGACATTGAAATTTCTAAGGTAAGTCAGATTAGACCGATGAATCACATTATTTTGTTAATATTTTATTAAAAAATATTTTAAGTGCAGAAGTTAAGCACAATAAAAGAGTAGAGGAAGGAATTAAAGTTTTTTGAATCAAAGCCCAGTCTGTTACTTCTAGTATTCAAACATCTCTTGACTTCATGAGCAAATGAACCATTTGATTATTTATTTGTTTGCTAGGACTTATGATCATTGATAAATAGGTTACATTTTTTTTTAAAGAGAGTATAATATAAGTGAGTGTAATGCTTTGCTGAAGAAAATAATCGTAAACAGTCTACAGACCCAGTTTAATACAGTGACAAACTCAAAAACTAAAAATTGTGATATCATTTTCCAGATGAAAAGAAAAAATGGATTTGTTGTGTTGACCTGTCATTTTGGTTCTCAAATGCTTTAGATGATGATTATTATTTTTATCATTATTCTCTTACTCTTCAACAAGTTTCTCATTATAACTTAATATTCTTATATTTGTTTGATTTTTTTCTCATAAGTTTCAAAGTTCTTTTTCCATATGTCATAGCATCAGCCGGGAGGCGAACCCATAACCGTCTGCAACAAACTACTTGCTTGCAATGCTGCTACAATGACCTCTCAGCTAACAATGCTTGACAAGTTTCAAAGTTCTTTTACATATTATCACAGGTCTGCTACATCATGTTTATATTTAAACAATGTTTTGCATGTTTAATAAGAAAAAATTATAAATTTTACTTAATAAACTAATAAAAATGCAAAGATAAGCTGCCCTCAGATTTCACTCCACAAATTGATATAAGATCAGCTACAGTAATTCATTATGCAGTACTGTATACTTCAGAAGTTGCACACAAACTTTGCAATTAGGATGTTATAGTACAAGTATCTATATAACCATGCTAAAGCTAATTCTGAATACAAGTCAGTATTCTTGGAACATGAGATGGAATATGGTTACAACTTCGACCCTGTAAGAGCTAATATAGTATGTTCAGAATGAGTTGCCAAAATACAAAATTAAGGAAGCATTTGGTTCATCACCAAATTTACTCTTTCAATCAATAAAAAAGAATCATGCATATCATTAAATATTTACATAATTGTTAGCAAATTTAAATATCTTCTATTCATTATATAAACACACACAATATCATGCTGGCATTACTAGAGTTATGAATTTGACCATAAACTTTGAAAGCATGTTCAGCAAGGTAAAGACTTTATAAATTTATAATCTTTTCTTGTTAAATATGCAAAACGCTGTTTAAATATAGAATTATATTTAAATAAGAATAGAAATAAAAAAATCATCGAATCATGTCCATACATTTATTTCCTTAACACATATTTTATTTTTTCATAGTAAATGATTAAATCCTCTGACTTTTTCAATAACTAATATCTAGCTTGATAAGTTTTTGCTTGATTTTTTTTTTATGTAATATTTTTCCTTTTCCACTATGCATTCAAAATGCTATCAGTTGAAAAAAGTTTATAGTTTCAGAACTAACAGATAAGCTATTTCCATTTTTTTTTATTTTTAAGAACAGATTTTACTGTTTTGGTTTTCAGCTTAGATTATTTTTAATCAGCCTAAATCAGCTAGCTTTCTTTATTCTATTTTTAGAATTCTAGATAGCAGAATTTTTTCAATTTTTTAGCATACTGACCATTAATTTTAAATTTCATAATATCATTGTTATAAATGATTCATTATTATTATTATTTTGGTATTTAATTGAAAGCTAGTTTGCAGTATCTCTTGAACTAGACAATAAAGCTGTATTAGTATGTTAATGAGGAGATATACAGCATTCTATTATCCAGAAATTTTTTTAAAGCAATAACTATCTAATTACTGAATACCCTTTGAGTTTCTCATAGCACTTTGCATTGTCAGATCTAATTATAGCAAATACTCCTGATTACTTTAATTTAATTTTTTAAAATCTCAATTTAGATAATAATTCTCTTGATAAAACAGGCAAAACTCACTATATATATTGCCACACACAGCAAGCTAGAGTAATCAATGGATGCCAGAAGGCTTGTGCATAAAATCCCCATCTAGTGCCTGCTCATCCAATATCCCCAAACTAGTTTCTGGCTTATGGCCTTCGTCAGTGAGGCGCCTTGGGTCTGAGAGCACTGCACCTAGATCTTAGGATCTAATGCAACCCTCCAGCAACCACCTTTTATCTCCATTTAACTACAAAACTATGAGTCTTAAACTGAAAACACCTTAATGTTTTCAATCGAAGCCCATTAGCTTATATAGTCATATGGGTCTGAACCCAGTTCAGTACCCATACATGTTGGTGTCTTTGGTTCTTTAATAACCATAGCCACCACTATCCTATTAGGCAGGATTGGTTTTAAGCCAATAAACATCACATGACCACCACCTCTTACGCTTGTGTATAACTGTTGTTAAAACATGCAAAACTCATCCATTGATTACTTTAGCTTGCTGTGTGTGGCAATATATATAGTGAGTTTTGCCTGTTTTAACAACAGTTATACACAAGCATAAGAGGTGGTGGTCATGTGATGTTTATTGGCTTAATTCTCTTGATGTTAAATCAATGAAAAGCTTACATTATAGTGATTGATATTTATAGAAATTATATACAATATTTTAGAGTAATTTCCAGATTGGAAATCAGTTTATTCTCTTTGAAGTTATATCTCAACCAATGTCTTAATCCTAAGATTATATAACTCAAACTTTTGTTAGACCTTGATAGCAGAATAATTTCTTCAATGAAATTATTTTGTATCTATTTAAAAAAATTTTCTTCTGTGTATAAAGAAAGTGTGATTTGTTTTTTATATTATGAAATTATAGAGATATATTGGGAATATTATAGGGGGAGGGGGAGTGCTTAAAGGATTCACTACTAACTTGCAAAATAATATTGCAAAGGAGGATGAATAAGGAGAAAGAACAATTAGTAATTAGGTCAATTTTTGACTGGATATCAAGAAAGAAAAAGTGTCTTAAAACAAATTTTGAGATAGGATGACAAGATTAAAAAGTTGTTGAATTATTAAGGATAATGAAGACAATATATGCAATATATTTATAAAGAGGTATTGAAGAGTCTTTTTTTTTTTTGAAGTGGGATAGTAATGATGATGTCTGTAAATATATAGATTAATTATTTATATAGTGTGTTAGGCTTATACAATATGTAATTTAATTATCATTAAGAATAAAAAAAAAATATATAAAGAAGTATTGAAGACTTATTCTTACAGTGTGATAATAATGATGATGCATATAAATATATAGATTAATTACTTAGATAATGTTTTATGCTTATACAATATGTAATTTATTATAGTAAGAAGGTAATTATTTACAGAATAATAAAAAGACAGTAGATGATTAAAATAATGAAGAATAAAAAAATTGGAAATTTTATTTGGAAAAATAATTTGATCAAATGATATGTAATTTCAAAGATTTGAAATTAAAATATTTATGTACTTCAAATTGATCATTAATAAATTATAAATGGTATTCATTTATTTTATATATCACTTTATTTTTCTATTGATTGCTTTTATTTTCTTTCAGCAAAGAGAAGTAAATCTTTGCCTATTGGAATGTCATGGTTTTGGGATCTGAGTCGTATTGGTCTTTTTGGTTCTTTTGTAATTTTCATTATTGTTACTTTAGCAAAATTCTTTCGTGGTCAGAATTGTCGTGAAATTAGAGTTCGTGATATAACTAAAGGCCATCGTTGGTGTATTACTGAAGTGTTTTCTCGACCTGCATTTTGTAATATTTGTTATAGTAATATTTTAAATGGAGCATTTTGTGACTCCTGTGGAATATGTGTTGATACTACATGTTTAAAAACAGCTGATAGAACTCTTATGTGCAAGTCTCTCGCCTCTCGAGGTGAAAATATTCGGCATCATTGGGTGCATGGAAATCTTCCGTTACAAAGTTTTTGTGTAGTTTGTGAGGAAGAATGTGGAGTTCTTCCTGAACTTTGTGATTTTCGCTGTTGTTGGTGCCAAATTACTGTTCATGAAAACTGCCGTCCAAAAATTGCTGAAATATGTGATCTAGGACAATACAGAGACTTAATTGTGCCTCCGAATTGTGTAAGACTGAAATTAGTTGGAATGAAAGGAAGGCGACATTTAGTTGTAGGAGAAGTAATTTCTTCTCGGCCTCAAAATTGGAGCCCTTTAATTGTGCTTGGAAATCGTAAAAGTGGAGGGAGTGACGGTGAAGAAGTATTAAGGACATTTAGTTCTCTTCTAAATCCTGCACAGGTAAATATATTTTTATTTAAAGTTGGTTATAATATCAAAAAAAAGTTTCACTATTTATTTATAGTTATTAATTTTTTAATTAATATTTATTTGGCAAACATTAAAAGATCACCAAATATTTATCAATATAAGCACAATGTTTAAACCTCTTTTTAATAACACAAACAGAAAAATTAAACACATTTATTTTAGTTTATTATTTGTAGTTGCCAATTTTTTTCCCCATGCAAATAAATCATTTTAATTACATTATATAGATTTGGGCATATTAAATGCGTATAAATATCAATGCATAATTGCAATTAGGTAATAGGTTTTTTATTTAATGTATCCCCACCCTGTCTATAGTTTGATATTTAAAAGTAATTAATAAACTAATTAATAAATGCATCTTGGGGGTTATAAGTCTTTTATTGTATCTTTATTTATATGAAATTATTTATGAAATAAAAAAGAATGAAAAAATATGGAAATTGTCTAATCAATAAAAAAGATATTACGTATGGAGAAAGAGAAATGTAAATAGCCGTGTGTGTCTCTGTGTGCTGCAAATCAGATATATTAATGTTTAACTTGGATTAAAGTTTATATCTGTGCTAGAGAAAATCTCTAGTTTAATGAATGATTAGTAATAATCATTACATGTTTATCAAAAAGTTGATAACGTAAAAGTTGGGAGTGGAGTAAATTGGCGCCTGAAAATAAAAATGAGACAATTTGCTCTATATAAATACTCTTCATATAATAAAGATATATATGAGAGATGATGACATGGCCAACTGATGAGTGCTGGTTCAGTACGAAATGCATCTTGGGAGTTATTTGTCGTTTATTGTATCTTTATTTATATGAAATAAAAAAGAAATATGGAAGTTGTCTAATCTATAAAAAAGATATTACGCGTGGGAGAAAGAGAAAAGTAAATAGTTGTGTGTGCATGCTGAAAATCAGATATATTAATCTTTAATATGATTAAAGTTTATATCTGTGCTAGAGAAAATGTCAATATATAATTATGAATGAAAAAAAAAACATTTGTTATTTATAGAACTTGTTTAAGAATTAGACACTCAGATTTCTAGTGTGATATAACGCATTAGTTCCTATAAAGTTGATTATTTCATTCATAAGTAACTCTAATATTTATAATTTTTGATATATAACTAGATGCATATTGTGCTTAGTATTGTTTTCTTGAAATACACATTATTTGTTATTAATATTATTTAAATCAAGTGATTATTTTATCTTAAGATACCCCTTCCACATTATTTATATTTCAAATTTCTCTATTAAATTAAAAAGCTTTTAAAAGTATATAAAATTAGCCAGTTATTATTTATTTTTTTCCAGATATTGCATCAATAAAATGATACCTGTTCAACTTTCTACTCAAGCAGCACTTTTGATAATAAAATTGTTCAAAGCATGATAGTTAAATGAAAATTTTAGAAATTTATTGTTACTTGTTAAAATATCCAAGAGTCCATAAATGTTCTAATAAATATTTTATTTTGTTGAAGAATTATTCACTCTTAGTATTCTTGATAGTTATTTTGGGTACTTTAGTACTTTTCTTGCTATGACGTATTACCACAAAGACGTATTACTCTAATCTTCCGATCTTTAAGATAACGTCTCCTAGTGATTTTCTGACAATGTTAATCGATAAAATGTGTTCAGAAATCACGTGGAAATGTTAGGTTAAAGATCGAAAGATTAGAGTAGTAAGTCTTCGTGGTAATACGTCATACCAATAAAAAGCAGTAAAGACGCCATCTGGTAGAAATCGGATGCCATGTTTGTTGTTTCTTCTAAAAAAAATATTAATATAAAATGTAATGACATCGGTAGGAAGCAATAATAATACTAAAAAGTACATCTAATAGCAAGAATAATACTAAAGAGGCTAATGGGTAAAAATAGCAATAATAATACTAAAGAGGACATCCAATAGCAAGAATAATACGAAAGAACCGATAAAAATAGCAATAATAATACTAAATAGGACATCTAATAGCAAGAATAATATGAAAGAGGACATCTAATAGCAAGAATAATACGAAAGAGGACATCTAATAGCAAGAATAATACGAAAGAGGACATCTAATAGCAAGAATAATACGAAAGAGGTCAACCGGTAAAAATAGCAATAATAATACTAAATAGGACATCTAAGAGCAAGAATAATACTAAAGAAGACACCTAAGAGCAAGAATAATACAAAAGAGGACATCTAATAGCAAGAATAATACTAAAGAGGACATCCAATAGCAAGAATAATACGAAAGAGGGCATCCAATAGCAAGAATAATACTAAAGAGGTCAACCGGCAAACATAGCAATAATAATATCATCCAATCGACAGTTAAAAATTCACTCTATTTAGTAATATGTCCATATTAGATATGAAATATATGAAAATATGATCTAAAAAATCACTGTGCTCATGTCGATATCAAAACCGCAAAAGACAGAGAAATGACAAAATTTCCCATAGATCTCTCGACTTTTTAAATCTCGCGAGACACCTCGATCAAAAAATCAGTATTTCCAAGGATTAGTCTTGCCAGTGTCTTTGTTGCCATGACATCGTTTATCTAATCTTCGATGAAATCTTACCGGCAAAAAACATGCTAAGTGTAATACGTCATAGCTCATAAAATCCGAAACTACCTTATTTTGGTCCACTTAGTGAGGCTAGCTAATTTCATTACATAACTTCAGCATGAGTTCTTATGCTTGTTCAATCTGTTAAAACAGGCAAAACTCTCCATACAGTAGTGCCACTCAGTGCAAGCCAGAGTAATCAATGAATGTAAGAAGGTTTGTGTATAAAATCCCTATCTAGTGCTTACTCTAGTAGAATCTCAAGTCTTTCTATTATGATGCTGGGCAGAATATTGTTTTTCCATGCATTCTGCTCTTAATGGCTTTAATCACAATCTATGCAACTATTGATTTACTTAATGGTGACTTCATGCATTAAGATATTGATATCTTCCATGTCACTGATAAAAAAAATTTTTTTTTTCTGCTATTTTTACCAGTTTTAGCCTTGCAGGAAGCAGTTTATAATGTGATCATAGTTATATTACCAAAGAAAGTTGAGATGTGATTGAGAATCAAATATAGTCAACCTATCTTGATGTCAGCTCCCGGGATGTTTTATTTAAAATATTTTTAAAATACTCTTTGCAATTATTATTTAAAATACTTTTAATAGTTGATAGTCTTTGCAATTATTGTTTTGTTAAATAACATGTTATTTGATTATCTAAATAATTTTCCAATATTTTATCTATTTCAAAGTCACAACATCATAAATTATATTGACCACAAGATTATATCTTTGCAAAAACCAGGAAATATTATATAACACCTGTTTTTTAATTACCATTCACTTTCTGAAGCAAATAAAATTGTTACAAATAAGCCTGAACAGATGTCAATTTATTTTTCTTCTTTGCTTGAGTGGTGCAATGGTAGAATGGCAGATTAGAATTAAGGTTTTCTGAATTCTGACCCAGTTCTGGTTCTTATGGTTTTTCAATTTTTTATGAACTCCTGAATATTAACCCAGTGGATTATTTATTTTAATTCATTTTCATTTTTTCTCTGTTTAATTGCTATCTAATTTTTTTAAATCCATTTTTTTTGTATCATACAGTAATTTTCCAAAACATGGGAGTTTACTAATTAAAAAATAATAATTTTATTTATTCAAATAAACTCATTAATATTATTTTTAATAATTTATTTACAAATTGCATCTAAAAACAAATATACATTTTTGAAATATGTATTGCTTAATGGAACTATTGATCATCCAAGTAGTAGAGTTAATTAATAGAGTTAATTAATAGCTATTTGAAAATATATCAGTGCTGATTTATTGGAGGGTTTCTCTAACATTCATTACTTTGCTACTTCTACATAAGTTCCAATGGATTCTAAGCTTCTGCTCATCATTCTCCCTTCACTAATAAAAGAAAACCTTTAAAGTAATAGGTTAAATTTATCTATTTTTTAAGATGCTTACAGATTTATTAACTTCTATGTATTTTTTAGAAACATTTCTTAATTATTTTGATTTTTTTTTAATAACAAACATGATTATGTCAACTTATTTAATTAACAATAAATTTTGATAGACAAATAAATGTTTTATTTTAAAGGTAAAGTAATCAAAATATTGCGTTTTTGATTTTTAATTATAAATAAATGAAACAAGAAAGTAAAATATATTTCTAAAGTAAATATTATATATATATTCACACACACAAGAAAAATTCATTTTGCACAATATTCATTTTATTATTCTGTCTTTTCATTTTTATTTTGATTAGCTATGAAGAATGTTATCATTTATAATGATTTTACTTCACTATATATTGAAGCAGTAAATCTTAGCTTAAGATTGTGCTTCATGTTTCTACCTACTAACCCGTATTCAAACCCCTATATCCCATCCCGCTCCTTTTTGTTGTATATATATTTCATGTATATATTTGAGATACACGCCTAAATTATAAAATTTAATGTTTCAATAACATGTTTTAAAATTATTATTAATTCTTTTTATTAATTATTAGTTCTTTTTATTAAAGTATTATAGATGCGGCTCAAATATATACATAGGAGCAAAACTTACTAACAAAATATTGATGTTTTTAAATATTTATTATATGTCATTTTTAGCTTTTTCTTTTAAATTGCTTGTTTTTCTATTAAACTATATATTTTTTATAAAATCCAATATGGAAGATGCAAGTGTTATTAATTGTCTAAAAATAATTAGGGGTTGGAAGCACTATATTGTTTTAATCTAGGGAAGGTATTTTTTTTATTAAAGTTTTACTTAAAATAAATGGGATTAAGTAGATTAAAGATTTACTTGTGTTAAAAACATGTTGTCAAATCTATTTCTAATCTGGAAATAGATTTGAATTTATTTTTGGACGTTATCTTACAATTGCATCTTCAAAAACAACTGATAAAAGAAAAAAGTATAAAATGACTGAATTTTGAATCACAGAGGAGATTAGCTACTTTTAGAGAGAGGTATTATAAACATATTTCGTTTTGCTTGAAACTTAAAATGATGTAGCAGTAAATCCACCACTCTTCAGCGGCCTCTGCCGCTACCGTATTATCCTGCTGCCCTGAAATGAAGAAAGGTCTAAAAAGAACTTTAGAATGCTAATAAAAGTTTGCTGTCACCAAGAAGAATTCATTTTGGATCCTCAATTCGCCGTGCACGTGCCATACTTTAAAATGGATTCTTAAAATTGCAAGGTAAATTTCCAAGCCGCCACCTAATAGTCAATTTAGTCTAAATAATCTATCAAGATCTCTTCTCATGTATTCTTTAACTTTGCCTTTTTTATATATATATCTGTAAATGTAATTTTGCTCTCAAATAATTTCTTTATATCTAATCCTATCTCATATGCTCTTAACTTTTTTAATTTTGGTGCGGTCATTTATTTATTATTGGATTTATATATCTGCTTGCTTATTAATATGTCAATTTAAAACAATCTGACGAATTGAATTTTCTAAAAATCCTTTCTATTTTTTTTTTAAGTAAACCTTCATGAAGCAAGTTATAAATGTCCATTTAAAACAATGCATTATTAATTAATATACTCGCCAGATTGTTTTTCAAGCCAACATTCTATTTATGTTTTAATATAATATATATATTTGTTTAACTCTGGATTATCTATAGCTAATTAACGCTTTGAAATCTTATAAAATATTATTCATTTAATTCTAAAAAGAGGTGACTTAATTATAACTGCTAGTTATTTTCTTTTTTTATATACTCTTAAAGTATATGCTATGTATTTCAGTTATTGTAAAATCAGCGAAAGTGGGATTGATTTATTTTAAATATCAGAAAAGGGGTTGGGGGGAAATCTTAATGTTTCTTTTGCTATATAAAATCTTCAAGTATATTTTAGTAAATGAAATCTAAATTTCTCTATATATATTATAATTGCATGGCATATTATAGTATTCAAACAAGGGTCATTTATTTTAAAGCTGTAAAATTTATTCAATGTTGTTAGTGACATTCATTCGTACTGCATTTCTGTCATTTAGCCTATCTTCGTATATATATATTACGTGCTTCTAGTCTTCTAATCTGGGGGTTGAGACAAGTTCGAACCCATAGATTTCTTTTTGTACCTCGTTCCATAGATAGTTGAGCTATCTGGAACCACATTTATTTCATATAAAATGCCTCTGGCAGTGGCCCTGTAAGTTTGGCACATGCTATGCATATTCACTTCTTAGATAAAAGGCCTCTCGCATTGGTTATACCAGCAAAAGTCTGAGCCACGCCATGCCTATCCACTTTTCTCTAAGCACTAACCAAGAAGGGGGTGTGAGATTTCGTTTTTTATCCAGAAGCATGACCTTTTCCTCTTAGTTATTTAGGCTATTATGTCAGCACCGCAAACTTCTTCGTATTATTATTATTTCTTTTGCTTCATGACCCAGTTTTAATGCTCTAATATTAAAATTAAGCTTTGCTTAAAATATATATAAATGCCAACTACTTCTATTTATTAATTAAGTTTATTTCAATCTTATACAGTCCCACCATCGTAATTTATATATCTATTTAAGAGTATCTATGTGCCTTGGGAAAAATAAAGCGTTCGTCTTACTATTGTTAAAATAATTTGTCATTAAATATTTTGTCATAAGTTTAAATATAATCAAATGTTTTCAAATGTATTTTATGTATTGTCACGACCATAATGGCAGGAAAATAGTTTGTATTTATATCTATAATGAATCTCAGAACGCTCCCCTAATATATGTTAGTCACCACATTTCTGAACCATAAATCAAAGCGTTAATAGCAATTTTATGTAACTTCTTTCTAATACTGATTGGCATCTTAATGTTGGACCCACCAAAGATGTGTGTTTATTTGTAATATATTATTTAGCTAATAAAGAGCATATGAGAAATAATAGCGTGAATGACACTATGTAATTATCTACCGCTTGCTCATTCACGCACATACTAATGTATTTAATTTATAACTGTATAATAATTTTTCATTATATTAAACTATATTTTATTGTCTAACTTATTTGAGTAGTTCGAATTCCTTCTTTTTCTCCACTTCCAAATGTACAGCCTAGTTGATATATATGTTAGTTTAGTCATAGTCAATAGATGTCTCATTGTCTTCTCCGCTCTCCTAGTCGGCCGGATTTAAAATTAATTCTCATGTGCCATCACTATTATGTTATTCATTAGGTGTTAGATCTGGGGCTTACAGATTGGGTTCGAATTCAGGCTGGTCCCTGACCTAAATCTTGGGTTTGACTGGGTTTGAAGTACATTTTGTGAGTTCCAGCTCATGTTAGATGGATAAACATGTTTTTACCGGCACAATATATTGTAACGAGCACAGACGTTCGTTACATTGTTTTTTTATTTATTTATTAAACATGAAAGTAAATTAAAAAGTTCGCATTTAAAAATTTTCTTTAAGAATTAAAAATTGAAATTAAATATCATCTTAAACTCGTATATATTAAATCGCACAGATAAAAAAAATTATTAAAATAAAACTGTATTAAAAATAGAAAAGGTATTTTAAAAACAAAAACTTAAAAAGATTTAGAGATAAAAATATATCTTTAATCTTGAAAAACACAGAAATTAATCAGAAATGGAAATGATTGTTAATTAGTTAAATGTAAACCAGCCTTGGGCATTTAAATGTAAAAACATCGGTCAGATAGGAAAACAATAGAAACAAATAGCCAATGAAAGAAATCCATCGGGAAATCGGACCTCAGCGAAAGGATCATCACATCGATGACATAATGCCAAGTCAATCCTTCGAATACGTATAAAAGGAAAATTTGGAAATTATTAATTAGTGATTGGTAGTTATTATTACGAGAAGACGGAGATATATTAAGGCGGAGAGTTGGTGGTGAAGGGATGGAAAGATGCACGTTCAATCCCTTCAGTTGTTATAAAATGGAAAAATGAAACATCGCTTTTCTTATATTTAGAGGACCACAGGATCATCGGGAAATTTAATGCTGGATTTCAAACGGCAAGCAACTGTAAAAGATGAACATTTCTAAAACCATAAGAACTTTATAAAATATAACAAACAATATTAATTTGAAACACTAAGAACTTTAAATTTTAAACTTTCCTAGTATTTAATTGTTACAAATAGAATCCTATCTGACCAAACTAAATTCTTTATTAATAGTGTTATTTGATGTATTTTTTTCTTATTTATGTAAAATCATTTCCATTTATTTATTTTTTGTTCTTTAAGTTTTTATCATGATTTTTTGTTTTTCGTTAAATTAATTATATAAATGTTAAACTTAAGTCGGGTGTGAATGGCTGTATAGATTTGTAAAGTTATATTAGGGTAGGGTAATCTTAGGTTATTTGTGTCGTTGGATATATTGATGTAGTTAGTAGATGTAGTCAGAGATTCGCTACTGGCAGAATCGCTTCATACGCCGCACTCTCCCGTTTTGCCTATGGAAGGAATTATAAGACGCAGAGCGCAGTTCCTTTCTATGGAGTTTTTTTTTATTGCTCTTCTTGTCAGATAGATGTCATATTCCTATTTGACGAGAGGCAATTTCTTCTCTTAACTTTTTGGTGCCGCCGTATTTCGTATTACATTGAATACATCGATATATCAGATGGATTGGTGCCAGTTTGGCTGCGACTTTTAGCCTAAGGTTAAATAGGGATAGAATGTTTATTTTCAAAAGCAAATTTATGTAGTCTATTCATACTCGACACTAAATAAAAATGCATTAAATTTAAGTTGTTTATAGACGTTTGCATGGATTCGTTATCGGTTAATTATGTTTTGGATTTCATATTTGATCAAAATATATAGACATTCGATAAATAATGATACCTTACTGGTGAGTATCTAAAATGTATTTATTCAGATGTCTTTTAAGTTATTGGTGACAATGCAAGTATCTTATGGTGAATACTATTGGGTTATGTATAAATTTCCCTCCGCAATTGTCAGTAATCAATAATTTTGTATTTTGATCGTTTATGTTTATTTTGAAATGTTTTTGACCGTGAAATCTATGTAACCGATCTATATTCAACATTATAAACAAGCTTTCAGAAATTTATCTGTGCGAACTTAATTAAAATGTAAAATTAGAATATAATAGTAATTAAAAGTAAATTAAAGTCAAAAATCAAAGTTAAAAATGTAGGTTAAATTTTGAAATGTAAAACTAATACTAAAATAATTTTAAATCTTATATATATGTGAAATAAATAAATGTTTGTGTGTTAATTACTGACAGTGGCTTATTTTATTCTTTTTTTATATATACTCTTAGATTATATTATTAAATCTCTGCTATTCCATTGAGCTAGTGACATGGGCTAACGACCGGAAACAAAATATAAAAAAAAAATTTTTTTTTTTTGACTTACATATCTGCCTACTTTATAAATTTTTCTAGGTTCAAATGCCTATACGTTAAGTAAAAATTCTCCGGATCGTTACAATTGGCTTTCCCAACTTGGGCTGATGTTTAATAAACCACGTATACCCTGAGTAAATTTCTTTTTTCAAAATGAAATATTTTTATCTGTTACATAAAGTCGTATACTCTGAATCTTATAAAAGCACTGCCAGAAGAAATTGCGCATATATATTAAACACAAGAAAGTGTAAATAATTTTAAAACTAATTTTTGTTAAAAAAAAAAAAGTCAAAAGGTTGCAATAAATATGTTTTTTTTTTGTTTGTTGATATATATTATGCTTTAACGTGTATAGGCGCGCACAGCCACGGAAGTTTATGATCGAAATGTGGTACCTTACGATGAGTACTGTTGGGAATTTACTTCAGTGTAATCCTATTTAAGCATTTTAATCAGTCATAAATAAGTTGGTGGTATATCTTTCAAAATATATTTAGTTCAATGCAACCTTCTTAAATAAATAATTTAAGTAACTTGCTTGTCATGCCGTGAGTAAAAATAAAATGTATAAAATAAAATAGAATTCTCGGGGGGAGGAGGTGTAAACGTAAATGGTCCTTAGGTAAGCGATAGTAAACATTTTTCTTTTTGTATATAGTCTTTTTGTAAAATTATTAACCGGATGTTTTGTAAATGTCTTCATCAATCGTGTACCGTAATTACTAACCCTAAGTAAAATATTTTTTTTTTGATCATTTTTTTTTTAAGCAACTTTACTGATATGTAACGAGCACAGACGTTCGTTACATTGTTTTTTTTAATTTATTAAACATGAAAGTAAATTAAAAAGTTCGCATTTAAAAATTTTCTTTAAGAATTAAAAATTGAAATTAAATATCATCTTAAACTCGTATATATTAAATCGCACAGATAAAAAAAATTATTAAAATAAAACTGTATTAAAAATAGAAAAGGTATTTTAAAAACAAAAACTTAAAAAGATTTAGAGATAAAAATATATCTTTAATCTTGAAAAACACAGAAATTAATCAGAAATGGAAATGATTGTTAATTAGTTAAATGTAAACCAGCCTTGGGCATTTAAATGTAAAAACATCGGTCAGATAGGAAAACAATAGAAACAAATAGCCAATGAAAGAAATCCATCGGGAAATCGGACCTCAGCGAAAGGATCATCACATCGATGACATAATGCCAAGTCAATCCTTCGAATACGTATAAAAGGAAAATTTGGAAATTATTAATTAGTGATTGGTAGTTATTATTACGAGAAGACGGAGATGTATTAAGGTGGAGAGTTGGTGGTGAAGGGATGGAAAGACGCACGTTCAATCCCTTCAGTTGTTATAAAATGGAAAAATGAAACATCGCTTTTCTTATATTTAGAGGACCACAGGATCATCGGGAAATTTAACGCTGGATTTCAAATGGCAAGCAACTGTAAAAGATGAACATTTCTAAAACCGTAAGAACTTTATAAAATATAACGAACAATATTAATTTGAAACACTAAGAACTTTAAATTTTAAACTTTCCTAGTATTTAATTGTTACAAATAGAATCCTATCTGACCAAACTAAATTCTTTATTAATAGTGTTATTTGATGTATTTTTTTCTTATTTATGTAAAATCATTTCCATTTATTTATTTTTTGTTCTTTAAGTTTTTATCATGATTTTTTGTTTTTCGTTAAATTAATTATATAAATGTTAAACTTAAGTCGGGCGTGAATGGCTGTATAGATTTGTAAAGTTATATTAGGGTAGGGTAATCTTAGGTTATTTGTGTCATTGTTAAATTGGGTCAATGGATTGGATATATTGATGTAGTTAGTAGATGTAGTCGGAGATTCGCTACTGGCAGAATCGCTTCATATGCCGCACTCTCCCGTTTTGCCTATGGAAGGAATTATAAGACGCAGAGCGCAGTTCCTTTCTATGGAGTTTTTTTTTATTGCTCTTCTTGTCAGATAGATGTCATATTCCTATTTGACGAGAGGCAATTTCTTCTCTTAACTTTTTGGTGCTGCCGTATTTCGTATTACATTGAATACATCGATATATCAGATGGATTGGCGCCAGTTTGGCTGCGACTTTTAGCCTAAGGTTAAATAGGGATAGAATGTTTATTTTCAAAAGCAAATTTATGTAGTCTATTCATACTCGACACTAAATAAAAATGCATTAAATTTAAGTTGTTTATAGACGTTTGCATGGATTCGTTATCGGTTAATTATGTTTTGGATTTCATATTTGATCAAAATATATAGACATTCGATAAATAATGATACCTTACTGGTGAGTATCTAAAATGTATTTATTCAGATGTCTTTTAAGTTATTGGTGACAATGCAAGTATCTTATGGTGAATACTATTGGGTTACGTATAAATTTCCCTCCGCAATTGTCAGTAATCAATAATTTTGTATTTTGATCGTTTATGTTTATTTTGAAATGTTTTTGACCGTGAAATCTATGTAACCGATCTATATTCAACATTATAAACAAGCTTTCAGAAATTTATCTGTGCGAACTTAATTAAAATGTAAAATTAGAATATAATAGTAATTAAATGTAAATTAAAGTCAAAAATCAAAGTTAAAAATATAGGTTAAATTTTGAAATGTAAAACTAATACTAAAATAATTTTAAATCTTATATATATGTGAAATAAATAAATGTTTGTGTGTTAATTACTGGCAGTGGCTTATTTTATTCTTTTTTTATATATACTCTTAGATTATATTATTAAATTTCTGCTATTCCACTGAGCTAGTGACATGGGCTAACGACCGGAAACAAAATATAAAAAAAAAAATTTTTTTTTTACTTACGTATCTGCCTACTTTATAAATTTTTCTAGGTTCAAATGCCTAGATGGCGCCCCGTAGTGCAGATATGTTCAGTGCTAATTCTCCGGATCGTTACAATATATTGAGAGTTATGTGTCTCATGGCATATAACAACATAGCAGTGTGTGGGCATATATATATAGTTAAAAGGAAAAATAGAAATGAACTCGAGTAAAAAAATTTATAGATATTTTCTATATTACACTGGCATATCAATCAGTTAAGGATTAAATAATTTTGAATTTAAATTAATTTATTATAAATTAAACATTTAAAAAGGCTAACATTTTATTAATTCTGATTTTGAAATTAAAACAAGCATGTTACAATAGATATACTAGTAATTATAAATTCCACTATCTATTATGATTAGACTAATTTTTTTAAAATTAAAGCTTGTATAATATATTTTGATAAATATCCTATAAAATTGTTTTTGAAAGGATTAAGATACATTGAAAAGAGTCAGTAACTTTTTTCAATCAAAGAAAACATACTTTTAATTAGTGTTTTCCTAAAGGTTTGTGATGATGGTGTTCTAGTTGTATTTTTATATTGGACTATTCCTGTTATCTAATATGTGTATTGAATGTCTTTAGAAAAATTTAATGTTATTTAAATATTCCAAATACATTCAACTGTTAGTAATAGCACATCAAACAGGTTAGTATATGCACAATGTTTCAAGATGTATTATTCTCCCCTCTTCTTCAGATGTTGCTAGCCTGACCAGTGACAGTACTAGTATGGGATTCAAACCTGGATCCTTGGATTCTTCAGTATTGAATTTTAAGATAATGCTCTAACCAACTGAGCCATCACTCTGTAGAAGTTTCACATACTTATCTATGAGGTTCCTTCTGATTTCTCCACTTCCATACATTATGTATAGTCACACTAGGTTGGCTTATGTGATTTTTTTACCATTGTTATGTGAGCAGCTTCTTTAAATTTTTTTTTTGAACTTTTCTCTTCTATCCAATATTTTTGTATTTTCCCAGTTGAACACTGGCACATACATTGTCTACTACCTTAGATACATCTGTTTTCTCTTCTAATTATCAGTTTGTGTTCTTGCAAGCACTTTTCAATGGAATGACTGGTCTCACCAATATATGTTCTTCCACATTCACACGGTATTTCATAGATGCAGTTTTTTTTCTTTTCAACATTTCAAGTTTAGGCTTTGTAGATGTTAGAATTCCTCATAGTGTAGTATGGCTCTGGAAAGCTGTTCTGATGTTATACTGATTGCAGATTTTTTTAAATTTGTCTGCTTTTTTGGAATGTATGGATATACTACAGTACCAATAATTGTATTTTCTCTTGATGGTTCTTTTTGTTGTTTATTTAATGTTTTCTTAATCGCAACTGATAGATAACCATTTTTCATAAGAGTTTGTTTTATATAGATCTTTTCTTTTTCCAAATTACTGGTTTCTGAGCAAACTTCTTTTGCTATGTTCCACAGTGATAATATAAGTCATGTTTTGCTAATGTGATTGGATGTATTGGCTAGATATTTTCCTGTATGTGCAAGTTTTCAGTAAACTGTAGTTTTGATTTTTCCATGAGGGAGTCTTGTCACAAGAACATCTAAGAATGCCAATTTTTGTTCTTGTTCTGATTTTATTGTAAATTTAATTGAAAGGGATATGTTGTTGATGTGTTTCCAGAATGTTTGTAGCAGTGCTTCACCATGTGGCCATACAACAATGTATCATTCATATAGTGAAGCTAAACTTTAGGTGGATATGGAATAATTTTTATAGCTAAGGTTTCAAGTTCTTCCATGTAAATATTGCTAATCAGGGGAGACAATGGAGCCCATAGCCATTCCTTAATTTTGCTGGAAGAATTCTGTGTTATATTGAAAGTAGGTTGTTTTTATGCAGAATGTTAATAGTTCCATTATACGATCAACAGGAAGAGCTGTTCTGGTTTATAAAATATTATCACCATTTAACCTTTTTGCTACAATAGACAATGCTTCTTTACATGTACATTTATGAATAAACTTTCCACATCACAGCTTACAGTAAGTCAGTTCTTTCAATTTTCATGTTCTTGATTAATTCTACACTGTCTAGAATCCCTGACAAAGGACTGGATCTTGTATGCCAAACAAGAACTCCTCACAGCAGGCCAATGTAGAAAAGTGGAAAAAAATTCAATAGCAACTCTGGAAACAAAGTTACAAGCATTACTCAGAAAGCATCGCAAGTATTTCACTGATTCAGAAAAAAGTAAAATAACATCATATCTCAGCAAAATTCCTCATCTTTATGGTCAATCTAAAATCCATAAGGATCATATTCCATTAAGAAATATCATTAGTTCTAGAGATTCATCTTGCCAAAATTTGGCAAGATTTTTTCTCAAAGTTCTCAGTCCTTTGGCATATAAGACCCAGTCCTTTGTCAGGAATTCTAGATACTTTGTAGAATTAATAACATAAAAATTTAAAGAACTGACTTACTGATAAGTTTTGATGAGGAAAGTTTATTCATGAATGTACCATGTGAAGAAGCATTGTCTATGGTAAAGAAAAGATTAGTATTCATGAATGTACCATGTGAAGAAGCATTGTCTATGGTAAAGAAAAGATTAAAGGGTGATAATTTTCCTGTTGATAGTATAATGGACCTACTTTTAATATAACTCAGAATTCTTCCAACAAAATGAAGGAATGGCTATGGGCTCTCCATTGTCTCCCCTGATTAGCAATATGTATCTGGAAGAACTTGAAACCTTAGCCATAAAAACTACTCCATATCCACCTAATGCTTGGCTTCACTATGTGGATGGTACATTTGTTATATGGCTAAATGGTGAACCACTTTTACAAACATTCTGGAAACACATCAACAACATATCCCTTTCAATTAAATTCACAATAGAATCAGAACAAAAACAAAAATTGGCATTTTTAGATGTTCTTGTGACAAGATTTCCTTGTGGCAAAATCAAAACCAGTTTACTGAAAACCCACAGATACAGGAAAATACCTAGCCTATACATCCAATCATACCAGAAACACAAAATATGGTATTATACTATCACTATGGAACAGAGCAAAAGAAGTTCGTCCAGAAACCAGCAATTTGTAAAAAGAAAAGATCTATATAGAATAAACTCTTATGAAAAATGGTTACCCATCAGCTGTGATTAAAAAAATGTGTTAAATAGACAACAAAAATAACCATTAAGAGAAAAGACAATTATTGGTTCTGTAGTATACCCATACATTCCAAAAAAGCAGACAAATTAAGAAAAATCTGCAATCTGAGAACAGCTTTCCAGAGCCATATCACACTATGAGGAATTCTAACATCTACAAAGCTTAGACTTGAAATGCTGAAAAGAAAAAACTGCATCTATGAAATACCTTGTGAATATGGAACAACATACATTGGTAAGACCAGTCATCCTATTGAAAAGCACTTGCATGAACACAAACTAATGATTAGAAGGGAGAAAATAGATGTGTCTGAGATAGCAGACCACATGACAGTGAACATATGTTCAATTGGTAAAATACAAAAATATTGGATAGAATAGGAAAGGTACAAAGAAGAATATTTAAAGAAGCTGCTTACATGACAATGGCAAAAAATCTCATAAGTCAACTACATAATGTATGGAAACCACTAATCAACTTTGCTTTTAGGAGGAACCTCGTAGATAAGTATATGAAATTTCTACAGACTCCTGCCTAAAATTCAATACTGAAAAATCTAAGGATCCAGTTTCAAATCTCATGCTAGTATTGTCACTGGTCAGGCTAGCAACACCTGAAGAAGAGGGAGAATAATACCTCTTGAAACATTGTGCATATACTAATCTGTTTGATATGCTATTTCTAACAGACAAATGTATTTGGAATATTTAAAAAGTTAAATTTTTCTAAAGAATGATCCAATATAAAAATATAAATACTTTTAATTACTGTGTTTTTTATTTTAACATGCCTATAAAATGGTTGGAAAAAAAGATTAGAGAGAGTTTTTAAAGTTACGATAGATTATGACAGCATGATTACTGTGAAGATATAACTGAAGGTGCAGAGGACAAATCAGCTGCTGTTGCTAATGTCACAATGGTAGAGTTTGGATTCACATGGAAATAAAGTACCTAATTTTCTGTGTTCCATAACCCATAAGGTGTAGTAACTTGCCTGAAGTCAGTCAATAGAGATTAAATGCAGCTGATTGAATACTATCAGTTACTTGAATTATACCTTTTCCAAAGATGACAGAAAGCCAGTCTACTGTTTAGAAAGGACCAGCTTACTCAAAGATTCAATCAGCTTGCCGAAGTATATTACACATATATTGTTTTATTTATATGCGGAGAAGTACAGATGAAGGTATTGAGTCAGATATATATATATAAAGGATAGCTAGTGAGTGGAGTGTTTTATATATAGAGAACAATATTATTTTAAATAATTTCTTGAAAATAACAGTAAAGATTTCTAATTAACAAATTTTAAAAGTGAATGACTTTTATCAACATTTTGTAAAGAAAAATAGTAAATATGTGTTTAGAACACTATTTGTTCCCAATATTGTTCATAAAAAAAAGCAGAGCGGAAAATTCTGAGGATCTTTTTTTTTTAAATATTGAAAATGAGGCCACAAGGATTTGAATTTTAAATGAAATTTTCCAAATGATTGTTTTTTTTAAAAAAAAACTTTTACTTACTATTAAAAAAATAAGACACTAATTAATCGCTTTAATTTGGATTATCTATATTTTGTATATACACGTGTGCACTTATGTATTAAAAAACAAATTAAAATATGTAATTTTATTTCATACAGCACATCTGTTTTTATGTACACGAGTGTCATGTAGATACATATATATGTTAAAATCAATCATACTTTATGAATTATTAAAATGAATTATTGCATTTTATTTGTAGCTTTATGATAATTAAATATGTTCATAAATTATTATACCACATGTGTATGTGCTTATATATAGTGCATTTTATGTAAGCCTATTGGGACATATATGTAAATTGCCATGTAATAATGGATTTCTTTTTGTATTAATGAAAATAAGAATGCCAAATTTATATTGATAGCCATATTCTACTGTCCTTAATTTCATTTTAATTTAATTGTTATTAATAAATTGATATTTCATTGTTAAAGTTATTCCAGTGAATTTATTTAATCCTATAATATTATAAATTATTATATGTTGTATTATATCTCTTGATCGCAGTAACTCTACAAGCTGGATTCTAAAAATACTGGTTTGTTATATAAAAGAGATTTGTTTAGTGTTATGGATATCCAGATGATGATGCTACATGGTGCAAAGGGGATGTCCTTTAAATTCCTTGCATTATATTTCATTTTAATTATTTATTTAGAAATTAAGTTTATAGTTGGCCAGTGACCAGAGAATTGATTATGATCAGCATGTTTTAGTATCTCAGCATTATTTTTTTTGTTATATTCTTATGGATTAGCACATAAGTTTGTGCATCCAAATTATTATCTAAATAATCTACCCCAAGCTGGCAAGTGTTAAATAATTAGCCTGGTCTATAATAGACCCATTTCAAATCCACTCACAAAATTGACCGTTGATTTAGTGTTATTGTTGTCATTCATGATGATGAATGATTGTTACTTTTGTATAATGCTGGTGAACTTATAGTGTTTGTGTTGATCTGTCATGCTCCTCATGTTCGTTATAATATGCTCAGGTTTATATTCATTCATTGTATTATTTGTAATTTTATATTTTGTCATTAACTGGGGTTGATGATGATGAAAGCATGTAGAAATTTTCTTGTATTTTGGTATTTTTCAAAAAATACCTATTATATATAAATAAACATTAATTTTTAAACAAAATTTCTATCTAAATAATTTTTCACAATTTGTCTTTACTAATCAGTTTTGGTTTTTTTTTTCATTTGTACTTAAAAGTAAAATTTACAAGGCAACTTTATTAAAATAAAAAATCTATCTTGAGACTGCAAAACTATAAAAGTAGTTCTGCTTGCAATATTTTTCTTTATCAAACAAATATATGGCTTTTTTTTTAAAAAAATCTTTTATATAATTTTTTTTTTAAAAAAAGTGTTTTAAATAATACATTTATCTTTATTTTTTAGGTGATTGATTTACATTTCATTTCACCAGAGACAGCATTGGAATGGTGTCTTATGGTTCCTAATCATGTATGTAAAGTATTAGTTTGTGGTGGAGATGGAACAGTAGGATGGGTGTTGAATGCTATAGATAAATTACAAATAAATGTAAAAAAAATATTATTGTATTTTCTTTATAATTTGCTTATTTATATTTATTTTTAAAACTTTTTTTTTTTTTTTGTATTTAGCCTCAACCACATGTTTGCATTTTGCCTTTAGGAACTGGAAATGATTTGTCAAGAGTTTTGGGTTGGGGTAAAGGCTATGTAGGAGAAATAGAAATTCCTGATTTGATGGAATTAATTGCACAAGCTACCCCAACAAAACTTGACAGGTATATATATTCAAATATATGTGTAAAAAGCATTTTTAAAAATAAAATTCATTATAAAGTAATAAGATAGTAATAGGAAATTATACTTGTGAAGTCATGCCTCTTCAGCTCTTGATGAATACATTTTTATTTTATAAATTAACAACTGAGACCAAAATTAAATTGGTAATTATACTTTTGCAATGATTTCTGATGTAAAACAATTAAATATGCTGATTGTAAAATAGTATTGTCATAATAATACAACAGAGACTGGACTCTGTTATTAAGCAAAATTTACCATTTAGAAAATTGACATTTTTCACATTCATAAATGCATATAATGACAAATTAACATGTTATTTCTGTTATATAGAATAAGATAAAAGTTACTTTATTTTAATGATGAAGTTATATTTGTCTAAATATTCATATTTCATTAATTATTTTATTAACACAATTGATTAAATGGTTATACAAATTTTTTTTTAAAGAAATTTAAAAATCACCAATATGACAGAAGTAATTATAGATAGGTGTCTATTTTACAACTTTTTGCATGAAAAAAATTATAAATGTTGGGATGTATTAAAATGCATCTTCTCCAAATGATTGATACTGAGAAATATTTTTATAAAATTTAAGTAAAGTTTAAATTAAAAAAAAACATATACCAAACTCTCTATATGTATTGGCACTCAGTGATGTTTATTGGTGTTGTGTCTTAAGACCAGCAAGTAAATGAATGGACAAAGGCAGAATTGAGATGGTAAGATTATAGTTTAATACAAATAATTTTAACTATATACATAGCCTATGATAAGGCGGAATAAAATAATAAAAGGTCGTGGTGACCTGCATAAATAACTCTAGTCCTGCTTTTGGACTTACAGAGTCAGGAGTCTCTGACTATAATTAATACTCAGAACGTATTCAGAACAATTAATTTAGTTTATGGGGTTTATATATCCCTCAAGACTTCTGGAGTCTTTTACATTCCTAACCATATATGGTGTTTTCACTTAGTTTTTACATACACACAGTATTTTCACATTTCTCACCATATATGGTATTTTATATAGTTTTCTGACCCTATAAGGTCATCTGGGCTTTCTATTATTATACAACTTTCTATGATTTAATAACATTGCAATTTTACACAATCGTTATTCTTAATTACTATACAGTTATTTTACATATTTATTATACATTACAGTTATTACTTTTATTCTACATTTACACAATTATTATTATTGTTTTACATATTTGTTACATTTATACAATTATTATTATTTACATATTCATTATACATTATGTGTTTATACCTTGACCTTTAATACTGCAATTGGTTTAAAACATATACCATTAGAAATATCATATTTCAAATAGCATTTTAAGTTATAATAATTAAGTTTACAAAATTAAATTTTTTTTTCATAAAAAAAGAAAATTATTAATTTTGAAAGAAATTACATTATTTTTGTATTAAAAAATAAACTAGTTATCTTTTCCATTTTTTTTTTCCAAATGCTGGAATAAAGAAATAAAATACATTTTTATTTGAAAACTAAACTAAATTATTCAGTTGTGATTATGTCGTAATTAGAATGTTTTGAGTAGTTACTGTACACATATAAACATATTTATTACAATAAATGTTATAAAATAATAGTTATAATTACAACATTTATTATTTTATATAGATCACTATAAAGAAATTTAATTTTTTTTTTTTGCTAAATCTATGCTATAATTTATATATATTTTGTATTAGTTAATATAAAATCATTAAACATATTTAATATATAAGTAATGTTCTATGGATTTTCTCAAAAGAAGAAAATAAAGATTGAAAATGATGAGTTAGAAGAAATTAACAACTATAAATACCTTGGTCACATTGATAGAAACATAATGGATGAAATTAATCATATCATTAAACTTGGAATGTTTTGATAGAAATAACTTAATACTGAAAGGAAATATGTCTACTTGTTTGAAAAAAAAAAGATTTTTAATAAATGTGTTTTATTAGTTTTTAAATATGGATCCGAAATTTGGATACTTAATAGAAGAGCATACAGAAATTTTAGACTACTCAGTGAGGTATGGAAAAATGTATGTTAGAAGTAACAAGAAGAGAACGAAAACAAAATAAGATGGTGATAGGTGTTACTGATATCATTGAAAGAATTAAGAGACTTGAAGTGAAATTATGCTGGACATATTGTTAGAAGTTATGGTAATAGATGGGATAGTTGGAATCTTAAATTTGATTCCAAATTATTATAAAAGACCTAGAAAGAAACTATATGTGAAATGGATGGATAAAATAAGGAAATGTACTCAGGTGATATGGAAACGAGCAACTAGAAATCGGAGATTTAAACTTGGAGAGATCTTCATTCTGCATTGGATCAATAATGATTGGAAATGATGATGATGATGATGATATTTACATAAAACCTTATAGCTTTATAAAATTGGAAAATCACTGGAATTGCATAAGAATATTTAGGTAGAGTAACATTCCAAAAGTAAAATGGCATTCAGTATAAATCTTGATCTCAAACTGTAAATGTCTGTTTCTGAAAAATGCATGCATATATAATTAAAAGCTAATATTGTGAGATCTTACTGTTTAGCTATTTTAATAAAAAAATTGAAAATTCATTGAGTGGTATTAACTTAGCTGATATAATATTTAGCATTTGTGTTTTATTTGATTAAAAACCTGTATAACACTAATTTATAATGAAAAACAAAGTTGCACATATGTGTGCTTATGAAATTCGTCAATATTAAAAGTCATTAAAAATTCATTCTAGAAATAATATGCACAATAAGTGAAATTATGCAAATACAAAAATATCTTAGATATGATAATTTGCAAAGACATAATAATGAAACTATTTATTCAAATTAGGTCACATAAAAAATATACTCTCTGGAAACATGATAGAGCAATACAGTATATAATGTGTGTGCAAGTAGTGAGATGCTTGCAAAAAAGAAGTATGTGAGCAGTGCAAAATGCTCAGGAATCAGAATAGTAAAAAGTTTATGGAAAAGAATTAACAGAGTAAAATAAAGCACTGTAATAAGAAAAATGCAGTTTTATATTCAACACTATAAAGAACTGTGCATGCATAATTGAGACTGATTTAATTTATGCAATTCAATATGCAAGCTGCTAGTTGAAATAATAATTTATTAATATTATATATTTAGAGTAATAAAGTCATTGTTAAGTTTAATAGTTTCTTGTGTATTATTTGGAAAATAATTTAATGAGTGTACAGCTGGCTTAGGTCAAATTTGGCCCCTGTACATATCAATTGGTACAATCTCTAGAACCCATGTAAATAATTTGTATAAAACATTAGTTTTCAAAATGGACATACAGCATGGCAATGCAGAAGAGTATGATAACACCATTTAATGTAGATAACTTCACACAATGGCAAATGTACATTTGTTTTGTCAAAAGGTACATGATAATAAAAAACACCATGGATAATAAACTAAAAGTTACAATTCTTATATGGGTGTCAGGAAAGGATGTGCTTCAAATAGCTAATTGTTTGTGTGCCCTGAAAATACCTGAATATATTTCTTAAGAAAAGTTGTTACAAAAATTAAACCTATATTTCAAACCAATGACTTTGAAATATATAGTATGATTTTGCTTCCAAAATAGAATGCACTAACCAAATGAAAACATAAGACTATGATATTGTACTGTGAGTGTTAACAAAAGAATGCCACACAAGAGATGCTATTAGACAAGCTGTTATGGGACAAGTGAAATGGAAAACTTAGACAAGTATTACTAAATATATTTACACTAACTTATACCACCACCACTGAAAGAGGAATAGCATCCAAAACTGTGAATTTAAAAATATGCCAGATGAAATTAAGTTAACCATATATATATAAACAAGGCTAGGAAACAGATAGCTGAGAAGAATATTAAGCAGGATGTCTGTATTTTTATTGCTGTGGAAAAAAGGATACATAAAGAAAATGTTTAAACTTAAAGAAAAGTGTACTAATTGCTGATTGGCAGATTATTTGTCAAAAGTTTGTAAAAACAGATAGAAAATGACTAAGTTCAATTTACTTGCCAATAGTAAATCGAGGGGAGGAGTATTCAAGGGTTCAATGAATGTTAAATAAAATAATGGAAAATGATGCATGTAATATGATAGATGTCAAAATTTTCAATCAAATTATCAAAATAGAAATTGATAGTGTGGTTGGCTCATCACTTTAAAGGATTGAATAGCAATTATTATAGATGTAAATGGGAATCCTATTGATATAATAGTGATAGTATTGGTGAAAGTAAACAGATAGATAAAAAATTTATCATTATATGTAATAGTTAAAAATCTCAGCCCTAAATTGAAATAGAAGTGGTTCAAGCTTTTGGGAATATCAGTGTGATTTGATCAAAATCACGCTTCCACCTCTCCTTGCCCAATTTTTTCAAGAGGAAACCTTGACTAGGGAAGCATGAACACATGTAGTAGAGCTTCATCAAACAGAGGAGGTGGGGGGAAAGAAGATCGTAATGAATATTAAAATAGTTTTGACAGTCGGAATTCCAGCCACCCTCACACAATACTGTAGCAAAAAGTGAAATCTGATCACACATCCAAAATGTGTAAGACAAATCTGAGCATAAGCTGAGACAACCCCTTATGCGGCAGATTAAATGTCATGTTTCTATGCATTAGCATAGAAACAGACACAGCCACCACATACAACGGACTATTTCTAGGCTTACGCTTTGAAATAGAATGTTCTATAGCCAATAATGGAGGTCGCCTAAATGACATATTTCTGTGCAATAGCATAAAAATAATGCCCTCAGGTGGTTTCAACATGCTAATATAAAATTACCGAAATTAGTTCATTGTGACATTTGTTTAATTTGGTACTTAAGAAAACAAACATTTGTCATGTATATATATATGTATGTTTACAAAAAAAAATGATAATGCATATTCAAACATCTGTTGGTTAAGTTTATGTTTTGAATGGATTTGATTTGGTGGTGTGGATAAATAAAGGCTGTTCTTGATAGGATTGTAAGCTACCTTTACAATATTGTATATGTAATGTTTTTGACGTGAGTTTAAATATATTAATATCCATGATTATATATTTTTTTTATTGGATCAATGCAATTTTTAAGACAAACCTTCAATTTAATTATATATTTTATAAGTATCTTACATAAACAAGAAATAATAAAAATGGATTCTAAAAATAATAGCAGATATGAAGTATTTAGATAATTTTGACAAAATTCTGGTTATATTATTAAAAACAAAATATTGAAGTTGAAATTTTTAATATTATAAAAAAAGATTCCATTCTTAAATAATGCCCATCAGAGACTTTATCCAAAAAATACAACAATTACAAATCAGGAACAAATTCACATTTTTTTTTTCACTCATTATTAATAAATAGGAAAGTTTCATCATTTCTTTAGATGTAATAAATATTGCTTTTAGTCATGTGTTGATCTTAGAAACATTGTTTTTTATTTTAAGTTGAAATAATAGGTGCTAAAACCCAAGTGCTAAATCTTTAATTTTACTAAATCAAGAACACATGATTGATGAAATATAATCTATAATGTTTCTATCTGTCAAAGAGTTGTTCAGTTTGCTTTAGTATAAGAAACACAAAAAAATAAAAACTGTAATGAATCAAAAATATTTACTATGTTTTGAATAAAATATAATTGTTTTTAAAGGGAAAAAATATCCATATATTCTAAACTTTTGAAAAAGCAGTGCATTATTTTATGACTAAATATTAACTGAAATATTTTTTCTATATGTTGTCAGATTTGTGGTAGTTTGTTACCATAAAATTGGAAATGAATTCTCTATATTTGTATTTATTATTAACACAACTATAATGATTTTATATTGATAATACTTTCATTTCACAAATAAATAGAAATTGAGTTACTACTTAAATTACTTGAAAATATTTTTTTATACAAGAAGAGGTAGTACTGCGAATGTACTCATCAGCAAGGTACATTGTGGCAATATTCAGAGGATTCTTTTGACCTGGGTGTCTTTTTTCTTTGCAAAATTTTTTAATTTAAGCAGTTATGATAATACATCCTTTCAATCAAACAAAAAATTGAGTAATATTAAAAAAAAATTGGTTAGCTGAATCTTAATCCCTATCAGTATTCATAAGATCAGAAGTAGATATATAATTATTAAAGAATATAAGAATGACACTGCAGTTAATTTCTAAATAAATTTTCACAGAATAAAATTTTTGAAAATATAGAAAAACAAATATGACATTATGAACTGCTGTCAGCAGTTATCCATTTTTTTTATTGCTAATAATAATTGATATCTGCCAGAAAATATATTTATGAAATTTAATTTCTATTATAATGTCTTTTATACCTAAAACATATTTATTTTAACTTACATGCTTTTTTGATATCCTATAAATTCATTTTTGTCCTTCTGCATAGACATAGATTAGAGAATAGTGACTTAACTGACTATTGATTTTGAATTTATACTTTTAGACTATTGCTATATATTTCTCTATTGAAGATGAATTATAAAAAGAAAAAAAAACATTTTAAGTGGACAAAAACTCTTTTTGTGTTCCAAAGATTTTAACTCAGATGTTGTGATATGTATTATTCATAAAACAATGAGATTTAATATTAAAATATTTTTGTAGAAGACAGTATATACACTGATTCAGTTATATGTCAATTCTTACATTTTAAAAATTATATTTAAATATTTCATACAACGTGCCAATGGATCAAAATTACTATGGTTATGAAATTTATAGAATACTGTCAGTGCTGAACAAAAATTTTGTATAAGAAAACTTATTCAGCCATTTAAATTTTTTTTTTAAAGATGACGCATAATCATTACATTTTTGATGTTCAATTTTTGTCATAGCAATTGGTTTGCAAGAAATTTCTATTTAAAAAAAAAAGAAACTACTAAGTCTAAACTGCAAATTTTTAAATATTATATCACTTACAGAAATAAATAACTACTTTAATGAGACTATATACTTAATGAAATTTGAAAAAGTATAAATGTAATTAACATAAAAAAAAAAAAATCTTCAGATAGAGAAATTACTATGACTCCTGGAACTTTTAACTAATTTACATATCTTTAATAAAAGTCAACTATTACAAAATACTAAAAATAATGAACCAGTCTTAAAATCTTCAACTATTTGATGATTTATTTTGTATCAATAAGTACTATTAACAATAAAGTTTCTGAATAGTACAAATGTTAAATGCATTTCTAAAAAGTATTCTAAATTTAATGCATATTGATTATTGCTACTATTGTTGGTAAAAGTAAAGCAGTTGAAGTTTTATGCTATTCTAGTCTGATAAAGCACTATAAAATTTTCTGACCAATCTATGAGAAGAAAGAGACTATACTATATATCTAAGAAATCCAACTTTTTACTTTATTTCAAGATATTATATGCCACTCCAATTTTTGATTGAGGTTTTTTCCAAAATAAATTTAAGCACTGGTAGAAGTAATATGTAAAGAAAAATAACTCAGGGAATTTTATGTATTCTCATATGAGTTTAATTTCCCGCAAAATTGAAGTAGAAAAGAACTGTAAATGATATATCTCATAGAATCACTATTATCATTTCATGAAGATTCCAAAGTGTTTGAATGAGGAACATTGTCTGTTTTCCAACAAAAAAATGCATAAAATATAATACATCTGATTGCTTTGCTCATAAACACTATATTCTAAATTTATTGGGTAATAATGTGATGGTTTACAGTATTCAGTTCTCATTTGATGAAATTATTGATTAACAGATTACATAATAGATGCTATGATTGAATACATTATTTCTTAAATATATATATATGTTCAAAGACACAAGATTACACAATAGTTTATTATAGCCAAGAAATAATATTTGATCATCAGCAGTGATAATCGTGCCATTATCTTAACAGAATTAGCACATACTAGACTTGATCAATCTAAGAGTTTAAAAGTGGTAGGCAACCATTAAAATTTATAACATTAACAACTCTTAATGGAAATTCATTATTTAAATATTACAAAAATCTCTTTCTTTACAAACAGCTATCTTGTCATTATACTAATTCTTATTGAGATTAAAATAATCTATTCAGAAAGAATAGTCAATAATTTGAATATTAATAATATGATGACTTTTCAATTAAAATTAAAAGGCAGTTATCTCTGCTAGCACAAGTGTGAAAAATTTAAATCCTTCTAATTTAAGCTAATTATTTTATTTGTTCATCAAAATATAAAATATTATATGCTTAATGTTAATTCTACAGTCAGATTTGATAATATTACAAAGCTTTTATATAAAATTCAACTTGTCTTTCTAAATATATTATTTTAAATTAAGTTCCCTGCCAGAAGACAAGTTGGATTAATTCAGCAGCAGTATTATAACCAAATGATAATTAAGCCATTTATAAAATTCTTGCAGGCAATTTGAGGTATATTTCTGTTAAATTGATATCCATCTCAATAAAGAAATATGAAATTTAGATATGATACTAAATTTATGCTCTCCAAATTTTTCACTATTTATATTTAGAATATTATTTAAGTCATTGTTTTTTATTTGTTTGAAAAAATATTGTATCTTTATTTTAAGATTAATAATTTATATATTGTCTCATTATTAGAACATTGCAATGTGCAATAAAAACTAGGCTTATAATGTACAGTATTTACATAAATGCATAGATTTTCTTTAGAAAATGACTGCAAAAACCCTATAATGCATGGGTTATTTGGATTCTAAAATAATAAAAGCATTATTTTACTTTTCCAGCAGCAATATTTGTCTAATAATTAGTTTGACTGATAAGTAATTTATATCTGCTTTCCTAATAGATCGTAGGAATTATAGCTATCATTTATGAGTATAATTAAACTATAATTATAACACTAAAATGACTTTATCATTTCTATTTAAGTAATAGTAACATCTTAATTCCTTCTCTTTCCTAATAAAACTTATTTTTTCTACAAATATTCAAATTATATATAGAATTTAAAGAAACATTTAAATGTACTTAATCTCTGTTTAATTGCAATTTGTCCATAATTTTTTATTATATGCAAAGATATTTTTGTTTCAGGTACTTTGCTCCAATCAACAGATCACTAAATAATCTAAGATAACTGCACAAACAATAGATATTTTATGTAATAAATATGATTTATTGCCTGTGAATTCATATGAAATTTGAGCACTGGAAATGACAGAAATGGAATACAATTCTTTGACTTGGAGAGCTAGTCTGTCATTCTATGACTTCACTAAATCATGCAGGAAAATAAATACTTTGACAGATTTTAATACGTCTCTTATTTTTTTTTCTCAAATGAGAATACATATATTCACAAGAATAATAAATTACCTTTAAATGACATCAGTAGTTGACTTACTTCCTTTTATGATATGCTGTAGAACATCTAATTTTTTTTTGCACTGATTACTTAGAAAACATCAAATTGTCTTTTTTTTATTGATAAGCAGTAAGTTTACTGAAAACTATTGGATTGATTTTATAAATGTTTTGCTTTCTTTTATCTTTTTTTTTTTGTCTGGAATTAAGATGATGTTATTGTTAATGAAATGACATTTTTTACATTTTGTTAATTATTAAAGTATTGAAATAATATATAAATATTTGAAACCAGGCACTCTTCACGAACCTGGGAGCTTAATTGTAAGTATAGAGGATTTGAACTCAGATTTTCAAGCACTCTTCAACTATCCACACTATCTCATACAACCGAACACATGACCACACACATGTAGAAAAGATTAATAATCACCAATATACGTATTTCATGCTAAACCAACACTCATCAGTTGGTCCAGACTATCATCTCTCACACATATATATAATCAATGCTCAGTTTATATTAAGATAGCAAATCTTTATACTTTAATGGACAGGCTTCAATCCACTGCAACCTCCAACTTTTCAGCCATCCATATCATTGAAAATCTGATGATGAAAACTCAAATCCCATGCTGATGCCTGTCCATTAAAGTATAAAGATTTGCTATCTTAATATAAACTGAGCATTGATTATATATATGCGTGAGAGATGATAGTCTGGACCAACTGATGAGTGCTGGTTTAGCACGAAATACGTATATTGGTGATTATTAATCTTTTCTACATGTGTGTGGTCATGTGTTCGGTTGTATAAGATAGTGTGGATAGTTGAAGAGTGCTTGAAAATCTGAGTTCAAATCCAATATACTTATAATTAAGCTCCCAGGTTTGTGAAGAGTGCCTGGTTTCAAATATTTACATATTAAGCTTGTATCCTGTCCATCCCTCTTATATGTATTTAATGGATACTGTCCTATACATGAGGGGTCAGAGTGACTTCAGGTCAACATGGGCATGGCAATAATATTAGCATCAGCATGGGATTTGAGTTTTCATCATCAGATTTTCAATGATATGGATGGCTGAAAAGTTGGAGGTTGCAGTGGATTGAAGCCTGTCCATTAAAGTATAAAGATTTGCTATCTTAATATAAACTGAGCATTGATTATATATATGTGTGAGAGATGATAGTCTGGACCAACTGATGAGTGCTGGATTAGCACGAAATACGTATATTGGTGATTATTAATCTTTTCTACATGTGTGTGGTCATGTGTTCGGTTGTATGAGATAGTGTGGATAGTTGAAGAGTGCTTGAAAATCTGAGTTTAAATCCTCTATACTGAAATATTATATATATAAAGACTTTGTATTTATTAAAAATAAATCATACAAATTATTATTTTGAATTTTATCATTTTTTTTTTAGATGGCTTGTGAAAATTGTTCATGAACGATATTTAGGAATAAGGCGACCAACTAAGGTAAATTTAGAATAGTAATTTTTGTTTTGTGTATATATATATTTTTTTGCTATATTCCCTCAGGAATACAATTTTTTTTCTAATAATATTAAGTACCCCCCCCTTCTCTTATGTCAGAAATTTTGAGATTTTATCTTGCCATATTAGCATTAAATTTATTAATTCATTTAATAATTAAAATTTACATGTACTTCACATTGTCTTCATATTTAGCAAAACGAATATTGTTTTACTATACAATATTTAAAACAATGAATTACTTTTGACACTATTAAATTCAGATTATTTTATCATAGCCTAAAAAATAGTCAGTTTTGTCATATATGTTTACATGTAAAATTTATGCCATGTCATAGATTAATTTAAATTTTATTCTTTTTTCTTATTACTATGGAAAAAACTTTTTTAAAAAAAAGTAAAAGTTTAATTAGAAAATAATTGCAGATTTAATCATTCTTTATTAGAAATATAAATTACTCAAATTTTGAATAATGTTTTTAGATTATTGTATTTTTCAGAAAATGTATTTTGCTCATTACCATTACTTAAATATTTACTTTCAAATAAAAATCTCTTCAACTCTCATTATTACAATATATTTCCTTTCCATTGCCTAAAAATTAGCTACCTGATTAACCATTGTAAGTAACTTACTGACATTGTTTTTAATACTAAGTGAAAATCTGCATGTAGAAAATAATTTTTTTTACAGAAATATTAAAGATAAATATTTATTTAGAAACAACAAATAATAATGCAGTAATGTAAACTCCATACATGAGTTTATAGTATAACAGATAAAATATAGTAAAAAAAAAAAAATTAAAGACACAAAATATTATTTACTATAATACAACCAATGACAGAAGCATTTTTTAAAAGTCATATAACTGGTGTTAATTAAATTCAAACAACATTCTTGCAGAAACAAATTAAATAATTTGGGATTATTATAACTGGAGTGCTTCTGACTGGAAGTCTTGAAAAATTTGGAGTAGTTGTTTGATATTTAGAGATAATTGTATATTTATAACTGAAAGTCTAGGATCTAAGTAAGATATCCTACAATATATATCAAGAATTGCTTGATACCAATATAAACAAACATTGTCTAGTGTACTATGGCTCTCTAAAATATCTCTAACAGATATAGCATGAGATTTGCCAAAAATAATTTATTGTATAATTTTGCAAAATAGATTAAATAAAATACTCCAAAAGTAGAATATTTCCCCAGATGCATTATAATATAGTAAGCTTGGATAACAAGAAATGTAAATAATAATTGAAATTGATCAAGATGAATCTTAGATAAATGGAAGAACACATAATTTTTTTTATGTAAACAAGTGCAAAGAAAGTCATTATGATTTGACAAATATAATCTAGAAGCAATAAATATAGATAGATAATAATTATTAACAAATGAAATATTAGCACAAGTATAATCAAATACTACTGTAGGACAAAAAATAATTATTCCAAATAGTGATATCAATAGAATATGGAACTGAAAAATATATCACAAATGATAAACAATTAAAAGTAAATAATTTAATATATCAAGCACAGAGTTCTTCTTTTCAAAATAGTTCATAATATCCAAAATAGAAATAAAACAAACTAACTCCTTCTTTTTAAAACTTGTTTTTTATATGATGGATAAAAAAAAAAATCCAACGTTTTGACTATTTTATATAGTCTTTTTCAAGGCACACTAAAATAAAATAAAATATATATATAACAAATAACACATATTCCAAAAAAAAATAAATAAATAAATAAACAAAAAATTACAAAATATATTCATAACCAAAAATATACCTTATCTCACTCCCCTTTCCTATTACCAACTAACACAATTCAAAGAGAAACAATTTCATTTTATTAAAAAAAAAAAAAAATCTATATATATCCTTTAAAACATTTAATTAAAAACCTATTATTTTCTTTTCTGTTTATCTATTAACATCCTATTTAATTCAGGTTTTATTTCATTAATGAATACACTTTCTTTTATCATCCTTTCATTATATGACTTAATACATTCCAAAGACTTTATTTCAAAATCCTCATGCTTAAATTTATTCATGTGAATGTAAACAGCAGAATTTTTATCAGCTAAATGCTGTTTTAATCTAGTTTTTAATTTATTCTTACTAGTCCCAACATATGTCATTTCTACATTCTTTCTAAAACAATTCAAACATTTTATCAAATAAACTGAATTCATAATATCTAACCTATTATAGTCCCCATTATTATTAATTAAAAGATTTAAACTAGCTTTCTTTTTATAAACTGGACAAATTGAAACATTATATTTCCTATTAATCATTTTAACTAATTTCCTAACTTTAATAAAATCTTTAGATATATTAAAACCAACATAAATAATCTTTTCTCTATTCCTACTCCTATCTAATCCCATTCTATTTCTTATTTTATTTATATTTTTATTAGAAAACAAATGTTTAACTACACCCCTAGGATAATCATTCATAAAACATTCATTCCTAATAATATCAATCTCATTCCTAAACAAATTACTATTTGAACATAACTTAATTGCCCTAATAATTTTATTATTAACAATATTAATTTTACTATGATTATCAATATCTGAAAACCAATTATTTGATAATCCAAAAAATGTTTTTTTTCTAAACACAGATGTTTCTATACTAACACTATCATTCCTATCAATTTTTTTAAAAATTCTAACATCCATATATTCAATAACATTAATATATTATTTTTCCATAATAAATTTTATTTTTTCAACTCTACCATTAATATAACTCAAAAAATTATCTGCATTTCTTTTATTACCATTGAAATCCATAAAATAGTCATCAACATATCTAACATAAAAAATTGGTTTATTTCTATTATAATTAAAAAATTGCTCTTCAAACTTATACATATATATTCCTGCTAAAAAACCACTCAGATTATTACCCATACTTAAACCCTCTTTTTGTTTATAAAATTCATCCCCATATTTAAAAATAAGGTCCCTACAACAAATCACTAATATTTCATATAAAAGAAAACCCTCAATTTTTAATTTTATCCCTTTATCTTTATTATATAAATCCATAAAACAACAAATAGCAACCTTCGGATCAATGTTAGTATACATTCTAACTATATCTAACTTTACAAAAACCAAATTTTTAAAAACCTTACCTTCTAAAAAAACTTTCAATTTACTAATAAATTGTATAGAATTATTAACACAATTTCTTTCAAATAATGTAATATATTTTTTAAAAATATTATACTGAAACTGTAAGATTTGTATTCAAATCTTAGTTTCACCTTAGTTCTGTCATCATTCTACCTCTCGCCCCTTTTAGTATGGGTTTACATGGATTCTAACCTTGAATATCGGATTAGTGCGTAATAATATACAATATCTGTAAAGTGTTTAAATAAATAATTAAATGTTATATATGCGCACATACTCCGATAGTTTTATTAAAAAAATAACACGTTGCGAGGTATTATTAAATTGCCGTGCGTAAGTTGTATAAAGTTAAATAGTCCTATTAATTATTCTGATAGGTTTAAATAATATTTTAAATTATAAAAAAAAATAAATCAATAATTATATTTTAAAACATAAACATATTATTATTTAGGTCAGGTCCAGGTAATACTTAAATTATGAAAATAAATAATTCTCAATTAAAATAAAGATGCTTTTAAAATTCCCCTGCTAATTAAAGGCAAGTCATAGCGGGAGGGGGGGAAAGATGACAGAGCTAAAAAGGTATTTTAAACATACAGAAACAAAGAAAAAGATTTGTTAAAAATAACTTTTATAAATTATGTCATGTAAAAGGTAAAATTTAAAAAGTGATCAGATTGAAATTCCAACTTGTATAACTATTGCATCCGTGACCTAAAGGATGTATGGCACAGACCCGAGAGACAGCTGTATGGATGACGTATTGCTCGATGGATCCCAGAGATAAGGAAAAAGAGAATAAAAAGACAACTGATTGTTAAAATAATCAATGAAAGGCTAGAACCAGAAACGTTAATTCCAATTATGCTGTTTGTTATATTTCTTGAGATCCAAATTTTATGTCTAGCAATGTGCCAAGAGTAGGCGCCGTGCGACTTTCCTCCGGACTGATGGCTATACAATATTAAAAATCCCACGTAAATGTGATAAACCTAGAATTCTGCTACTTCCATTAAATAAATCTTTTCCTAAATACGACTGCTGCTGAACCAGGAAACTCGGACTCTTCAAACAGTGTGCACACTTAAATGAACCAAAGGTAACATGATACCCAAGAATAAAAATTGTTTTGGAACTCTAATTGAACTCTATAATTCTAATATATCAATTTCATTCTTCAATTTCTACTATGTAATTCTAAAATTAAATATATGTAACTTTCTGTAATAATACTATTTTATAATGAACCTCGTAAATTACTCTCTCTATCATTATTCTACTTGGGTATCCAAATTTTATTGTATTCGTTAAGATTATATTTCATGCCCACGTGGTTTCCGAGCTGACTTTTTTTATATAATTCGCGGAAGGGTTACCCTCTTCTGTGACTAAATATCATAATAGTAAATCATATCAGTTAATAGATTTCAGCTCGGGAATCATATAATATTTTTAATCTATTTTATAAATACGAGATCTATATTATTAGTTAGTGTATTTGTTAATGGGCTATCATTCATGTTAGGTTAGTTAAATCTTTAATAAAGCCATAATTTTAAGAAGAAGGGGGGGGGGTTTGTTAATGATATTAAATTAAATGCTAGTCGTGTGGAGATTGAGGATAGATTTGTATAAATAAATGCATTTGCATTAGAGTTATGAACTGCACTAGTTATTGATACATGAATTTTTATATCGCAGAAATGTAAAAGAGGTACTGTAAACGTTTTGTTCTCGCACTTAAGGAGCATACAAAAATATAATAGCACGGAACCTTGTCACGCAGTCGGGGATGGAAAGGCTATGACCTCATACCGACACTGCGCTCGTGACCACTCCTAAGGGCTCCGACCGATGTTTGGCCGACCCTCTTCATATTCCATTATTAATTACCTTGTCATGCGGTCAGGAATGGAAAGGCTAAGACCCCATACCGATACCGTGCTCATGACAGACCTACAGGGCTCCGATCCAACGTTTGATCGTCCCACCAGCCTCCAACATTTCTTCTGCAATTATCCTTTTTGAAAGCCGATTCTCTTATAGCTCGGCAGTATCCATGCTACTGCAGGTCGCTTTAATAATAATTATAAAGTTTGTGCTGGGTCTAACTCCACTCCTCCACATCTGTTAATCTTTAGTAAATTATTAGAATAAATATTAATATTATAAAGTAAATAGGATGATAGCTTTGTGAACCAATGCACTCCTCATTAAGATATCGTAGCGGGTCTCGTAACGTTCTCCACTAAAACGTGAGGCATAGGATGTAATTTCTATTGATATCCAGGTAGCGTAATATATTTGTGTAAATTAACCGCAATTAAATATTTAAACTATCTAAATCCATGTCTCGGTCTGCTTAATTTAAATAATAATTAGTATCACTCATATCAATAAATAGTAGAATATAGTAGTAGTCCGTAAGGTGAAACCATTAGTTAGAGTCTCTTGTTTATCTGACTAACGGTCCTAGAAAATAATGCTATTGTTAGGGTAGATGCGTTGTCATGTGGGTTTTGTTGTGAATGAAACTACTAGGTTCGAATACGGTATCACAGGCCTGATCCCACCTGTTATGCCGCCATTCGAACGTGGTGGTGGAATTTTGCAACATGTTAACAAGGCATATGAAATCTTACCATTACAATACACCCACTTTGAAATTTTCTCGTAATAAGTATCACAACTACTAATAATTGGTCTCATTGGAATACCAAGCTTATGTATTTTAGGTAAACCATAAATTTTTGCAATGAGGCCAATTATTAGTAGTTGTGATACTTATTACGAGAAAATTTCAAAGTGGGTATATAATAATATTTTTAAAAAATATATTACATTATTTGAAAGAAATTGGGTTAATAATTCTATACAGTTTATTAGTAAATTGAAAGTTTTTTTAGAAGGTAAGGTTTTTAAAAATTTGGTTTTTGTAAAGTTAGATATAGTTAGTATGTATACTAACATTGATCCGAAGGTTGCTATTTGTTGTTTTATGGATTTATATAATAAAGATAAAGGGGTAAAATTAAAAATTGAGGGTTTTCTTTTATATGAAATATTAGTGATTTGTTGTAGGGACCTTATTTTTAAATATGGGGATGAATTTTATAAGCAGAAAGAGAATTTAAGTATGGGTAATAGTCTGAGTGGTTTTTTAGCAGGAATATATATGTACAAGTTTGAAGAGCAATTTTTTAAATATAATAGAAATAAACCAATTTTTTATGTTAGATATGTTGATGACTATTTTATGGTTTTCAATGGTAATAAAAGAAATGCAGATAATTTTTTGAGTTATATTAATGGTAGAGTTGAAAAAATAAAATTTACTATGGAAAAAGAATATATTAATGTTATTGAATATATGGATGTTAGAATTTTTTTTTAAAAAAATGATAGGAATGGTAGTGTCAGTATAGAAACATCTGTGTTTAGAAAAAAACATTTTTTGGATTATTAAATAATTGTTTTTCAGATATTGATAATCATAGTAAAATTAATATTGTTAATAATAAAATTATTAGGACAATTAAGTTATGTTCAAATAGTAATTTGTTTGGGAATGAGATTGATATTATTAGGAATGAATGATTTATGAATGATTATCCTAGGGGTATAGTTAAACATTTGTTTTCTAATAAAAATATAAATAAAATAAGAAATAGAATGGGATTAGATAGGAGTAGGAATAGAGAAAAGATTATTTATGTTGGTTTTAATATATCTAAAGATTTTATTAAAGTTAGGAAATTAGTTAAAATGATTAATAGGAAATATAATGTTTCAATTTGTCCAGTTTATAAAAAGAAAGCTAGTTTAAATCTTTTAATTAATAATAATGGGGACTATAATAGGTTAGATATTATGAATTCAGTTTATTTGATAAAATGTTTGAATTGTTTTAGAAAGAATGTAGAAATGACATATATTGGGACTTGTAAGAATAAATTAAAAACTAGATTAAAACAGCATTTAGGTGATAAAAATTCTGCTGTTTACATTCACATGAATAAATTTAAGCATGGGGATTTTGATATAAAGCCTTTGGAATGTATTAAGTCATATAATGAAAGGATGATAAAAGAAAGTGTATACATTAATGAAATAAAATCTGAATTAAATAGGATGTTAATAGATAAACAGAAAAGAAAATAATAGGTTTTTAATTAAATGTTTTAAAGGATATATATAGATTTTTTTTTTTTTTTTTAATAAAATGAAATTGTTTCTCTTTGAATTGTGTTAGTTGGTAATAGGAAAGGAAAGTGAGATAAGGTATATTTTTGGTTATGAATATATTTTGTAATTTTTTGTTTATTTATTTTTTTTTTTTTGGAATATGTGTTATTTGTTATATTTATATTTTATTTTATTTTAGTGTGCCTTGAAAAAGACTATATAAAATAGTCAAAATGTTGGATTTTTTTTTTTTTTTATCCATGTAATAGTCATATAAAAAACAAGTTTTAAAAAGGAGTTAGTTTGTTTTATTTCTAATTAAAAGTAACTATTTGCTAATTAAAAGTAAATCATCAGTAATTATTTTTTCAAAATAAATATAAGAAAATGCTGCACAAATCACCTTGAGATACACCATGATTAACTAGTGTAAAAGAACTAGTAATACCAGAAATATTAATTGCCTCTTTCCTATCCTTTAAATAACTTACAAGTCAAAAAGCAAAAAGATGGAATATAGATATTTAAGGAAAATTTTATGAGATACAAAGTTACATGCTTTAGATAAATAGAAATATGCACTAACAATTTTGAGGTCATTATCTAGAGATGATGGCAGATCGTGCAATAAATTATAGAAAACTTTCAGTGTACTTCTACCAGAAACAAAAACATATTGATGCTCAGATAATATATTATTTTAAAGTAAAAATGGTATCATTTTCTTTTTAATCACCATTTCTAATAATTCAAAAATCACTGAAATACTAGAAATTGGTCCACAATTGTCAAAAAGTAAGGAATTATGCTTTTTAAAAATAGGTGTAATAATACAAACTTTCAAATATGTAGGAAATGATACAGTAAATAAATAAAATGAATACTGAAAATTAATTTCTTAAAAGATCCTTGGCTGGATGAAGGAACAGAATTTAAGCAGTCAATTATATAAGACAATTGAAAATCATAATTTCTATACATGAAAAGGAATTAAGGCAAAAAGCAAATGATAAATCTTGTATTGGTATACTTGAACTTCTAACATAGTATTATTGTATTTTATTAATTTAATTTGGTTTGATTAAATGTTTCTTTATTAAAGAATTAATTAATTTTCATTTTGAATACATATTTTTATCAAAATATAAAAATATATATATATAAAACATTTTTGATAATATTCGTTTTTTAAAATTTATTAAATTTTTATCCAAAAATTATAAGTAATTTCTTTGATTAATCCTTTTTATTAAATTATCAGTTGTCTATGTTGAGCATCTTCTGATATTGTTTGGCAATTTAAAACAAATCATTGATTTAGTAGTTAAAGATTTACAATATTATGTTATAACTTATTAACATATGAATGAGTATTTACCTATTGCCTATAGTTATATAATTTTAACATAGTTGCAAAATAATTTCAAATAAAAACTTTAAGTAAAGATGATTCATAACTTAGGTTCTAGTTTAATTAATGTCACAAATATATGATCTAATATAGATTGACAAAAATGAATTATATATGTAAGTAAAATGATTGCTGGAATAAAGTCATAACAATACTGTAAATTCAAATAATATGCAGTAGAACCATGTGAATTATCAGCTAAATCTATATGTGTCATCCATAAATATTGAAAAAGAATGTAAATCAGATAACAAATCAAGTTCAACATTAAAATCTAGAATGATACTTGTATATGATCTATATAAAGCAACAACAGTTAAAATAAATGAGAAAAACTCAAATTATTCATTATAAAATATAAGAAAACTATTTAAATAAGCTATAACTTTCTCAAAATTAAGTCCAATAATTTGTATATTTAAGTAAAAAAAATTAAAAGCAAATAAAGTTTTTTCTTGAGAAAAGACTATATTAGGCTTCATTTTAGGAAATAAATTTCAGAAGACTGTTAATTCTATTTCATTTCTAATTAAAATATGTGGGGAATTCAAATTATGACTGATGTAATCCAAACTATTCTGTATAAAAGCGTTTTTTTTTTTTGCTTAGATGGCCATGAAAAATGTTTAGTCTTTGAAATAATATGTTGATCTATATAAATATTTTGGTTATTTGCAAATAATAAAATACCAAAACTGATATAACAGATTTTCTTTTCAAAAATAATTTGGATAAATTGTATGAATTAAAATGAATAAATACAAAACCTGTAATATATAATTTGCATTATTAGTATTAATAATAGTGAAATTTTTAATATCAAGTCTTTCCATTATATTAGTAATAATTATCAGTAAATTTTCATTTTCATGATAGAGAATTCCTTGTATTTCAATTTTGTAATTCAATTGAAAATGTTTCATAGCTTTGATTTTGTCCTTCAATAAAAAATCTTCATATTTGCATGAATTACATTAATTTGCTAAATGAATTAATTCTTGACTTTTTTGGTCAGAATTATTGCATATAGAATCGGCATCTGCTTAAAGCTTTGCAACTATAATTGCAAGTTCTGATATAATACGTATAACTGTTAGTAATTTTGATTTTTCCAAAATATTTATCAAAATAGAATCTGAATAATTATTATTCACTGTGTTAGAATTTAATATGTATCATATTGACAATCCCTACAAACATTGCATCTCCAAGCTTTTTTTTTTTTTTCTATCAAAATCATCCTTCTGTAGATAGTCTTTCTTAACACTGAACACATCTAGTATAAACTTTTGTTACACTCCATACATGATATAAAATTTCCATTTTTAGGCAAAACATTTTATAAGTAAATTTCTAATTCCAATAAAATAAAATATAAACTTTTAAAAATATAATATTAAAAAACAAGTAAAACTGATTAAACAAAACAATAAGAGAAAATCATGTTCTAAAAAAAGTTTATCTCTTGTACAACTTAATTCAACGAGTAATGTTTAGCATCACTGCAGGGCAAAAGTAAGAATTTTAATATTGACATTTGGAGCATTAATTTATATACTTTCCTTCAGTAGCATCCATTATAAGCTTCAGTAGATACTAAATGATAGTATTACATTCCCATCTCTAAGTTTAATATTGACATTGGAAACAATAATTTATTCTATTTACTCCTTAAGTTGTATTTATTATAAGCTTCAGTAGATAATGAGCAATAGTTGGTAATGTATAGCTACATCCTTAATTTGGTTTATTGTTTTTGCTAATTTTAATAAAGAGTAGGATTTGTATTCACACATTTAGCAATCAACATGTTTCTCACAAAAAAAAAAGGTCAACAATAAAGCAACTAGTCTGGTTATATGTATATTGTAGAATCATCTAGTAACTATTAAGTACTAAAGCTTTAACAATAAAAAAGATGATAATACTCTGTTTCACTGAATCTGGCTATATTGCAATGCCTATGAATTCTTCAAGATCTGAATGGCATCAATTGTAGCAAAGCAAGATTGATATAGCTGCAGTTAATAAAATTTATCTTCCAGAGAAAGTAATTTAATTGAATAGGTAGAAAGTTATAACTTTTATTGAAGGGGATATCACTAAGTGAAAGAGTGTTAAATTTACTGTGATATCTAATTTGGTATCTTATTATTGAAATTCCTAGATATATTAATGAAATGCTAATGATATTAAAATTGATGTGTTCAATATTACCTATGCTTATTTTATCAGTTCATAAATATATAAAAAAAGATTTTATTCTTTAAATTTGCACTTCTAGAGTTTTTATAGAGCATGTTGATGGGAGCAATAAACTTTGTTTTAAAATTGTTGGAAATAATAATATTGACTTTGAGAACTTGCACAATAAAAGTAGATACAATATTATGAATATTTTGTTTAAGTGGAAAAATTATCATAAAGAATCTTGGATACATCCACATTTAAAACAATGATTTCCAATGGATTATGCTATAATTAGGAATCAGAATGCAAAATAAGTTGATATTACACGGGAATCAATATTCTGTTTATTGCTTTATTTGAAGTAATCTCTCAAGTTGACTTTTCAAAAAGAAATTTGTTCATTAACAAAGTAAATAATAGATTTTAGCATATAAAAAAGCGTCTTTTCAATATGGATTTAATTTTACAAATGTATTTGAGATGATTTAAAAAGAAAACACGAAATATTTTTGCAGAAGATATATTTTCAAAAATATTCCATAAAGTCTTATTATCAATAATCTTAGATGTATTTTCTGAGGTGAAAATTTTAACTTTATTAGTATGATAAATATGCATTAACATTATATGGCTTTTTTCTTGGTTTTAACACTAGATTTATCTTTAGAAAGAAAGCAATTTCATAATATTTTTTTTATTTTGTCAGTTTCATTAAAAATGAAAAGACAATCACTATTTTATTTTATCACTAATTATTTGTAAGATTTAATTTTCTTATTTTATCCAATTGGAAGAGCTCATTAGTTTTATGTTTTGATGATCATTAAAATTAATGATCTTCACTATCACTAATTAAAGATGTTGTTTGAATGATTTTCTTAAATTTGCATATTTCTTTTAAGATAAATTTCTTCATATGATTTATTCTTTTAGGCTTATTTTGTAAACTAAATATCTGGATGATTATCTCATGTAATGTTAAAAAAATTATAGTAATTTTTTATATTGAGAGTTGTTTTAAAGTTATTAAAGTCATTTTTCAGTGAAAATTCAAATGTAAAACTTAAATTATTACTGATTTTTTAAAAAAATTATCTCAGTTGAAATTGATAAAATTTCACTCAATAAATTTAAACATGGCTAAAGCAATTCTTTTTGTTTTTCTTCTTTATGATAGTGCTTTTTGGAAATTTTTAAAATACTTTTATGAAACAAGAATCAAGATGCATAAGAGATTTAATGGTGATGTTTTTAGTTTGAATCAATTAGCAAAAATAAGAAATTCATTTTATTGGATTCTGGAGTTACCACATAATAATAATTTGTAACAATTCACAAGATGATCTATAGAAGTTTTTTATGTTTAGTGTAATAAATAATATTCAAACCCTCATATCTTTTATCAACTACTAATGGAAGAAAAATCTTCTACAACTAGTAACTTGAATGGTCATTGAAGTAAGTTAAACATTGCAGTGTAAAGATAAAAAGGTGGATTTAAATGTTGAAGTGCAGCTTAAATTTCAATGAACAAGTTAAAACAAGTTAAAAGATGGTGTAATTCATCATAATGATGTAATTACTGCAACTAAATTAATTGCATATAGTGCCCTTATTTTGCTCCATTTGCTGTATAGCAATGAAATATGAATTCTTTATCAATATAATCTAAGGGTAATAAAAAAATGTCATTTAGAATGCTCCATAGAATTCTAAAAATATAATGGTATAAATTCAATCAATATGATTTTTAGATTGCTAAATACAATACTATTAATCTGTTATTGTAAAGTCATGTTTTCATTGGTTGAGAATGTGAAGTGAATGTATCATGCAGAGTTGCAGATATCTTATAAACATATTTTGTGAACTTGAGGATAATTTTTATGGGAAAGATACGATTATTATAGAATATAATAAAAAGTTACAATTAAGCAAAATACTGAAATATGTTAAATAGTAAAGTTTTACAACATCTTGAAATGCCAAATAAATGGAAAAAAAACCCGTAAGAGTTAATCATGGGCATATTTCTGTTTTAAAGTTATGTTTACATAGTCTGCACAAAACTAATTTTCAACTTTTTAGTTTTAGTTTTTTTTTCCTTGAGTTAAAATAAATTACTTTCTAATTATGATGATAAATAATAGAAGTAATTGGAGTAGAATAAATAGATTATATTACTGCTCTTAATGCAGATGCTGATAGTAATTAGGAAAGCCACATGATACTTTGTTTGATGTTGAATATATTTTGACATTCTTTTGTAGGTCTTTATGATTCACCATCATTATTCTAGAAAGTTAATGTACAATAATTTAAAAAATTGATGCCTAATTTATATTATATAAATTAGAGTTGAAATATTATCTAGAAAGTTTATTTTGAAATAACGTATTGATGTTATATAGTAATCAACTTTTAAACTATAAAATATAACATTCATGGCTTACAATGCCAGTTTCAAGGAAATCCTCATTTTCCAGCTGTGATAAGCTCTTAAATGCTACTATTCACAGGTCAGAATTATCCAGAGTCTTACATTTTATAAAACGATTTATTTTGTTGGATTTTAAAATGTGAACAATTGGCATTGAATTGATTTTTATAGATATAATGTTTTAGGTATAAAAATTAAAATGCTTATAGATTAAGAAACAAAATATTTTATTTTTATTATTGTTACCTGAATGTTGCATGAATAAAAATAGACATTATTATTATTATTATTATTAAATGTTAGGTTTTTAATAGGCACACATACACTTACAATTCTATTCTGGTGTGATGTAATTATAATCAATTTCGTTTTATAAATAAATCTTGCTGTGAATTTCTGTGTGTCTATGATATCTGCCACTAAAATATACATATATTTATATCAGTACTAAAAATGTTATTATTTTATTATTTAAATAAATCATAAATAATTTAATGATTAGTCATTCAGAAGGTCATGAGACATTTGAGCACCAAAAGTGACAGAGTGAACTTTTTTCCAGGAATCTTTAGCTTTTGATTTCTTTATTATACCATTTGAATAAATTGCATAGGGAATTTATTATCTAAATGTAATTGTTGAAATACCCAATCATTAATTGGCTGATTTTAAATATTTAATAAGCATATATCCAAAAATGTGTTCTGGTTAGGTTAAAACTTAATCTTTAATTTTTTATAAACTTCGCCAAAATGCTTCATGTCCTACTGATAACATATGTGCCTGCTATACCATCATCTAGATTTGCAAGATTAGAATTTTTTGTGTGTCATACAATTAGCTTGTAGTAACTTTTATATCCACCCAAAAGAGATTTCTAAACAAATATTTAGCTATTAGCTAGAGGCCAAAGTTCCCAGATAGAAAAAATAATTGCAATATGATATAGCCTTCATCACCAGGGAGGAAAATGTCACACTTCTATTGAGTCCTTGGTTTACTATTAACATTTGTGGTAGTGAGTAAGATTTTAAATTAAAATGTAATGAAAGTAATGGAAAAACATCAACCCATCATAGATATATTAATTACAAAAATGTAAGCTGAAAATACAAAGTTTTCAAAACTGTCATTAGGAAAGTTAAAAAAAACAAAATGAAATGATTATATAATATGAAGATTACAAAAAATGTATGGAGCAGCAGCTATTATTAAAACTGATATTAAAGACATAAAATTTTTGATAATTTTTGCTTTCTGAAATTATTTATCAACAATAAAGGAATCAAAGGATTTGTCACATTCTGATACTGAATTAAGTAAGTTTCAATGAAAAATCTGGAAAAGATTTCAAAAATGAAGATCATAATTATTCAAGCTATCATGTTTTCTGGGATTTTCTGTGGATGTGAAAGTTGAATATTGGGAAAAAATGTAGAAAATGTTGAGCTTTGATCGGTGGTGAAGAAAAAAAAATTGAAGATCACAGGAAAAAATAAACATGGGGATATTTGATCAGATTAGATCTGCATTTCCATTTGGAGTATAAATAACTACAGTGAAGTGGATGTATAATGCTGAAAAATTTGGTAATCGATGAAGAATAAGGTAGACTATTTATATGGTCAAAATATTTGTAATATTAAACATACCTTTAAGGAATTTGAGAAAATCTATAATAGGCAATTTTAGGAGCGTTTGGATAAATGCTATTGATATATTTATTAGAAATCAATGTTGATTTGGTGCACACAATAATAATATGAATTGTGTTAGAAAATCTAGAAATTTCATAGAAAATTTTATTTTATGTTAAAAAAATTATAGTCTACTATAACAAAAAAGAATCTAGAGAAATAAATAAATGTATTAATAAAATCAGTTTTATAATTCTCTGATAATAATAAATGAAATAAAATACTTTTATTAAAACTTGTATGATATATGTAAACCAATGATAAAGAAATAAAGGGGAGAATAGTGTCTTTACTAGAATATATTACCAGTAATTAGCTTTGTTGATAAGTTGTGTCATAAATATTTTTTTTAGTAATTTATTAAAAAAGAATATATAAAATTAATTTGATATTAGATTGAATTATTATACATTATATGATTGTGCATAAATGTGATCTTATGACATCTTATCTGTATCAAGTTACTCAAAACTGCTACTATCTTTCTGAGGTTAATATAATTGCAGAATTTATATATATATAAGATGGTTCTTTAATTGACTGAACTGAGAAAAAAACTTCCTAATACCCAAGTGATATATATATATATCAGTGATTAAGCATGACTTTTTTAGGAATAGAAGCACACTTTTTTTTTATAATGTTTTTATTTCACTTGCCACAACAATTTTTACATAATAGCGCCTAATATATATATATATATTATGCACATCTAGAAAAATCTGAAACTCTCTTATCTGTAAATCTGAGAATATATTATCAATATATTTTTATCTTCCAAATCCTTTTAACATTCTTAAAAGTTTTAACTGTAAATTAGATCTTAGTATTGTTTGAACTTTTTATAATCTACGGTAATGTGTTAGTCAATTTCGTTCTTTCTGTATATAAAAACAATTCAACTTTAGTAAAAAAAATTGAAAGTGAATTTTTTAAATTGAATTTTAATTAAAGCTTTTGAAAGTTTTAGTAAATTTTTCTCCGGAAGCACTCATTCCGTTTAATACATGGACACTTCATTCCTGATATACATGTACATAAAATTCCTTTTTACATTTAAAAAAACCTAAATTTAAGGTCCATTTTTTCAGATCTTATGATTTCTGAAAATATCTTATGAAATTTAGTTACCAAGTAGTATATTGATCACCTCCAGCTAAATGTATTTTTATTTAAAAAAAAAAAGTTATAATTTTTCTTGGAAAATTATATAAGTTCCAAGTTATTGCTTGAAATTATGTAAGTTAGAGATTGTATGAATTTCAACAGTAGTTAAATGTTCTATAGTATTTTGTTTCAATTTGTAGTAATTTTATTTTATTTTTAAAAATAACAAATATTTCATTTAATTTTAGGAATTATTTATGAACAATTATTTGTCAATTGGTGTTGATGCCTTAGTAGCTTTAAATTTTCATCGGCAGAGGGAAAGCATTCCAAAGCTACTAGCTAGTCGGCTTCTCAATAAAGTAAGTAATGCAATAGTTTTTGGAATTTGCATGTTTCTGACTTTTTGGAGTTTTAAGATTTCTATATTCATTAAGTATATATTATTTTATTAAATTAACATAAAATTTTAACTGAAAAAATACAGTTTATAAGATAGTCTTTTTTTTTTTTATAAAAAAATTCATTTTATAAACATAAACATTAAGTGAAATTTTATTTTCCTTTTGTTTTTAGTAATATATTCAGAAAATATTTTATAGTAATTAAGAAAAAAATATCAATTTTTTATTATTTTTAAAAATGAAGAATAAGTTAATAATCTTGTAAGCATATTAAATCTATAAAATGTACTATATATTATCATTTATGGGAAAAAGTTGCTCTTTCAAAATGTTTTGTATATTATCAATTAAAAAGCTTATATTATTTTTGTAAATTAATACATAAAATGCAACATTATATTTTTATCATTATTGGAAGATTTATACAGATGTTTACTAAATATAAACATTGAATTGTCTATCTGCTTGCCTACTCACCTTCCTTTCTATTTATCTGTCTGTCTATTGATGGCATCAGTCCATCTTGAGATTGAGTCATTGCTCATGCTAATGACTTAGCAAAGCTCTGTGATTAAAAGCCAAGGAATGGTGTAAGAAATATCAAAAGATTGCTATGCAAAGATCAAATCTATAATTGAAAAAGATATCTGAAGCTATAAGTTTATATGTTTATGAAATCTTGATATGATGTCATCAAAAGTCAATCCTGTACAGTTTAGTGCAGTTGGTAGAGCATCTGACTTAGGATTGGGAGATCCCAGGATTGATTCTGTTGCTTGCAGATCTGGCATTCAAACTTCTTATGAATTCCCGAGCAATAAAGTCATATGACTTTTTTTTAATCAAAAGTCTAGTATAAATATAATGGATAAATTTAATTTTTTTTTCTTATTGTACTTATAAAATATTTATTATTTTTTAAAAATTTATTTCTTATGCTTTGACTTTATTTAATATAATTTATGTAAATATATAATCATTTAATTTAATTGTAATTCAAAGGCTGTGATTGTTTTTTTTTATTTTAGTGATTTATGGAAAGGGGCTATCCTTTGAATTATTATGAATTATAAATATATATTTTATAGTGCTTAAAATGCAAAAGTATTTTATGCACCCAAAATATATGGCAAGATTTCAGCAAGTGAAGTTTGGAAATAAACTTTTTTCTCTCTTTTTATTTAAAAAAAGTTCACTAATATTTTTCAATTATATCAGTTAGGCATATATTATATCTATCTCTACAAATAACCACGAATAATTTTATTAATCATTGAAATAAATTGTTTAGTTATCTAAAAGTAAATTTAGCATCCATGGCATTCTCATTTATATCTGTCATATTCCTTTTACATACATAAATACTTTGTTTATGATCTTGAATGTGTTTATGGTCTTCATTGAGAATATGCTAAAGTATATAAGGAGAAGAAATTTGAATGGTATGATGTGAGGGTATTAGTTCATCCCTAGCAATCTTTCACAATGGAAGTAGCACTCAAGGAACCTATTTGATATATCTTGATTGTAAATAAAGCTGCAAAATGTTGTGATTCTTAGTCTAGCCTTTCATATGGATGATTGTAAAATGATGATTAGTTAGATGATTGCAAATTGATTATGGTTTGGAAGTACAACATGTAACATATTGATAATCCTAATCATTAGTTATGAAAAATTCATATGTAAATATACACCAAATAACCAATGTATAACTTAATCATCAGTGAAGGAATGTTTGTCTACAAAAGTATTCCAATACATAGTCTTTTCATACTATTACACAAATAGCAAATCACTGGGGTTTGAATTGAAGTTAGGAAACTGGTATACATAAATAAATTTAATATATATATAGCAATAAAATATTTTTTATGTAACCATCCAACTTTATTATATAAGTTTTGTTCTGCATTATTTGTATGTTCTATATAGACTGCATGGATTAATATTGAAAAGTGTATGATTTCCGATCTCCATAACTTTGTACAGCAGTTTTTATAAGAAATATTTTGTGGATTTATATGGGAAACAAAAGTAAATTGTTTAAATCATCTAAGTTTTGCAGTTTTGTAAGTAGTACCTCAGAGTTTCAGGAAATATCGCAAAACTTATCAGATGTAAGATTAAAGATGTATGCTAAAAAAACTAAAGTATTGTTTAATGGATTTTTCTCAAAAGATAATAAAGATTTATAGTCATGAATTAGAAGAAGTTAGCAATTATAAATGCCTTGGTGAGATTATTAATGCAGATGTAAACTTAATGAATGAAATTAATCATAGAATTAAACTTAAATGGAATAACTTTCAGTAGAAAAATTTTAGTATTAAAAGAAAATATGCCCAAGTTTTGAAAAGAAAAGTTTTTAATAAATGTGTTTTATAAGTTCTTGTTTACGTATCTGCTGTGTCCAGAAGCACTCTATTGCCTGCTGAATTGCAAATATAAATAACACAAATAATTGCTAATTAATGAGGCAGCTTGGCAAGTAAATTTAAGCAACAAGAATTTATTTACAGAGTTATATGGAGATAGTCAATCTTGTTTAATATATACATATAAGACAATTATATACACACGCTATATAAATAACAACAAGGGCCCGAAGGCATAACAAAATAATAGGATCAATATGACCTGCTTACCATTCCTAAGTTTACTTTTATAGATTCCGGAGATAAACTTCTCCACAAGGCTAAGTGAAGGAGGAGCTCACTGAAGCATCCGGGGAAATGGCACATCTGCCTTTAAGAAGCTTCACTTAGCAAGTGTGCTATCTTAGTTCTATTCTAGATCTGTTTCACCCTCATGTTGTTTTTAGTGTAGACTCCCTTGATTGGCCATCCGTTGTCCATGTAATGGTCATCTCTTGAATTACCATATTCAATCCCTGACCATTAGAATTTAATATTTTAGATTCTGAGGTGAATATTTTTCCATAGAAATAGACTATATTTTCAATTGAGATATTAGAACCTATAAACTCTTCATCAGCAGACTTGATGAATACCTCTAGAATGAGTGTTGTGCATTTCTTTACTCCTGCCTAATGATGCAAGTTTTTCATGCATCAATAAAATTGACGGCAGAAGATAGGTGAGCTTTTTTGTCAAATTTATATGCTCTGACTAATTGTTGCTAAATTTTTGTTACAATTAAGAAACTTCAGTTAGAAATCATGATTGGGATGACCAGTTGTCTTAGTTATATTATGATTGGTGGAAAGGAAATTTTTTGAAGAAAAATTTCCACCTACAATATTCAAAACATTGGCTGATTCTGAGATTGAAACCTGAATTAGAAACATCCAGCTCTCCAGATATGCAGATCAGAAGAAAACTTTTTGTTGACCCTTTGATTGAATAGATAGCTGCATCAAGCACAATGGTAGAGATCCCTGTTGATGAAAAGAGAAGAGCACTATTGTCCAAATTCAGACGAGAATTTATGGAACATAGTAATCAGAATGATACAATATTTTGTAGATCCACAACTAGTAGAAGTGAAACTAGGTAAGTGATAAAAGTGCTGGATATGGATGTATACTCTCCTGCAATGTTTTCCAATGACGTTGAATATGCTATTAATGTTTTTTTGCCTATTGAGAATAGACTGGTAGAGGGCAGCTTTGTGCATTTTTTTTGATATCCTTATGTCCATTCCTTAAGAAAAACCCAACAGATAAGTATTGATGTTACACATATCTTCTGGGATAATCAATACTTCCAATTTTGGGTTCAAACAATACTTACAAGAAGGAACCTTTATAGTTGAAGGAATACTAAGATGATTCTTCTTAACATGCTGATCTAATCCAATTTTATGAATAAACATCTACAATGAAGATAAGACAAACTCTTAAAAGAAATTAGAAAAGCTGATTTGATGGAAGTATGGATATTCATTGTATTTCTATGTCCTGCACTTGAATAGGTGATAGGAATAAACATCATCAGAAGGTAGTGTTTCTTACCTCACAAGTTAAGAACATGGATGCCAGAGTTCAGAGTATTTTAAAGTGATAGCCACATACGTCATACATAGATCCCCAAATAATTAAGAGGATACTTAATTATTACTGAATCTTCATATGACAGCAAATCTGAACTTCATTGTAAGATGGTAACTAAATTCTGACAATGTATAACTCAGATATGATAAAGTTTATAGAAGTGGCACTAATCAATAATGCCAGTTCTAAAATAATAATTGCAATAGATGAAAGTGCAGATTGCTGTTGGGATTGAATTTTTGAAATCTGTTTGCTTAGAAGAATCAGTTCTATCTGCCATCAAAAAGTAATGTTAATCCATTAATGAGCAAGATTCTATATATAAAGCAGTCAGTAGCAAGATATGGTCTAGCCAATGCCTTTTGAATCAAAACTGAAAAGTGCATATGTTTAGAAATCATAGTAACAGTGATTGTGATCTAGACTACTTTGGTCAATATCTAGTAGATGTGTTTTTCAAGCCAGATCATTATATTATTTCTGGTTAGTGTGTTAATATACAATGAAGCAGATACAAAAATCAAAAGAATAAATAGGTTAAGAAGAGAGCAGAAGTAAGAAGTTAGTGGCTGAAATTACGGTAAATTTATCTAACCTGTCCAAGATATAATAGTGCTATAGTTTACTCAATGTTTGATCGTAGCAACTAGTATGTCCAATACAATCAGAACACAGGCTATAATTTGAAGAAAAATAATATCTCAGCAGTTAAATACTCTATTTGCTCAGTTTATTATTATTGCAGCACCAGCATATCAGCTGAATCTTACTTGTCACTTCATTTATATATTATGATTGACTTAGCTATATTATTTACTACTATTCAGACAATGGCAAGTAAGATCCAATCATTATGTCAATATTATAATAATAATATCAAGCAATCACATGTATGGAAAATTCTAAAATTGTATACATCTCTTTCACATATAAAAGACTTCATTAATGCATGTGTTAGTTATTAATTTTGAGCAATATCTTTAACCAGTAATAGTTTGTGATAAACTGAATTAATGAATGACAACATAATTGGTATCTGCAATCGTTCACTTTTAGTATCTTCAGTGTGGATCTAGGGACAGCATATTTTATGATGATACATATAATTGTAGATATGTTGATCAAATGGTTTGTCATAATTGATGATAATGGCATGTGTCCATAGCATACATATATATTATAATGATCGGGAGAAGATCGAAGATTTCCAGTCTTACTGAATCTGCCGACAGAGCGCCACTAGGCCATTTGAACCTAGAAAATTTATATAGTAGGCAGATACGCGCTGTTAAGATCTTATTTTACATATATTTTTATTCTGACCGTTAGCCCAATGTCACTAGCTCAGTGAGACACAGAGATTTATAAATCAGAAAATATTTTAAATATAAAAAATATATAGAATAAGCCACTGCCAGTAATTAACACACAAACATTTATTTACGCACATATATATAAAATTTAGCATTATTATTTTAGTATGTTTACTTTAGCATTTAACTACATTTTTAACTTTTATTTTGAAGTTCGCACAGATGAATTTAATAGTTTATTTAAGTGTCGAGTATGAATAAACTACATAGATTGCATTTGATAAAGAAAAATATTTTATCCCTGATTTAACCTTAGGCCAAAAGTTTGCAGCCAAACCAACGTCAATCCATCTGATATATCGATGTATTCAATGCAGTATGAATATGACAGCACCTAATATCACACCATCAGGAATGCACATCTGAACAGTAAGGTTAATAGATGACATTGACTCTCAACCAAATAGGAATGCTACATCTATCAGCAATAAGAACAATAAAAAAAAAACCCCATAGGAAGGGACTACGTTTTCCATCTTACTATCCCTTCCATAGGCAAAAAGGAGGAGGGGGTGCAGCATATAAATCGATCCTGCCCGTAGTGAATTTCATATTACATCTACTAATTACTCCAATATATCCAATCCATTGATCCAATTTAACTACGAAACAAATAACCTAAGATTTACCCTCCCTTAAACTAACATAACATTACGAATCTATGCAGCCATTCATGCCCGACTTAGGTTTAGTTTAACGAAAAACAAAAATCAAAACTTAAAAGAACAAAAAAAAAAATGGAAATGATTTTAAATAAAAAAAAAAATACATCAAATAACATTATTAATATTAATTTACGTTGGTCAGATAGGATTCTATTTGTATTATTTACTGAAAGGTTTAGAATTTAGAGTTCTTATTGTTTTCAAATTAATATTCATTAGAGTTCATAAAGTTCTTGCGGTTTTAGAAATGTTCATTAGTTATATAGTTCTTACTGTTTTAGAAAAGTTCATCCTTTACAGTTGCTTGCCATTTGGAATCCAGCGTTAAATCCCCCGATAATCCTGTTGTTTCATTTTCTTTTTTTATAACAATTGAAGGAATTGAAAGTGCGTCGAATTGAAAGTGTGTCTTTCAATCCCTTCACCTCCAACTTTCCGACTTAACACATCTCTGTCTTTTCTTAATTTTTCTTCACTCACTTTTTATGGTAGACTTTCGGATCCAGAGGACATTATGTCACGATGATGGTGATGGTCTTTTCGCTGAGGTCCGATTCCCCGATGGATTTCTTTCATTGGCCATTCTGTTTCTATTGTTTTTCCTTTCCTATCTGACCTTTGCTTATGCATTTTGAAATGCCCAAGGGCTAGTTTACTTTTACTAATTAAAATAATCATTTCCATTTTATACAATAGAATTAATTAAATTATTTTGCAAACTTAAAGATATATTTTTATCTCTAAATCTTTTTAAGTTTTTGCTTTTAAAATACTTTTTCTCTTTTTAATAAAGTTTTATTTTAATAATTTTTTTTTCATCTGTGCGATTTTATATATATAAAGTTTAAATGACTTTTAACTTTCAATTTTTATGTCTTAACAAAGAAGTTTTTATATGCGAACTTTTCTTTTTAATTTCTACTTTTTAAAATAAATAATATAATGGCGTGTGTGCCTGTTACAATATATATATTTGTATTTATTTATTTATTTTAGTTAATTTATCTTAATTATGGAACCAGAGATGTTTTAATGAGAGAATGCAAAGATCTTCACACCAAAGTTAAGGTATTAATTTACTCCCTTAATTTTTTTCTCTTTTATTGGTTGAAAGGATTTATCTTTTGATTTTTTTTTAACTTCAGTAATTATTTTAAAATATTATTAAGTAGCTATGTTTACAAAGAAATAAAATGATGTTTAATTATTTATCTGAAAGAAAAAATTGATATTGTATTTAATGTTGCACAAAATTTTCAAATTCTGTATGAATCAATAAAATAGAAAAGTGATTTTTTTAATAAAGTATGTCAGTTTGAAAATAATTTTTTAAAAATAAATTTATTTTAAGACATAAAGCACAACATTTCATTAAGAGTTATTACCGGCATTATATTACATAATAATAACAATACCTGATTGACATAAATTGCTGTAGGTGAGTATCATTGAGATTTGACTTGCATGAGTTAATTCAGTGGTGAGTAGTGAACTAAAAATACGAAAAATTCTAGATTAAATCTCATCTGAGAAAGGGGGGGGGAATCAGTTAAAGCAAGTAATTGACTTGCCACTTGGATGCCTGGATATCACATGAACTTTTGAATAATTGCCCATGTGATTATTATTTTAGTAGAAATTATATTGCATGACAAAACAAGATATTTAAATTAATACACATTCTGAAGTGGTTACCATATAATTAAAAAATTGCTGAAGATCATTAAAAAATTGCTGAAGTTTTTTTTTCATTATTTAATGAATAAAAAAATTGAAATTTTGAAAATCACTAATCTAAATTCTTTGCAATGTTAATAATATTGGAAACAATGACACATTCAATAGCAATCTGTTAGTTTAGGAATAAAATTGATAAATTTAGTTTTTGCTTTTAAACTCACCATCATATCTATGTCAAATATCCTTGCGATAAAAATGGAAACTAAGGTTGGAGTTAGTGCATAACTCTACTTAATAGTGATTTTAAATATTTCAGACTTTCAATATTAGTATACTGCTACCTCTCATACCATTATACAGCAACTTCTAATATGATTATTCAACCTACTAAAACTACTCTATGAATAAAAGAAACTTATTCATCAAAATTTTTGAAAGTACTTTTGCTATGCTGGATAGTAATATTATTTCATTATAATTACTACAATGTTTTCTGTACTCTTTATTTTTATAAATTGGAACAATAAAAAGCACACTTGAGATTGTTAGAAAACATTTTAATGGAGATAAATATTTTTAATAAATTCAAACAATTTTGAAGCAGACATAATATAACCATGTTTATAATGTCTTTTGTGATTCCAATCGGTCTAGTAGACTTTTTATTTTTAAGATTATAGAATTTTTTAACTTTATTAGTTTAAATATTTATCAGATGAATGTATAATTAAATACAGTTGTATATATTAGCTAAGAGATAATGAAAATATTCTTTCTAATCAGTGATTTAATTGTTTTACTTCTTGTCACTTTTAAATTCTTGAATTGCTTATGAAGTTCCATATACATTTTATTATATGGAGAATCTGTGATTATCTCATAATTTCCTATAAATTAAATCACTAATAATCAATCATTATTAGAGAAAGACTGAATCCAAAAATAGATATTATTGCACCCTTAACACATTTTTAAAAGATAATTCCCAACCTTAGTAACATGACTAATTTGAAAATTCAAATTGATAATTTTAGTGTATAACAGCTGTTGAAATTTAACATTAAATAATAGCAGATGCTTCTAGAAAATAGTCATCAAATTTTCTACCAGAATCTGTTCTTTTAGTAATACTATATTTTAATTTTGAAGCATACAAATGTGATCAGCAATATGTGCTCATAATCTCTTACAAAAGTTTACTTCTTTTTGATGCGATTTCTAGTTATAACATCATTTATAAGATGTCAAGTTTTGAAAGTGGATATAATTTTTTTGTAGCAATTTTTCTGTATATATAATTTAACTCTACTGCACTTTATTTGAGTTTATGAAGCCAGTACGATAATTCTCAGTAAATTATGTTTTCTAGTTTAGTATTTTTTTTTATATGTATTAAAGTCTCCAAGAAAAAAATTTCAATATATTATTATTACTGATGTAACAAAAGTGACAGTTTTTTTTCCTCTTAACTTTCTGAATGGAATATTGGATATATTGAGATAGTTATTATTGCCCAAAACAAATTTTAATATTATTAGTTTTTTACTGATATAATTAAAAATTGGAAAAATAAAATAAAAATAAGTTAGGATGCACCTGCGTGCCATATTTTAAGTATAGATGTGTCCAATTTTTTTTAAAACAATTTTTATATATAAACAAAATGTTCATGATAGTCAATTCATATGTTGAGGATAAAACAACAACTTAATATTAGCTAATCTAACTCTGAACAGTTTTCTTTCATCCAGTCACCTATCTTTTCAAACACAAATAAAAACCTATAGTCATGTGCTGTATTCATCTGCAAAATAAGTTTTTATTAAGAACAATTATATCAATCTTAAAACATGTCAACTTCTTAGCTAAAAACTTTTGTTTCTATGTTTGGTTTTAGATAGTTCCACTTCAAGCAGAATTTGTATATTTTGTATATACTACATATATTTTTAAAAAATTGAAATGTGTACTTTATTGTAGCATATCTATTACTTCTCTTTAAAATGCTCCTGTTTAATAAATTCCTTTCCAAGATTGTCCTACCCAGACTAGTTTCTAGTTTATAGGTTTCATTGCTGAGAAGTTCTGGATCTGGATCTAGTGCACCTGGATGTTTTGGTCCTAATGTATCTTTTTCTTCCAACACCATCTTTTATTCTTTTTTTACTAATCAAGATATCAATCTGAAAATTAAAAATATAATCTCACTGTTTTGAATCTAAGCCAACTTACTTACATAAGTTATATAGATTTGATGCTGGTTCTGCATTTATATGTGTCGGTGTTCTCAACTTTTTAATAACTGTTGGCACCTTATCATAAAACTAACAATTACCATATAACACCAGGTTAATTAAACAATACTATTGTATGCCAAATCTTTTTTCTTCTACTTCAGTTCTGTCATATAGTACAAATAAAATTCTTATCTAGTATTGTTATATCCATATTCACAAATTACTTTTTTTGTATATGACAGAATTTAAGTAAAGAAGAAATACTTTTGTTAAAAGAAATATCATGTAAACTAAGATCATATAGTTTTGTTGTTTTAAAAAATTGAAGACATCAAAATGTATAGTTACTGAATTGGTGTTAGATTTATATAACTATATAAGCAAATTGACTTAGATTTATAACATTAAAGATCTTTTTTTTTTTATTATCAGACTGAAAATTTGATAGTAAAAAAAGAGTAAAAATTATGCATTAGATCTTAAAATTTCAGGTGCACTAATCCAGGTTCAAAACACTTTCTGTTGAAAGATAATAACTAGAAACTAATCTGAGAATAGGGATAGAATAGCACTGGATAGAAATTTATTAAGCACTATTATCTGATATCTATTTATTATTCAAGCTTATATACCAGATACCAAAACTTTTATTCAAGCTTATATACCATAACTAAGTAGAAGAAATAGATTTGCTACATAAAATTTTATTGAATAAGTTTGGATCATGTGGTATTTGTCTGTTTTGTATACATTGTTATTGTGGCTCCCTTCTTCATTGCCATTATTACCATTACTTTTATTAAATATAATTATTTCTTCCATTTAAATGAGCAGTATATTAACCACTGCAATTTAGCTAAGTTTTGCTAGACAGACCATTTTTAGTAATTTTTTTACTAGTCTTTCCATATTTGTTGAAGGGATGGATGATTTCTAAAAAGAAATTTTCAAGTAAACTATGAGTTGCTCCCTTATATAAGACCAGAATTAAAGATTTATATTTTTTTAAAATATGATTCCAGCAATATTTTTGCAACACTTAGGATTTATATATATTTTACACAGTAATACTTGCATGCAAAAAGCAATAACATTGGAATCAAAATTGCTACATAAATTAAAAGACAGAAATTTGTGCACAAACACACAATTTCTTTGTTCCAGTTAATGCAAAGGGATGAGTAATGTTGAGAAGCTCATTATGACTAAGCACAACATCAAGATTAAAACAAAAGAGGAGAATGAAAGAAAATGAAAAAAGACCACTTGTATAAGAAGTAGCATCTAATATTTGATTAATCAACATTGACTTACAAGATAACAGGCCTTTTGTTTGCATTGAAATGAGATTTAACTTTTGATGAGCCATTACACCATTTTAAAAATACTGAAAGAGGTATTCTTGTTTGAGCATTGTTTAATGATTACATGCAGTTAATTATATATTTGAAAGTTATTTCACTATTATCCCAACATAATTTTTTTGAGACCCTGAGTTCAATATCCAATATTTATATAAATTATGTACATACAGAAATCTTTAAAAAATTCTTATGATGTTATGGTAATAGATAGTAATGGTACAGAAAATTAGATGTAAATATGGAGGAATGTGAAATTATGATCCCCACAGAATGGCCACAATCATTAAGGATTGGCATGAGAGATTAAACCATCAAATATGAATATAGAATAAGTGAATATTCAGTGAATAAGAGCATCGAGAGAGTCAATGTGAATAAAACTATAAGATGCATTTCCAGCATTACAGAATAATAATAATTATTAATAATCAACAAAGAACAATCAAAAATCAAGTCAGCCTCATTACTGGATTTGAAAGAGGTCCACTATAAGCAAGATAATTATCTAGCTACTGGAAAACTTTGGGCAGAAATACAATACAATTATCTGGATGAACATATTTAAGTGATAATCTATCAGAATAAAAAAAAAACACATAATGCTGAGATAATAAAACCCACTGATCATCATTAATGTTCTAGTCACATAATATTATTAATGTACTGACGAACTACAAACATAATTTCTAATAATAATAAAAATCATACCATTTATACCTTTTTAGACAGTTTATCAATACTTTTATTTGTATTAAACTAACAGTTTTGACTGTCCTAAAATAAAATAAAAGTATTGATAAAGTGTCTAAAAAGGTATTATAATAGAAATCAATACATAGAAAAAGAAGAAGTAAAAAATAATAAAAATATATAAAAATGTACTGCATGAACTTTCAAGGTGATACCTTTGCATCATCCAGGGTTATCATCTGGATGCCAAAACATCAACACAACCTATACTTTCATATAACTAACCATTATGCTCTAATCTAGTTCAGAAAGCAAGAACTCTATGAACTGTTGCTGTGAGTAAGAGATAAATATATCAGCTTATTCTAATTTATTTTAAAAGGCCTTTACTGGGATAATTTGAAAACAATCCCTCAAACTCTAAGCTGTATTGAATTCAAGTTACATCCACTGCCATTTCATTTAATAGATAGCCAGAAGAATAAAGATGTTAACACTAGAATATTTTTATAAACAATTATTAAATGAACTAACTTCTTAATAATTAAAAAAATGGCATGATAATATGATACTTCACATTTATACACTATTATCAAAAGGTATAGGTTCATAAAAATATTAATTAACCAGTTGATTTTTATTTCTTAAATTAATTAACTTTTGTTTTCATTATGTTATTTCTTCAAATAACAAAAGTTGGAAAATAGCTTTTCAGTCAGAGATAAGTGAATTTTAAATTAGCTTACCCCTTTTGTATATAATTGGGGGGAGGGGGTGATATAAAACAAAGAAAGAAAAAACATGTCAAATTTTATAAAATTAAGTTGCTTAAAAAAAACTTTATAATTGTGAAAGAAAAAGTAAAAAAATCATGAATAAAAAAAAAATATGTTCAATTAAAAAAAACTACATTATTAATTAATACCAATTGCTACTTAATTTTAAAAACATCTTTTTAAATTTAATGTACAGGGCCAAAAAAATAAAATATCTTATACCATGGTTTTAATTTTCTTTGGAGTCATTTTTTGCATTTGTAATTTACAGGTTTTCCAGGTAGATGTTCTTGAAAGCTTCTTAATTTCAGGTTAATGGTGTACAGTTTATTTTCCTTTTCTTCATTTTGTAATAGGATATTTCAGACTAACAATCGGCAAGAATTTATTTATTTATTTGCCAATAAATTTTCCAGGTCATGCTAATAAATAGAGACACTCATGTTGTTGGTTGGAGAGTGCTTCAGGGACATTTTCTTCTCTTATATTTTATTCTATTAATGCAGGTTACATGAAGGAAGATGATCTTTAGCTTTTAGCTAGACATAGGTTTTCATTGTAGAAATTTTAAACATTTGAGTTTTTGCATCTGATTTCTTATTTAGCAGCTAAGTCAGGAATGATTGCTCTCCTCAACAGCTTGGTTAGAATTTCTATTACTGTCTTTTTCAGCAGCTTGATTAGAATTTTTTCTACTGTCTTCTTTAGCAACTGGCTGAGTCAGGAATGACTGGTCTCTTCAATAGCTTTGTTGAGAATGATTGTTTCTTTCAAGGCATCTAGGCCTTTCTTCACCCACACCCCTAATTCTGGAAAAATCATGTCCCCAACCAATCACAATCTTGCCTCCAACCTGATAAACTTTAATAATAACCAATTACATCAATTTTGACAAAAGCAATTGTTCAGTTATTTCCTTCCTTCAACACATATTGGAAAACAAGTCAAAAACCCAAATTAGAATCATAGTTTTTGACAATTCTTTTTAATTAAAAATTTTTTTTTTTGCCAAAGAAAAACAAGATAATCAGTTAATTACACTGATTTGATAAACACTGTTTGATGTATTGAAGAGAGATAAAGAGTAAAGAAAAATAACAATTCTAATCAATTTTAACAAAAATGTTAAAATCTTATTTTTTTTCTTTTTGTTGTCTTTGGTCTGGATCACAGACCTAACTTACCGAAAAATAATACAAACACCAGAGTTACAATTAATGTAATCTTTATTATATCTACAAATATATATAATACAAGAGAATGTATACAATATTGAATATTATAGATTAACGTAAACTCGGGTTCTGCCTACCGTTTTTAGATACACCTGATAGCTTGCCTCATGGGTAGGGAGTAGGACTCTTCTGGCTGTACAAGACAGCTTGCCTTGAGCCAATGTCGCTTCCCTGTGGGACTTGCCTAGCTGCTTAGACAAATAGCGTATTGCTATCGTGGAAATGCTGACTGCTGTTCAGGTTAGCAGAGCTTCCCTGGGAGAACACACACTGACTTTGTGGGTTAGACAGACATTCTCCCCCAATTCTCCCAAAAGGCTGACTATTTATAGACAGATCCCTGACCTTATTGAAAACATTTGTATTCAGTGATCATCACTGCTTATTGGCCTGTATTAATCATTGGCTATGTGTTTAGCTGTACATCAGCCTATTGGCCAGCAGCAAACAATGCTTAATCCGATCAGATAAAAAGGAATCTGGAATAGTCCACTTCTGAGAGAAGGGAGGACTATAACATCCCTCTCTCTGGCTAAAAATTAGCCCTAGAGAACAGTCATGCAGGTGTGTTGGAGGATGACTAATCTGCTTCGGTGCTTCTTCTGGTCTGTTGCCATCTTGATTTGTTGTGCCTCCTTGCTTGCACTGATTGTCCCTGGAGATTCATTCATTGTGGCTGCATCAATGGCGATGATGTTGACATCCATCTGCTGTTTCAACTGGGCTGTGGAGTTTTTTGTTGAAATATGATTGCTTTATTTTTCTCTGATATAATGTGAGAAAAATATTTATTTCGTATTTATTGCGAGTAACCACTCAATATTGTTATTTTTGACAGACTTTTTACTCCGCTAGGATGAGCTTTTGTCTTTTCTAGAATGACCGTTTTTGATTGGTTTATAAACTGCCAATAGCATTTGCGATCACTTTATTTTTTTTATTCTCCCAGAAATAAGTGATTTTAACAATCACTATTTAGTAAATAGAACAAATGTATACTTGCGTATTCGCGTATTTTACTTTTTGTTTTCCCAAAAATAAATGATTTTAATAATCACTGTTTAGTAAACACAACTTATTTTACTTTTTATTTTCCCAGAAATAGGTGATTTTAATAATCACTGTTTAGTAAATACATTTTTGTGTATTTGACTTGGGCAACTTAAGTGTGATTTAATAATCACCGATTCGTAAACTTAAATGAGTGTCTATATAAGTGTGCACTCACGTATTTAGACTCCCATTTTTTTTCTTTTTCCAGCCATGGGGAAAAAATCTTTTGTCTGATTAACTGCACCAAAAATCTGTTGATTTGGGCAGTATTTACGCTCCCTTTTTTTTTTACAATCATGGGGAAAGCTCCTACTTTTCCCCAGCCATGGGGAAATTCTTTTGTCTGACTAAGCCAAAACATCTGTTGATTTGGGCAGTGTTTATGCTCCCACTTTTTTTTTCCAGCCATGGGGGAAAAAATCTTTTGTCCAACTGCGCCAAAACTGTTGTGTTTTGTCTGGATCACAGACCCAACTTGCAGAAAAATAATAAACTCTAGAGTTATAATTAATATAATCTTTATTATATCTACATATATATATATAATACAAGAGAATATATACAATATTGAATATTATAGATTAACGTAAACTCTGGGTTCTGCCTACCGCTTCCAGATACACCTGATAGCTTGCCTCATGGGTAGAGGGTATGACTCTTCTGGCTGTACAAGACATTTTGCCTTGAGCCAACAGTAGTCTTTGCAGCGTCCGGTCCCTGTGGGACTTACCTAGCTACATAGACAAGTAGCTTATTGCTATCATGAGAATGCTTACTGCTGTTCAGGTTAGTCGAGTTTTTCTGGGAGAACGTGCATTGTCTTTGTAGGTTAGACAGACGTTCTATCCCGATTCTCACAAAAGGCTGACTATTTATAGCCAGATCCCTGACCTTATTGAAAACATTCAGATTCAGCGATCATCACTGCTTATTGGCCTGTATTAATCATTGGTTATGTGTTTAGCTGTACATCAGCCTATTGGCCAGCAGCAAACAATGCTTAATCCGATCAGATAAAAAGGAATCTGGAATAGTTCACTTCTGAGAGAAGAGAGGACTACAACCCTTTTAAAACTATTTATCTCTCTTATAAGTTAAAATTAAAATTTATGAATATTTAGGGAAAAGAAAATTTGTTTCATGTAGTATTTTTTAACATTAAAATAAAAAATGATAGATAAATTAATAAAGAAAGAGAACCACTAAGCATCACATGATCTTTCCTATACTAGCACATTAATTGTTGATAAACAGAGCAAAACTCTCCATACAGTATTGCCACCTGTGCTAAACAGAGTAATCAATGGATGCCAGAAGGCTTGTGCATTAGATAGGGATTTTATGCACAAGCCTTCTGGCATCCATTGATTACTCTGTTTAGCACAGGTGGCAATACTGTATGGAGAGTTTTGCTCTGTTTATAAAGAAAGAGAATAAAAAAAATTGTTTACTTTATACTTTTCTCTATCTTTTATAACCCTTTGTAATTCAATTGTTACTAATTTTCTTCTTTTTGAGCCAATTTAATATCTGGTAAAATGAAAATACAGAATAGATAATTTTTTTTAATAATAATATTTAGCTTTACTACTGCCTAGCATGCTTTCAATACTTTTTTTTTCATATCATATCCATGGCAATATCACACCACTATATACCATGAATATGATATAGTAAAAATATATTGAAAGCATGCTAGGCAGTAATAAAGCTAAATATTATTTTTAAAAAATGATCTTTTTTGTGTGTATTTTCATTTTACCAGATTTTTTAACCATTTATAACTTATAACACATTTTAAATATTAAACTTATGTTTAACATATCTGTAAGTTCTCATATTATCATGTGATGAGAAAAAAAAATTAAATAATTATCCCTTATTCTTAAAAAACATATGGGAAGATTAAATACTATTTCCCCATGCACCTAACTAATTCTAACTTTAAGGAGTATGTAATATTATTATTGCTACATTGTCCATTTATTTAAAATATGGGAATGTAGTTACATGGCTACAAAATTTTCTGAAATTCCTATAATGTAATATTAATACTTGAATGGAATTTGAAGTTTTTTCACATAGTGGAGAATTTTCAAACAAGTCTAGGAATATTTAGGTAGCTGGCCTATCGTTAGATAAGTGCTTATTCTCAACTAAAAACAAGAAAATCTCAAAATTCATCACAAAATGATAATTGAGTAATCACATGAACATGATTTTCTCCTTCATTAATTCTCTATGAGAAATATTAGAGAGTTTTTGCCCTACTGTTTTACCAGTAAATACATATGTTCTTTTTAACATGGAAAATTTGTTTTTGTTGCATATAAGATCTCTTTAAGGAAGAGGGAGCATGATTAAAATTCATGCATTCACTTTGAAGTGACAGCAAAAGTGAGAATAAAATAATAGCTTTAGCATATAACATGGAAATAAGGGACAATATCTAATATCTAATAATAATCTTTATATTCATAGCTTTTAATCTAGCTTATCAAGGATAATACAAAAATGAGCCATATTGATTTATTTTAACATTAACCATGTATATTGTGCAAGTATCTATCAAGATGAACAATTAATCATTAGATTATAATTTATTGAATAGTTGAAAGTGACAGATTTATCTTTAAACAATTGTTTATAAACTTATTTCAAGACTAAGTTTTTGTATGATTAAGATATTTATATATTTTTACATTTTTTAAATATAATATTAAAAAAAAGTTAATTCCAAATGTAAATTGATTTGTGCATTGACATATTTAATGCTGGTAATAGTTTCATGATTTTTAAAATTTTCATATTTCTTTTGTTTACATTTTTTTCAATTATGCATTTCTCAGATTATTCATAAACTTGATCAACTCTTATAATCCTTGCCGGTTTTTTTATAGATATTGTCCTTTTATTATGTAAATATTTTATATTTTATTTCATATTTTATTGAATTTTATCAGAAAAAATTGATCAAACAATAGTTGCTTCTAATTTTTGATTGATTTTTTTGACAACTTTCACTGTTTATAATACTGATCAAGATGTTAGCAATTTCAATTATAATAACAAAATCAATTTTTATTTGATCTAATCTATTTTAATAGTTCTATTAATTTTTGCAAATTATAAAAAGAAGCACAAATATTTATGTAATTAAAAATACCACAATAAGTTATCTTTCTATAAATATGTATATTTTATTCATAATGAAATTTAATAAATTAAATATGTTAGCAATTTCAATTATAATAACAAAATCAATTTTTATTTGATCTAATCTATTTTAATAGTTCTATTAATTTTTGCAAATTATAAAAAGAAGCACAAATATTTATGTAATTAAAAATACCACAATAAGTTATCTTTCTATAAATATGTATATTTTATTCATAATGAAATTTAATAAATTAAACAATAAATTTATCTGAAACACACAAATTACAATGTCATGTTAAAATAACCAGCTAATCAGCCTCATAGTACAATTGTTTTTTTTTTTTTTAAATTAATACTATTCATTATTTGTCCATGAGCATCTGCTAGTATTACAATTTAGTATACAAAGCTCTTAGAAATATTATAAAACTGATCAATTAAACTTTCAAACATGAATTAATCATGACCAGTGTTTAAATATTAAATATTTTAATGTCACAATAAGTTAATCTAAAACAAAGTTACAACAATTTCAAATAATAATGCATTAATCAGAAATTAATATTTATTAATAATATAAATTAAATTTCTACAATGCTAAATTGGCAATAAAATACTCCTAATTAAATTTCAAACAAATTGACCAATAAATACATCACTTACAAATTACTATGCTAAAACAAATTATGCAATCAACTTTTGCAATACAAGTAACCTGAATCAGCAGCATTCATTAGCTATCTATGAAACACTTTCTTAATTAATATCATACTGTATACCAATTAGATATTAAAACACATAGTAATCATGGCACAATCTTTATATCTTAAACATTTTAATGTTATAATAAATTAGCCTAATGCTGACTTACAAACAACTATAAATAATAATGCCTTAATCATAATTTATAATTCATTACATTATAATCCAAATGTATATTATGCCTTGCCATTTACTGTCAGAATTACTGTACAAATAAAAAATGGATCCATTTCTATTTAGTATAAAAGTAGCAAATGTAACAGTTGAAAGATGCCAACAAAGTCTATTTTATATGGCTAATGATTTAACTTTATAAGTTAGAATATATCACTCATTTTAACATTCTTGTGAATGAATAACTGAATATCATATTTGTAAATGTCAAAATACAGTGCTAATAGGTAATCATTAGAATAAATTTTTCCAAGAATTGACTAACCCAATGCTCTGCCATCAATTGTAAAATTATTGTATTAATAAAATATGAATAAATCCCACTTTTTACAAAGATAGCAAATATGATAACTGCTTTTAATAAGGGTGAATGTTTAATTGGACTCATATGTAAATAAAAACTATTTTAATGTGATTAATAATTTAATCTGCAAGATAGATCTAATTATCACTCATTTAACATTTCTGTAAATGAATAACCAATTTCATATTTGTAAATATTAATACAGTACCAGTATGTAAGCAGTGGAGTGGTGAATGTTTGAAGTGTTGGCTATATCAATACCTTACCATTTCTATTTATGATCCCAGTTCTTAAAAGTTAGCAAATATGGCAACTGATATTAATAAAGATGAATGTCCAATTTCTCTTAAATATAAATAAAGCTTTATAAGAAGTGAAATAATAAATGAAAATTGAATCTTGCACTGATTTAACCAGTACTTAGAAAATTTATTATTAAACCATTAAAACAGCACATGATCACTTTTTCTTTATGCGTACACAAGCTGTTAAAACAGTAGCAAAAATTTCTCCACATACTGTCATCTAGTGCAAGTTCTGATAAACAATAGATGGTAAAAAGTTGTGTACCACAATCCCTATCTAGTACATTCCTATCCAATATCCTCAGAATAGTTTATAACATGAATTTCATCAGTGAAGAGACCTGGCTGGAAGCAGTCTATCTGGATCTTTGGATCTAATGCACTATCTCTCCAATATTCAACTTTTATCTTTTTGCTTATATATAAGATTATATGTTTTCAATCTGAGCTGATAGATTTAAAATTAAATAAAAAGTTAAAAGGTGGATTCTGGAGAGGTGATATCTTAAATCAACAGTGCACTGTTTCAAAATCCAAGACCTTCACTTACGACAGCCATAAGTTAGAATCTATTCTGGGAATATTGGATAGGAAAGCACCAGATATTTTGACTGTGATGTACAATCTTTTAACATCTATTGTTTATTAGAGCTTATACTAGTTGATATTATTATGTGAAAAAAATTTTGTCACTGTTTTAACAGCTCGTATAAGTATGAAGAAAAGATCTTGTTATGTTTTAGTTGATTTAGTATCAATACTAGTTAAATGATAAAGGTGACTATGGTTATTAAAAAAACAAAGTCACCAAAATATATAGATAATGAATTGGTTTCAAATCTGAATAATTATATAGGCAAATTAGCTTGGATCCCAAATATTAGTGTGTTTTCATTGTAGGCTGATAATCTTCTAGTAAAAAATGAGTGCTGGAGAAGTGAAGTATTAAATTCAAGGATCATGGGGTATGCTTCTATATCCAAGACTCTTCATTGATGAAAGTCATAATCTAGAAACTAGTCTGGGGATATTGGATGGAAAAGCAGTGGATAGAAATTATGATGTGCAATGTATTAGCATTTATTGATTACGAGAGCTCGCACTAAGTGGTTGCTATATTTAGAATAATGTAAATAATGTGCTATATTTAGAATAAATAAATAAACTAAAAAGACAAGTTGTATATGTTTTAATTAAGTAAAAATATTCTGATAAGCATTTTCATTGTTGAAAATATTTGTACTAAAACAATAGATCAGGATGGGGTAGAGATTAATTAAAATAGTAATTAGTGTAAATAGTGTTTTAGAACTCTCCGTGACCAGAGTAATGCTACCTGGGATTGGATTGAAAAATGATAAAAATCTTATCTATAAGAAGAATCGAGGTTATCTCACACACACTTGTATTGATGGAATGATCATGTTTAACTTAAGGAAACTGCAAGGCTGAGTATTTAAGAGGACTATGGAACTCCACTACTGAAAGTTCAAAAGTTGAACTAGGGACTTGTGTAGGCCACATTGGTTTTATTATGAAGTTGTATATCTCTATGGCCACATATTGTAAATGATTTTTTTTAATACTAATCTATGTAAATGTTATTATTTATTAAGTTGTTACACATCAAGTGTTGTTAATTTTACTTTGCTTTTTGTTATCTTATTGGCAATAAGCAAGTTATTTTTGTTTGTCTGACCTCTTTATTATGACTGCAGCATTCCTGGTGGCTGAACAAAGCAGTGGCACTATTTTGTGAAGAAAATTCTGTTACTGTTAAAATTTATTATTCCAGTAATTACATGTTATTAATGTTGTATTAGTTGATATTTACAATATTTGATTATATATTTATGAGTGATAAAATGAGTAGTAGCTGACTTTGCATTGTGGAATTAAATTATTAGCAATATTAAAGTAGACTCTGTTTATATTTGAATCCAATTAGATATTTACTCATATTAATGTCAGTTGTTCAATTTGCTATAGTTATAAGAACTAGAATTGTAAACAAAAAGATTATTTTTTTATTTGCACAGTAATTCTGACAATAGATGGCACTAATACTTGAATATATTATACAAAAAAATGCATTAAACCATTTAATGATTTTTTGTTGTTGTTAATATGTTTTTGTAATTTTATCTTTACATTTTTTTTAAAAACATTTTTTATTTAATTAAAATTATAGTTGGAGTTGGATGGTAATGAAATTGAAATTCCTGAATTAGAAGGCATTGTAGTTTTAAATATTCCTAGTTGGGGTGCTGGAGTAATTCCATGGATCATGGGAACTGGTAAAACAGTAGCACCTCCTCAAAGGTATGCTCTTTTATGTTATAGATATATAAATATATAGTAAGCAATTCATCATAGAAGTTCAGACATAATAATTCAATATTTTCTAATAGTCATACAAAATTATGAAATGATATTTCACATTTTTATTAGTATGACTAAGGGGAGCTTGAAAGTCTGGGTTCATATCCCTTCTAATTACATTTAGTTTGAATTGTAATTTATTTTAAGAATCATTTTTTATTCTTGCTTATACATATTAAAAAAACTACATAATATATTAATAAATTAATATAAGATGTGAAAATAAAATCAAAGAAAAAATATGACTCAATAATTTCTATACAAGTAAGCCTAATTATCATACACATCCTTTTCAATTTATGATTTTTTTTAAAAAAAGACTTAATATGTTATATCTTTTTAAAATATTAATTTTAATTATTAAATCTTACGGAATATTTTAGAAATAAGTATAAATAAAAAATAAAATTTACTAAATAAATCGAACTGCATTTTAAACAGTAAAGTAAAAAAGGAAAAAATTAATCAGAAAATGTTTATTTATTATGCTACATTTCTATAAAAATACATAATTTACATTTAATAAAGCAGGAAGAAAAAGAGTAATCAATCAATTATACATATATTTTTAATGTACACAAATAAAATTTCACTTTAAATAGTTTTATATTTTAAAAAATAAGTTTAATATACAGGACAAATTGTCAATATATATTCAATACTATAGGTATTAAAATTAACATTTCTTATCTAATATTTGTTTGAGTTTCAGAAACAAATAATGATTTAAAAATCTAGATTTATCCAAGTACAAGAGGTATTTATGGTCACTCAATCCAGTAAGATTAAGAAACCAAAAGTGCCACATTAACAGCATAATATCATTAATAAAGTTTAATGAAGTCTTGATAAATTAAATATTTAAGTCAAAAATTGTTTTTAAGTTTAATTAATGATTTGGTTTTTTAATATCAGAATTTAATTTAGAAACTATTTACAAAAGATAATTCTAATATTTCTTTTCTGAAATAAATACTTTTGCAACAGAATTGAATATTATGCGAGTTGATCATATTAATCAAGTGTGGAAATAAGTTTGAAATAGAGCAAAAAAAAAAAACTTTTTTTATCATATCAAAAGAATGGAAAAAAATTAATGACTTTCTGATTTAAAGATTGGTAAAAAAAAAAAAAAAATTATTATATTTATATGATTATTAATTTGTAATTAAAAAATTGTTTGTAATTATCATCTTTATTAGTTATATACTCCAAAATGAAACTTTTGTTTACACACCTTTCTCTGTCTTATATGTTCTTGCTGTGATCTTCAAACACTTATTTAATCCCTTTTTTATTTCTTCTATCATTTTTCATCTTATCTTTTTCATATTCTTTTTTTTTTTAAAAAAAGGTAAAAGGTCTATATTGTATCTAAGGTTTACATTTTTGGGTAATAAGTAGGTGAAATTTTTTTAACAAAGCATAAAAAAAAACAAAGGAGAAATTGTTCAGTTCCATTATAGAATCTTTTTGGTAATGTTCTAATGTAGGTCTAAGTCCTTTGAAATAATATCTTTAATAGATATTTTTATCATCTTAAGGGGGACTGTGGTGAGTGAAGCTCCATCTTTGGTTTCATGGACTTATTTGTAGATGCTATAGGTTTCGGGTCACTTTGACCATTGTTGATTTCTTTTGGTATTATATCTTTACTAGACCGGGATTTTCTCCTTTTCTGCATCAGTGGGGTCCAAGTTGTCTGATTCAGTTAGGTCTGGTGATAAATTTTCTAATGATCTTCTTCCAATATGAGAATGATCTCCTTCAAGTTCTGATCTTAATTTCCTACGATTCTTGCATTTAATAATTTGTTGGGTTGTATTCCTTGTAGGGGAGGCAATTCATCATGTTCAATGGTTCCTATATCTGTAGGAGTCATGTTTATGATGGTAGCCGAGGATGAACTATCTTCACTATCTCTGGAGGTGAAATGTCCATTGGGAAAATGGAGACTCTAGAAATCTCGGGTGAATTATCCATTGAGACCCTTGAGGTTTTAATAACTCCTAATTGCATCCTGGGGTCTTCTATATTTCCAATTGTTATCAATCCCCATGTAGGTGAGTTATTACTACCTATTGGAACTGATCCAGGAATGCCACATGTATGATATCTATTTTTCCTTCCTTGATGGATATTACATATTCTTGCCAGACAGTCATGCACTAGGTGGCTCCTGAGTTTACAAAAGTAACATTGGGGAGGGCAGGTGGACTCCTCTGAATGCGACTATTAACCAAGCAATATCTGTATGAAATAATGTTGGGATATTAGTTGGGGTAATGTCTTTCTTCAGGGTGATTTTAAATAATGCAGTGATAGTAAGTATAGGTATTCCAATTCTTCTATCATAAGTGTATCTAAAATTTGATATTGTTCCGTATTTTTTAAGCAATTTCTGGAGTTCTGCTTCATGAAAATTTATATAGCAATTGCGTATCTGGCCTAATAGGGTTACAGGTCAATCTATATCTACCCACCAGCGAATCTTATCCTTAAGTAATGTTATGTGTTTTTTAAACAATGCCTTTTGGATGACTATGTAAAATTCTAGAATAATATCTATTGTTGGGGTGTGAATAGTTCTCCAGAGTTTTTTTTTATTCAATTTCTTCATAGAAATCTTCCACTGAGAATCGATATAACCAACATTATTCATCAGGGATGATTAATATCAGCGATTTTTCATTATAGTAGCAGTGGGATTGTTGAATTAAAGTTTTTAATTATCTGTTGAATATTATCTTTGTCTAATTGATTGTTATTTTGCGAGATCATGGTTTTGTGAGTTCTTATAGTCTTTATCTAGAAGATCAATAATACCATTATTGTCCATTTGGGGGGAGGCTGCTATAAATGAGAGGTTGTTCTTCACCTCTTTTTACTGCCTTAGCATAACTTATTTTATCCAAGGATCCATTTTCTTTTGTATATGTTTTTGAGATCTCCTTTTTTTTGTGGTTTTGATACTCCCCCCCCCCCCTGTTTTTCCTTTGGTTTTTAGTTTTGGAGGTGTATTTTGTAGGTTTGAGTTTATCATCTGGTGTACAAATCATCTGTTGAAAGCCTTCCTTAGGCATCTCAGTGCTATTTTTAGAGTCGTCTAGTATTTTGTTATCTTGTGTCTAAGTTATTATTGATAATTGCATCGCTTTCTTTTCTTTGCTTCAAAATCTTTTTAGACTTAATTTTAGATTCAAAATTCTCTTAGGGTGTATGGTTTAATTGTTGGGAGTCTTTCTTATGTGTATTGGAGCTTTTTTAAAAACATTTTTTATAATTTTTCTATCTTTACATTTATGCTCAATCCAATTTCTGTTTTATAATTTCCTCAATAAACATTTTTTTCTTCATTACTACAATGTTTTTTATTTTCAATTTATATGTCAAGAATCTGTATGCTTTTTTTTTTCTTCTTTTTCGCTTATCAACTTCATATAAAATAAAACTTGAAGTAAAATATTAATATCATCTGTGATATTAATATTATATGGATTTTTGACAATGCAATAAGAAAGATAAAGTTATAATATTGAAGTAAAATATGTAACAAGTTTTTTTTTTTAATTTTGACTTAAATGGACCATAAAATAATATTATTCTTTACCCATGGCAAATCTTACTTTGATATATCATTTGGAATTTCTATCATCAGATAAACAATTTCCTAAATATTTTAAAGCATTAATCTGTTGTGTAGCTGCCTCTTTGCTTTACATTATTAATTTTTTGTCTTTTTTGAATTCATATTTCCATTTTTTCCACCAAATTTTCTGTAGTTTTTATCAACTTTTTTTAAAATTCTGTTAAACTCCTTTCTATTTCAAAATATAATTTCATATCATCTAAAAAACTGATATAATGAACCTTTCTATTCTAATTCTCCAATATTCTATGCAATGAATTTTCCTATCTCCACAGAAATCTCAGTTTTTATCTAAAGTATCATTCATTTATCAATTAGTAAAATAAAAGGCAACACATTGTCTTATATCTGCTTTTTATCTGCCTATTCTAGAAGACAATTAATTCTTAACTATATTTCATCAAATCATTATTAACTCTTTTTCAAAAAGAAAAATGTCTATTCTTTTTGAAAAAGAGTTAATAATGATTTGATGAAATATAGTTAAGAATTGACAAGGAAATATAGTAAAGAACTAAAGTTGCAAAAAAAAAAATTACATTTCTGTATTGGGAAAAAATTTATTTCTGCAGTAAGAAGAAAAGTGGAAGTATTATTGAGAAGAGAGGTATCATTAAATGTGTGTATTATATATATATTGTAACGAGACAGCGTTATAGGGGATTACAGTTACAATATATATATATATATGTAAATAGAGCCAGTAAATGCACACACTTTTAAGTAATAAAGATTTAGTAGAGATATAAATGAGAGGAAATGTATATAGCGTTCAGAGTAATTAAAGCAAACCATATTAACTAAATAAAATAATTACAGATGCATTGTTTTAACAGATCGAATTATCAAAAGAATTAATAGCCAAATGAATCCGTTTTGCACACATGGAAAAAAATGTATTAATACTCCAGAAAAGAAGAGACGAGAGTGGGACTTTAAATGTGGGAGTATAAAAGAGCAGAAAAATAACTTTCAACGTCTTTTCTCCTGTGGCAATTCCTAAGTGCTGCTACTTTTCGAACTATGATCCCAAGTTCTCAGCGCCTGTAGATGAATCTGGCCGACTAATGTAGAAACAGATCTCCCAGGTCTTAATATAATTTTTTTAATACTCTAAGCAGCTTTTCCAAGGGTTTTATTTTTGCCACCCAGTCAAGGTACTGTGTTTTTATTTGTATTACTGTAGACTGAGAGGGGGTATGAATTGTAATGCAATCAGACATATGTTTTATATATATAGATTAACCAATTACTCATAACTGTTGTTTTGTTTGTAAAATACTATGTACCAATAAAGGTATAATATAAATTAGTTGGTTGTTCTTATTTTAAAAATAAGTATTCAGATTTGCAATCGCTCAGCCACAGCTGGGGACACTGCAAATAAGTGTTGCAGTCTCAAAACAACCTGAAATATGTCGATGATAGGGCAGAACAGCTTAGGCGAATTCGACAACAGCAACGCGGCTGAATGGCCATTATATAGAACACAGATCAAAAATTTCTTCACCTTGAATGCGATTGATGATAATAAGAGAAAAATAGCAGCCCTAATGTGTTGTGGCAAGAAAAGAGTAATTGAGGTTATCCATAAAAATTTTGAAGTGCCCTTGCCCAAGAAGGTCAAGTACGAGGAAGTGATCCAGTAGTTCAATGATCAGTTTAGCTCCCATCCCTCTCGCCACATAGCTAGATTAATTCTTCAAAATAGAACAATTTAGCGGCGAGAAAATTAATGAATATAATCTAGCTTTAAAAGAATTGGCTAAGGATTGTGACTACGGTGATTTCATTGATGAAATCTTAATGAATCAGCTACTTTGGGACATGTCTGACAATAGGCTCAGACAACAATTGCTAGTAGAAACGGAGTTAACATACAAAATGCACGACCGGTTGTGTGCAAACCGCATAAAATTCCTTTCACGCAGAAGATTAAAGTTGAAGACAAGTTAAAGTCATTGGCTGATAAAGGAGTGTTGACGCCCATTGAAACATATGATTGGGCAATGCCTTTAATGGTAATAACCAAGCCTAATGGGGAAATTAGATTATGCGGAGATTACCGAATAACAGTGAACAAAATTTTAAGCAGGGGAGCTTATCCTGTCCCAAATATAGGGAAGTTTTGGACAGTCTGCAAAAAAGCTTCCTATTTTGCGAAGCTAGACCTTAATTCCACTTTTCACCAGATTCAGATCACTGAAAAATCAGTGCAAGTCTTGGCTTTAACGACCCATATGGGTCTATTTAGGTTCAACCGATTACCTTTTGGCATATCCACAACCCCAAATATATTCCAGGCTAGAATGGGTCATTCCTATTACGATGGCATACTTATCATGGCGATGTCACAAGCAATGTTGCGCAACAGACTATTCATTGTATGCGATAAACTAAATAAATCTGGGGGTTAAATTAAACGTCCACAAGAGTGTATGGATGTCAAAAGAGTTAATGTTTCTAGGCCATTTACTTTCTGACAAGGGAAGAGACCATTCCCAGAGAAAGTAAAAGCAGTGAAAAATGCAACACCACCTACCAATGTTAAACACTCATAGGCTTTCTTAGGACTCACAAATTTTTTGAGCCTTTTTTGGAAGGTAAATCCCACTTAGCTGAGCTATTATATGAATTATTAAAAAAAGATCAGAAGTGACATTGGTCTAGAATTCACGAAGAAGTGTTGTCGAATAAAAACTTTATTGTCATCGGAGAAAGTATTAGTACCTTACAATAACAGTTTAGAAGTACGCTTAACAACAGACACATCAGAGTAAGGAGTGGGGGTGGTGCTATCTCACCCATGTCACAAGGGGGAACACCCTATTGCTTATGCATCAAGAACTCTTAAAATCAGAGAAAAATTATAGCCAAATTGACAAGGAGACTTTGGTTATAATGTTCAGCCTTAAAAAAATTTCATCAATTTCTGTTCGGAAGGAATTTCCACATAATTGTGGACCACAAGCCACTTCTGGGTATTTTGGGCCAAGATCGTTTAACTCCCGATCATTTGAGCCGTGCATGATGCGCTGGAGGAATATAAAAAAGGCAAAGAGATCATGCACATTAATGTGTTATCAAGAATGCTGGACAAATAAGAACAATTAACGATAGAAGTGGGAATAAATTATATTGACACCCTAAACTCAGAAGTATTGAATAGCAAATGCATAGACAATTGGACAAGCTCTGATCAGGGCTATCAAATACTTATGGGATGGATCAGAAACGAATGGCCACTTTAAAGGTCTCAGTACATTGATTCAGGGTTCTGGGAAAACCGTAATAAATTATCTATATGTAAAGGATGGGTATTAATGGGTGATCAGGTCATGATACCAATGGAAGGTTGACAGCAATTATTGCACTTACTTCATGATGGTCACCCTGTAGTTGTGCGAGCTAAATCACTAGCTTGCAGCTACAACTGGTGGCCAAAAATAACCATTGACATTGAACAAAATATCAAAAAATGTTCGTCATGTCAAACAGAAATGAATATGAGAGCTAAAACATAAATTTGTGGTGGGCAGCAATAAATGCATGGCAAAGAATCTATATAGACCATGCTGGATCAGTGAATGGAAAACTTTTACTCATGGTTATAGATGTATTCTCAAAATGGACAGAGTGCCAAGACTTTAAATGCTGTGTTTGTTTGTCACAGTTTACTGGAAACCATCATATCTGATAACGGAACTGCGCTTATCGCAAGGCAGATAGAAAGCTATTTTCGTGATAATGGCATCAGATACATATATACACCACTGGACTCAAATGGTCTGGCAGAGAAGGCAGTCCAAATAATTAAAAAGGCATTAAAGAAATCAAACAATAGATATTTACAACAAGCAATTGATAACGCAATGCTTTGTCAACACGCAACACCTCAATGGCAACTGGGAAATCACCTGCAGAACTGTTCATGGGCAGGAAACTGCGCATTAAATTAGCCTTATTGCTCCCGGATCCTGTTGAAAATGACAGCAGCAACAAAAATGTTCATAAATGGGGATAAAGTTTGGGTCCGGAACATGTTGCAAAAGAAATGGGTAGAGGGGATAATTATCAAATTGTTATCTCATCAAATAGTAATTGTTCAGCTTCAGAATGGTACTATCTATAGAAGACACGTAAACCATGTTTGTCAGCGAGTTGTAAAAGAGGTACAAACATTTCCTGACATTCCAAGTGGATGAACAGCAAACCACAGAAATGAAACGACAGCAAGCAATGGAGACAGAGGCAATACCGATGAATAGTGAAAATGATTAGTATTGGGCTCAAATCCAGATGAAACACAAAATACTACAGCCAGACCAAAACGGAAAATCTGTAAGACTGTACAAACTAAAAGACTAGGTATAATGCCACTGCGCAATAATCTTTTCTGGAGTAAGGGAAGGTGTTATATATATGTAAATAGAGCCAATAAAAACACACACTTTTAAATAATAAATATTTAGTAGAGATATAAATGGGAGGAAATGCATATAGAGTTCAAAGTCAGTAAAGTGAAATTTAACTAAATAAATTAATTACAGATGCGTTGTTTTAACAGATCGGATTATCAAAAGAATTAATAGCCAAATGAATCTGTTTTGCATTTGCATACAAGGAAAAAAATCTATTAATATACTCCAGAAAAGAAGAGACGAGAGTGGGACTTCAAATGTGGGAGTATAAAAGAGAAGGAAAATAACTCTCGACGTCTTTTCTCCCTCAGCAATTCCTAAGTGCTGCTCCTTTTCAGACTGTGATCCCAGGTTCTTGGCGCTTGTAGGTGAATCTGGCTGACTAGTGTAGAAACAGATCGCCCAGGTCTTAATATAATTTTTTAAACGCCCTACGCAGCTTTCCCGAGGGTTTTATTTTTGCCACCCAGCCAAGGTACTGTGTTTTTATTTGTATTATTGTAGACTGAGATGGGGTTTGAATTGTAATGCAATCAGATGTATGTTTTATATATATATTAACCAATTACTCATAACTGTTGGTTTGTTTGTAAAATACTATGTACCAATAAAAATCTAATGTAAATTAAGCAGGTTGTTCTTATTTTAAAAATAAGTATTCAGATTTGCAATCGCTCAGCCGCAGCTGGGGACACAGCAGTGTGAAATATTTTTACAAAGAGTATATAGTAGTAATAAAAAAATAAGAAAAAGTTATTCCTATAGTTATATTTTGAATTGCCAAGATATGAGGCAAGCAACTAAATCTATGAAAAAAGAAAAATTTCTATATTACGTTGAACTTATTATAGCCATTATAAAAGATGGTGGTGAAGAAAAGAGAAATTATTTGCTAAATGTCTAATTATAAAAATATATCAGATAATTGGAAAATATTGATATTTAAAATGATGAAAAAGAAGATATTAGAAATTACAGGTTTATCAATATTCTATTAGTTCTATTCAAGATTTTTACTAAAATCATTATACTTTATCTAAAAGTAACTTAGGAATCAATCAAAAGAATAATTTAGGTAAAAAGTTTCAATTGTAAAAAAAGTTAAGAGAAATGATTAGTGAGTACAAGTTGCAATTTGTATTAGATTTGTAGATTATGAAAATGCATTTGACTATTAAAACATTTTTGACATATAAAAGCTTTAAAATATCAAGACATAGATCTAGATATCACATTCTGAAGAATAAATTTAGCAAAACACAATAGCAATGATCAATTATATGGTGATATAATCTAATTACTAGATAAACATTGTATATAAATATGGTAGGGAAATTCCCTATTGCCAAAACTTATTACACCAGTTTTACAGAAATATTTTGAAAATTAAAATCAAAACCTAAGGGAATAAAAACAAATATAGATTAGTTAAATTATTTATGTTTTATAAATGATATGGTTATTTTTGCAAATAATTCTTCAGAATTTAAAGAAATGTTATAAGAGCTATTATATCATCATTTTCAATCATTATCAGTCTACTGCAGGATGAAGGTCTCATAGAGTTCAATCCATCTTCTCCAATCTCTAGCCTATCTTCTCCACATCACCACAACGTACTTTCTTATTTCATTCCTCTCACATGTGATCTCTTTTTAGGTCTTTAACAATTTCTTGGAATCCCGTTTAAGATTTCAACTGTCTATCTATTGTCATCTTTTCTGGCAATATGTCCAGTCCAACTTCATTTCAGTCTCAATTCTTTCAATGATGTCAGTAACATCTATTTGTTCTCTTAACCATGTATTTTGTTTTCAGTCTCTTCTTGATATTCTTAACATGCCTCTCTTCATACTTCTTTGAGTGATCTGAAGTTTCTGTATTGCTCTTCTGTTAAGTATCCAAGTCTCAGATCAAGAATTGATAAAACACATATATTAAAAAATCTTCCTTTTCAAACATGTAGGCATATTTCCTTTTAATATTAAATTATTTCTACCAAAAGCATCCCAACCAAGTTTAATTCTATAATTAATTTCATCCATTGTGTTTCCATATATAGTAATAATCTGACTTAGGTATTAGTAGTTGTTACTTCTAACTCATTATTATCAATCTTTATTTTCATCTTTTGAGAAAATCTATTGAACATTAATCTTTTTGACATTTATCTTTAGCCCTATTTTCTTACTTTCATCTGATAACTCTTACAATATTTCCTGAAACTCTAAAGAATTATTTGCAAAAATGAGTACATACATCATCTGCAAAATCTAAATGACTTAAATCTTCATTTACTCTTATTCCTTTAGCTTCCCATTTTAATCCACAAAATACTTTTTCCAGCACTGCTGTAAAAAGTTTTGTACATATGGAGTCACCCTTTTGTATATCCTTCTCAATATTAATCTTCCTAGTATAATTATGTAATCTAATTGTTGTTGTTGCATTTTTACAAATATTCTTCAGAATATGACAATATCCTGGATCTATAAATTGATCCAATGCTTTAATCATTGAAGAAATGCTTATAGAATCAAATGACTTTTCATATTCTACAAATCCAAAGCTTAATGGCAAATCATATTCATTGGTCCTTTCTATAACTTCTCTCAATACTTGGATATGATCTACTGTACTTAAACCATTTTTAAATCAAGCTTGTTCTTTTGGTTGGTTGAAATCTAAAGTTCGCTGTAGACAATTTGTAATTATTCGTTAATTGACAATTTGTAATTATCTTGGTAAAAATTTTATATCAAACTGATTAAAGACTAATATAATAGTTCTGTAATTTCTAATATCTTCTTTATCATCTTTTTTAAATATTAATATTAATACTGCATTCTTCTAATCATCTGCTACATCTTTATCATTTAGACATTTGGCATATAACTTTGCCAAAAAATTTTCCATTTCTTTGCCTTCTTTTTTTAAGATATTGATTATAATTCCATCATTACCTGGAACTTTTTTCTTTCTTTATAAATTTACTTGCTTATCTCGCTTTTTCATTTAAAATTCTGGACAATAGGATTAGATGTTCATGCTAAAAAGACTAAAGTTATGTTCATTGATTTTTCAAAAAGGAAAAAAAAAAGATTGAGGGTAATGAATTAGAAAAATTTAATTGTAAATATCTTGATTAGACTATTAGGATAAATGAAATACTAGAATGAAATTAATCATAGAATTAAACTTGAATAGTATAGTTCAACTTGGTTAGGGTGCATTTAATAAAAATAACTTTGTATTAAAAAGAAACGCATCTATATGGATGAAAAAGAAGTTTTATTTATTTACAGACCTGAAAGTTATTTGAATGTAAAGTACTTAATGTACAGTTAAGTCAGATGGAAGTTTAGAGTAACTAGATAATAGGGTACTATGTTCTAGATAACACAATAAACATTTATAGTAGTTTGCTACTGATTGTCATTCTCTTTATATAATTTATTCTTGCATTTCAAATCTGGAGCTTTATCATAACATAATAAAAGCCATTTATATCATTAAGAAGCAAAACAGAATAACAGCGAATTTGGAAAAAAGGGATTGAAAGCAAAATATGGCTAAGCAAACAAACAAATATCATTAATATTATTGAAAGAATTAAGATGTTACTATGGAGTTGGACTTGATATATTATTAAGGAGATAATAATGAATGGACAACTGTAATTCTAAATTATATCACAAGGAATTATAAAAAGCCTACAATATCAAAGAAGGATAAGAAAGTTTGTGATTCTAATATGGAGAGAGAACCTAAGTCAGGAAATCTGAATTAAAATTTAAAAATATTTTCATTATTCTATGGATTTTAATTGTTGAAAATGATATATATATATAATGATAAAATATTATAATGCTGATAAATATGTAATATTTGAAGAAATAAACTTGTGAAAGGTTAGGTATTATATAAATTGTCCCTCAGTATCAAAATCTCTTACACTCAGATGGAAAGTGAACCATTATCTTGCCATCAAAGATCTTATATGGATATGTAGATTAGATAGTAATAACAAACGAGTGAATTTGAAATTGACTGAGATATTACTATAACTTCATTTGAATCAGCTCATATTTAAATTTACAACCTATAGTTAATTTCTGATCACTTTAATATTATTGCAAATAAATTATCAAATATTATTATTGCTTAATTTACATCTCTATGGGAAGATCTTAGATTGAAAAATGAAAGTAGATGTATTTTTTATTGCAGTACAGTGGATTTTGATCTTAGGGAGTGATGCATTTATATAGCTAACAATTTGGAAAATTATGTCTGTAAGTATAACTTATTTACTACCAGTGTGATATGTGGTAGCTTATTTATGAGAGTGTTTAAATGAGTAGAAATTAACTCTACTTTGAAATTTGAATATAAAATAATTAAGGAATATCTTTGTCAATTTGGAAATAGGTTGGTGTTAACATTGTCTAGTCTATATGTCTAAAAAAAATCTTAGATAGCATGCTGTGGCAGATTTAATACTAGGAACAGTGCATTTATAATAGCTAACACTTTATAGAGATTTATTTCATCAAACATACACACACACATATATATATATCAGATTCACTCTAATACAAATATTTTAAATTCATGGAAAATATATTTGTAAACTTATTACCATAATTATTTTTCTGAGCTAATTATAAGTTGTTTTCTAATGAAATCTTACATTATTCAAAATTGCATTACTCAAGGTATTTTGTGTGTTTGTATATGTGTTTATATGCTTATTTTACACAGATACAAATTAAAGCTTGATAAAGAATATTATTTTATTATTAAAATCCATGTTATAATATTTTCTAGCTAAAAATAAACACTAAATGTTTGCCTACTTTCCAGATATAGAACTTTGTTATTTGAATATTTATTATTTGATTCCTTGTAGATTTATTACTAAGTAATTGAGGTACCAAATAGAAAAATTTCTCTGTATTTTATGATAAATAATTAGGAGGCTACATTTTTACAAAATCTCACTAAAAAGATGCTGTGGTTTTAATAATACCTTTTTTAAAAGAAAGAGGTAAAATGTTATATTAATAATACAATATTATTATTATCATCATCATCATTTTCAAATATTATCATCCCATTGCAGGATGAAGTTCTCTTCAAGTTTAATCCAATTCTTTTATTTCATAGCTTCTCTACATTACTCCAGCAAACATTTTTATAGCATTTAGAAGTAAGCATTTTTGTTATTAAATTTTTGCCACCAAAAATTTTACACATCTTACACAAGCAAAAAAATTTTCCAAGATTTTTTTTATATTTGTTTTAAGAAGTCATTTATTTAAATTACAAAAATAACGATGTTATTTGAATATCTAAAGAAAAGATTTTAAAATTATTTAAAAAAATGTTTTTTATTAAATTATAAAGTGAAATCAGATGCTATTAGAGCAAAGACTTTAAAAAAAAGAAATTGGATTCTCATTATTTCATGATTAAGGAGGAAGAGATAAATAATTATCTAATTGGCCAATTAAATGAAAATGTGTGTTCTGTCTGATGTTTTGATGCTCCAACCATATAATTAAACTTTTTGGTGGTAATTGAAAATTCATTAAATCTTCAAATTCTTAAGTTTTTAATTATTTAATATATATGATTTTTTCCCCTCTTTATATAAATATTTCCATACAGAAATCCTATTTAAATAAAAATATAGATATGCATATATTGTCTATGCATAACTAGTGTATATAATATATACTAATATTTTAAAGATATCTATACCTATATAATAAGTAGTAAACTATTTTATTCTAACAAATATTTGACAAGAAGTAAGATATGTTTTTCAAATTTCAAAAATCACCAAGTAGGTTTTTAGCACTTTAAGTCCATACTCATATCTAATATTAAAATATTATTAAATGAAAGAGATTGTAATATTAATTAAAATTTCAATTTTTGTCAGTATGGTAGACTATAAAATGGTAATAAAGCCAATTATTGCCTTAGTTATCTACCCTGTTTTAAGAATGTCTGTGGCTTATAAAGTATCAGTTTTAAAAGTATCTTCTAAAATAAATAATCATTTAATAAATAAAAAAAATTGAACCATATATTAAAGAGTTTATAATTGTTGGTGATAACAGATATAAAGTGGAGGAATTATAAAACTTTGATTATAAGGCTAAATTAAATTTAATAATAACAATAAATATGCATTTTTATGCTTACATTAATTCAATACTGTATTAAATATATTTACAATAAGGAATATAATGTTGATTTTTGGTATCCTTCGATTTGAATAGGTTTATATATAATTGAAAAGATAAAGCAAATCTTTTGCAAAAAGCTAATGTTGTATTTAGTTGGAAGTGTAGAAGTTTTAATTGCAGTTCAATATAATAAGATGAGACTAAAGCAAGTTTGATTACAAGAATTATATAATTCTTTTGCTTACCCCATGTGCTTATGCTTTACAAAGCAGTTTTATTTCTTTTTTTAATTTAGCTAAGTAAACTTTTGGTGATATATTCACTCATAGAATCATTCAAGCATTAACATTTATTGCATTTATTTTTTTCATAAAAAAAAAAAGTATTTAATTTTAATAATGTAAATAGAAATAGAAAAAAAAAAAAACTTGGTTCATATCTAATGCCTTCAATCAGCACATATATTCAACTAAGTCAAAGTTGTAATTTTAATTAACAGTACAATCTCTTTTTTAATAATATTCTAATACTAGTCATAAATATGGCTTGAAAATACTGGGAAATTTTTAAATTCGAAAAGTATTTTTTACTCTGACATTTATTACACTTGTCTATATATATGTCGTTATCTAAAGTAAGTATTATAGTTTTATTATGCTATGATTCATATCAAACTATATTAATATTTGTTTTATGGATATTTTATACCTCTCATTTGATTATTCAGTTACTTTTTTTGACTAATTATTAAAAACTAGTAGGAACTTCGTAATTGATTGTTGTAAATGTCATACTTATATAGTATTTGATTTTTGTAAATATTTTTTTTTTTTACTTGCAAAAATCATGTGAGATCTGCTACAGATTAAAAAGTAAAGTAAGGAAGATTGCATTTAAGTTTAAAAAAAAAAATTCTCTAATCATCTAGAATTGAACTGGCTAAAAAGACATTAGATGTATTTATTTTTAATAAATAAAATTAAACAGAATTAGAAAACAAAAGTTCATTTACTGTGCATTTGATTAACTATCTTAAAAAGTAGTGTTTTCTGTTTGTTCATTGTGTTTTCAAATGTTAACATAATATTTACAAATTCCTACTAGTTTACTTCATGAAGGATTCACTAGTGATAAACATTTATTCACCATCATCAAATTGATAGCTTATAGATAATAATAAAATATGTACATATGTTATTTTATACATTTATAAACTATATTACATTTTCCATGATATACAATCATAATATCATAATTTTATATTAACAGCATAAATGATGGAAAACTAGAAGTATTTGGTTTATATTCTTCATTCCATATAGCACAACTTCAAGTAGGAATTTCTGAGCCTGTCAGATTGGGGCAGGCACAAACAGTTAAGGTAGATTTGTAATTTAATATTTTATTTACAACTGTTACTATATAATATCTATAAAATATTTGAGCATTAATTATATTTTAATTTTTTTGATTTATAATTTACTTAAAATAAAAAGTTACAGCTAAAGAAATTGTTTGAATTAATAATAATAAATAAACATTAATTCTAATGTTCTGGTTAACTTTTTTTTTGTTTGTTTGTTTGCTATTTGAATTTTTTTATTGTTGTGTATAAATTAATTAATAACAATTTAAAATGGATATGTTAAATTTGTACAAGTTATGAATATTAAAAAGTATCTAAATTGATTTTTATAAAGTAGCATGAAAGCCATGTAAATATCTTTCTTTTTGAATATCTGCTTAAAACCTAGTGTATTTTTTGCCCTGAGAAGTTTAATATAGTTATATGAGTTTTGATATAATATTTGAGCAACAACATATTTTAACTATATAAAAGAAATATAATGATAGTTATTACAAGTCTCTTAAGACTCAAAGTAGTCGTGGTGGCCATAAATCCAAGTAGTGGCCACAAATGCATCACGTTCGATGTTGGGCATCCATTTTGTAACTAAAAGAAATATAATGACAGCCATTTTGTAACTATCATAAATATTGATATACTCACTACAATCATGAGATAAATAAAATATCTCATTTCTAAACAAATAAAATAAAATAAAAATAATCTTAATCACTGGCATAATTCTGTTAGGATTTAAAACATTTGCGATATTGGGAAGCCATTGTAAACAATAAAATATACTAGCCATTGTAGCTAGTTAAATAAATATTAGCTATAGCAACTGAATAAAAGTGATACTGAATCAATGGAGTGAATTACACTTATCTTCAGTACTACATTCTTTCAACAAAGAAAACATCTTTTCCTCTTTCCATTTATATAAAACACGCACGTGTAACTATATAAAAATATATATAAAAAAAAATATTAAATATCATCAAGTTGGAAAAGGAAATCAAACTCTTTCATTCAGTTTACCTATGTGCATGTGCTTTAACTGGGCACCACTAGGCTGTCTAAACCTAGATAAAGTTATATTGTCTTTGTTTATAGTGTACCTGGTTCAAACCCACTTGGTACATTCCTTACAACACATGCACTTGGATGAATGGAAAACACATCCTTATATTTTAGCTGTGTCAATAAAACTACAAGATCCCAATACCATAAATTCTCATTTAATACTTTTACAGGTGTTACTAGCTCAGCTCTAAGTACATAGATTTACAGATGCATAGATGCTCTTGCTAATGGCTCACAAACAAACATAGTGAGGACCATTATTTATATATGGCCATTAAATACTATTTCTTTAACATATTTATTAATAATACTATTGACGATGATGATGATGATTCCATCCACAGCATTTGCAATTAACTCACAACAAATTTAGCTTTTATGAACCTATAAGCACTTACTTAAAACATTATTATATTTAAAATGTGACTTAATCCCTAATATTCACCAGTGATGATGATCATCATAACTACTCTCATAACATAAGATTTAGCTTCTTATAAATTTATAGTTATTTACCTGAAACACCATTATATTTAAATTGTGATTTAACTATCAATATTCATCAGTAATGATGATGGTCATAACTAATCTCACAACATAAAATTTTAGCTTCTTATAAATTTGTAGTTATTTACCTGAAACATTATTATGTTTAAACTATGATCCATTAGTGATGATGAATGATTATAATTAAATGATAAAATTAAAAAAAATAACAATACTAATAATAAGAACACAAAAGCCAAATATTGTATAATTCAATTATATTTATTAAGATTCTTCCTTTTAATAAAACAAATTTCTAGTTATCTACGCAATATGTGTGTGTTCACTTTCATATGTGTGACTCTATACGCTATTAATTTGCTCCCTTAAACCAAAAGATTATTAATCGCTAAGATTTTACTCTAACCTATTTGACTTAACTTAAGTGACGTATGTCTGTATAAGCAGTCACCCCACACTCACTCGTGATATGTTGGCATATATATTGTGTTAAAATGTTTCCCTTCACAACATTTTTTCATAAACAAATTATACACATAAAAAAAAAATTATTTAAATCTTGAGCAAAGCAACATTTATATCAGATTTAGATATGCGAATAAATAAAAAAAAACATTATAAAGTATATACTGATATATTGCTCAAGTACCTTATTTAACTCATTAGATAATAATAAAAGGACATATTAAATTACAATAAAAAAATATTCAAAGAAAACATTAAGTTTAATAACTTTAAAATGTATTTGCATGTTGTTATGCAGTAATGATAATTAATAACATAAAATAAATAAACAAACTTTTAATGTTTATGTATTAAAAAGGAAAAGAAACAATGTTTGACCTATAGAAAGAGTTTCAGACTATTACTTTTAATAAGTAAAAGAAATAATTAATAAAATTTCAAGGTTACCATCCATTTTCAGTTCTTACTAATGTCCAAGTTGAAATAACAGATTTCTCTCTTGTCTATAACTTCGGACTGTGTTGGTTTAGCTTGTTTTTATATTTCAAAGTTATTTCTGGCACTTTTGATGAATATAAAAGAAAACTTTAAAAAAATGATAAATAGATTAGTTGAGGCTTGATGTGTGGATTATATACATCTTTCTTTTCTTCCTTCCTCTTCTCCCTCTCTTCAAAGATAACAGTTCTTTAATAAACCATTGGGTGAAAAAGATTTTGGCTTGGTTGACTTGAAACACATCCATTCTTTGGGTATTAAAGAAATATATATAAGTTTACAGACAAACCATTGAACTCAGAATAGTAGAAATCCTTGGGGACAAAATAGCGATTAACACTGCATCCTCCTTTTCTTACAGCAGACAAAATATATAAACACTGAATTCATTTTTTTCCTTTTCAAAGTAGCAATTTGTGAACTCTCCTTATAATACCATTTTACTGTTCAGCTTCCTTTTAGGGACTCAATCTTTAGCAATCCCTCCAGAATAGCTTAACTGCTATAATGTTTGTATATCAGCACATCTTCTATACTATTTAAAGCAATATTTTAACATTTTGCTTTCACTTTTTCCTCAGTGAAAGAAAGAAGAAAAAAAATTAACACAGCTCCTAAGAGCTTGAAAGATACTGACTGATTCTGACCACTGTGACTAACTGACTCCCTCTCTCTTTCTCCCACAGCTCTTTATATATCTGTTTTCTATAACTCCCCCAGCTTTGTCCAAGTTAAAGATTGTTTTCCACCAAAAGTCACTGTTATTTTAGAAAGAAAACAGAATTCAAAACTGATGACCCTTAATGGTCAAGTAACAAGAGAAAATTAGTGACTATCCATTTGTCAAAACATTTTTTTCTTTTTTGACAATTTAAAATTCAGACAACAAAAGAAAAAGAGTAAAAATCAAAATTTATGTGTAATTAAAAAGTAAATGTCTGTTTAGCAATTCATACTTTCCTTTCAGATGCATGTGCTTTACAAGCTATAAATTTGTTGACCTATAGATGTAACCCTTTAAACCATCCAGTCTAACCTGTTTTATTTTAAAGAAAAAATAAGCTATATAATAATACTGTTTTATTTAATATAATAGACTAGTGCATCTAATATTATCTCTTGTAATATTCATTATCTCGCTACTGCTTACTAATAAATATTACTTATTAATATCCATAATATGCACACACACAAAGATATATATATATAAATTTTCTCTGATTTAATAATATATATGTGTGGAAATTGGATTCTATTCCTACAATATATAGTTTTATACTTAACAATGTTCTCTTGGAAATGACTTCATCTAAAACATTTTAATTTTGGTAAAGACTGTTTTGGAGTAAGACTGTTTTGGATTTCTGAAAACAGAGCAAAATAAAAAAGTAACATCCATCGTTAAAAATAAAACCTCCAGTTCGAAATTCTATTCTAGAGATCAAAAATTTATAAAAGTATTGGATTTTTTCATTACTATTCTTAGGAGTATATTATTTTGAAAGAATTCTATTAAAAATAAATTATTTTCTAATATTAGAGAAAAGGGAAAGATCTCTAATATTGCAAAATTTATTTGAAAAATTATTTTTGATTATCATTTACATTGATACAAGCCTTAAAAAGTGCAAATGAATTTATTATTTATAGCAATATCTCTATATACATTTCAGTATTCTTTGTAAACTGGTTCAACTGAAATTGAACAAGGAGAGGACTATAAACTATAAAGTTGTTTAAAGAAAAGAAGTTTTAATTTCCCTTAACTTTTCAATAAAAAGTATAGCTTCAGGGACATTTTGCTGTAGGAGTTACTGAAGCATTTTTGAACCACAGATGATTAATTGTATTTTTGTTAAACATCTTAGTGCAGCCATAATTATTAAATAGTAACTAAATTTTTCCACAACAAATTTAGATTACACACACACACACACAAATAGTATCATTTTGTCATCAATTCATATATAGTAGATGACCCTTTAGTCCCTTCTCTGAATATCTAAATATAATCATACTTAATAACAACTTAGTTTTTTTGTCAACAATTTCGAATCTTTCTATATACAATAAATATTTGAAATACAGGCACTCTTCACACACCTATATACAATAATTAAACTCATGAAAAATGTAACATTTTTCAGTGAAGAACGAAATTATGTTCACAAAGATAATTTTTAAATTTAAATATGATAGCATCTACTTTAGTTTATCAACAATCCAAACATTGATACTTCAATAACATAATAAATGCATTTAATGCTTCATTTAAAAGCGAAGTGATAAAATTGGTTTGGAAAATAGCTATATATATAATACATTTGTGTATTTCTTGGACTAATTATATTAATTTAATCAATTTAGATTCCTAATTTATTTGTTAATATGTTACATTCTAAATTTATTTATTGCATATAATAAATAAGCTGATTTTTTAAATATATAATTAATTCTAGAACTTCATTTGCTATAACATCTGATCATTCTAGCTTACAGTGAAATATATGCAGTTAAGGTTAAATCATATTAAATCTTCTTTAATGAAAACTGTAAACTAAATTTTCATAATGAATTATAAAAAATATTATGCATATAAAAAACACAAATAATTTTTACCCAGTGAAGTTATAAAGAAACTGTCCCTAATAAAAATCATTAAAAAAATCAAAGATATTCTTCCATGTTTGTTATATCTACATTCAGTATAGTATTCTGATTTTATTGATAGAAATTGTTGTTATAGCTTTTCTTCAATGAATCATATCCCATTGTATATAAAAGATCTGGTTGACATAGTGATTTATACAGGAATCTGCCTTACCATAATCCAGAGTTCAAATTTTTGCTGTATAAAACTGAACTTTTTTTTTTTCAAATTTCAAACTGCCTTAGAATTTTTTTTCATATTTCTAATCACTTAGCTAAATAATTACTGGATAATAAATGAGTATTTAGATAATTTTAATTTACAGAGTAAATAAAAATGGAAAACTGAAAAAAATCTGTAAACATGAGATAAGTAATGCTTTCTCTGTCACTGTGCTTTTTTAGGAGCTGATGTGAGGACATTGCCCTACAATGGGCAGTTTATTATTTTATTTTTTCACTTACATAAATATAATCATATTGCATTATATTTATATATTGGACTATTTCCATCATGTAATATTAAGTATTGAATGTCTTTAGAAAAATGTAATTTATTTAAATTTTCCAATTACATTCAACTTTTACTAATAGCACATAGGTTAATAAAATGCACAATGTTTTGAGTGGTATTCTTCTTCTCTCTTTTTAAGGTGTTGCTGACCTGACCAGTGACAGAAGACATTCAATATTTAATATTAGATAATGGAAATAGTCCAATATATAAATACAATTAAAATACCATCATCACAAACCTTCAGAAAAACACTCATATTAGGGTTGGTTTCTTTTATACTCTTAATCCCCTCTTTCACTATTGGTTTAACTTTTTTTTTTATTAATTTATTTTTCTAGTCTATGAATATACTATATTAAAATGAGCAACTCTTAACCCAAGTACCATCAATATAAGCTTGAGTAAAAAAATGATTACCATATGCATATAAATCCTCTTACCCAGACTACTTTAAAATGTGGAAGTAATGCAGTTATTATGCATCTAGAAATCACTTAATTCCATTGTACTTGTCAAACTAAAAACCTAAAACTCAAATCACTTTAAGTTTTTAATCCAAATCAATCTCATTGAACATTTATACAAATTTGACTACAGTTCAGTAACTATATATTTTAGTGCCTCAATTCTTCATTAATTGTAGGTTAAAAATCTTGGACTGATTTGAATTTAATTTTTTTAATTTGATATGTAAAATGGAATTAAAAGAAGTTTATGAATGTATAATTGCATTACTTCTAGTCTTAATGATAAAGGGAAAAGCTAGAAACTAGTTCAAGGATTTAAATACCTCTGGTAAACATTGATTATTCAAGCTTATTATAGATGGCATTAGGACAGAAAATTGCTCTTTTTTTGATCATATTGTATGAACTGAGCAATTAAGTGATTTATTTTATTATTAATATTCCCAGCCAAAGAAAAAGATATTTAAAATTAATGAAGAAATGAGAGTACTAAGGTAAATAATAATTAAACTGGAGTCACTTCAACTTTGGATTTCAAATCTTATTGATAAAGACAAAAACCAGAAATTGAACTTGGGATGAAAATTTAAATCACTTATTACTTAATTTTATGGTAGATGGCAGTAGAGAGCTGCTTTTGTTTTGTCATATTTAGTGAGCTGAGGAATTAAGTGGCATGTTTTTAATATACTATGCTTTTGTTATATGATAATAAATTTTGATCTATACTTTTGTTTTATTCTAGATCATTGTAAGAGAAAGTAATGCTCCTATGCAGATTGATGGTGAACCTTGGGAACAACTGCCTGCAGAAATCTACATAACACATTTGAATCAAGCAACTGTCCTTGTTAATAATAAGTCACTTGATAATTATGACTCATGATTTTTTTTTGATTGCAACATCAGTAACAATCATTTCAAAATCCACAAATTTATAGACATTTCTCTCCATTCAATTATAATCTTTTTTTGTTTGTTTCTTTATTTATTTTTATTTTAACATACAAATTCAGGTTGTTAATTGTGATCAAAATAAATATATTTATCACAGTTAATTGCCTATTATAATTTGTTTGCCAACTGACAACAATTTATATACACACAAATATATTGCTAGTGATGAAAAGTTAAACGACTACAATTACATTACTTTTAAGAATGAATTACACAACCAACAAGAAACTATATAACATGTGTTTGTTAACTAACACATAAAATAATAAAATAATATTTGCTATTACCTAGCACACAGTGTGGTAAACCAAAATTAGTATAATATACCCAGCAAATTATATAAGTAAAAAATCAAATTTTATAACTAGTTAATTATATGATTTTACCTTGTAAGGACATATTCATGTATGATATAACACATGCTTACCTATTAGTATTATGAATCAATTTTTTATTAAATATATAGATTTTATTTTATTACTTTAAATAGTCATCTTTCCTTTACTTTACCTAGCTTGTCTCCAAAAGAAATATATTTGTTGTGCTACACTCCCTCACTACTTTAGTCTACTATAAAATGATGAACAATTATAATTAGTGAAATCATTATATCATTTAAGTATAGTATGAACTACAAACAATGATTGTAATGAATAAATCACTATAATATTTATGTATATAATAAAATAAAATATTAATTAATAAATTAATTACAAAAATATTTTCAATTATTATCAACTACTTTCACTACTAAAATCCCATAATGGTCTATTTCACAATGTCTCTCATGCTTCATTAATTTTCACATTATCTTGTCTATTAAGCAAATTATTTTTATTAATAATAAAAATAAGTCAATTTTATTCTTGTTTTTTATTTTTTTCCTTTAAGCATTATTTTTACTTTTTCCAAATCAAATAAATATAGTAGAGGGTTGACTTATTATTCTGCATGCTCAATAGATATTCTTTAATCTTTTCTTCAGTGAGTATTGGGATTTAATATTATATGATGTCATGCAAAGACAAATAATTTTATTTATTATATTAATTTTACATTCTATCAATGCTATTTTTAGGATTATTAAATGACCTATTTACATTAAGTAGTACACTATTTTTACATTGTAATATTCAGAACAAATATCCATTATCATTTTATTATCACTTTTTGCATTATGTGATATTGAAATTTATTTTTATAATTATTGACATTATTTAACTTTATTCAAAAATGTTCAACACTTGTCAAATGTATCTAGTAACATATCCCGTTGAAATCATTTTCTGTGCATAATGTTTAATATTTTTATTCTTATTATTTGTATATTTACTTAATTTACCATTTCTAACTTTAAAAAAAACCATCTCTCAATAACTTTATATACATCTTATAATTAAAATTCCTAGATCAATTTACAATTATATCCAAATATTTTATTGTTTTATTATTTTCCTTCTTCATTGTTCATTTTAAATTATTCAATTTATTTAAGCTTTAATTTACAAATATTTTCTTTTTCATACATACACATGAATGATATTTTCCTTTTCCTTTTTATGAATATTTTACTAGTTTCTTAAGGAGTTGTTTATTTCCTGCTATAAATAAAAGGTAATAAATGAGGATATATTTGAATCTATAATGGCACTTAGGTGATGATGGATGTGTATAGTGTTGAGATGACCAAGTATAGTTGTGATATATTTAAAAAAAATTTTTTTTATCATAGCAGGATGGAGGGTAATGTACCATCTTGGTCATGCATTCAATATGTTTATATATTGAAGTAAAAAAATAAAAGATTATTTATATGACTTGGCTTAAAATCCCCAATTTATACAAATACAATTGAAGTTAAAATAAATAATAAAGAATACTAGCTCTTATTGATGTCCTGTAAATTATAAGGACTCAAATTAATATTAATTATAACATTAATGTTAATATATATATAAGTACAAACTAAAAGTCGTAATGCTGTATCAGTTGGCAAATTACTCTAATAAAATAGGTGAATAAGGGTTTAGCAGGCCTTTTATAAATAAGATAATCTAAACTTTAAGTTAATATAATATTCAAAAATTTATTAATAAATTTACAATTAATATTTGTTTTAAATAATCCTTAAGCTGCTGTGTGTTAAATTTATGTTGTATTTTAAAAGTATAAAATATTAAACTGAATAATCAAGAGGATTTTAATTATAAAAATTCACCAATAGCTTTGACATCAGTGAGCACTCATAAAATATTTGATTAATCATCAAACATCTGTTCAATGATAATGTTTATATTACTCACTGTAACAGTCTGGGTTTTTCTACCAGAAGAGGATAAACGCTTCTCATTATGGTCATACCTAGTGTTTTCTGGTAGGATGCTGTGAATGATGCAATGGTGTACTTAACCTATGATGATATCTACCGGCAATGGGCCAGCTCTAAGTTTATACATTAAATTTAGACACAATTTGGCTAGTTCATCCATCCCTCACCCCTCTTTCAGGTTCTGTTATGCCTCAGTATTTGAACTCGAGAAGAATTCTGCCTTCGGCTCTCTTCAGGGGTGAATTTACACTAGATAGCAATTACTACACCTCTATACAGGTTCCAATTGATTTAAATTTCCATCCAAACATATTACTGTATCACTATATAAGAATGAGATGTGTGTATGTATAAATATCTGATTATAAGTTGATGAATGAATGTATAAATGATTTTGATAAACTAGATATCAATTTAATTTAAATCAAATTGACAATGTTTATTTAAATAATAAAACAAAGATTCAAAATTTTTTGACATAATTAAAAAGGGTACTGTTCGGTTAGCTGTACTGTACTGCTAGACAACACTGCAGTACCCATCAAGAACCATACAAGTGCTAAATTTCTATCGAAGAAATCGCTGTAAAATATAAATTACAAAAACAGAAATTGGTGAAAATACATAAAACACAAACCTCCCTGCATGAAAAAATCACTTAAAAAAGTAAGTAAAGTCATAAATTACAAAAACAGAAATCAATGAAAATACATAAAACACTACCCCCTTCCTGACAAATTTCTAAATCACAAAGAAAAAATGTAGATTGCATCATATTAAAAGTTGCAAAATGAAATGTGATAGACCTCTCACATTAAAAAATATAATCCCTTTGCAAAATGAAATATCATAAAACTCAACCCCCTCCCCCGACTAATTTCTAAATTGGATTTATAACATCCAAAAAACCCAAGTACAACATACACAAAAAAAACCCCACACATACTTAGAAAAAAAAAATACTTACAAAAGATGGACATTGTGGGCAATTTAAAAGTAGTTGAAAAGAACATTAAATTTTTGAGGTTTTTGGAGCAAAATTATTTAGAGAAGCTTGTTCAAACAGATTGCAGCACAGTTAACTAATATCAGATTAACAGCAGGCTTTAGCAAACAATTCTTTAAAGAAAGTTTCAAAATGAAATGTGACGTAGTAGACTCTCACATTAAAAAATATAGGTGCAGGCTTTAGCAAACAATTATTTAAAGAAGATATTTCCTCAAAATATAACATCCCAATGCAATTTAAAAGTAGGCAAAAAGAACATACAAATTTTGAGGTTTTTGAAATTATTTAGAGAGCTTGTTCAAACAGATTGCAGCACAGTTAGTTAATAACAGCAGGCTTTAGCAAACAGTTATTTAAAGAAAGTTACAAAATGAAATGTGATGTAATAATCTTATCACTTTAAAAAATATAGGCACAGGCTTTAGCAATCAATTATTTAAAGAAAGTTGCAAAATGAAATTTGATGTAATAATCTTATTACTTTAAAAAATATATGCGCAGGCTTTAGCAATCAATTATTTAAAGGTAGTTCCATAAAATATAACATCCCAATGCAATTTAAAAGTAGGCAAAAAGAACATTTGATGACCATTGATGCACACTTTTTGAGAGGGCAGAACACTTATTTTGGAAGAACTTGACTGCCTCATGTTCTGTCTTTGGGAGATTCCAAATTTTGATCATTTTGAATAAGAAAAGATGCTACTTAAATTTCAGGGTGGGTTTTTGAAATGAAATGTTGCCTGAAAATTTTTGCATGTTTAATATTGTATTCATCTGCATAAAAAAAAAACATATTAACACTCAAAAAAATAAAAATACCAACAAATTGTATTTCTAGCACTCCAAAATAATACGTCATAATAAAACTAAGGTATTTCAAAAAACTAATTCAGTTAGATTTTGATTAAATTTGTCGGCCCTGACAAATTTAATCAAAATCTAACTGAATTAGTTTTTTGAAATACCTTAGTTTTATTATGACGTATTATTTTGGAGTGCTAGAAATACAATTTGTTGGGATTGGTCTATTACATCACATTTCATTTTGCCAAGCGATTATATTTTTTAATGTGAGATCTATTACATCACATTGCATTTTGCAACTTTCTTTGAATAATTGTTTGCTAAAGCCTGCTATCAAATTATGCCATCATTGTATTTTTTTAATCTGTTATTATTAGTTAAGTGTGTTGCAATCTGTTTGAATAAGCCTCTCTAAATAATTTTGCTCCAAAATCCCCAAAATTTGAATGCTTCTCTAATAATTTGAATGTTCTTTTTGCCTATTTTCAAATTGCCCATGATGTATTCATCTGCGTACAAAAAAATCCATATCAACACCATCAAAAAATAATCCCAACAAATTGTATTTCTAGCATTCCAAAATAATTAATACATTATAATAAAACTAAGCAAATCTATTTCAAAAGAGTAGTTCAGTTACATTTTTCATGTGAAAGGTCTATTATGCCACATTTCATTTTGCCGAGCGAATATATTTTTTAATGTGAGGTCTATTATGTCACATTTCATTTTGAAACTTCCTTTGAATAATTGTTTGCTAAAGCCCACTATTAAATTATGCCATTGTTGCATTTTTTAATCTGCTGTTATTAGTTAACTGTACTGCAATCTATTTGAACAAGCTTCTCTAAATAATTTTGTTCCCAAAGCCTCAAAATTTGAAAGTTCTTTTTGCCTACTTTTAAATTTCATTGGAATGTATTCGATATGTTACAAGCCATTAATATACCATCGTTATAAGTTTTAAAATTTCTAAATTGCTGTAATCTGTCCACGTCATGTTAAATTATTTTTTTAATCTGCTGTTATTAATTCAGAGTGCTGCAATCTGTTTCAATAACCTCTAAATAATTTAATTTTTCTCCAAAAGCTTCAAAATTTGAATGTTCTTTTTGCTTACTTTTAAATTTCATTGGAATGTTATATTTTATTGAACTACTTTCTTAAAATAATTATTTGCTAAAGCCTGTGTCTATATTTTTTTAATGTGAGAGGTCTATTACGTCACATTTCATTTTACAACTTTCTTTGAATACCCATTTTACAACTTTCTTTGAATAATTGTTTGCTAAAGCCTGCTGTTATTAGTTAAGTGTGCTGCCCATGATGTCTATCTTTTGTAAGTATTTGGCTTTTTTTTGTGTGTTGTACTTGGGTTTTTTAGATGTTATGAATTTATCACATTTCATTTTACAACTTTTAATGTCCATGAGTTTGGCAATAATGTCTTATGGATACATTCTATCTGGATCATTCTTTGGTAAGTCACTCATCAGTCCACTAGAATTCCTCAGCAATGCGATTGAAACAATGTTTCCTTTTTCTGCAGTTGCTTTCCTTCTCGATCCATTTAGACATTTATTGTAGGACATTTGATGATTCTGTAGGCATTATATAGGTAAGTAGATTAAATCATGGTGCTTCTATGGTCAGACAGCACTCCAGTCCTATGGTAATGTTAATTTAACCAGAATGCATTGCACAGCAGTTCATAACATTTAATTTTTCTTGATTTGCTATTTAGCATTTAATGGCTTGTATAAGAAAAAAAATACATTATTTATATAAATCCTGGTGATGTTATATATTTGTCCATGTTTGAATAAAATAAAAACTGATTCAAAATCAGTTCAGTTCTTTTGTTAAACCACAGGAGTTTATCAAACTTTTCTCTTTAAATGGTTATAATTTTTTATAGTTTGTGCTGCAAAAATTGTATGGATAATATGAAATATTCGAACAAATCCATCTTGTATCTGAATATTTGAACCTTAAGATGCTGACTTTTGCAGTTATTGCATCATTTGAAAAATAACAAAAGATGACAGAAATGAACTGGTTTACTTTTATATCACTCCTGATTTCCAGTGTTTAGTATACTAGCATTTTCATTTCCTTTTCCATTGCTATGGCTCTATTGTTGCTTGTATTATATGTTGTAGTTAAAAAATAAAATAATGTAATAGAATTCTTTTATATTCCACACTTAGTTGCCTAGGGATTGAGTTGACATTAGGTCATCGCTATGTCTACTAAGTCTTTATTCATGATGTTCAACACATTGATAATTAACTTATTGTTGATATATGAAGGATTTCTTTAACCGTTTTTTTTACTTTTCATAAAAGAAGAGAAAATTAATTCATTGACATTTGTTTAATTTGGTACTTAATAAAGCAACATTTGTCACTTATATATAGGTATGTTTACACAAAAAATGATAGAGCATACACACACATTGATAATTAACTTATTGTTGATATATGAAGGATTTCTTTAACCATTTTTTTACTTTTCATAAAAGAGAAATTAATTCATTGACATTTGTTTAATTTGGTACTTAATAAAGCAACATTTGTCATGTATATATAGGTATGTTTACACAAAAAACGAGAGAGCATATTCAACTACCTGTTATTTAAGCTTATGTTTTAAATGGGTTTGTGTGGATAAATAAAGCTATGTTTGCACAAAAAATGATAGTGCATATTCAACTATCTGTTATTTAAGCTTGTTTTAAATGGGTTTGTGTGGATAAATAAAGGCTGGCCTTGATAGGATTGTAAGCTACCCTTACAACTCCTATCCTTACAGTGTTAAAATTTTGATATAATCAAAATTTTAACACAAGTGATATATGTATTGATTTAGCATTATCTTTTTCTTTTTTTTTAAAGAAGGGTTATAAAGCTTACTCATTTTATCTTCTGATATTTCCTCAACTATATTCATGTTTAACCACTTTTTGTATATTTCTTTTCATATTTTGAATATGCTTAATCATGGGTTGGTATTTGGTGAATAGTATTGGTATAGGTTGATTGAAGTGTATGGGCATGAATCTGGTTGATTCATTTTTGCTCCAATTGATGTAATTGACTACACATTGTTTGCTTTACCCATCCTCTAGGTAAGCCCTAAACAAATATCTGAGCTCCCACATTACATGTTCACAAGGGTTCTGTGGCTCTAATGGATGTGAGCATGTGTTATTTGAGATTTCTCCACCCATTTTTTCCATTCTTTGGATAGGAAATGTTACCATGGTCTGTTAAGATCATGAACTAAAGGTGTCTAATACTTTGATTGTATGTCTAGTATTAGCCTGGGTCATTGGGTAAGCAGAAATGAATTTGGAAAAGAGATCATAAGTGACTAATAATTGCCCATGATAATCAATTGCTAGGATCTCATTTGGTCTTTCAGATATGATAGACTTTAGCATGTTATTTTAATTTTGGTTTACTGGTTTGGCTTGCAAGCATACTAGACAATCTTGGAGTGATTTCAAGATGTCCTTACACAATCTTGGTCAGTAGAACCAGTTCTTCAAGGTATGTTCTGTTTTATGGACACTGTAGTGTCCATACATACAATGGATATACTTTATGAGTGGGGTATACAATGTTTTAGGTATTACTACCCTCTACTCTATCTGTATTTACTCCATATAGTAAGACCTTATTTTCTAGCTTATAACAAGTAAGATCCATTGGCACATTCAAAACTTTTAAAAGTTTTATAATTTGGGTTTAAATTAGGGTCAAATTGTATTTCAGGTAGGTCTTCAAATTATTCTTTACATTACTATCAGCCATTATATTGATATTTGTAAGGTAGACATTATTTACTAACAAATGGTTCTGTTCTGACCTATATGAGTTTTGACTAAGCATATCAGTGACATACATTCTTGGATCCATTTCAGTATTGCACTGTGTAATTTCATTCCTGTAACAGCAGACTCCATCTGACTAGATGGCTGTTGGTTAAGTAGCTGTGATTCAGGAATTCAAAGTTTTTGTGGTCTGTGATCACTCATCTCTAATCCGAGAAGAAGACCCACACTATTGCTAGTGCTTCTTCCTTGGTAACCATGTAATTTATTTCTGGATCCTTCAGGAGCCAGCTGATAAAATAGAAGACTCCAGGTTGGCCATCCTGAATTTGAGATACATTACCCCTAATCTGTAACCACTACTGTCAGTTGGACAATGAATAGTTTATTAAAATCAGGAAAGGCTTACATTGTTTGCTCTAAGAATCCTGCTTTAATATTTACAAATGCCTTGTCCTGTTCCTTGGTCCAGTTCCATCACTTGTCTTTCCTAATGATTCTTAGTAATGATTCAATATGGTCAGAGAACTTCTGGTAAAAATGATTATAAAAATTGCATAGGCCTAAATATCATATTTACTTTTTATTTGTTGGTTAGGAAAGTTTTAAATGAGACTGATTTTATCTATATGAGATCTTATCCCATGGCAATCAATGATATAATCTAAGAATACTACCTGAGTGCAAACTAATATTCTTCTTGATCCCTTTTTGTAAACTCCTTAAAGAATAAAGTAAGGTGTTGAAGATGTTCTTCAATTGTGGCAGATGCAATTATTACCACATCCACATAAATAGTTGCGATCTGCTTAATGTCAGGAGATAGGGTTTTATCTAAATGTCTTATCAGACCAGTATCTATTGATCAATCCTGATAGTAAAGCCCTCATATTGGAAGGCAATGTATTGGTGATCTTCTGAATAGAGTTCAATCTACCAATAGATGCATATTAGATCAAAAGTGGAAAACACCCTGTTTCCCAACTTTATGAACAATACGTGTGGGCAGTGGAATGTTCCTGTCAGGAACAGTAATTTTGTTTAGTTGGTTAGCATCTAAAAATCTTATTGACCCATCTTTCTTCACTTTTACAACTAGGTTACAGTAAGATGAGCATTTGGAAATGATCCCCAATCCAGCATTTTATTAATCTGTTTGGATATTTCTTCGTGATACTGGCATGGAATAGGTTATGATTTGGATTGAAATGGTTGGTCATGCATTAATTTAATCATTTGTTGGAATCCCCCTGTTACTCGTATCTCTGAGAAAATGGGGTTAAATTCACTGATAATTTCATAATTTTATTGTATCTCTTTCAAGTAGGTTTGATTCTGCTAGTTTGTTTTCTATGAGTGCCTCTGGGATGGTAGATATATAGTCAACTTCAGGTAGATCATATCTCAAAAGGAATGTCACTGATAATTTCACAATTTTATTGTATCTCTTTCAAGTAGGTTTGATTCTGCTAGTTTGTTTTCTATGAGTGCCTCTGGGATGGTAGATATATAGTCAACTTCAGGTAGATCATATCTCAAAAGGAATGTCATCTCCAAGACTTTATCCTGATTGTCTTATCAGAGAAATCAATAATGCAAGTATTCAAGTGTAGGAAGTCTGTCCCTAGGATGTCCTTATGCATTAAGTCATTCAGTATAAGAAACATGATAGAGGATTGTTTGGCCTATTTTCATTTTGAACTCATTTTTTCTGTGCTAGCTTGGCTTTCCTACTATTGGCCATGGTAACCTGGATCAATTTCAGTGGCAAGGTTTTGATGTTGGGGGTTTTGGTCAGGATTTCATAATAGAACTTATTCAACATAACTGAAATTTGGCTATCAGAATCTAACAACACTTTAACCAACAAATCTTTAAACAAAACCTCTATCATGGAGCAGGTTTGTAAAGTAAAATTAGGTGCCTTATCTTCACAGGACCACATGATATTAGTGATTTCTCAATCTGTGTTTTTGTTCATGTTCCTCTGTCATTTTGAACTCTTAAGGAGAGGAACATAGCTTCAAATACCTCAAGTTTGTTTCTGTTGGACTTTGGTTTTGGGGATTTGCTCAGACTATTAGGGGGGCTTGTCCTTGTTTTACCATTGTTAGTCCAGTTTTTTTAGGTAACCAGATATATGTGGAATTTTTTTGTGTGATTTTCCCTTCCAATGGCTGGTATAGTTTTTCTGCTTTTTATAAAATATGATGTTGACAGTCATCTCTTGTATTTTCAGGTGCTCTGGTTGATATATTAGTATTATTCATGCTATTTAATAATTCAGCCACCTGCTTGATGCTTTTAGCAATTGTACACAAAAGTGCCTGTTCTATTTTGAGGGGTAAGTTTTTCTTTATGATCCTAATGATTTTGCTCTCACTCAGACTACATATTCAGTGTTCTAAATTTTGTGACCTGGGAGTGAAAGAATTTTGTTAATAACTCCTGGTGTCAGGCAGTATTTTTCTTGGAACAACTGGTAGAGCAAGACTTGCCTGTTCCTATTCCAAAAAATTTTTGATCAATAAGGCTTGATAGTTGTTAAAGGTGGAGGGAGCCTGCAACAATGATTCCCACCACATCAATGCATCACCTTGGTAGTGGCTATATGCAATGATTAATTTTTCACTTTCTGACAAATTTTGGTTTACAGGAAAATAAAAATTAAAGATTCCTAAGATGTTCTATGGGGGCTTCATTTGTAGATCCCTTAAACACCTTGAGTCTTACAAACTCATTGATCACACTGATCTGGGTTGAATGACCATGCATCTTGCTCATCTCCATGGTGTTTATTTGTGAGGTTGACATGGTCATCAGAGTTGATCTGATAAGTACCTGAAATTATTCCTTTCAAATTAAAGTTGAGAGAGTAATCTCCCATCTGTGGCATCTGATGTGGGAGTAGATTCCACATAGGGGTAACTTATCCTATGAGGATTCTTAAGGGCAATCTCCAGGTGGTTTCCGATACATTCCACTTCTCCCTATTCTGGATCCTTGGATCAGACTTAGTCTGCCATGCTCCAATGACTGGTGTCCTTTAGTGTAGCTAGGACTCTATCTCTGTAAATGTCTGGATGGCTTGATCCATCTGGCTTATCTGATCATGAATCTCATTCACATTCCTTACCAGTTTCTCTAGAGCATGTCCAAGGTTGTGTCAGTATCCACAGGCTATTTTGTCCTCAAGGTATTTAATATTGTGTCCAAGGCCCTTAGTGTTTTGTTGCACACCTCTCTCGATATTGTCACGCATAGAGTTGGTCCATCTTTGAGTGTATGTCCTGGAACTCCCTTTGCACCTCTATTTGGAGCTTTGGGTCTGTATGCATTTCATCCCTAAAGGTCTCCTGACTTCTGTAAACCTCATCACATTTAATATTTAACTGACTGACTTAAATTCAAACTGCTGTTAGCATTTCATATCGTTCTCATCTATCTCATTCTTCATCTCATCCAGTGCTTGTTTCACTTCAGAGTTGACCTTTTAAACACTGTTTAGGCTTATTGACAAGACTGTTCCATGTCAGTGGACAGCCTATTTTCTACATCTTTTATTTCTATTTGGTAATAGTATGAAAACTGAACCCTACCATCTGATGGTGCTGTTTTTCACAAAATGCACATCAATATATCATTTTAGTAGCCTTAACTTACAGATGACAGTACAAGAGGTGTTTTCTGAGCTATAACAGGCTGTCTGAGGGTGATGTATTCTATGATTATGTAATGAAATACTACACCCATTGCATTGTGACAGTATTCGTCAAGTGAGCCCTCTTTAACTCTCACTACAATCTGATTTGATGGTTTCCATATTTGAAAGAGAAGAAACTGCAAAAATTCATTGTCAGAAAGTTTTTAGAAAGCATAGTGGAATTAGTATTCCATATTAAGAATTGTCATGTCATCACACATGCTTCCCTATGCTTTTCAATTGCACCCAACTTGAAAAGGTTCTTTTTTCAGAAGAGTTTTTTCTGATTTCACATGCAAATGCCCATTTATGCAGGAATCCATGCAAGAACTGTCCAATGTCATCTGCAAGTTGTCCGAATTGGTTGAAGCTGAGTGAATTGCCAGCCAGCCACACAAGTAGATGCACAATATTGTGTTTCCCCAGAAAGAGAAACTCATGCAAACATACTTATGCAGGTCTGCATAAGAGAAGTTGTTGGTTTGAAGGTTCCAAAATCCCATTACTTATAGCTTTGAGGCTTCCCTGTTATTTTATTTGTGTGTTACTTTTGGCTGTTGTTTTTTCTGCTCTCATAAATGGTGGTGTTTTTTTTTACTTGTTTTGCTTTATAACTTGTCCAAAGTTTTGTTTCTTTTTGATTCAATAAATTATTTTATGGGGAAATTTGTTGTTCACATGATTATAAAGTAGGTAGGTAATATTTGATAAGTTTCATTAACAGTTAAAACTAGGTAATATTTTATTATACCAAAAAAATGTTTAAGAGTTTATTCAAAAGGCCCCACCAAAAAAAAAATAATAATAAAGACCTGTGCGGTAACATAAAATGTTCAAAAAGAAAATCCAAAAAAAGTCGATAATTAAAAATCAAAACAAACCTTTCCCGCCAGCTCACGTCCCCCGGCTTAAAAAAAAGTTTTTTAAAAATGAACTGTTTACATCTTTTTAAGTTAAAGGCTCAAAAAATTAAGGAAAAAATTTTCGCTATCATATAAAACTTTCTGTAGTGTAAAGATTTGAAACAAAAAAAAGCCTTATAATAAATTAAAAAAAAAAAAAGATGACAATTCAAAATCAAAACAACCCCTCTTCCCTCACCCTCTAAAAAACCAAGTGTTGGTTTATTCAAAAGTACTGAATTGTTGAAATCTTTCAGTAAATCAAAACATCAATCAAAAAAAAAGAAGATAAGTTAAAAAGCTAACAACCAACCCCCCCTACACTATCTAAAAACAACAAAGTGTTTGTTATCGTATTTTTGTGTAAACAAACTGACGGAGCGTTAATCGATAATTTAAAAGCAAACTAACATCCCTACACCATCTAAAAACAAAGTGTTTGTTTCTTAAAAAAAAAAAAAACCAAAAAAAAAACTGAATAAAAAAATTGGATTCACCCAGGCTTATTATACACCTGTGTCTATATATGTAATATATAGGGTGTATTAGCACAGACTTTTACATGCCCCATCACTTTCCACACTATCTCATAACACCGATACACTTGAACACATATATATTGAAAAGATAAATAATCACCAATATACGTATTTCATGCTAAACCAGCAATCATCGTTGGTCCAGATTACCATCTCTGCACATATATGCTACATGTGCTCAGATATATATTAAGATAGCCAATCCTCATACTTTAATTGACAGGCTTCAATCTACTCCACACTCCAACTTATCAACTGTCCATCCAATTGAAAATCTGATGATGAAACGCTCAAAGGCCACCCTGAGGCCGAGATTCTTGTCACACCCATGTTGACCTAAAGTCAATCTGACCATACAATCCATTTAATACATATACAAGGGATGGGCAGACATCTTGACTATGTAATAACTGAAACATAGGCTTATTATATACCTGTGTCTATATATGTAATATATAATATTATGTAAAGAAACCTAAGGACAGTTAGTCATTAATTTACAAATAAACCAACACCCCTAGACCATCTAAAAACAAAGTATTTGTTTATTAAAAACAAAAAAAACCTGGGTGGAATAAAAAAAAACTTTGGTGGTTTTCCGTCACCGATGAAAAAAAATTAAAAACCAGTTGAAAAAAAAAACAACTTTTACCGTAATATTATGTAATCAAAAAAAAAACTTTGGTGGTTTGTCGCCAATGAAAAAATAATAAAAACTGGTTGAAAAAAAAAAATCTTTTACCGTAATATTATGTAAACAAACAGATGGCCCATGATTCGGTATATTGATGTGAATTGGGCAAAAAAGAGCACCATCAGATGGTAGGGTTCAGTATTCATACTATTACCTTCTATTTTTAAGTCAGTCATAACGTTATTCATGTTTGCTTTTAAATTCTCTTCCATATTGCTTATCCTATTACTCATTTCTTCTTTCATACTACTCATGCCATGTCTTAGACTGCTCAAGTTATTATTCAATCTTGCTTCCATACTACTTATGATCATTTGGAACATTTGTTCCATGGTCATGTTACTTCTTGTAGCCTGTGCTACTTCAATTTTAGATGCTGGAGCTATCTCATTATCGAGTGCTTCTTGCATTTGAAGTGTCATTTGGCCTGTAATGTGTACCTGTGGAGGGTGATTAACCTCAGTCATAGACCCCCCCCAGATATTTGAATGCATGAAGACTCCCACTACTAATAGTATCTTCTACCTCACTATCACTACTATTTTGTGATTCCTCAGAATGTTTCATATTTATGCTTAATAAATGTTTTCCACTTCTGGTTATTATCAAACTTTTTTTTAAATAGTTAAGTATAAAGTTATTTCTTCCTTTATAGATACATGTTATAGGCCTTTCTGCTAATCCTTGCCATCCAGTGCTTACATTTAACTTCTCTGTATTTTTTGTTTGTGCATGTTTTTTTTTAATTCCTACTTTTTTAGCCTATCCTTTTATTCACCTAGCTCATCTATTTTAAATTGGTTTGTTAGTTAATTATTTTTTGTGGTCTCAGTTTATTATTTCATTCTCATCAGTCAACTTATATTCAATGTTTCATATGAGGTTTTCCTTTTTTGAATGTTTGCTTGGAAATTGTTTAAATTCATGAGCCTCATCCTTTTATAATTGGGTTATCAATTGGTGCTACAGCAGTAAATTCATCAAGGCTGTATACCGTGGAAAATTTGGCAAAAGAATAAGTTCAAAATATATATATATATTAAATTTAACAATCCAATGGCTAGACCTTAAAAACCATTTTATGCCCCTAAAGTTTGGCACCAGAATGTGAGTCTAGGTTTATCCACCAGAAGAGGTGGAACATATCTAACTACTGTCAGATCTAGGGTCTTCTGGTGGAATGTTGTGAATGATGCAATGAAGTACCTAACCTATGATATCTACCTTTAATGGGCCAGATCTAAGTTTACACATTAATTTGATACAATTTGTGCTAGGTCATCTGTACATCACCCCTCTTTCAGATTCCATTATGCCTGTGTTCAAACTCAGGAAGAATGCTGCCTTCAGCTCTCTTCTGGGGTGAATTTACTGTAGATAGCAACAACTACACCTCTATACAGGTTCCAATTGATTTAAAAATCCATCCAAATATAAATATATCCAGTTGTAAGTTGATGAATGGATGAATAAATGATTTTGATAAACTAGAGACCAGTTTAATTTTAATCAAATTGACATTTATTTAAATAACAAAACAAAAATTCAAAACTTTTTAACATAATAAAAAATATAAAAATGTGAGTGTCGAGTATGTATTTCTACCATATCAATGATTAAATGTGTTCACTATTCCAACCCTTACCCATGGTAGAAACATATAACAAGGCACTATTTTTTTACAAAGCAGATAAAATTAATAAAAAAACATTAAATTGACCACAAAGCTAATTAAGTAATTTACATTATACAAGTGTATGTATAATAGCTCCATCCAATTCGTTATTGATGTTTCATCTTTATTGGGGACCCTCTACCTAAGTATAGTTCCCTACAGTTGATAGAAAAGAACATCTGTACAAGAAGGGTAGTCATTTATACTGAATAACTAAATATAAATGATTGTTAATTAACAATAAAAAATAAATAACACAAACTGTCCTGTTATAAGTGTATGTGCTTAATATGGAATATCAAAACTTACCTTATTCCATATCAGTGATGATCAAATGTTGAGTCACTACAGAGGGAAAGCTGACCTAAACTTTAACAATTTTTTTTATCTAATATGATATCCCCCCCCTTCATTTTGTTGCATTCAATCATAATGGATTCTTCCAAGTTATAGGAATGTTTAAGCCTCCAAATGTGGAGATAAATAAAACTAGAATTTTACAATCACATATAAAAAAAAATAATACATAATAAATCAAAACTTTCTTTAAATTATTTTGGTTAATATCCATGAGTTTGGTAATAATGTTTTTTATGGGTACATTCTATCTGCTTGGATCATTCTTTTTCAGTAAGTCACCCATCAGTCGCTAGAATTCCTTGACAATGCATTTGAAATAATGCTTTCATTTTCTAGTTGCTTTCTTTCTCAATCCATTTAGACATTTATTGTAGGATATTTTGTTTCTTTAAGCATTATACAGGCAAGCAGATTAAAGCATTGTGCTTGTTTGTTCAGACAGTAGCACTCCAGTCTTATGACAATGTTAATTTAGCCAGAATACATTGCACAGCAGTTCATAACAGATTTAATTTTCTTTGATTTGCTATTTGGCATTTAATGGTTTACATAAGAAAAATTACTTCATTATTTATATAAATGCTGGTGCTGTTATATTTCTTTTTTCTTCGTGTTCGAATATTAGTGCAGGTTTTATTTTTAAATATCAATTTAAAATCAGTTCAGTTCTTTTGTTAAACCACATGAGTTTATCAAACTTTTCTCTATTTAAACATCAGTTATAATTTTTTATAGTTTTGCACTGCAAAAATTATAAAGATAATATGGAATATTCAAACAAGTCATCCATATTCTCTTGTATTCGAATCTTAAGATGCTGGCTTTTACAGTTATTGCATCATTTGAAAAATAACAAAAGACAACAGAAATGAACTGGGTTTGCTTTTATACCATGCTTGGTTTCCAGTGTTGCTGTGGCTGTCTATTGCGGGCACATATATTAGTTAATTAAAAAATAAAATTGTGTAACAGAATTCTACTTTTATTTCCACACTTGGTTGCCTAGAGATTGACTTGACATTAGGTCATCACTATATCTACTAAGTCTAAGTCTTTATTCATGACATTCAACACATTGATAATTAATTCATTGTTGGTATATATGTATATATGAAGGATTTTTTAAACTGGTTTCTTACTTTTCATTAAAGGTAAATTAATTCAGTGATGTTTGTTTAATTTGGTACTTAATAAGTAAATATTTGTCATATATATATATATGTTTACACAAAAAAATGATAGTGCGTATTCAACTATCTGTTAATTAAGCTTATGTTTTAAATGGATTTGTGTGGATAAATAAAGGCTGATCTCGACAGGATTGTAAGTTACCCTTACATCATTAATTGGATCTTGTTTATCCATGTTTATTTCTAAAATATAGATTCTAATTGTTATACTTTATAGTTACTAAGAAAAATAAAATTTAAAATTCCAATTTAATAATAATGGAGAGTTTATTTACAATAGATAATAATAAAACAAATAAAATTAAAGATATATTATAGGAGTTAAAATTTAATATGCTACATCACATTGTGTATAATAAGTGATGCCGGACAAACACTCCAAAATCAAAGAAAAATATTCACTCTATGAATTAATTTTTGACAAATAAATTATAAAATAAATCATAAATTTTTGTAGTTTATCCACCATAAGGATAATAAGTTAACCTAAACAAGTTATCAGACAAAAATCTGTTTAACTATTATTTATGAATTTTAGAAGATTATTGCAATTTTCCTTGCATTAAATATACATCTGAACAATCCCTCTCATACAATCATACATTAAAATTACCTTTTTAAATATAAATGTAATGGTAAACCTTAAATGAAATCAAATAATCTGTAATCAATGATGAATGTTCATTATTTCATTGAACTGATGAATAGTAATTTCCAATAATGTATTAGAGCACATTAATCCTTTTAAATAGTTGTTATTACATCATAAATTATTCTGTGCATCCTTGCAGTTTTAATTTTATTAAAATATATATATGACGCATGACTGTAAACATATTAATTTCCGTGGTTAGTTTATCTAATGTTTCAGTTATTATAATTTTTATTGTGAGGTAATTATCACTTTATCCCTTAATATATCAAATAATGCAATTAGTAGTAGATAAGCATGGAAGGCAGTGCTGAAGATACTATTTTAAAGCTAAGGTAGATAATTTGAGAGAGTTCATAGAGATTTTTTCATTTAGTCACGTTTTTTCCCCAATTGTCATGTGTTTTAGTTAGCATTGAGTTTTTCCTATTGTCTCACAGTATCTGGAATATGAGATATTTTCCAAGATGTCTCTCTTGAACAAAGAAATCCAATATTTGAACACAGTAATATTACCTTCTAAGGCTGGAAGCAGAGCTAATGAATTTTCTTTCAATTTTTATAGAACTTCATGAGATTATCAAGCTCTCTTTAGTCACTCATCTTACTCAACCAATACACATTATCACATACATATAAAAAAGATAAATGATCTTCTATATACATCTTTCATGCTAAACCAGCAGTCATCAGGTGGTCCTAATTATCATCGCTCATACATATATAATGAGTGCTCAGTTTATATTAAGATAGCAAATCTTTAAAATTTAATGGACAGGTTTCAGTCGTCTCCAATTATTCAGTCATTCATATCATTGAAAATCTGATGAAGGCATGTTCAAAGCCCTAGTTTTTCAATTTTAATTGTATCATACTCATGTTCACAATAAGGCCCCTCATATGTAGAAATTTAACTACATTTAAATACCCAGAAGAGGATGGGCAGAATACAGACTGAATATATAATATTTAAATATATATATATGCTTTAAGCTGGAAGTAATTAGAGAGGATTTGAACCCATGCTTTCAGAACCCCTTTAATCATCCACCTTATACAACCAATACATATGACCACACCACATACATCTAGCTTAAAGTATAAATATTATACATGTATTTAAATATATATTTGGCCTGTATTCTGTCAATCCCTCTTCTGTGTATTTAAATGGGCTTAAGGTTTTACATATAAAGAGTTAGTTGAGTTATAGTCAACATGAGTATGACAATATAAATTTGCAAACAAGGGCTTTGAACATGATATCATCAGATTTTCAGTGATATGGATGGCTGAAGAGTTGAGGTGGAGATGATTGAATCCTGTCCATTAAAGTTTGAAGATTTGCTATCTTAATATAAACTGAGCATTGATTAAAATATGTGTGGGAGATGATGATCTGGACCAATTGATGAGTGCTGGTTCAGCATAAAATATGTATATTGCATATCATTTATCTTTTTTACATGTATGTGGTCATGTGTATTGGTTGTATAAGATTGATGACTAAAGGGAGCCTGAAAGTCTGGATTCAAATCTCTAATTACATCAAACTTAAAGCATATATATATTGTAACGAGCACAGACGTTCGTTACATTGTTTTTTTGTTATATTATTAAACAAGTTAAAATAAGAAGTTCGCATTTAAAAATTTTCTTTAAGAATTAAAAATTGAAATTAAATATCATCTTAAACTCGTACATGTTAAATCGCACAGATAATGAAAAATTATTAAAATAAAACTTTATTAAAGAAAAAGTATTTTAAAACTAAATTTTAAAAAAATTTGGAGATAAAATTATATCTTTAAATTTATCTTTAAATATATTTTTGATTTGGAAAACAGGGTAATTAATCAGAAATGGAAATGATTGTTAATTAGTTAAATGTAAACCAGCCTTGGGCATTTAAATGTAAAAACATCAGTCAGATAGGAAAACAATAGAAACTGTTAGCAAATAAGAAGAAATCCCTATGGAATCGGACCGCAGCGAAAGGACCATCGCATCGGTGACGTAATGTAAATTCAATCCTTCACATTAATATAAAAAGGACAAGTTTGGAAATTATTAATTAGTGAGTGATCATGATTATTACGATGTGACAGATAGGTGTTAGTGCGGAGGTGCGGGAGAAGAGATTGAAGGACGCACGTTCAATCCCTTCAGTTTTGCCAAAGAAAGAAAGAGAAATGAACTATCGTTTTCTACATTGAGGACCAACTAAACTAAAAAACCTCCGAATAAATAAATAAACAACGGCTAAATGGATATCAACCTTTTTAGGACTGCGTGGGAATTCACGTTCATGCCAAGCAACGGATAAAGATGAACTGTTTTAAACCGTAAGAACTTTATAAATAATGAACATTAAATTAAAATTTTCTATATTTCAATGATTGCAATATGATCCTATCTGACCAAACTAAATTCTTTATTAATAGTATTATTTGATGTTTTTTTTTCTTCTTATTTATGTAAAATCATTTCCATTTATTTATTTTTTATTCTTTAAGTTTTATCATGATTTTTTTGTTTTTCGTTAAATTAATTATATAAATGTTAAACTTAAGTCGGGCGTGAATGGCTGTATAGATTTGTAAAGTTATATTAGGGGAGGGTAATCTTAGGTTATTTGTTTCGTGGTTAAATTGGGTCAATGGATTGGATATATTGGTGTGATTAGTAGATGTAATATTGATTCGCTACGGGCAGAATCGCTTCATACGCCGCACACTTCCTTTTGCCTATGGAAGGAATTATAAGTCGGATAACGCAGTTCCTTTCTATGGAGTTTTTTTTTTATTGTTCTTCTCGTTGGATAGATGTAATATCCCTATCTGATGAGAGTCAATGCCTTCTCTTAATCTTTTTGGTGCTGTCGTATTCCGTATTACATTGAATACATCGATGTATCAGATGAATTTATGCCAGTTTGACTGCGAATTTTAGCCTAAGGTTAAATAGGGATATAATATTTTAGTTTCAAATGCAAATCTACGTGGTCTATTCATACTTGACCCTAAATAAAAATGCATTAAATTTAAGTTGTTTATAGACGCTTGCATGGATTGGTTATCGGTTAAGTATGTTTTGGGTTTTCATATTTGATCAAAATATATAGACATTCGATAAATAATGATACCTTACGGTGAGTATCTAAAATGTATTTATTCGGATGTCTTTTAAGTTATTGGTGACAATGCAAGTATCTTATGATGAATACTATTGGGTTACGTAGAAATTTCCCTCCGCAATTGTCAGTAATCAATAATTTTGTATTTTGATCGTTTATGTTTACTTTGAAATGTTTTTGACCGTGAAATCTATGTAACCGATCTATATTCAACATTATAAACAAGCTTTCCTAAATTTATCTGTGCGAACTTAATTAAAATGTAAAATTAGAATATAATAGTACTTAAAGGTAAATTAAAGTCAAAAATCAAAGTTAAAAATAATGTTAAATGTTAAAATGTAAACTAATACTAAAATAATTTTAAATCTTATATATATGTGCATAAATAAATAATTGTATGTTAATTACTGGCAGTGGCTTATTTTATTCTTTTTTATATATACTCTTAGATTATATTATTAAATCTCGGCTATTCCACTGAGCTAGTGACATGGGCTAATGACCGGAATCAAAATTTAAAAAAAAAAAAAAAAAATTTTTTTTTTTGACTGACGTATCTGCCTACTTTATAAATTTTTTCTAGGTTCAAATGCCTAGATGGCGCCCCGTAGTGCATATTACGTAAGTCTAGCTTTCTCCGGATCGTTACAATATATATATTACACATGTATTTAAATATTACATATTCATCCTGTATTCTACCCATCTCTCTTTTATTTAAATGGGCTTAAGGTTCTACATTTGAGGGGTCAAATTGACTTGGTATAACACATCAAAAATTGGCAAACAAGGGCTTTGAACATGCCATCATCAGATTTGCTATGGTATGGGTAGCTGGAGAGTGGAGATGATTAAAGCTTGTTCATTAAAATTTGAAGATTTTCTATCTTAATATAAATGGAGCACTGATTATATATATATATGAGAGATGATTTGGAACTGATTCAGCACAAAATAGGTATATTGGAGATCATTTATCCTTTTCACATGTATGTAGTTATGTGTGTTGGTTGTATAAGATGGATGATTAAAGGGAGCTTGAAAACCTGGTTTCAAATCCCCTATAATTACATCTAGCTCAAATTATATATATTTGTATTTAAATATTACATATTCAGCCTATACTCTGCCCATCCCTCTTCTATGTATTTAAATAGGATTAAGGTCCAACATATGAGAGGTCAAATTGACTTGGTATAACACAACAAAAATTGGCAAACAAGGGCTTTGAGCAAGCCATCATCAGATTTGCAATGATATGGGTGGTTAAAGAGTTAGAGAGTGGGGACAAATGAAACCTGTTCATTAAAGTTTAAAGATTTGCTATCTTAATATAAAATGAGCACTGATTAAATATATGTGTGGGAGGTGTTGATTCGGAAGAACTGATGAGTGCTGGTTCAGCACAAAATAGATATATTGGAGATCATTTATTCTTTTCACATGTATGTGGTTAAGGGTGTTGGTTGTAGAAGATGAATGACTAAAGGGATTTGAAAGGTTGGGTTCAAATTCCCTCTAATTACATCTAGCTTAAAAGTATATTATACATGTATTTAAATAACTTCATGAAATAACACCTTTCATTTCCTTTTTTTTATACTTTATATGGAAAAGAAAAATAAGTCTAGGTTATTTATCACTTCACATACCAATTAGTGTTAAATCTAATTAATTATCATGTTTTTTAAAAAATATTTAATTGAAGTAAATCTGATAATGACTTAAAATTACAAAGCAACCTTTATTTATTAAAAAAAAATATTTGAAAGTTTGTTTTTAGAACTGAATTTAAACTTTTTTATTAATTAATTAAAGTTGAAAACTTAATGGCGATATTAAATGCAAGAATACAAGTGCTCCAACCACAAGATAAAGACTTTGAGAAAATAAGAAAGACCATCTTATTTTCAAATCTAAATGCACTTCCATAGGCTAATATTAAGTATGTTGGAATGCAAGTGTGAATATATATTGATTCTTTAGCTTTACATCCACTTCTGTTACTAAGATTATTAAAAAATAATGGATTTAAAGTGAATGATTTAATATATATTCACACTCTCATTCTAAGACACTTAATATTGATCTATATAAGTGCATTTAGGTTTGAAAATAAGATGGTCATTCTTATTTTTTCAGTCTTTATCTTGTGGCTGGAGTGCGAGTATCCTTGCATTTAACATTGCTAATTTAATTATAGTACAACATAAGGAATTATTACTTTTTAAATAGAATATTGTAATATATATATATGCAAAACCATAAAACAATACAATACTAAATTAAATTCAAAATTTTACCAAAATCCTTACACAACCATGGTTTCATCTACTACAAATAGACCTTCTCAAGTGAAAATCAACCTAAAGGAAAACATATATATATATATACAAACTAACAAACCTTCCCATAATTCATTTCAAACTCCACCTTCCCTTAATATCAAAAGAAGTCTTCATAAGATTGATAGGCTCAGAATCAAGGAGTTTTATCATCAAAGTCTCCTTTATTCTTCTTTTTAACTCATTCTTTTCATAAAAAATAACCGAAGCATTGTTAAACAATATTCTATGACCTGTATTCAATTCATGAATATATAAAGCTGAGTTAAGATACCTATGTTTAACTCTACTTATATGAACCTTAATCCTTCCATTAAGGCTAAATTTACTCTGGCCTACATAAAATTTACCACAACTACATGGAATCTTATAAACAATACCAGGAATAGACCTACTATCAATAGACTGCTTTGAACCATTAAGTAATGAATTCAAATCAGAAACTTTCCTCCATGCAACCTTCATTCCACCTAACAAATGACTATTCCTATAAACCAAATTATAAATTGATGCTTTAAATGGTAAAGACATATAATCATCATCCTTACCAACAAAATTCTTATCCAAATCACGACTGTAAACATTATTATTAAATACCACTTTTTTAATAAAATCATGACTATAACCCAATTCTACATATTCAGCAGCAAAGTGACTTCTTTTAGGTTTTATAAAATGACTACAAAACAAAACATCATTAACCTTCTCAACATTTAAATCTAAAAACTTTAATTTTACAAAATCAAAACCACCCCCTCAATTGTAAACTTAATACTAGAATCAAAACTATTCAATTCACATAAAAACTCTTCTAATTTCTCTTTCTGAATAACAAACAAACAATCATCAACATACCTAACAAATAATTTAATTGAGGGGGGTGGTTTTGATTTTGTAAAATTAAAGTTTCTAGATTTAAATGTTGAGAAGGTTAATGATGTTTTGTTTTGTAGTCATTTTATAAAATCTAAAAATTTGAGAAATATGATTAGACCTGATAGTTATCAGCCTTTTATACATAAAAAATATCTTTGTTGAATTTTTGTTGTCGGAATAAAAGGCTTAATAATTTTAATAATGATGCTGATATTCAAAGAAGTCAATTTGCTGCTGAATATGTAGAATTGGGTTATAGTCATGATTTTATTAAAAAAGTGGTATTTAATAATAATGTTTATAGTCGTGATTTGGATGATAAGAATTTTGTTGGTAAGGATGATGATTATATGTCTTTACCATTTAAAGCATCAATTTATAATTTGGTTTATAGGAATAGTCATTTGTTAGGTGAAATGAAGGTTGCATGGAGGAAAGGTTCTGATTTGAATTCATTACTTAATGGTTCAAAGCATTCTATTGATAGTAGATCTATTCCTGGTATTGTTTATAAGATTCCATGTAGTTGTGGTAAATTTTATGTAGGCCAGAGTAAATTTAGCCTTAATGAAAGGGTTAAGGTTCATATAAGTAGAGTTAAACATAGGTATCTTAACTCAGCTTTATATATTCATGAATTGAATACAGGTCATAGAATATTATTTAACAATGCTTCCGTTATTTTTTATGAAAAGAATGAGTTAAAAAGAAGAATAAAGGAGACTTTGATGATAAAACTCCTTGATTCTGAGGCTATCATTCTTATGAAGACTTCTTTTGATATTAAGGGAAGGTGGAGTTTGAAATGAATTATGGGAAGGTTTGTTAGTTTGTATATATATATATATATATATATATATGTTTTCCTTTAGGTTGATTTTCACTTGAGAAGGTTTATTTGTAGTAGATGAAACCATGGTTGTGTAAGGATTTTGGTAAAATTTAATCTAGTATTGTATTGTTTTATGGTTTTGCATTTTTATTTTTGCTAGTATAGTGTTAGACAGTTTTGGTTTCGATATATATATATATGATCAATTTCAACTGCTTCTTTAAATATTTTTATATTTATTTTTCTACAAATTAGTGAGTGAACATAATAAAATAGAGAATTTACAGCAAGATCTGGAAAAAGTTAAAATAGAAATTTTAAGATAATCCAGCAAGATTTTATGTGAGAGATAAAAAAAAAAGACAAGAAAAAAATTCTAGAGAACAAAGGGAAATGCAGAAAAAGTAGGATGGAAATGGAACAATGTCAAATGAGAAAAAAAGGAAAGAATATAGAAAATCTTATTGTAAAAGGCCAGTAACAAGTTAAGAAAATGAAACCAAGTTATAAGAGGATAGAGTACATATGGACAGAAAATTTTAGAAAATAAAGAAATTTCATCAAGGATTCCAGAAAAGATTAGAATATCTTGAAAAGATATTGAATGAATTAATAAAAGTAAGACAAAGAAAGATACTAAACAAAACAAAACAGAATTGAATAATCTAAAAATGAGCCAATCTGTGGCAAGTAAAATAGAATTAAATAAAAAAATATTCACATAGGAGTGTAAATAATTTAGAGATATTGAAAAATAAAATAAAGTTCATTGAAAAAGCAATGATAGTAGACAGTGAGAAAATAATGTGTGTTAGAGGACTTACAAAAAATATTAGTTTCTTTACAAGATTTGGAGGAAAAATAAATAAATTAATCCAATAATGGAGAACCTTAAAGATCAAGTAGATAATATTCAAAAACAAGTTTATATTAATGATCTTATACAAATTTAGAGAAGTTAAATAAAATAGAATTAAATACATTAAATGAAAGAACTTTAAAGATGTGGGAATTACAGAAAATTTTAAAAATAAAAGTGATGTTGAAAATGAACTAAAGATTGATGAATTTGAACTTAAAATAAAGATAGCAAAAAGCATTTGGAAGAATACAAAAAAATAAGTAAAATAGTTCTGAAGGTAGAAGATAAATAAGTTAAGCAGTATGAAATTCAAGAAGCTCAAACTTATTCAAGAAAAACAAATGACAAAAGAATTTAAAGAAAACAAATATTTACATTTATATATTAGACTATTTCCATCATCTATTATTAAGTATTGAATGTCTTTAGACAAATTAAACTTTATTTAAATATTTCAATTACATTGAATTGTTAGTAATAACACACAGTCTAGTAAATGCACAATGTTTTGAAAGGTATTCTCTCCTTTTCAGATGTTGCTGGCCTGACCAGTGACAGTACTACCATGGGAATCAAAACTGGATCCTTAGGTTTTACTTGCCTCTTATATCATTCACCCTTTCTTCTTATAATTGCAACTGTTTTTGAAAAAAAAAATTAGCCTCTTTTTCGTATATTCCTTTAATAATAGAGGGAGTTACATTAAAGGAATATATGAAAAAGAGGCTAAAAAATTTTTTAAAAAATAGTTAATTGCAATCGTAAGAAGAAAGGGTGAAAGTTATATAGGAGGTAAGTAGAATGAATAAGTAAAAACCAAAGATAGGAATAAAAATAAAACAGAAATTATTAATAAAAGAATAAAACGTGTATAGAAAAATAAAATAAAGATATCAAAGAATTATAAAGAAATAATAAAAAGAGTAATAAAGAGATTGGGAAATGAAAAGTGAAATAGAAATGTATAATGATATAAAAGAATGAAAGTAGAATGATAAATAAATTAGAGGTGAAAATAAAAAGAAAATGAGATAAAAATAACAAATAAATAATATGCATAAATTAAAAGATAAAATTAGTTAAAATTAGATGTAATTATAAATAATAATATAAAAAATATGTATATAAAATAATGATTACATGAATATATGTTTAAATGTAGCTCTGATGAAGATTGCAAGACAATTGAAACTGTAAGGAAAATAAAGGAGAAATTATATAAAAATTGTATTGGAGTGTATATGAGGAGAGTATATAGAAAAGTTTAATATCATAAATAATTATAAAGAAGGAAAACAGAGCATTAAATTAAAACATAATAGTAAATGGGTTGCTAGAATACAAAAACCCCACTGCAGTCCAAGATGACCATATGTACTTGAATATAAATTTAAATTTGTACAGTAATCACCAGCAATTATTTAAACCAAATATATTTTTTCCCTAAAACAATTAATTAGATCTTATTAATCAAATGAATCTCATATAAAAAGGAGTTTGGGTATAGAATGGGAAGTATCACTTTATACCTAAGCTAACTATAAAAGTAATGATTATTTGTTATAGAGAACTTTTTGAAATGAAGAAACTTTTCCGCTAAAGAATATTGATTTAGTTTTTATGTACATTCATCACTGTTTGATTAGAGATTGAATAGTGAAATAGAAGTCAATATCTTTTTTTTTATAAATGCAATTAATATATACAAATTTTGTTGTCACATTAGTCTGAAAATTTTGTCAAATCATTTAAAAAGTTACTGTTGGGAAATATCAAAAATAATTTTAACTCACATGTATATTGTTTTGTAAAAGAAATATTTTAATTTAGACTAGGCTTCAGATATTGAGAGTAAGGTTTTTGTACTTTATTGTATTGTACATTGTAGTTGAGATAATGTAAATAAAATCAGGAAAGGCAATTTTCCATTTAAAGAAAAATACATTTAGCATGGATATAATTACAGGATTTTAGATGTGGATATTGTAATTTAAATCATTTAATATACATGTAAATATTTTAGAATTTATGTATAATACAGAAACTTTGGATCTAGCAATCGTTTTCATTTTTCCTTAGATCGTAAATGAAATCAGTTGATAAGCTTTTATCCAGAAGTGTGCTGACAAAGCTTTGATTATATTTATCATCCTGTTTGTAAGGAGCACTAAAAGGAATGGAAACATTATACACTTTTTATAGTTGTACTTAAAATATATATTTTTGTTAAAAATTAGATGATGAAATTTAAATAAGTGAAGATCTTTACACCAATTAATTGTTCATTACAACCTGATTTTTATTTAAGTTTTTTTGTTGTTGCTGCTGCTATTATTGTTAAAAAAATCAGATAAATTTAATTGGAATTCCTAAAAATATCAATGGAAAAGAATATTATTTTCAGGAAATGATGATCCCTATTATCAACATATATTAAAATAGATATAAGACTTTAGTGATAAGCTATAAGTAACTGTAATTTGTCATAGTAAAGGGTCTTTGCTCAAGCAACAGAAATGAGATCTTTGGGAAATAAGATAAGGTTAAAAATTAATGTTACTTTCAATACCTCAATCAAAATTTGATTCATAAAACAACAAAAAATGAGAGCAGCATGAAGTCAAACACTGCCACAAAATAATGTGGATTATAACATTGGTTACATTGTTAATTTTCGAGTATTTAATTGTCTCAAGAATGGTAGTATGGCATAAGATATTACACCTAGATAATGCAAAGACTGAGAAAAGTCCTTGTTTTAAGAAGAGATGTTGCTTTTAAGTAATAGTCTTTAGAAATTTTCATATGGATGTTCTCGATTGTAACTGAATAAAGGCTTCTGAGGAATCATTTATGTTTGTTGATAGTAAATATTTATTCAAATGAGATAAATCATAATGTTTAAGGGTAGAAAAATTGTAAAGTTTTACTCAATAATGGAGCACAATATTCTTTAAGGAATAGAGTTAAATCTATGATTTTATCCATGAAACAAATTGCAATTAGATTTGTAATAATAAACCATCCAGAGATTTTTTTAAATCTGAATATTGAATAGGAATCAGTTATAAGCCACTATGAATTCAACATGGCTATGCATTTCAGACTGAAAAATATATTACCGAATCTGTTTGAAGTTTAGATTATTTGTTCTAAGATCACTAAGTTATATTAATTGAGCAAATAATAAACATATATTCCTTTAATATTGTAAGCATTTTTTTCTGGTTTCATGTGATTCTTAATGTTTTTTTACTAGGAGAAGACAAATTCACAGAATTGTTTGCATTGTCTATTGCCTTCAGATAAATGTTTTATAAATAGAAATTATTTGTTTTAAGTATTTACTGAATAAATAAATAAATAAAATTACATTAGAAATGAGATTTTTAACAAAAGAAAAATGTCCCTCCAAAATAAGTTTAATTTAATAATACTTTGGAAGTATTTTCTCTTCTTAAACACAGTTTGTTTATGGATATTTATTATAAATATATAAGAATTCTGAAATTATTTTAAGAATTATTGTAAAAAAAAAAAAACAAATTTCACATAAAAAAAAAAAAATCATTCAATTGGTCCCAAGAATATTATCATGAAGGTCAGGTAAAATTGATACTAAATGGGTCGTGCTCAACATTAATGAAACTCTTGTTAATGTTTTGATATAAAGTATTGTTTTTTTAAAACTTTTATAAATATAACTTTCTAATTAATATAGCACCTAAATTATTAGATTTAGAATGATTTAAAATATTTTTTTCATGGATCAATATTTGTTAAACTAATATTGTTGAATTTTGATTGCAGCATGTTTGCTTATTATGATAGCTTCTGTAGAAATAAAATGTCTATGTTTAAATATCATTATATTGGAATCTTGACCCCAAGTAACTTTTTGTGTATTAACAATTTGCTTCCAATTGTTGGAGATTTTTGCAGTTATATTAAACTAACAAGCATGGGTGCATGTGCGGCGCAACTGTTTCCAAAAGCTCTTAATATAAAATAGATAACTAAAAATAATAAACTAGCTGAGCGCTTTCAAAGGATCTTGCCTTCATAATCATAGCTTGCTACTATATTTAATGATATGCAGATATGCTAATTCCATTTCTTCGATAAAGCATAGCATGTGTCCTTCCTATTTATGGCATCATTGTCTTGTGAGATGAAAAAGGCCTCTTTGATTTTTCTTTTAAGGTCATGTCTCTCTCTACACACGATTGTGGGATTATCTGGAATGCACTTGTGGTGACTTGTGCTTTGGTGCTGATAGAAAACTGAATTGTTGTGAGCTCTATTGTATGAATATTTATGTTGTGCTAATCATGTGGACAAAGAGCTTTTGGGAACAGTTGCATCGCACACGCACCCATGCTTGAATACATATATTTCCCAAAAGTAAAAAATTATTTGACTTAATCGTATTAAACTAACAAACAAGTTATCCAGTTTTCAAGAAAATATATTAATAATTTTTATTAGTCATTCATTAGACTAGAGATTATGAACAATGAATAATATTCCTGTAGTGTAATTTTCAACACCCACTCTCATACAAGGTAGGAACTGGTTTCTATCTGCTTTTAACATCTTGTGGAGAGGTGTAGACTGGTGTATTGAAAATTACACTACAGAAATATTGCAAGAAAATATCTTAACTATTTTGTCAAGCGTTGTTAGCTGAGAGGTCATCGCAAACGCCTTGCAAGCAAGTAGTTGGTTGCAGACGGTTGTGGGTTCGCGTCCCGGCTGATGCTATGACATATGAAAAAAAAAAAACTATTTTGGAAAGTTATCACTGACAATACTGGCTGCTTTTAAATAGGTCAAATCTAAATAACCAATTAATTTATTAAAAAATAAAATGGTAATGAATTAAGTTTCAGAACAATAACAATGAGAAAATATAATCTGAAAAATATAGCGTTAAAGAATCCCCTAAGAACAAAAGATTAACAGAAACAATATTAGTAAATAAATTATATTTGATGTTAGAAATATTTTAACACAAAATGCAGATAGATTCAGATAAATATATTAAATTGTTACATTTTTATTTACCATTGTCAAACTCACTCCACTTATACTTTGACACCACCCACTTCAGACAAATACAATAATGATTATTACTAATCATTTTTTAAACTAGAGATTATCTCTAGCACAGATATAAATTTTAAATCTCTTTTAAACATACACACACATGGAGTTATTCACCTTTCTCTTTTCCATGTGTAATATCTTTACAGATATATTAAACAACCTCCATACTTCCCCATTCTTTTTAAATTCATATAAATAAAGTTACAATAAAAGACAAATGACTCCCAAGAGGTATTACCAGACTTATGTCCTGCAGCCACAATTTTACTTAGTGACTTTTATTTTTGCTTCATGCATTCAGTTTCTGATCATAATTTACATTCCTATGTACGATTTTCTAAAACTATGACCTGAAAAACAAATCTACTATGTAGTCATTAGCAATAAGACTTGCTCATTCACCTGAAACTTTCAGGCTTTCTGATTTATTAATCTTTCAAAAAAGACATCTGCCCATTTCCTAATGAATTTAAATTTAGAATTAAAAAGTGAATAACAGTCAAGGAGTTACCTCACTATTTGACTTTGAATGTTCTTTAACCGATGATGGTTGTGAAAAGTTGTTAAATATTTCACTACTTTTAATCAATGACACAATTATTTCCATTAATACATTATTATTGTAGTTAATATGCTTTTAGGAAGTTGTTCAGCTCATTCTTAACATTTATATTTCTAAAAAGAGCACAATGTATTTTATGCAGTCACTTTATTTATAAAAGCTACTTCTTTCAATGCTTCTATTGAAAAACTATGATTTTGTGACAGTATATTGGAGTTAAGTACATATCCACAATTAAAAGCTTTTTATATAGATTAATTTAATTTGAATTATCATGGCTACAAAATCACTGATGCATTACATTATAAATTTTCAGAATAATTATCATAATACACTTTAATAAATATTTTTGTTGAATTTGACAATATTCTAGATGTATGTTTAGATTTTTTAAAGCTTTAATCATCACAGAAATGCTTATAATCAAATGCCTTTTCAAATCTATAAATACAATGCATATCCAATGATTCTTTCTATGACTTTTCTTAATACTTGGATATCATCAACTGTGTTTTAAATATTTTTAAATCCAGCTTGTTGTTTTGATTGGTTAAATACCAATGTTCTCTGCAAATGAATTGTAATGATCTTGTAGAGAAATGATTGATCTGTCATTTTAAATATTTTCTTTATTAAATATTAATATCACTTCAGCATTTTTTCAATCATCTGAAACATTTTTTTATTTGCTTCTTTTAAGATATCAATGAAGATTTCAAAATTTCCAGAAACTTTTTCATTTTCCATAAATTTACTTCATGTCTTATCTCTTGATTTAAAATTTATATAAAAATTCATTATTCTTTACTACTATATATCTCTTTATAAAATTCTTTCATACATTTCAATATGTCAAACCATTTTAAATATTAGTATTATATTTATTCTTAAGGAACACTTCTTTCAATACCAAGATACTTTTGTTCTCTTTTATAGCTTTTTTTTCTGCCAGTTCACATATTTATTATTTATATCATCACTAATTCTTTTTATATTACTTTCCAAAATTCAAGATATTGAGTCTTCTAAATTTAAAAATAATTTGTTTAAAATTATTGGAGCACTTCTGAAGGTTATGTATAATAATTGGTAATATCTTTTTAATGAATTTTATCTCAATCTCTCTAGTTTTGCATTAACCAATATCTTATATATCACTAATTGAGGATTACTTTCTGTGTTGAATCTACTATGAACATTACATTCTTAAATATGTATTTTCTATAAGTTAAAATATAATCCATCATTATACCTTCATTTGTATATTTTTATACATTCATTTTTGGTTTGGATTTTTTTAAAAATAAAACTCACAGATTTTTGTCCCTGCAAATTAAATGTAATGGTTTTTATTTCTGGTTCCAATCCAAATTTGCATACAGCACTGTTATAGTTTTGTCATTCAATAAAACTTCCAGTAATAATTTTAAATTGTTGGTTACTGTGATCAAAGATCTTCCATATGCAAATACTAAAAATTTTGATTAAATACAATTGTCATAACTAGTATCATAGATGAAAAGGTGGAAGGGCTGCTTCCAGTTGTTGAATGGGATAAGCTACACAAATGAAAATACTTTTTAAGAATAATTTTTTAATTAATAGAAAAAAACATCTAAATAAATATTAAAAGAAATGTTTTGAAGCATTTTAATGGAAAAATTTTTTGTATCTTCTTCACTTTAATTAAAAATTGTTCAGTTCTTTAATTAAAATTTTCATTGTCTTGATTTTTTTAATACTTTAATAAACATGTTCAACAAGTATACATTAATAGAAATGTAAACAAAAAAGAAAAAATTGATAGAGTGGAAATAATGCAACAACAACAAAAAAATTTACTTTTTTAAAATATGAAGAATAAAAGCAAACTAGAGAATTCCCTACCAATTTTTATTTTTATGTTGCAAAGTTTGTTTAATATTTAATAATCCACTGAATGTTATCTTTTCACTGCCTGTATACTTAATTACTTTTGTCTTTTCTTTAAAAAAGTATTCTTATAGCTTTATACATTAAAAAAAAAACAACCCGTCATTTTAATTAAAGCAGTGAAGCATGGAGCTCTGATGAAGACTGCTGGACAGTCGAAACTATAAGAAAAATAAAGAAGTTTTTAAGAAAATTTGTTTGCATTAAAGTGTATATGAAAGAACTGTTATAAGTAATATATGTAGAAATATGCAAATGAAATAGAAATTTAAAAGAAAAATAATTTAAAAGTTTTAAAATAAAAAATATATTTGCAATGTTTAAAATGATTTAATTTAAATAAATAAATTGTTTAAAAAATAAGTAAAATAAAACTTAATAATTAAAGTTATGAATGATTCTATCAAGTATAAGATTGACAATGATTATCGTTGTATTTAACCATTATCAATTCACAGCATGCTGAATATCTTTACAAATTTAATCCAGTTTCTCTAATCAATAGTCTCTTCTTACCACCTTCTATCAGCAAACATTCATATTTTATCCATCCATTTTCTATTTGGTCTTTTTCTGAGTTTTTTACAATATTTTTGGATCCAGTTTAAAACTTAAAATGTCCATTTATTATCATCTATTACAGAAAAATGTCTAGCTCAGCTTTATTTCAGTCTTTTAATTCTTTCAATGATATTGAAAGGATACTCTCAACACACATCTCTATATTTTATTGAGAGATTGCAAGTTTTAGTAATGATCTATTAAATGTCCAGTTGTCAGATCCATATGTAAGAACTGGGTAAATATATCTATTAAAAACATTCCTTTTCTAACATATACTCATATTTCCATTTAATATTATATTATTTCTATTAAAAGCATTTGATCTAAGTTTAATTCTATAATTTTTTTCCATCCATTATGCTTGCATCTGTACTAAAAATCTGACTAAAATATTTGCATTTGTTAAACTTTTCCCAATTTAAATTATCAATCTTTATTTTCTTTTGAGAAAATCAATTGAATGTTACTTTAATGAAGCTCTTATAGTGTAAGATCTACTTGTTTGATTGACCTAGATTAGCTTAATATTGAGTGAAAAAAAACCCAATAAATAAAAAATAAAATATTTGCATCTATTCTTGAATTTATGTTGACAAGTGTACATTAAATAAAATGAAAATAATATACTTTGCAATAAAAAATATGTTTTAAATAAAGAAAAGCAAAAGAGAACCTATATACAAAATATATACAAAATAAAAATAACAAACAGTTAATATTTAATACATTTTTATAGCCACAAATTCATCAATAAATGATGACATTTTTATTTTGTATTGCCCCCCCCCCCCCAATTATTTTTCTTTCTGAAATATATATTCAACTTAATAGGTTTATATGAAATAAAAATAAGTAAAAAGTAGTCATGCATAAAATAGGTATTAAATAAAATAAAGAAAAAAACTAAATTTATGGCAGAGTTTTAAATGAAGGCATTAGATAGAAAATCAAACATAGGTGTTAAGGCTAAATGAAAATTCAAAAACAAACCATGTAGCCTACCAAATAAAAACATTAAATTGTATTACTTTTTAGTAATAAAAAAAAAAAAATCACTGAAATTGGAACATGTCATCATAAAACTAGAGTTGATAAAAAAATAAAATGCATTTTTTTGTTGAATTTATGGCAATAAAGGTTTATTAAATATTTGTTATTTTTATTTCATACACATTTTGTGTATGGATTGCCTTTTGCTTTCCTTTGTTTAATACTCATTTTTTATTGCAAAATATAAATTTTTTTTCTATTTTATTTATTATACATTTATATATATAAACATTTTGAACATTTAACCAAGAAAAAGTAATGCAGAAAGATGAACGCTAAGATTCAGATCATTTATGTCGAATACATATTCAGCAAATTATAACAAGAGTAAAAACTGTATTAACTTTTCTTGGATAAATGTTCAAAACATTTATGCATATAAATTACAACGAACACAAGAAAAGAGAAATAATAAATTTTTCAAATTATTATACATTTGTAGCTATAATTTCAATAAAAAATGCAAACCTTTTATTTTTTATTAAAATTTTTTTTTTGCTTAATAGTAAGTACAATGTTGCTCTAACAAATAGATAGACTATATATTTTAGATGCATCTTAATCTTTTTAGTATTAATCTTTAGTTTTATTTTCTTACTTTCATCTAATAAGACTTGCAACATTTCCTGAAATTATGAAGAATTATTTGCAAAAGTAACCATATCCTTTGCAAAATCTGAATAATTTAAATAAAATCCATGTATTTTTATTCCATTATGTTCTCATTTTAATCCACAAAGTACTTCTTATAAAATTGTCCTAAGAAGTTTTGAAGGTATGAATTCACCCTATCACAACACATCAATTAAAACAGGCAAAACTCTCTATATGTATTGCCACTCAGTGCAAGCCAAGGTAATCAATGGATGCCAGAAGGCTTGTGAATAAAATCCCCATCTAGTGCCTACTCATTCAATATCCCCAGACTAGTTTCTGCTTGTGGCCTTCATCAGAGAGGAGCAGCACTGCATATAGATCTTAGGATCTAACACAACCCTCCAGCAGCCACCTTTTATCTCTACTTAACTACAACTGTTTTTCCAACAATTTTTCTATCAATGTTAATCTTTTTAGTATTACCACATAATCTCTCTGTTACCATTCCATTTCTATAATTATTCTTCAGAATATGGCAATATATCAGCCATATATTTTGATGATCTAAAGTTTTAATCATTATGGAAATGTCTTTTCACAATCTATTAATTGAAAATCCAATGCCAACTCATTCTTGTTGATGCTTTCTGTAACTAAACTCAATATTCATATGATCCATTATGCTAAAAACATTTTTAAATCTAGCTTTTTTTTTTTTTTTTTTGATTGATTTGGGCCATTATACTTGATTTATAATTATCTTGGTAAAGATTTTTCATAGAGATTTCTTAAATAAGAATATTGCTATTGCATCCTTCTAATCATCTGGCATATTTTCTTCATTTAAATATTTGATATATAGTTTTTCCAACAATTTTTCTATTTCTTCATTTTCTTAAGATATCAATAATAATGCTAACATTTTTCATGCATCATAAATTTGTTCCACTCTTTATTAGTAGATATAATTGTAGAGGTTATTTTGTTTTCTTGTACTTTATTACTATATAATCTTTACAAAACTCTTCCATACACTTAATGATATCACTCCTCCTTTTAATAATATTTCCATCACTTCTTCTAATTGCTGAAATAATTTTTCTTCCCATATCAAGATGTTGTTTTATATTTTTGAAGCTTTCATTCTCTTCTATAGTTTTCATTATTAATCCATAATTATATTTTTTTACATCATTATTAACAATTTGTCATACCATTTTATAAAATTCCAAATATTCAGTTCCTTTTTGGTGGACTATCTTAGAATATTTTCATGTTTATTCTCTTTTTTATACATTGTTCTGTTTCAGATAAACATTTTGTTATGGCCCAAAAAATTCTACTAAGATTATCTATAATCCTAATAGTAGCCAAGCTCAAATTTTTCTAAAATTAAAATAAATAAATAAAAATTCCAGTAACATCCAAAAATTAAGTTATCTAAAAATAATTTCTAAAGAAAATGTTATATCTATAACAATAAATTATAAGGAAGCTATTTAATTATTTGCTATAACTAAAGTACAAGAAATGATTTAATGGGTTTTTTTTTTCTGTTTTTTATTCAATTTTAATTTATTTTGTTTCATTTTCATTTCATTTTTTTTTTTTTTTTTGGTTTTATAAACTTTTATTCACATGGTAAAGGTTTGTGGTTCTTCATTCTTGTTTTCTCCTCTAGCTAAAAGTAGCTAGATAATCATTTATCCACCAATATTGGATAGTTACCTAGATTGGCTATTGAATAACTGCCGAAGACAAAATTCCTAAACTTCTTCAAAGGAATTTCATTTGAGCTATATTTGAACACCAAGTCATAGACGTTGTAGATGTGCTATCACTGCATAGTGAAGCCATTCTAAATAATTTTAAAAGGTACTAAGATTGAGACACAATTAGTCCAGCCCTAAATTTATTGAGACTTAACATAAATTATCTGCATTTTCTATCCCAATAATTTGAATAATTAATCATACAGCTTTAACTGATATATCAACAATCTCCATGATCTTATTTTTTCATTTTTTATTTATAATGAATATCATTGTTTTTCCAACAATTATGCTTTTATTAGTATGAATCCAATTTGCATATCAATTCATTTCACTTTTCTTCTAACTTCACAAAGTATAGCAATGTCTCATTTAATATTAAACTGGTCTTCCAATTCTTTTTCACTTGAAAATGATCTATAAGTGTAAGTGGCTAAATAAAATGTCATCATTAAATGGCAAGTTAGGTCCATAACTCTGAGATTATCAGTGCATCAATTTACACACAGATTGAAATTTATTATGCCAATTTACCTTATGAGAATTGTTTTTGTCTTGTAAATTAAACTGTGCCAATTTACCTTATGGATAGTCCTTTGTGTTTTGGCACAGTTCAAAATTTGACTGCCAATTTTCCTTATGGCCAGTTTTTTGTGTTGACTACACAAATTTATCTTATGGTTAATGTTTATGACTTCCATTCAATTTGATATTTGATTGTGCCAATTTTTTTTATGTGCAGCCTTTTTTGTTTCCCATATATTTCAAAATTTGACTGTACCAATTGTTTGAAGTCTCAATTTCCTATTAATAAAATATATTTTAGGAGTCAGTCTAACAAATAAATAATTTATTAGTAAGTAATTTATACAAAACACAAATGAACTATACAACTACTAATGCAGTATATTCAATATATAAAATATATATTAAAGCAGTTAGCTCAAAACAACAATTTTGTATGGGAGAGAATAATAAAAAAAAAAAATGAAAGAAAACCAAATAAATGTTATATTATTTATTTAGTTAGTTTTTTTAAGATAATTATTTCATGGAATTTTATTAAATATAAGTATTTAATAGTGTTAAAATAATAAAGCACAATTTTAATTTTAACTATGGATAGTAAATCTGGTCAAAAAAGAGTATAAGTGTATGTGTACATGTAGAATAAATGTAAACACTCACACAATGCAACATATTTATTTATTTTATTATAAAAAAATATTAGTATTAATTCTGATTATTATTTTTAAAAGAAAAAAGTGGTAATGTATAAAATTTTATTTTTATTTTCAATAATAAGTTTTATTAAATACAACGTTATGTTGAAATAATGGTAATAAATGCTGATTGAAAATTCTAGATTTTAATAGAATGTTACATGAATAATACTAAAAGAGAATAAAATAATCTAAATTTTTGTAGGGAAAAGTAGCAAATAAGGGTGTTTTTTAGGATTGATATTAAACAAAGGCATGTTTTTTTTTTATATTGGGAATCTATAAACAAAATTAATTTCTAAATAAAAGAAAGGGAAAGATTTGGTTTTCTCTCAATCAGATTTCCAAGAAATTTGATGAATTGACTAACTTAAAATTTATATCTCACATTATAATTTACTTTCTAATTATTCTATTATGGATATAATGTATACAGTATTATGATATTAATTTAAGTAACAACTATTTCAATAAAAAGGAGAAAACTGCCATTATAAGCATCACTGTTGGATCCTAAATGGCCCAAGCAAAAAAAAAAAACATTCTAGAAAATTGGACTAAACAAATATTAATAGTACAATTTATAAAAGAATAAAATTATATATATAGTAATATTATCTTATTATTTCCTTTATCTATCTCAAAACATTATTAATGGAAAGATTAAACCTAGAATACTTTTAAGGATGACATTTGAAAATGGCATTTCATATTTTTTTTTAAAAATCCATTTCTAAGAATAACATTTAAAAAAAGTAGTATTATAAAAAAAAATGTTTTTCTGATATATTTAAGATTTAAAAGAAATAATCAAAAATAACCAACACACATTCAATGGTTTTATACACTATATTATTCATGGACTTCAAAATAAGCATAAATAAATATAAGAAAAAAAATACATTGCCTAAAAATATCAGTTCTTTTTCATACATATTTTAAAGTGTTCCAAGTATATATATATCAAGAATGAGATAGTAGAAAAATAAATAGTTTATTTAGTGAAACTGGGCAGATATATATATTTTAATGTATTGTTAAAGAGATATTTGCTTGTCAAGGCCTTATGATTTATTTACTTGATAATTATTGAAACAGGTACATCTAGAATTATATTAAATATGATATTAGAGAATCAAGATATGTTATTATATATGCTATGTGCTTAGAGAAAGATATTTTACTTATACAATAATCATGATAAGTACCGTATTAATAATAATGTTGCTTATAAATATTATTTTATATGTCAAGTAGAAGAAAAATATAAAGAAATTATTTTATATATAAATAATGTGAGAAATATATTCATTCTTGATAGTATAAACATGTTTTTTACTTTAAAGATGGTAAAGTTAAATGATACGTCAGGGCAAATGTTTTATAAAAATATTTGGAACATATATTCATCCTGTGTAATTTATAATTATAATTACTGACATTACTTTGAAATTGTCATAAAAAATTTCTGTTCAAAATTAATGAGATATTAAACAAACCAAAATAAGTTATAGACAACAAGCAATGCACATGATGAATAATTGGAATACTGGTCAAAATATATGTGTCATTGTTTTACAAATATCAGTTATTTTGTACAGATGCGCATGAATTTGAATAGTGGTATATAGATTTATCTCCAATTATATAAGTAATTTTCAGTATATTTATTTTTACAAAAGGATATAAAAATAAATTTCTAGATAAAGAAAATATTTGCCTAAAATTTTAAGATAGATAAAATGAGTTTAAATGTTGATCGCTTTAGGTATTTATTTATTTAATTTATTGTTTATTCACTTATTTGGTTAATCATTAATTAATTTTGTATAATATTTTATTCATGAATGATGGTCCTTATTTTTTGTCATTCATTTTATTTTAGGTTTGATATCAGATATTGTGATAGACTTATAGTGCAATTTTATCATGTGTTTTTTTATGATTGCCAACATATCTCTCATAATCTGTAGTTCCAGTATTCTTGACATAAGGGCTGATATAGCAGGAATATGTTCTGGTAAATATCCTGATTTATAATGGCATTCATAGGCATCACATAATCACCATTTCTTATGCTTGCTCATAACTGTTATTAAAACAGACAAAACTCGTCATACAGTACTGCCACTCAGTACAAGCCAGAGTAATCTATAAATGCCAGAAGGCTTGTGCATAAAATCAAATGCTCTCAGATCCAAAGCTACTCACTGACGAAAGCCACAAGCTAGAAACTAGTCTGGGGATATTGGATGAGTAGGCACTAGATAGGGATTTTATGCGCAAGCCTTCTGGCATCCATTGATTACTCTGGCTTGCACAGAGTCGCACTACTGTATGGAGAGTTTTGCCTGTTTTGGCATTCATAGATTAAAATGGCTGCAAGTTAGGATAAATAATTAATTTCTGATTAATGGATTAGGTGTTTTATTGATTAGTGATATATAACCCAAATAGTGTTTTTTATTTTTTTCATACATATTAGTCCTGTTGTGTAAAAATATAGCCTTCTTATCCAGTTACAATATACATTTTCTTGTCATCACAGGATTCAATAACTTCTTTATCCATATTTAAACAATAAACCATATTATTTTCATACTAATTTTACAGTCTATGCTTTAATGCATATAGGCATTATAATTTCATACTACCTTTAAAGTCTTTCTCTAAACAACATATATGCTACTATTATACTTCTATACTAATTTTGTTATCTTTCTCTAAACATAAAGACGAATATTATAATTACATACTCATTTTACAGACCTTCTCTAACAGTAAAATAGGTTACTATAATTCAATACTAATTTACAGACTTTGTTACTATTATTATAATTCCATACTACCTTTACTGGCTATTCACTTACAGTCTATCGATCCTTAAAGCTTAAAAATAATATTAATAAAGATTGAGGGGACATGTTTAGTTCCTTGATCAGTTTTCTGTTGTATGGGGGAGCAAATCTTTGGGAACAGATGTTCCTCGCTGAACTTTTTCTCTGTTTCTATCTGCAGTTCTTCGATGATGAGGGCATAATTTATATTCTTTCTAGAATATTCTATTCTTCGAGATAGATGGTAATCTTTTAAACTGATTAGCTACATAAAACCTGCATTCCTTAAATTCTTTTATCTGAATTATTTATTTTTCCATTGCGTTTTATTAGACAGTTCTCAAGCTAACGAATTTTGCTTTTAATTTAGCCAAATTAATTATTGCTATTTTTAATTCTAGACTATTTTAATTTTGATTTGCTACCAAATCATAGGAAGAAAGAGTTGTCCCATAAGATTCCTTTTAATCGCCAAACAATTTTTTTTGCAAAAGATAATATAAAAAAAGTACGTTTGTTATCAATAGTAACTTTCCATTGATTTACACTAATCCCTAACAAAATATTTAGGAATCTTGTCAATTATATTACTTTAAACTCTTTGCGATATATATTAAGTTCTCAATCTGAAGGCAGGCGAGTTTAATTGTACTACTGAATATTTCGACCAGTTTGTCATTATTATACTACTATAATAGTTTACTCTAACACCTTAGTATTAGAACTATATCATTAATTTTACTTGGTTGTTTGCATCATTATGATAAAGAACTACGACTCAATTTATTTGATTTTATTAATTTTAAAAAGAGATATTAATCTTTCGTTCAATATACTTTGTATATCAGAAAAGAAGAAAAAAACAATGTGCTAAATACATATAGAATCACCTAAAGAAAATAAAGGTTCTTTTTGTAAAATGAAGAGAAATGCATAGAATTTAGAGTACAAGGTTTATCGTACGCATGTCACAGATTTAGCATAACGATTAAAAAAAAAAAGCAAGCAAGAAAAAAAAATATGTGTATCAAATAATAATGCGCAACAATCTGCGCATATTAACCGATTTAATGTAGTGGGAGCATCAATAAAAAAAAAAACGATGATAAAAAAAACTGGAAGTCAAAGAGGTACCGTGTAGAAATTTTTAGCGGTTTCATTTGGATCTACATGAAAGAAAAAATAATTAAGTAAATATTATGTTAAATCACTGCGCTTACCCACAACAACTCTCTAGGTAAGTTTGCTTTCTTTTTTATGCACACATATTAAATATAACCAATATTTTAATGTACATATTGAAATATGTCTACTTTTAGGCTCTTTCCATTAAGATATCTGGAGGTCAACGTTATTTTTTTTCTCGCTCCATTGATGGAATAATTGAATAAAATTAATATTGTTGATAATACATTTTTAAAACGGTATTTGAATAATTTTGATTATGTTCCTTATTTTGGTCTGTACAATTAACTTTGAATTTAAAATATATCTGATGTAAACAATAAAAGTCCCTTTGGAAGAATCGAATTACTTTAGCGCCCTCTTTTCTTCTTTTTTTAAGAAAATATACTTGAACATTAATTTTTACATAAGTCGTGCTAATTAATTTTTATGAGACGTAGTATTTATGCTTGCTTTATATATAATTATTTATTTGATACTTCTGTTATAAAGTTTTACTATAGCTTTTTTTTAAATAAACATTTTGTAGTTTTATCTTTTTTCTCTCCGTACGATAATTCCAGCTTTGAGATTCTACATCCCATTCAGTTGTTTTATTTATCGAATATTTTTGTTATATGACTTTTTTTAGATATAAATTTTAAAGAAAAATTTCGCTACTGGATAAGATTTTGCGTGAATATATCTGATAAGCAATAGTCTTCATACTGAAATTTTCATCTTTTAAAGTCAGAATTGCATCTATAAGTTTTTTTAATATTGTATAATTTATGTAGACCGATACATTATATATATAAGAGAATAGTTGCCGGATTTAGATTTGATAAGTCCTTAAGCTATGTAACGCCCTGAGGCCTCTATCGTTTTAAATTACACCTGCTAATCTCAGAAAACTTTAACATATATACACCTTTTAAATATATGGATAAGAGAAATATATTATTTATTTTTTATTAAAATAAATAATAAAGAATGTGTTTGCAAAATCACAAAAATTATATTATGTAATCCTCTAAAAGGCTCTGTGTTCCAACTTGAAACTTTTTATTTCCCAAATGCAAAAATCAATGATTATATCATCATTGTGGATAATTTAATCTAATGAATAACTAATGAAAATTATTCATATACTTACTTCCATTAAGTAATTTGTGTCAAAATTGTGAGGGCAATAACTTGGATACATCAATTATACTATAGAAATTGGCTATCTGTATATACTGAGCATTGATAATTATATGTGTAAGAGATTGTGATCTGGGCCAACTGATAAGTACTGGTATAAGGTGCATCTTTGGGATCACACATCTTTGGGCATATGTTTATGATTACACTCCTTCAAAAGTTATTGGAAGTGGATAAAAGCCAGTCTCTATCTTGCACGAGAGTGATGTACTGAAAATTACTGTACAGAAATATTACTCATTAATTGGCTAATCTCTAGTTTAATGTATGAATAATATTACATCATTTGTGTCATAATTGTGAGAGCAGTAAATTTGACACATCAATTAAACTGTACTATCTATGTGTAAGGGATTATGTTTTGGATGAACTGATGAATACTGGTTCAGCACAATATGGTCATCTTGATGTTTATATATTGTTTTCACATCTTTGATCGTATGCTTATGATTACACTTATCCACAAGGTGTTAAAAGCAGATAGAAACTAGTCCCTACTTTGTGTGATAGTGTAGTGAAAATTACAGAAATAATATTTATTAAAATACTTTATTGAATGAAATGTACTTATTAAATAACAAGTTTAATAGAGCAATATTTAACTGATAATAATGTCAACAGGATGAATGTGGTCAATCATATATTTATATGCAATATGAATTTAAACTCTATACTATTAGCCTGATGATTTATAAAAATAATAAAGATTTATATATTCTAATATTTTGTGGACTTAATTTCATTCTTTGGAAAATAAAGTACTTTGGAGAGTTCTCATGATTTTCTTGGGATTTTATCATTTTCTATCACTATCACATCTCTGCAGGTATAAAAAATTTTAAAAATTTAATCCTATTTCTCCAATCCATAACTTTTCTCTGCCACATAACATCAGCAAATTTTCATATTTTGTCCATTCATTTTATGTGATCTCTTTTTCATTCTTTTACATCTCTTGGGGTCTAGTTTAAAATTTTAAATGCCCATTTCTTAACATTTCTTCTAGCAACATTTTTAGCCCAATTTCATTTCAGTCTTTAATTCTTTCAGTGATCTCAATAATACCTATTTGTTCTTTTATCTATGATTTCTGTCTCTTCTTCTTACTTCCAATATAAGAAAACATTGGGATCATATATTTATAGACACTTGGATCCATAGATGGATTGTTTTCTGTAATAATTCTAATTATTTATGGTATATAATAAATCATCAACAAAATTCTGTTATCTAACTGGATGCTTGTTTAACTAATTACACTTTTACAAAATCAAGCACCTATTATGCATGCATTTACTTTAATTACATTATATACTAATTTACAATAGTTTCATTCTATCATTTTTATTTATTTACAATCATTTCTATTGCATCCCATGATCACCATTTGTTATGCTTGCTCATAACTGTTTTTAAAACAGGAAAAACTCTCCATAAAGTAGTGCCACTCAGTGCAAGCCAGAGTAATCAATGGATGCCAGAAGGCTTGTGCATAAAATCCCTATCTAGTGCCTGATCCAATATCTCCAGACTATTTTTTAGCTTGTGGCTTTCATTAGTGAGGAGATTTGGATCTGAGAGCACTACACCTAGATCTTAGGATCTAATGCAACTCTCCAGCAGACCTTAGGATCTAATGCAGCCCTCTTCCTATATCCTAAGATCTAGGTGCAGTACTCTCAGATCCAATTCTTCTCACTGACAAAACCCACAAGCTAGAAACTAGTCTGGGGACATTGGATGAGTAGGCACTAGATAGGAAATTTTATGCACAAGCCCTTTTGGCATCCTTTGATTACTCTGGCTTGCACTGAGTGGCACTACTGTATAGAGAGTTTTGCCTGTTTTAATAACATTTCTGTTGCAATTGCTAAGTAAATACAAAGTTAAATTGGTAGGATATGTATAACAAATAGAAATAAAACATTTATCAAAGACTAAATTTGAATTGCAATTGAAATATATATTATTAGTACGAGGTTAACTGAAATTAACATTAATTAATTAACCAATATTTTAAAAACTGACATAGTATATAATGTTTAAATTTTTATCTACATCTGTATATAGTTCCTAACTTGTGCATTTAATCTAAGAATAGAAGAGAATGATATTTTACCTGAGTATTAATTCATTTGTTTATCATTATAATCATTTTCAACCATTGTTAATGCACTACAAAATGAAAGTTTCTCCAAGTTTAATCCATAGTTTTTTTTAAGTAAACCTTTTTTATTTCCACCATCCATTTCACATACTCTAAAATATTTTGTGATCCTGTTTAAAACTTTAATTGTCCATCCGTCATTATTTCTTTTGGTAAGATGTCCAATCCAATTCCATTTTGATTTCTTAATTATTTAAATGATGTCAGCAATACCTGTTTTCTCAACCACATTTTTTTTGTTACTCCCAAAAAACTTCTCTCTATACTTTACTGTGTGAACCCATTTATTAATGACTTGTCTTTTCAAGTTTACAGGCATATTTTTTTTTTTAATATTAATTTATTTCTATAAAAAGCATTTTATTTAAGTTTAATTCTATGATTAATTTCTTTCATTATATTTCATATGGGTTTAATCAAAATATCATGTGTTACTTTCTCATTCAATATTATTAATTTTCTTTTTTTTTTTGTGAAAAGCCATTGAAAATTATTTTAATTTTTTTAGCATTTATCTTTTTTTTTTTTGATTTGAAAGCTTTTGTAACATTTCCTTAAGTTCTAGAGCATTATTAGTGAAGACAACCACATTTAGCATATAGATTTTTTTTCGCTAACTTAATATTAACAAAATATCATAAAAGAATATGTCAAGATTTCAACCAGGAGAAAGATTCATTACTGACTTTATTAAGTCTGTTGTTTTTGTCATTGTACTTATAAATTGACAGTCTAAAATTATATAGATTATTTTTGGGTTAATCACGTTTACATAGAACAATGGTTAGTAATATCATTTAAGAAACATATAAATGTAACAATTGTGAATTTGTTGATGAGGCTTCAGAAATCAAATCCAATTGATTTTGCCATAATATTTTTTTTTTTTGTCCGAAAAGATTGTTGGTTGAATATCCAGAAAACATTGATTTGAAATTAGTCTTAGGTAATAAATTCTAATCTAAGCAATAATATTAATTTATTCACAGAGAATTTTTGAATTAAACTAATCAAAAGATTTCAAAGTGGTTATAGCATAATAAATCGTAACCATTAAGAGAAGTTAGAATGAAAATATATTAAGAGAAATTATAAAAAAATAAATAAATAAATATGAGTTGCAATTATTTTTACTTTATAGATTATGAAAAAGCATTTGATTTCAAAAACATTTTGACAGATTAAAGCTTTGATGGCTTATCCTATATGGAACTTACATAGAAATTAGATTCCATCTTGAAGAACTTATGGTAAAAAGTAGAAAATTATGAAAAGTATTATGTCAGCTGAAAACTCTAGATCAGTGGTCTTCAACTCTTGGTCCATGGACTGGCACCGGGCCGTGGAAGTTTTCTGCCGGTCCATGCTAGACTGGCAGGAAAGTTTGTAATAACAAAATAATATTTTAAACTTTTAATTAATATAAACAATTTTTATTTATTTTTTCATCTCATTTTTACCTAATTAAAAAAAAAGAAGAAACAGAATGAAAATAAAATCTAATCAATCATACATAAATTAATTTGTTTTTCTAGTTATCACAGATGTTTATGGGGGGGGGGGGGGTAGAATTAAATTTTTTATTATTTTTCTAAGAAAATTCAAAATTAAAAAAAAAGGTTTTTTATTTATACAAACTCCATTTATATATAACTCCATCTTGTATATTTAACATTAAATACAGATATTACATTTATCATAATCATTGTGATATTTCCCAACATTCAGGTGAATAACATTTTATTTTTGCATGCTTTAACAATGGAATAATAAACATAGCAATGCAGGCACATTAATGAGAATGATTGTTATTGTACTGTTTTCTGTAGCAACTCGAGAAAGAGTGTTCAGCATGTGAAGGTAAGCAACACCATTACATTACACAGTAACTAGTGTGTTGTTTTGATTAGTTATAACAATTATGCTCATCTAAGACTAAGCAGTTTAAATCTTTAAGAAAATTTATCTATAGACTTCTGCTGGTCTGCGAAATCTTATCCTTATTTTTGCCGGTCCGAAGGTGTGAAAAGGTTGAAGACCACTGCTCTAGATAACTTAAATAATTTTCATTTATTTTTACTCTTTAGCTTCCCATTTTAATTCATAAAATATTTTCCATAAAACTGCTGGAAAAGCTTTTGGAGATGGAACCACTTTGTCATATTTACTTATCTTTTTAGTGTCACTATATAGTCTAATAAGTTCTGAATGCAACAATTTGATGTTCTAAAACTTTAATCCCACTGAAATGCTTTTTTTCTTCTCAATCCATGAAACCAAAGTTTAATGGCAAGTCATATTTGTGGGATTGGTCTCTTAAAACTTATATATATATAGTCTATCACAGTAAAATAATTTTTAAATCCAGTTTGTTCTTTTGATTGGTTTGATTCCATACTTTTATGCGAATAAATTAGAAAATGCCCGTTTTTTTCAATTCATACAATGATCCACAATTTTTTTAATACTGTTTGAAATCTTAATTATGTACTAAATAATTCATGTAATAGTATATATAATTATTTATAAATCACATACATAATAACTGTAATAACAATTATGAATTTTGTAATTTTTTTTAATAAGATCAGTTACGTTTATTTTAAAATTAGAAGAGTTTTAATGGTTTAGTGAAAATCTTGTGTAGAACTGACAGAAGATGGATAGATCTGCAATTTTGTAATATCTTCTTTTCCACTACACTTAATTTAAAAATATCACTATTCTTACAATTTATAATTTTTTTTTATTTAGAGATTTAGTATATTGCTTTTCTAATAATTTATTTATTTATTCCATCTATCTGGAATAATTCCATAATTTTCTGGAATATATCCATTCTGCATTTGTCATTACTTCATTTAATATATTGTAAGAAGAGGAAGAAGGCTTGAAACATTAAAGATACTTCTTTTTCTCTTAATGAATTGAATTATTGGATGATTATGACTTTTATTGCTTATTCTAATGTAATGAAAATGATAAGAATGTGCATTCGGAATAAAATAAGAGAGAACTCAATTATCAGATAGTTAAGTGATGGTTTGCCAAATATAATGGGATGTGATTCGGATAAATTATATTTGCATAGCATGAAACTTGGTACATTTAAAAGTCAATCTAGCTGAATTTATAATGATTTTGATAATAAGAAGTATTAATAAATCGATTAGTTTCTAGGTCTTCAAGTTTAATAACAGATATAAATATGAATTTTTTAATTTCTAGTTCAATAAACATAAATTGATAAAACAAATATATTTAATTCTTTTGTTAATTTGAAAAACATATTAAATTATAATATATTGCATCACATATATTTGATTTTTAAGTTACTGATAATAATTAAACTAAATATTCTATACTATTCAGACTTAATTAAAAAAGTTTTTTCAGAGTTTATCCTAAAATACTAGAACAAAGTCTAATTTGTGAAAGATTTTATTTTATTGATTCATGTTACAAGCTTAATTTCAAGTCTTCCATATTTATACTAGTTTTCCTGTTACATCTCTTATTTCTTGCTTACAAAAAGTTAAACATGAAAAAAAAAAAAATCTATCTGAGAATGACACTAAAATAAGAACTGTGTAGATTAATTTAATCGACAACATATTTATTAAAGTAAATAGCACAAATAAGAAAGATTATTAATAATTTTTAGTAGTCATTCATTAGTCTAGAGATTATTCATTTAATGAATAATATTTCTGTAACATAATTTTCACTACACCACTCTCATGCAAGATAGGAACTGGTTTCTATCCACTTTTAATATCTTATAGAGTGTAATTATAAACATATGACCAAAGATGTATGAAAAAGATGTATGATTACCAAGATGTACATTTCATGATGAATCAGCATTCATTAATTGGCCTAAATCATATAATCATACATATCTTTATCATTGTTTAATATATATATATATATAGACGGAATTATTACAGTTTAATTGATCATAGTCATAAATATCCATGTCATTGGATTTGAATTAATATATATCTCATATATATTTTTGACTTATGAAAAATTAATTTTAATTTTGACTAATTTTAATTTTGTTCACCAATAGACATGGATTTATTATAGCCTAGATCATATCTGACAGATGGATCTAAATCATCCACTGTGCAGCTTATTAATGTAGGAAATGTTTAGATTCATTTTATCACCATTAGAAATGAGAATACTCTCCTCACAATAATTTCAACATTAAGAGAGAAAGTTTAAAAGAAGAATGAAAACATGGTTTAAATACATTTCAAACACCAATTTTGAATAACTATACTTTCATTCAGAGACTTTTTAAACTGAATTATGTAAATTTCTTGCCATTATTAAATGTATTTAGTGGACATTATGTAATGGTAAGCTCCCTATTTAAAACAATTGGTAATGAATTCAGTTAACAATTAAATAATAAAAAGGATATTTGGCAATTACATTTTTGTCTAGGGGCATTTAAAGACAGCTAACAGGTGAATGTATACATGGTGGAGTGACTGAATACAATTTATTTTTAATTGACAAGTAACTTCTAGTCATGTGTAATGATCAAATTGAGTCTACATAAAACAGGTTTCCATGCAAATTCAATTATATTTTCTGATCATTATCTCTCTTCACCCAATAAATTATTACATTATCAAGTAAATAATCAACTTGGTTCAGATGAAAAATAACAAACAATAAAATTATTAACATCAACCAATAACTTTAATGAAAAAATAGTATTATATGATAATAATAAAAAATCTATTTACGTATTTACAATTAAGAGACTTAAATGATGATCAAACGTCAGAGGAAAAAATTCTTTGTAACTTGCAATATCTTTGAGGATAATTACAGAAAGTTCAGTTGATTTACTTTGACATCTTTGTGAGCTCACGTGTACATTTTCTAATCGTAAATGTGGGAACATAACCATTAATCAGTGAATTTTAATATTTTCTGGTTTTAGCTTTTTTTGGTTCCTTCCGAGATAGTTTTCTTATGGGAGTGGATGCAGAGTTCTTTTGAGTATTTTAAATGGGTAGATTCATATGTTAATTATAGAAATATATTTCCATGAGATAATCACTCTAGATGACTAGTTTTCCTTTTATAGCAAATAACTGTCAAATATTTTTTCAGCATTCAATAATGATGAATACATGAGCAGAATCAAAGATTAAATTTTTAGGAATATTGTTTGTCTACAGCTCTATATTCAGCTATACTACTGGAAAAGTCAGGAAAAGCATTCTGGAGGATTCTTTACTTTATAAAATGCATGATATAAACTAAAAATCTTTACAAAATTTCATTGTAAACTTCTTCTTCTTCTTTTTTCTTTTCAAATGTATTATCAAGTTATTATAAAGTCAAAAAACTATTCTTTTCAAAATTTTTATTGATATCAATATAACTCAATAAATATAATTTCTCCATTTTTTTAAAATAATGATATGGACTTTATCAAGTTCTATAAACAGAAAAAATACATAAATAAGAAAAAACAATAAAATAAAATAAAATAAATAAAAATAAAATAATAATAACAAAATAAAATACCTATAAACAAGAAAATTTTTACCAAAAGGAAAAAATACAAAATATGTTTTATTTTTTAACAGACCATATTTATTTTTTTGTATAAACTCAATGTTCATTTTTTATTCCCCCTTTGACAAAGATAGCAATTATATGCTAGCTGGTTTTTAACCAGACTACATCAGCATATAATTGATAAGAAATCTGCTATCTTTTTTTTTTTTTTTTTTTTTTTTTTATATATAAGGAAATGTTGTGATATACAATTTTCCTTTTTTATTTTATGGTATTTTATTTTGTTATTATTTTATTTTATTTATTTTATTTTATTTTATTTTTTTTTTTTTTTTTTTTTATTTATATATTTTTTTTTTTTTTTTTATTAAATATATCATTTTTTAAAAAATGGACGAACGTCGGATATTTATATTTTTGTGAGTATACATTGTATATCAATTAAAATTTGAAAAGTGGAGTTTTGACTTAAATTTCATTGATATCTTGACAGTAAGTGATATCATGGTTAAGTGTGTTTTTCTTGGTTTTTTGAAAAGCAGACAAGTTAAAAAACATTTTTGTTTTTAAAAAAAATAAATTCTTTGTTTTTAAAAGAATAAAGTAATAACACATTTTATTTATACACTGATTTTCTTTTTAATATTTTAAAAAAACATTTTAAAAATTTATTCTATATATGTGACTTTAATATTTTGTTATACGTAATAACAAAAAATAGGGAATTAAATAAGTTTAAGTGTCACTGGAAGCTTACCAAGCTTTTTTTTTTTTAATTATTCATTTTCAAGAGCTTCCAATAAATCTTGAAAATAATATGGTTGGCTAGAAGCTGTCATATTTAATATTTTCTTTTATTATTATATTTAATATACAAGAAATTATATTACAAAAGTATGACAATTGATTGTAATTAAAATAAATGTAATATAACTGCAATAAACCTTCATCAGTCTCTGCACAAATCACTGCTGTGGAAGTATTCTGTCCTGTTGGGTAGTAGCTTGTAATTTTGTAAATATTCCACTGCATGTTCTTCTCTCAACGGAAGATCACAAATTTTAATCCTTTTGGCAAAATGTTCCATAAAAAAATAACAAAGATGCAAATGATAGTTTTACATTTATGCTAAATGTAAAAAAATCATGATAATGTTCACAATGTGTTAACATTTGTACATTATAATATATATAACAACCAAAAAAAATTATTAATTGAATTGTGTGAATGGAATTTATAAGAAAATTATTAATATTTTTTAACTTAACATGAATTTATAATCAATTTATTTATATTTTGTTAATGTTTGTACGTTATAATGTATATAAAAATATATATCCCTCCATTCTCTTTTTTTATATTCTAACCTTTTTAGGATTATGAGAACACAATAAGTTCTTGAAAGTGCACAGCTATTGTATCATTACTTTCATCAGCTTCTCTGCTGCATTTCAGCTCACTCAACACAGCCAAAATGATCAACCAATGGTTGACTAACCAACTTGGTTATGGCACACACACTATCACATTCAACTTCATAAACTGCATAAAGAATGCCAAATTTAAATCTATATATAAAATAGCTTCCTTGGATATCATCAAACTTTACAGCTCAATTAACATTATCAGAGCTGAACTCTTTAAACACAATTTTCCAATGCGCACTGAATTTATTCTCACATTTCCTGGCTAGTTAATAATATTATCACTGCATTTAACAGCCAACATGGCCTATGGGTCTACCCCTCAATGGCATCATATGCAGTCTATACTTAAATCATTTCAAAGACATAATTCTTCCACCACACTTCACATATACCTTTGACTTCATTTACACACACTATGTAAATGATATCTTTATAGCTGGACTAGGGTCCTCACTCCACAACATCAGAGCAAACCTCCAGATGCATTCAGCCTTACTTATAACCATCAAATGGTAAACTCATGTCAAACTCTGAAATACTTAGACATATTCCTACAGAGAAACATGTCATCTAGAATATTTGATATGCATCAAACCTCTTGAAGTTCACAGATTCACATGTCCCAAATCAACTTCCCTAATTCTAACAAACTAGTAGCTCTATCATCTTTTCTATATCATAAACATAATCCTCATGCAGAGCAAATATATAACTATTTAAAAGATTTAACATCCATCGAATTCAAATACAGCCACCTAAGAAAAAAAGGTCTGACAATTCTATTGCAAATTAAATTCAAATTCTCCCAAATAATGATAGACTATGGCTACTTCTGCCATACATTCCCACACTAACAAAAACTTTTAACAAAACCTTCTCTCCAATATTTCATCTAAGTTTCCACCCTCCTACCTCAACCAATAAACTAATCAATAATTTCAAGAATAAACTTTAATCTAACCTCATCCCCAGCACCATCTATAAAATTAAATGCCCCAAAATGGTTGTCAATCTGCATATTATGGAGAATCTCAAGCATTCCTATCTACCCAGTGTTCATAATATCAATATTTATATAAGAGAGCATCTGGAAGGCCAGAATATAGCTCAATCTCCCACCAGAAGGCAACAGTACATTCATTTAATCCTACATCAACTGTAATACAATGCATTGAAAGAAATGATTCAAAGTGTAAAATTAGAGAGGCGTAATATATAGCCAACAATACCTACACTATTTAAAGAATCATGTTTTTCCTTCTCCAAAAAATAGACACTCTAATTTACATAAATTTGAATACCATCATCTATATATATCCCTCCACTTTTCTGTTTTCATATTCTAATCTTGCTATGATTGTGAGAACACAAAGTACTCAGCCATTGTATACTTCTCTATTGCTATATTTCAGCACACTCAACATATTAATTAAATCTTGTGAATGGCATTTATAAGATTTTTTAAACATAACAGGAATTTATAATCAATTTTTTGATATTTTTAAAACTTAATAAGTAACACATATTCAGAAAAATAATTTTGACAACATTAACAAATGCTTCAACACCCCTGAAAATGGATAATTAAAAAAAAAAGCATCTGACAAGTTTCCGGTGATGGGAAAATATATAAGTACTCAATAAGTTAGCCTAAACGTAAGGATACATGAATAAATACAAATATTTTTCCAAAGTGCAATCAACAGAAATATCATAGATAATTTTGAATGTTTTTTCAAATGTTAATAGTGATCCAAGAAATTGCTATTTATTAATGTAGAAAAGAAATAATATATTGCTATTTATGATTTGTCAGGAATTTAATTCATATTAAGTGATTAAAAAAAAAAAATTTCGATGTTAGTGACTAAAATAGTAATATGCAATTTAATTTAAATCAGGAATTATTAATGTCAGTGATTAGAGAGCAATTTGAGTAAAGTCATTAAGAATGTAAGTTATTTATATATTGAGTGTATTTGAAATATTACTTGAAGTTGGTTGGTTCCATGGAGTCATAGTTGATTATATTTTGCTTTATACATTTAAGTTGTGAGATTGTTTGCTACACTTTGGCTGTAAAAATGGAAGAAAGTAGCAGTATTATTTTGAAAGATGACAATTTTTTTTTTGTCAATTATAAAAAATATATTTCTTTCAGAAGAAACAGCAATGATTCACAATTTTAATTATTGTTTTATCTTTCAATCTACAGTGTGCATTCTTTATTAATTAATTAATATTTATTATCATTTAGATATGTAAACATAAGAAAGCTTCTATAGTTGAGTTATACTGATATTAATCAAAGGTGTTTAATTTTATGCACTTCATGAACCTAATTTTTTTATGTGATGGAAATGCTAGTTCATATCAGCACACAAAATTCTACACTGCTTAGTTAATGTACAAAAATAAATAAAAGTGCATCCACAAGTAATTGAAATTTGTATATAATTTAACATTTAATTAGGTTGCAGAAAGAATTAGTAAAAGCTCCATTAATGGTGAGAAATTTATTAGCAATATTATGAAAGTTAGTTGTTGAGCATTTTTAAAATGCAATTTTAACATTAACGATTGTTACGTAGCTTGAATGATGGCAAATCTGAAAATAATCATTTTAAAGATTGACTTTAGCATTGACATACTATGTGATAACTTTTTGATCATTACAAGTTAGGCCTTAGGAAGGATGGATGGACTGTGTTAAAGATTTTGAATTAACAAGCAAACCTAGTAGCAAAAGATTTGTTAATTTTAATTCCTAGTGAGAAAAATGATCAAAATATCTTTGATGATCCCTTTTTAGTTGTTAGATGATACTTATACAGATTGAATGCTTTGAAGTGATTAATAATAAATTTTAATTGACAAATTGATTTTGATGAAAGAAATGCAATTAGAATATCCATGAATTTGAATGATAAATTGAATAACATGGAAGAGATTTTCAGATGATATTGACTATACTAATGATGAATGGGTTTAATGATCCAGTTATTGTAATGGTCAGCTCAAGCAAAGGCAGGCTGGCAATTTCTGTGCTGATTATGTTCACATTTCAAAATCAAAGAAGGAATAAGCGACTTTGAACATTGTTTTATCTATTTATTGCAGTAAGGAGATAAAAGAGATCCTGAATATATTTCTCAAGATCTTAAATGGAGGATATGTCATAATAAAAAATTTGGTGGAAGAAAAGCAATTTTTCATACATTTAATAAGAACGTATAATAGATGATTTTGATCTGAAAAATTATGATTTGAGTATCAAGTATCTGGAAATTGACAATGTAAAGAGCTATTTGGAAATTTGTTTAGATGGTAATTATCATTGTCATTTAAATAGCAATTAACAATAAATTCATTATTCTTTGCTTATGGCAACCTATAAATGCAAAAAGAACTAGTTGAAGATTTTTAAAATCAAATAGATTTTTCATGAATATTTTTACATATGCAACTTCAATGGAAATCAGATGCAGATTAGGTAGAGACAAAAAGAGATATTTTAAATTTTTTTTGTTGTTGATCGCAAAGTTAGACATGTCAGTAATTTGGGAGAATTATACATTTTAATGATGTACAAATTTTTTAAATAAAATGTCAATGATATTATATATGCAAGAGTAGTGATTAATTTCAAAAATGCTAGGCTATTATAGATTGATAATTACTATTGAGTATTTGTAAAAATAGAAGCATAAGGGTCATATAGATTATAAGGACTTTGTGTATTGGTTAACATATAATCCTGACATGCTAATGATTTAAACTTTGAATTTAGGCTGGTTAACTTTTATGTCACCAACAGGCATCCAGCCTATAGCCATTCCTGTTGTCATTTAGTATTAGCTAGAGGATAATCGTCTCATTTATCTGATTTAGTCATATGGGTATAAATGTACTCATTATGAAAACAAAATATAATGCATTATTTATTCCTGGTAAAAGAAGTATACTTCTATATCTTTTTTTAATGTATAATTTCTATGGATTTGAGAGATTTGTGAGACTGTGGACCAGACTGTTGAAAAAATATGAAATACATTTTTTGATTCTTTGTATATGGAAGATATGTAATAAAGAAATGAATAAATTGCTTGGCTCAAGATTGTTTCGTTTGAGGAGGATATATTCTGACCTTCTAGAGTCCACTTGGAGATTAATTGTCTTGATATTAAAAAAAATATATCGGAATTATTTTTATAGTAACATATTTTTGCTGAGATAGAAAGATTATGAAGGATCAAAGTGTAGAGCAAATGAATAGACTTTATAAAGGAAGAATTGAGAAATAACTTCCAAAGCCTAGATAATTCAGCAAAAAATTTGTCTAGATAAAAATGCATTTTACAAAAAAGGAGTTAAAATGTTTTTTAATTGTGCAATAGCTTGACTATGGTATCTGAGATGCTTGAGCAATTGCAAAGTTCCTTGCCTTATCAACAAAATAAATTATACTTTTGTATATTTTTATATACAAAGAGAACCAAGCAAAATGAATGGCCACTAATAAGGAAAGTAGCATGACAATGGATTAAATAATTTCCATGCTAAAAAAGAAATGTAAAGGATTTATTATTTATTTGTAATATAATAGGACATTTAAAAATATGTGAATTAACATTTTTATTTGGGAAAATTAGTTCTTTTTTGCAAAAATCATTTTATTGTTTGTGTGTGTGGGGGGGGGTTGAAATTTAACATTAAGTATTTCAGCTATTAATTGACCAGTATTCATAACTAAAATGATTAAAATTTAAAGAACATATTTGGTTTATTGAATACTAAGCAGTGATAACAGACAAAAATGAATCAATTTTTGTTTCATACTACATCTGAAATACAACACAGGTTTAATGAATTTAAAATATCATCTATACTTTTTTTCTTTTTAAAGTAGTTCATAATTATAGTCATATAAAAAACAAATTTTTAAAAGAAGTTTGGTGTATTTATTTACATACGTAACACAGCTTTAGTGTTTTGTTGAAAGAGAACTTCTAGATGTGCAAACTGATTTAAAGAAAAATTGAGCAAGTAGATATCATTACTAATGTATGTTAGGTAAAGAGGCCAGAATATGGCAGAAAGAAGTTGATTAGAATAAATTATTGAATATTGGGTATAGCTGAACATTTCATTATTTTTAAAAGAATTTTCTATATAGGATTAGAAATTTCACTTAGTAAAAGTCAGAATGGACAAAAGCAAGATATGTTATGACATTATTGTATTTTAGGAGTACTCATGAAAAATATTAAAGAATACTCTGAAAAGGACAAGTTGATGACCAAATATGAAGATAATGATTATGATGATAGCACCAGCAGATGACTTGGAAATTGGTAATGAAAGCATAGAAGTGATTGGCTGTTTTTGCTTCATTGTATCATTTATCAATCTCAATCTATTAGTCAAGAGATTCAATACATAATAGCACAGCAGAGTTGCAAGAAAAAAAATTGTTTAAGCAATGGTATTTCCCGTGACTGTGTGTATGGAAATTGGACATCAAAAAAGGTATAACAGGAAAGGTATTTTTTATGCTTTTACAAGCTGTTTGAATAGTAGCAAACTCTTCATACAGTATTGCCACCAAGCCTCTTCACTGATGAAAGTCCCAAGCTAGAAATTAGTCTAGGATATTGGAAGAGTAGGCACTAGATAAGGATTTTATACACAAAGCTTCTAGCATCCATTTATTGTTATGGCTCCCACTGGATGGCATTACTGTAAAGAGAGTTTGCTACTGTTTTAACTGTAGTACTGTTGATGACTTTTGAAAATTTCATGACAGAAGAGAAAATTAACAATAGATGCTTGATCATATTGAAAATGGCCTATTCTGATTATATAATTCATTAGAAAAATGTTTAAAACTTGATAATATTATTGGAGAATGAAAAAGATGACTACTTTCTCATCACAATAGTAAATGTGCCTTTGAGGATACTGAAAATTCTATAGATGATAGATCATTTTGAAGAAATGCTATTCATGTGATATCCAGAGATCAATTTTAATTTATATGATATAATAACAATAGTAATAATAATAAGTAATAATAATAATCTCATGGTTTATTGCTTAGGAGATTGGGTAGTTAATAGTTTTAGTTAGTCTGAACTGTTTTTTTTTTACTTTGATTCAACTGGAAAATTGATCTTATAACTTTCAATTCTGAATTGAAAAAGTCCAATTTATCAGAAAATTGAAAAAAAAATTAATATTAGAAATACCAAACTTGACCATAATTGATGTGATTTAACCAAAAGTTTCTACTTGTCTTCCAGAATAGCATTTGTTAAACAGTTAATGAGAACTCTGTTATTACTAAATAAATTAAAGAAATTAATTTTGTCATTCTAAGTAATTGCAACCATACACTATCATAAATTATTCATTTCGTAGCATACTTTTATTATGAAGTAATTTTTAAAATGCTTTTAGTGAACAACATAAAATTTTTCATTTTTGTTCAACCACCATTTCAAGTCGCCTCTGTGTTTTAGCATGGTGGTTGAATAATTGATTCAATAGCTAAAGATTTCTGGAGCAATTTTCAGGTGAGGAAAAAAAAAAGAAAAATCAAATCATTTGAATGTAAATGTTAAAACTAACATGCCAGTTAAATGCATAAGCTTCTGAACAATTTACCATAACATTATTTTTTTACTGCTTAAATAAGTAAATCGGGATTTTAATCATCATTCATATCAGTTGCATATATAAAACATTAAGGGATGATAAATAGTTTTATTCTTTAGTCACAGTTGGCCGTAATTAAAGCATCCTAGAACTATCTCTGTGAGCATGTTTAACATCAGATGGTAGTGCTAAATATATCTCCAGATTACTTTATGGTTATTAATGAGGAACAATGAATTGTATTTATTTCCTTTACTAGCTATTTTTACTTCTGAATATTAATCAAACTAATGATTTGAATTTAAAAAATTATGAATCCAAGACATATTAACTGCCTATTTTATATGTCTTCCACTAGATTAGCAACTTTTGGTGGTTTCAGTTATATATTAATTTTAGGCACCAGTTCTTTGGTAAAATAATAGTATATATATATATTTATTTCAGTATAGCGTTATGCACTGGGATTATTTATATATATATTAAAATAAGTCTAAAATGATTCTTCTAGTTTAGCTATATAGTATTTGATTTAACAATAAGTGACTGTATCTTTTCACATTAAAGTCACATATGTAATAACAAGTAATCAATGAATACTATATAGTAATGTCAACCAGATATCACTATTAGTTTTTGATAATTGTCCTTTATCAGTGAGTAGCATTGGATTGCACATCTTCAATATGGTTATCTAGCCATATAGATCTAATAATTAGGTTTAATGTAAACTTAAATGTAAAATAGAAGTGATGTGCTACTTTAATTGAACCCATATTATTTCTTTGTCAGAGTGTTGAAAGAACATACAGTTTGCATTTTACCAGTTGAAAATGTATGTCCATCCAACAAGACTTTGAATCTGAGCAATAGTATCCCGAATCTAATCATGCCCCTAATACACAGGTCAGAAGCAATCATGAATTCTAACCTGTTTGCCCATTCCTGAAATCTATAACACTATGGACAACACCTACGGTGATACCACATAAATTCATTATTTCTGAGTCCGGTGCTACGTTTTGCATGAGATCTCAGCTGATGATGATGAGATATTGAGTGAACCTAAGATATAATTTAAAAGACACATTCGAACACCTGGATTAAATTTAGATATGAATATTTATTATAACAAAAGATTATGGGATTATATATATATATATTAGCAACTTCATGCAATATACACTTTCTTTTATTTACAAGTATCTGACAATCTTGAATCAATTATTTATAGATTGACAGGTCTAGATCTAGTGTGGTATTACAATAAATAAAGTATATTTGGCAATCAGATTTTATTTAACTTTACATAAAATGTTTATCTGGGTGGATGATGGATGTTCTACACATTTAGAAATTACATATAAAGATATGAGGTTTCGCTATTTATATAACTTTGTTATGTTGCCCATGGCATTATGATACATGAATTTGTTTAGCATTTATTGCATTTATTTATGGCATTTCAACGGAATACATTGGGATTCGTAAGTATACTAAAACGGGTATTTATTATACATTTTCAACTTTTAAAGATCAAATATTTAGTGAAACTTTATGAATGTGATAAAGATTTATTTAAAAGAAGGGGAATGCAGCTTCAGAATGGTTGGATCTAAACTCCAAGAACAATATTTAAAGATCTAAATGATTCACTATCACACAACATTATGATATATTTTATTAAACAGGCTGGGAAATGAAATATAAAGAATTGCGCCAGCATATATATCAGTAAAAGGAAATGTGGTGACTTTGGCCAATCAAAGTTCATCATCTATTTGACGATGGTATGCCCGCTCCAGGCGGAGCGATACCTTATGGAGAGGTAGGTAGGAAGTTGCTATGGTCCGATGTACAGTAATCCATGCAGAGCTTCCAAGGCATAGATTTATACCCCTGTTTTGAACAAGAACACCCAAAGGAGACGGCTTCGTAATCCTCCAGAGTGACAGTGTGGATGGATACGAGCAATATAATAATGTATACTTTGGAAGAAGAATGGCAAACAAGGAAGACCGGGATCTTCCAGAGTGAAGATACAAATGGACCCAATCAAAGCAATATATAACTTATTAATAAATTTTGACATATGCTAGCAATGCAACTATAAAGACATGAAATTATTTGATTTAATAAAGCCTTAAATAGTTTAATAAAGACATAATGACATGTTTAAATAATGATCCATATACAATAAAGTCACTAATAAGTAATTAAAATTATGATTAATAAAGTATGCATTTCTCCCTCTTCTTGAATCAATCCCATTTTATTTAACATATATATAAAAACACAGATTCACGCACTTAAGATGCGGCTAACAAAATAAAATGGATCTCCAGCTTTTGGTAATGATTATTAAAATAAAGAAATCAATAAAATCAAAACGGACACTAAAGTCCATCCAGATTGGAAAATTATTTATACATTTTGGATAAATTAACAATAAACTATTTGAATGCATATATTCATTAGAAAGAGAAACTCAATCTTACAAGCTATTTAGAAACGAATAAAATGAAATAATTGATTACTTGCTTCCCCCTTTCTATTCCACAGTGGGCTGTAGATGAAGATCGTAAGATTGGGTTTGATTGACATTTACATATATAAATTAAGCGAAAATATATTATCAATAAGAAAGTATTACCGACTAAATTACAGGAATAATAAGCGTGAGTTGGATGAAAGAATATACATTATGATTAGTTTAGGTCGTAGAGAATCGATATACAGAAACTAGAAAGTTAAGTTAACATTCTCACTGGTCAGTGAATTAACAGAGATTCAACATTAAAAAAGGAAAAAGACAGTTTCAAGATTAGTTAGAACTCAGGTAGAGCGATTAAAATGACTTTGGGCTTGTTACCTCGTGATTTTTCTAAATGATGGTGCAGATAAATCTTGTGTTGAGGTGGCATTCCTTGACTTTTGGGGCAGGCAGATTCTAATTAGGTTGAAGCCATTTCTTCCTGGCCTTGGCGGTTCTCTAACAGCATAGGTACTTTTAATTGGAAGGAGCTATACTGCTACATGGTGAGGAGATGGTCTAAAGATTGAGGGAAGGTGGCTTGGGTCCCTCTATTTGAATACCATTTCAAAAAAATAAATGAGCATGCAGTATGGTAGTGACAGCAGACAAAACTAATACAAAAGATTTTCAGCTCTATTTATACAACTTTCTTAATTTGCTCGGGAATGCTTTTAATTAAATTCCTAACCCAATCGTAATCTTTAATCTAAAGAAATATTTTGTCTATTGTTATTGGAGATGCAATCATTAGATAACTTTCCAAAAATAAATTCAAATCAATTTCCAGATTGGAAATAGATTTGACAAAAATGTTTGCAACTAAAGTAAAATCCATTAGCTTTGTTTTAATTTTATTTTCATTAAAACTTTAATTAAAATTCATTTTAAAAACCCTTTTTATTACTTTTGGACAATTAACGGTTGCATCTTCTATCTTGAATTTTTATATAATTATATAATAAAAAAAAATTACATAGTAAAAAAAAAAAATTTTTTTTTTAAATGTACAAAATTATTTACATTTAATATTTGCAGTTATATACATATGCTCCTATAATATATGTATATATCTGAGCAGCATCTATCGACGCTAAAAATACTAAAATAATTAAAGGATTTTTTTTGCAAAACTTATATTTATAAATCTTACATATGCTTCTCAGAAATACACATACACCTTATATATGTGACTAAAAGGAGTGGGATAGTGAAGTTCAATCTTAGGCTAAGATTGACTGCTTCAGCATATAATTGAAATCACTAAATTATATAGTTGCTGAATAGATAAGCAACTTGAATTGTGTTTAAACCTTTATGATGTTTGAAAATTTGAAGTTATTACATTAAATAGTATAACAGATAAAAGTCACTTTTGATTGGATAGATTTAAACTAGTGCTTCTTACTAACAAAAACAATTATCAGAAACTAGTTTGTTGATCTCTTTGGCACTATCATTTAGTATATTGATTACTCATGCTTACAATAAGGAATGGATTATTACTGATATGATACTAAATATAAACTAAGAGAAATGTATAATACTTAGTTTTACTATATTTGCAACTTTATTCTACTATACAGATGAAGTTTTAGGACTGATTAAGTGAATTTTGAATTTTTGTTAATTTTGGACAAACTGCTTACATTAGCTTTTTCTGACATAGTACACTTGCCTGTTATTGAGATTAAATTATCATTAAAAGTAATTGCTTTTGGATTGATGATGTAGTTTTTTGATAGTTTTCTCTGTAAAATAATTAATGATTGATTTACCATAATTATAGTGCACATATTACTTCATTTATAATTGCCATTATATCTTTAAGTGGGTGGATGTTTCTGGATTGAAGTTCAATTTGTTTCAAGATTTAATTTTTCTTTATTTGTCAAATCTTGTGACAGATTGAACTTCAATCAAGAAATTTTAAGTTAAATTACACAAATAATATGTATGTTAAAGTTATTCAAAATTATGAAGATTGATTATAAGTTGAATAATTTGAGGATGTATATATGGTTGGTATACTAATAAATATTCTTTAATAGAAATGAAGAGGTCATATTTCACATACAAATGGAGGGAAATTTGGGATTTTTATATTATTTTATAAAACTTAGCAATTAATTTGAAAGATTCCTGCTTATTAAATAATTGATACTACTTTAATATCAAACGATATGACTTCTCTCTTGTTTTTTAAAATCTTCATTAAATGATAATGCCATCTATTCATTCCAGAATCAATTTATTAATAAATAAGTGGACAGTGAATAGCAGTTTATCCAATAATGTGATATCATGGTTCATGACTGCTTTATCAAAGTCAGGAACTCCATAGTAACCAATGTATATATTTTTTAATTATCATTTTCTAAGCTATATAGCTTTAAAACTTTGAATCTGTTTACATTCTATCTCATTTCATAACATCTTGATTCATTTAATAACTTAAGTATTAAAATCATCCTTATTATCCAATTCCATTGTAAAAGGCAAAACTTCACATATTTATATTAATTTTTTTGATGAATTCATTATTTGCCTTCTTTATGCTTGCATAAATAAATGTCTGCATTCTAATAATAAATGGCTAATATTTCCCACATTTTTCTTATATATTTTATAAAATTAATCACCTAAATAATTTCATTTATATTGTCTGGTTGCCAAAATTTCTGTTCAAACTTTAAAAAGTTGTTTACCTTTTTATTATAAACTTCATCAACACTCCTTTAACACTTTAAGCAAATAATTTTTATTTATTATAACTGTTTCGACTGTACTAGCAGTCTTCTTCAGATCTACAACATAAAAAATATTATACAAATATTATAACAATACAACCAAAATTCTTATTCTTCATATTTTCATATAAAATTATAATAAACAAAATAATATAAAGCAAAAACAACTCAATCCAAAAACTTTTTAAACAAAAATTTTTTTCAAATCTTTTAAAAATCCAAAACATAAAAACTAAACTATAAAAAAATTAATAATAAAAAATATAAAAAATTTTCTTTAAAATTATTTTTAAATTATTTTTTAAAATTACAACCAAATAAATGTATTAAAACAATTCAAATTTTAACATCAAACCATTAAAAACAAAACTCTTAAAAACCCATTAAAACAATCTAAAAATTAATATCAAAAATTATCATTTTTAACATAATTAATTACAAAAATAAGAAGTAGATAAGAGTTATATCTTTTTATTGTTATCATAAATTGATTAGCTCATAACTGTTTATTTTTATTTGTATTCAAAATTTTCATTTTTAATATCTGTTTTTCATATCTGAAACTTTGATTTTTATTAATAAAACTGTTCTCCTTTTTTAATCTGTAAGCCACCACAAAATCTTTGTCCACTTCTTTATAATATTCTATTATTTTTCTTATCATTTTGTCACTTGTCTGTTTCTTAAAACAAAGCTAAAAAATATTTATCAATTCTATTACTCTATTATAAAACTGCATTTCAATTTGCTTTTTATATCCTCATGTAAACTTTTGACTATCCCATCTTGCTTCTCTTACTATCCATACTTCTCCATCTAAAATATAAATTTCATTTTTTCTTCGAACCTGATGTAAAAATTTAATATTATTTTGTGAGCATAATGCATTAGTCCTATATATTAAATCTGATATATCTTTTCTACCTCTATTATATGAAGTCAAAATTAATATCTTGTATCAGACCTTTTTTCTTTCTAGCTTCATTTATCAGTTTTATTTTCCAATCATTTGCATAATCTTTTTAGTTATTCAAAATGATTCCTAAATAATTATCTATTTACTTTCTTATTTTTTTTCTGTTCTTTCTCTGGCATTTTTTACCATTATTTTGACATTTTTTCACTAAATGTAATCCTCATTTTTTAAAAATGTATCTTTACTTAAGCCTTCAAAACTATTTCCATATTTTCTCTATTTTTGATACAAAAGAATATGTCAGTAAAAATCTAATGAAACTTACAATATATCCTTGATTTAACCATAATATTTTGAATTGTAATTACTTAGATTTTCTATTTTGTAATCTTTAAAAATGATAGATCACTTTATATACCTAATTTTCTGATTAAATCTGCTAATGTTTCACTTATTCCTTCTTTTAACAAACCTATTCACAATATAAAAATCATATGTAAATGTTTGCATACTTTATCATTTTTACCAATTATGTGTACATAAGTTGTTACTTATATATTTAGCAGGTCCAAAATTTTTCTGCATCTTATCTATTATCTTATTATTTTCTACCCATTTAATTATTTTTTCAACAATCTTATGGCAAATATTTCATAGATTACTGAAATTACCATAATTGGTGCATAATTTATTACCCTTAAATGATTATTCCTTGTCTTTTAAATAACAATGTCTCTGTTATTGAATATTAAAATATTCCAATAAAACTTTTTTTCTCAGTTTTCAAATTCAGCGTTATCTCTGTTACCCATCCACAAAATGTTTTGCTCTTCTATTTTTCAGTTATTTAGTATCTAATCAATGCAATCTCTGTAAGATATGTTACCTCATTTTTCCTTTTTACAATATTATTTAAAATCATCTTTTTCTAGTTCTAAATTATCTTTCTTATCCTCAAATAATGTAATTTCTTTCCAATTTTTATATATGTTTCCAAATTTTTTAATTTCCTTTTCTTGTTTTATTAATGTTCTTCAGTACTTAATTTATTATTTTCTCCCTATAATTATTTAATTTAGCCAATTTTCTCTTATTTAAATGATTATCACATTTAATCTTAATTTTGCTTTTACTTTTTTATGTTTTGAGATATATTTGTATTCTCTCCTTTAAATTTTTATTCTAAATTTTTGTTACATTTAATTTTATAAATGAATTTAACCAAAAATATATTACCACTTTTTCAACTATATAATACAATTCTAATTAAATTTTTTCATATTTTGGATGTTTATTCATTTTTTTATTGTTTGTATTCTATGCATATATTACTTTGTCTTTAGTGTATTTAATATTTTTTTCTAACACATTTCTAGATATTTTTAAAAAAAAAATATGATCATTATTACATATTTTCTCTTCTTTATTCTAAATTTTAGATTCTCTTATTTGATTCATTTCATTCTTATTTATTAGTATGCAATCTGTTATAAAATTCAAATTATTTCTAGTGTGCTGTCCCTCATATTCATTTGACAAATTTCCTTTATTTAAATTCATTCTGTTGATAAAGATTATAATTATTAATCATTTTATTATCATAGTTATTAATTTTTGTAACATGTCCAATTATATATACTATGGTCACTTCCCTCAAAAAAAAATCTCTATATCCATAATCAAACATTCATTAATTCTATAATTCCATTCCAACTTTGATTATTTCCATTATAACCACCATCAGTAACTGATTTTCTAATCTTATCTCAAAATTATACATCTATACATCGCTTAGCATTTATGCAAAGATTCACCATAGCAATCATCAATTTATATTCTCTATTTTGATTTACAACTCATTGTTCACTATAGCAATCACAAAAAAAAAAAAAAAATGAATTTTTTTGGTGACTATTTTGGAAGATTGAGGATATTATAGAACAGTGATGTTATCTCATCTGGAAGAAAAATGGCAACATTTATGCTAAAAGTGTACAATACAGAGTTATACATTATACTTAGTACTTTATAGAATATTATACAAATACTTTAGAGACAGACTTTAACCTATATCATATGCACCTTGAAAGTTTATAATAGTCAAACAATATATTTATTTGCCTGTCTCTAAATATTATAAACATTCAAGATGCATATGATATAGGTTAAAGCCTGTCTTTAAAGTACTTCCTGTGCGCTTAATAAATAATTACAACTTTACAGAATATTATACACTATTTTGTTTGTAAAATTAAAATACAATTAATATATAGTATTTTAATTTTCATCCAATATCCTTGCAAGACAATCAATATAATAATTATTGATATTTTTAAAGTAGTTTAACAATAACAAAAGTAAAAAAAAAAGCACTATTTGATAATAAATAATTAGAAGGCTATTTTGATGATGTACAACAATCAAGAGTATTAATGTTATATATTTTTGTATATTAGCTTAAAAACTGTAGATTCATTTAGTTTTATAAATTAAAATTCTTATTAATGGTATTTTGCTTATGGCAAAAATAATTGTAAAATTAAGTTATCGTAATTATAAGTTACTTTGAGAAAAAAACTTTGTTTATTATGCAATCAATATTACTAAATGTAAGTGTAAAATATCATTTACTATACAGTATTTGCTTAATTTTAAAGTATAATATATATTATAATCTGTTTCAGAGACCTCCAAGCCAAAGGAGGCATTATCATAATCATAAATCGATACAGTACCGAAAAAAGAAATACAAATTTCATTCAATATAAAACTAAAAATAAGCTTTGATTATACACTATACTAGTAATAATTAATTTTAAATTGTATACTATATTAGCTGAAATATTCAGTCAACTAATTTTGGATTAAAATTTTTTAATTAAATTAAAACTACTATTATCATTTATCTAAAGTATTTTCAATAAAAAGGAAAAGGGGGAGATGGAAGTAATTTTATTAATTAAGCAATTAATAATTTATTTTATATTGTGAAAAATTTTCAAATTTAAGACAAAAAATATTTAATTGCTAGATTTTAAATCATAATCCCATAATTTGTTTCAGATATATGCAAAACAATGGCGTTATAGCAAACTTAAGAAAAATACAAAATCCATTCAGCATAAAACTAAAAATAAATTTTGGTCATATATTATTAATAATTAGTTTTAAATTGTGTACTGTTATATATTAGCTAAAATATTCAGTTGAGCAGTTTTAAATTAAAATCTTTACGAATGCTAATTTCAGTCAAATCAAAACTGCTTCTTATTGCAAATGTATTTTGAATAATCAAAAAAAGGAGGGAGATAATTTAATACCTCATGCATTTAATAATAAATTTTATGTGATGAGAATGCAGTTCAAATAAATTGAAGAAGTTTCATGCTTTTAATATTTATGTAAATGACTCATATTTTTTCCACTATAACATATTGTATTATTTAAAAAATTGCAAGGTCTTTTCAAGAAAATGGTTACTGCATATAATAAAATGTGATATTTTATGTTTTAAAAAAAAGACAATAGGTAGCATATTTGTATATAAAGTGCTGTTTATTTAAGTCGATTCATAATGTGAAAAATAGTCTTAAATATTTATTACACTATGCAAATGTTAGATGCATTTTTTTCTTTTTTAATATGAAAGAATTTTTATTTTTGTCGAAGAAAACTACAAGATTATGTTGTGGTAATGATCATTTCCATATATTGACAACCCTTACATCATTGATAAATAATAAGTCATTATGGTCACAACAGTACAGATAATAGGATATTGTTAACATTGCTTTTTTAATTCTAAAAAATATCACATAAGTAATATAAGATTATGAATTAAAAAAAAAATACTTCAGCATGTTTTTTTTTTCAATACAACCATTAATGATTTTGCAGAAGAACATAAAAATAGTCAATTGCGAACTTACTCTCCTTTTCTTGGTCCATTTTTTTTTAATGTTTGCACAGTGAAACCAAACATTTTTTTTGTAGTGATATTTTTTTTAAAAAAAAGTTTACAGCTACATAGATTTTCAACTGGAATCAAAGCAGCAACTAATATCACCAAACACAACATCACCTTCAACTTTGGATCAAAGAATCATCACATTATTCAGGATGTATTAACTTCGACTACTAATGCAGCACTTTGTTGACACTTTGAATAAAAACACCAATAAGACATTGATGATGACAACATTGAAGAGCTTTTACAAACACCCATGAAAGAATTTACTAATGGGGATGATGAAAAAAGAAAGAAATGATGAATGTTAAATGGATGGATTATAAGAAAAAACAACTTTAAGATAAATGGATTTGTTTTTTTTATTTGCCTTAACTTACATACACACATATTTTAAATGTATATCTACATAATACACAATAGCACAATTTACACATTATATATTGTATATTAGAGGTTTTAAAATTACTATATATACTAGATTAAGTTCTTTGTTAATACATTTATATTATCATTTTTATCCTCAGGAATGAGTTAAAGTTTTCCATAGAGAACCATTATAATCCTTTGCTTTTTATACGATCTAACTTTATGATAAGTTTTAGAGAACCATTTGTCCTCGCTAAGCAGGCTAAAGGTGTATTTCCCTCACATTTTTAACAATCAAAAATTTTTTTAATATGTGTATTATAATTTCAGATATATGATTTATTTCAACTCTTATTTAATGTCTATCCAATACTTAAAAAGATAATGATTTTTTTTATCACTTAATTTATTTTTCTAATCAAGTTAATATATATTATCAATAAAAATTGGATTTAAATTTTTACTCAATATTTTTTTGTAATTATCATCAATTAATTTAATAAATCAATAAATAAATATCTCCTTTCTTTTTCAAAATTGGCTCAATAATTTCAATATATAAATAATCTTCATTTACTACTCTTTTTGTCTTTACAAAACTTATTTTATTAATATATTCAAACATGGTTTGTAAAAAAAAAAGACAATGTAGAGGATTATTTATATATGATCAACTAACACAATCATTTATTACATATCAGGAAAGTATTATTTTTAGATTTTTTTAAATAATGCTTCCAATATATATATATATATTTAATATTCATATGATTAAAGATTTATTTATCAAATAAATTATTTTTTATTTGTTTTAAAGAGTATTAATCTGATATTAACATCATGTCCACTTGGCGAGCTGCCTCGGCTACAATAGATTACAATAGCCCATGTATTTTTCCACCTGAAGACCCATGCAAGCGCCTTCTAACCATAGCTGCTCAGAACATTATTCGAGATCCAAGATTGACCGAATTTGCTGCTTATTTAGTCCCTCCAGAACTTTTCTTGCCTTTAATGGAAGAAGCATTGGCAATTATGGATGAAACTGCAATTAAAATTTTATTGGTAAATTGGCCTTTCACAAACTTGGATGTCAAAGCTTTAACATCTCCTTGCATCTCTTTGAATATGTTGTATAATAAAGTTGTTAGAACAGAACGTTTAGATCGAGGAAGTAATTTTATAGTGACTTTATTAAGCCATTTGATTGATTGTGTTCCAATTGTTCCTTTGAAAATCAAAGAGTATGATTTCACTGGATTTCCTATACGTAAGTTATTATTTTTTAAAAATATACTTTTTTTAAAAAAAAAAAATCAATGTAGTTATAGTAGATAAATAATAATGTTTTTATTTAATATATATATTTTATTATAGTTATTGATAATAATAAAAATTAAAACAAGATCTAGACTGCATAATTTTCTAAAATTTATCAAAAAGGAAAAAAATGAAATCCAATATATAAATTATAACAAATAATAAAAATCATATATAACAACTAATATAAATATATATTAATCATATCTAAAAAGCTTTTTCAGCATGTGGTAAAAGAGCACTAAAACATGTGCCAAAAAAGGCTTTTTATATAGGATTAATATATATTTATATTGCATGCTTTTTTTTATCCAAAAAAACCCAGATGTCTGAACTATTTCTTTAATGAATATATTTATTTCATTGATATCAATTCTCAATAATATTAATATTGTAATCATTGATTAGCTACCATTAGAAAATTAATTTAAGGCTTATTATTTTTGACAAATTATATTTATCTACATTGAATTAGTTATTGTATGATTAATACTAATGCAAGGGTGTAATGTAGTTGATAAATTCAATAATAACTTCTTTATAATAATGATAATGTATCAGTTTTTGTAAATTCTATATATCATGAAATGCAGCATTAGCAAAAAAAAAAAAAATTCCCCAATAAACTAATAGATATTCAATTAATAAGATATTTACATATAAACTACATATAACATATCAAATGTGATAGAGATTAAAAATTAAATTAAAATAATTTATATTATTTGAAACTATACAATACTAATGCAATATAATGCATTCTGACTTCAAATATTTAAGTAAAAAATAAAGAAAATTTATTATTAAAACTGCTCAACATTTTATTATGTTCCCTTTTCTCTAAGAGCATTTATTATTTTATATAAACCAGTTATGGATCTGAACTTTATAATATATGAACTAGAGCCTAAACTTGAAATGTTGAAAAGAAAAAACTGCATCTATGAAATATAATCAATACCGAAATATCGCTTTTCTTGGTTCAGTATTTGCAATATTTCGGTATTGAATTTTCTTCGGTAATACAGGGATCCTAGTTAGTACCAGTATTAGAAACCCTGATACTGTTACTAATATTAATCTTAATTACCATCTAGAATAATCACTATTGTTTTATTTGGATAATTATTCTTTATTATTTGACAATATTCTGTATTTATGTTATTTTATTTCAAATAATATAGAAAATGCTTATAGTCAAATATTTTTTTATAATTTACAAATCTGATTCTCATGGGTTCTTTTCATAACTTTTCTTAATATTGTAATGTGATCTATTATGTTATAAATAATTTAAGTTTAATTTTTTTTTGATGGCTTAAGCCCCAAGTTCTCTGTCATTATTTTATAATGATTTTAGTAAATATTTATTTATTCAGAGGCTAGAATAAATTGGATTAAAAAAGTGATAAGCAGTAACAAAATACCAGCAGTGATGATCACCTGTTGTCACTTAGTTATAATCCTTTTTTCATAATTTTATATTCTCTCTGAAAGATAACATTCATATAAATGTGCAACACATTTTTGTTTATTAAGAAAACATAATTAATATCTCGATTAAGAAGCAGAAGATTTTTGAAAAGAAAAATCACAATATTTTTTTGGTCTTAAACTCATAGATGAAATTATATTAAGAACTGCAGTGACAAGAATGTATAGAGTAAACATAGGAATTGTATTAAAACTGTAGTTGGCACTTGGAAATGCAGCATTTAAAAATAACCTCAAATGCTGTATAAGAACACAAAATTAGATGAAAATATATTTGTTTATTTCTAGTTGATTCTGCCTTGAAGTTGCTTGTTGATTTCTGCTTACTTTTACATTCTGTGGAAGAAGAAAGAAAACTTGTAACTGGAAACCCTGACAATGAGAGTGCAGGTAATTTTTTACTTTAGGTAACAATTGTTAAATTACATTAATTATATAATCCTCATGTAAAAATATTGTGAAACTAATTTTTACTTAATTTTTTCAGTTGTGTTATTTACTATTTATATATAACTTGAAAAAAAATAGATTATTATATAGTATTTGCAAATGAGACTCCTGTCAACATTTCATTTTGTCATAATACTTTATTCAGTTTGAATCAAATTAAGCAGAATATTTCTGTTTGCTTAATATATATATATATATATATATTGTTTTTAAAATTACACAAATAGTATAATTAATTAAAGCAATAATATATGAATACAATTTATATAAATCACAAATGTCGTTTGAATAATAATCATCCTCTTTTATCCAAGTATGTATGCTATTTTTCAGGATGACCTCTAAGTAATGTATTGCTACTATAATATATATATATCGAAATAAAGATTTTCATAGGAGAAAAGTATTTCCACATATCTATCAAATTATTCCTCATTTTAATGAAGAATGAGTCTGAATCTCTATTGTTAAACAAAATTTGCATTAAGTGAATTAACTTTTTTTTTTCACTCATTAATGCATGTAGTGAAATGTTATTACAATTATATAATGTTATCCAGAAATTATTTTATTGTAATATTATTCTATCAACATAGTTACTTATATTTCATTAATTATTTTATTAATACAATTAATTAAATGAAGAAAAAGAAATTAAAAAAAAAAGTAATATTGTGATATAAAGTAATTACAAACAGGAATCCATTCTACAACTTTTTGTTTAAATAGAAAAAAATATAAATCTTTATTTTACTATCTTTGTAATATAAAGTTGTAATTATAAATTTTATTAAACGCTCACTATTATTTCAGTAATAGTTTTAACAAGGCTGTAAACCTTTGTAATAAAAAAATATATATATATTTTTAAAAAAAACATGTATTATTTGAAATTTTATATTTAAAATAAATAGTACTTTTTTTTTTATTATTATTTTAAAAAAGTCCTTATTAAAAAGAAATGAATGTCATATTTTAGTTTTTTGAATGTTAATGTAAATTATTATTCAAGTAGTTATTTTTTATTAAAAGGTTAGCTGAAAAATTCCCCTTTCTTTTTTACTTTTAAATGATAGAGCAAAGAAATAAAATTAGTTTATTGCTTTAGCTTCAAAAATAATTTTATTAATGAAAAATAATTGATTATCTAAGAATATGTGAATACATTGTCTTTCTTGGTAAGAAGTTCTAACATCCTAATTGAGAATCTGTGATAGATCTAAAGTTTAATCCCCTGGAGAATCTCTAATGGAAATGCTAGTATCAAATTTTGTGTGTGATTCTTTATGTCTTAGGTGATTTTTGGTATTTGAAGGAGATTCCATGTCTCATTATAGAGGAATTTTGAAGACAGGATAAGGTCTTTACTTTTCAACTTATTAAGGTGATCGATAAATATGACATCCTGATTTGGAGGTGGGAAGGTGAAGATTAGTTTGCAACGGACACTCCAGATTGTATGAACTAAAAACAATGAAAGTCTAATGAAAGGAAATTGTCTACTTTGTAAGGAGTCTTTCAATGATAGAATTTTGTAAAAGTCAATGCTCGAACTTTGCGATATTAGCAATCTAATGCCTACCAGCCGAGGGCATGATTTAATAATATGGTCAAAAGTATCCTCTTGAGTCTTGCAGAGCGGGCATATTGGATCAATATTATTTAGATATCTCTTGAAGTGTAAAAAGTAATTAGTATGCGTGGCATTTTGATTTACCTTAATTAAGAAGGTAAGAAATTTGGGTTCTAATTTAAGAAATTTAAATAAAGAGGTGATTTTGTGATTGTTGATTCCTAAGGACGGTTTTATATTATTGATGATTGGGTGCAAAATGAGATGTGCATCCCATATAGAAATTTTGGAGTTGAAAGTGGTATTGATGATTATCTGATATTGGTTGAGATACTGAAGAATAACATCAAGCCAGGAGTTGTTATGAGGTGGTGGTTTGTCAGTTGGGTGTATTACTTCTGAAGTAATGAAGTTGCCATGTTTTAAAACCAAGTTATAAATCAGGGTATGGGATTTCTGATAGTATAAGGATAGAATAGAATGCAATGACATACCATTCGCTTTACGATGGAGTTGCATCCCCGCCATACTTTATTGCTTTAGTGAATAAATTTGTTAATAAATGTTTTTTTGCCTCTTTTTCATTATTTTATTCTGAATATTTTGACATATTTAGAATGCTTTGTGCAGTTTCTTTACATTTATACTAGTATAATAAAAAAAATTATAATACATCGGTTAAATTAAAATGAAATTGAAATAAAATGTTTAGGATTTAAAAAAAAAAAATTAAATAGCTAACACAAAAATAATAAATAATAATAAAGAACAATATTTAATAATTTTACCCACTTATCCAAAATTGCCAGAGATTCATAGGAAAATTGTCATTTACAGTTCTTGGCATAATTTTCATAATTCTTAGAATTATATAATAAATATACGATGATAAAAGGTGTATGGAACAAAATTGAAAACGGTCTCATAATAATAAAAAGACATTAAGTGGAAAATCATTATTATGAGGTGCTATCGTTGTTGCTGTTTTTTGTTGCCTTTGAGAGAAATTTTTTATTTCTTTTGATCTCTTTTTTTGTTTAAACTCTAATTACTTTTTTCAACTTTTTTTAAAAAAAAAAAAGTAGTAAAAGAACCATCCCTTTATTTTTTTAAAATGTGAATGCTCAAGGCAGCAAAGATCAATTATAGTCTTTGTTCAAACATGACTTTTGCTTTATAATTTATCTCTGAAAATTTTTCAATTCAACTAATTCTATAAAAACAATTAATTCAATTCTGTTAACAAATGTGATTTATATTTAATTTTGATTTTTATTAAATAATAACATTTGGCATAAGGATTTTTAAGTAATCAACAACAATGTTAATAAACTGATGAAAAAATCTGTTTGTAGTGTCATTGGTTAATTATTGATTATTTAGTTATGATCAATATGACTGGCTACCAAAATGTAATAAATTCATGATGGCATTAATTACTAAGAATATAGCCAAAGTTATGATGATTTTGATTACCTGACAAGATCTAGAAAGGCCGTAGAATAGAACTGGGGAATGCTAATGAATGTTTTGTATCAACATTTATAGTAGAGACATGAATCACTGAAGGTTATAGAAGATGCAATTTGTGCAATTCCTAATTGAGATTTGATTTATATTAAACATTAATTCAAGATAAATAATTCCTTGATATTAGTTCCAATATTTTTTCCAAGATAAATAAATGATTAAACATATGTAGTTAGGACATTACAAGTATGTTATCATGTTAAAAATTTATAATTGTGTGAAAAGTCATTTTTTCCCAAAGCTTTGCAGCATTGAAATCTCATCTTTAAAACTAAAAATATTTCAAGAATAAAAAATCTCTCACTTGAAGTTTATAATCTTAAGAGAGAAATAATTGATCTTAAAGTTGAATTTATTCTAACTTAAAAATTAATTTAGCCTTATAGGTTCTGCAGTGTGTGAGCGTTAACATTTATTATGCCTGTTTTTTTTTTTAGTTATTGAATCAGGAGCAACTTAAGTAATTTTGACATGTTTTTTTGTTATCTTGCTTTTAATATTTAAAATGATAAGCAGTTTTTAATTAACTCAAAATTTAACATAATAACCATTTATTCTACATTTTCACCAATTGAATTTTTATAGGATATTTTATATAATTTCCATTTTACTTACATTGCACTATCATATATTAATTACCTTATCTATTCTTGCATATTTAAAGCCATTTATAAAATAAGCTAAAAAAAAAAAGTCATTACTCAAATAGCATTTCAAATATAATAGTCAATGTCATAAAAATTAAATTATAGAATTTTAATTTATTATTTTAATATGCTTTTGAGTATTATAATTTAATTAATGATTTTTGTGAATACACTAAATAATTATGAAATAATAAGAATACATATTTAAAAGCAAAGTAATTTTGATATTTAATTAAAATGACATATCTTACAAAACCAAAAATTTTGAATTTTGCTAACAATATAAGTAGTGATTTATGTTATAAACATGTGATTATAATTTTTTTAATCCATATTTTTAGTATTAAAAATTAATAATTGAATTTTTATAATAAAGCTGATTGTTAAATATTTTATTTTAGTCATTATTAGAGTTGAGTGTGTAATACAGAAAGCTTCTACATTCTCTGAAGTCAGTGAAGGTTTAGAGATCTTATATCATAGAAGATTCCATGTACAACTTTGCATTCACACGTTCCTTGCCATGTGCCTTGGAAGTAGAGTCAGAGAGCTGATGGAAGTTCTTACTTTACAAGTAAAATATTTTTAGTTATTTTACATGTTGTTGTTTTTTTATCTCTTTCTATATATATGTAAGTAAAATATATATCATTTTTATTCCATTTTTCTATTTTGTTTTTATGATTTTTACTCTAAAACTTATTCTGATAATTTAGATTTTCAGATTAAGAAAAAAAGATGATTACATTTAATTGCTTCTGAAAATCATTGCTTTGGTAAACTTTTTTTTTATAATGGTAAAAATTCTAGGCTATTTTTATACTTTTAGCTAAGTGTCAAATTAGTTAATTGTGGACTTGCTATATTGATAAATATGCAATTTAATTAATGAAAATATTTGAATTATAAATAAAAATTTGCTTTGTTGAAAGTGTGAAATAATTATGAGATATTTCAAGATTCATTAGAACTGTTGAATGATAGATTTATTTGTCTTGAAATTAGTTCTTGAAATTTCAGAAAATTACAATTAAATAAAAATAATTAATTACTTCAGATATTTTTGAAATTTTAATTATATATATTGTGCCATTGGATTATACATCATCAGTGTTAGTCAAAGTATGCACTATAAATTTTTTTAATCATCTACACAAGATCACTAATTAGCAAAATACCTAATAGATGTCTCTCCAATTTTCACATACTTCATTTCCATCTTATTAGGTAGTAAAAATATATTTTGAGTCATAAAGTTAACGTAGAAAATAATAATGGTCTAATATAATTGGTATCTTCTTAATTGAAAATGCACTATCTCTTTAATAATATTACTTCAAGATATCATCAAATTTTAGGGGAAATATTTTTTGTAAGTAAAAGTTAAAACAACATTTAAAATTTCAAAGTCAAGTACATAATTTAAAATTGTTATTAAAACAGGCAAAAATCTCCATACAAATCATATGATGTTTAGTGGTTTAACTTAAAATTGTCACATAAAACATTTATTTTATACACACACTTTATAAAATAATTAATAAATAGATATTATACATATATGTATATAAATGCGATTATGTATATATGTGTACTTATAAATAATTATTTAAATGTGTTTTTTTTTTTTTTGTAAGGAAGACTACTTAGTAAATTTTATAACAATAGTGTCACAAGCAAATCAAGCATAAGATAGTGAACTTTATATATCTCTTAACACCAACAACAACAAAAAAAAAAAACAACAAGCGGACTGCTAAAAGAAAAATAATTCTTTTTTTTTTGTCCTTTTGAAAAGTGTATATTACTGTATATATAGACGTTATCTACTCAAAGAATAGTTTTTTACTACAAAGATTTCATATTATAAGAAGCAGTAAAATGTATTTGTTCAAACTTTACATGGTAAAGAAAAACTTGAAAATGTATAACTAGGAAGAAAGTTTTACTTCTGCTTTGAAGATGAGTTTTTAATTCAAATCATGGCATGATAACAGCTAGAAGGAATTTCACAATGCTCTAAAGGCATTTATTGATTCACTTTCAATGATATTTCAAATTTATGCAGCCGAATTTAAACAGCAATTTTATATATTTATACATTTTATTAAAATAGAATATAAAGCTCTCTCTCTTTCTCTCTCTCTATATATATAAAACCACAAAATCGCCTTGGAAACAAAAACAACAATAGCTATAAAATATCATACTCTTTGTGCTTGGAAAGAAATTAAAATATCAAAAGTTAACTCCCCAAATATTTATCACTAGGCTCAGAGATGTGTGTGATGGAATTATATTTATATATTACGGGAATTTTAATGAATTTGTTTAATATTTGTGCAAATCCTAATGCCTGAGAATTATATTGTGCCATAGTGAAATATATTTTATCGTTGTATTTTAGGAATATACATATAATAACAGAGTTAAACAAACCTTCCAAAGAAACACAAGTAGCTTTGATTGTTCATACACCCCTATATCTATTTCTAATAAAAAGTTTTTTTTATCCTAGGATTTGATTGTTTTTTTTTTTTCAGATAATATTTTAAACTATCTTAACTAGTTGAATCAACTATAAGTAGACTTTACTCCATATTTTATTTAAATAGTAACCAAAAATTTAATTTTTTTAAATTTTTATTTAAAAAACGTTTAATGAAATAAAAACCAAATTGGAGAAAAATACTATACTTGTTGTAGGTTACTAAAATTATATAAAATATAGACACAATTTATTTTTAGATAGATATTGGAATATTTTGAATTGTAAAACCTGAATTATACTTTATACATAGTTCATTAAATTATTTTTATTCATAATTTTTATTAGGATCAGTGCTGTCATTTTTCGCATATATTATTTTCTTAGGTCTCTTGAAAAACTGGATTGAGAGTTCATTGTGTATCAACTCAAAGATATACAAATGTATTTTCCGTACTATTTCTAAACCTACTTTGAATCACTGTAATCCATTTGAAGTCTTTTCTTTTAAATCACCAGAATACCTATACATTTGTAAATTATACCTTTTAAAAAAAAATTCTCATTTTGTACTTCTAATTTATAAACTTATGTATTTTTTCTGGGAATTTGGGATATTTGGTAAATGTTTTGTTTGGAGAGCATCTTTATATGGAGTAGGAACTGATTAGGAAAAAGAGAAAAGATTGAAGACTATAAAAAATTATATATTTGAAGATAAATGGGAAAAATAAGTTTGAAAACTAAGATTAAAAAGTTTAAAAGTATTAAAAGAAGAATATTTATTAAAGAAATTAAATTGAGAAATTGGAATTGAAATGATCATATATTTATATATAATTATAAAAAAAATATTGGATAGGATAATAGAGGCTTAGAAAAAGGAGAAAAAATGTGATGATATTAAGGAAGATAGTAATTATGAGTGTTTGAAATATAGATCAAGAGTAAAGAAAGCATGGAGAAGATGAATAGCATATTAATAGAACTTGCTCTTTGACAGAGATTGATGATTATATGTGCATATTTGAATTTTTAAAATGATTGGACTTTTTTGAAACTATCAAAATAATGTTAATAAATTTTTATATAAATTTACTTGATGTAGAATCCTTTTGTTTTATTTCAATCATGTGATGAAAGTGATAATTTTGCATTAATGTTAAATTTTTAGTATTGCTGTAACTTTTTATTTTATTTTTTAATCTCTTTTTAGGATTTACATTCTCTTTCATTGTTTTGGAATTCAATTGGAACAAATCCAATGTCCTGGATGCAGCCTGCCTTTGCAAGAATGGCAAACTTAACCGCTTTGGATCTTACATATAATAAATTCACTCTATTAAATCAAGATGAACTTACTAAAAATCTTGCTAGAGCTCTAAGAAATTTACCTTCATTAAGGCGCTTAGATATGAGCAACAACAGACTAACTGGACAACTAGAAGAACTTCTGAGTGGTTTACAGCTTGGATTACAGTTTCTAAAACTTATCCAATGTTCATTAACTGCACGGGATGTGGCATATTTGAGCCAATCTCATCATATGCAAACTATGATTGAACTTGATATGAGTAACAACTGTCTTTATCCATATTTCAAAAGTATGGAACAGTTGTTTAGAAATGGAGGTAAATCTCTCGTTGTTCTTGAATTAGAAAAATGTAAATTCAAAACAGAACAAATTCAAAAACTGTGCTCTTTCATTTCAATGTTACAGTGTGTGAAATATTTAAATCTCTCATTTAATATGTTTGAACGTGATGATTTTTATGCTCTCATTTATCAATTCAGTGCTAGTCCGACTCTTCAGGTAACCAAGTTATCTTATCCTATGTGCTTTCTTGATGAGAAAGGACATGTCTATGTAGAACGTGCTAATATGTTTCGAGAAGATCTTTTGCTGACTTATAGAAGAAAGCAAAGTCGGCCATTTCATATTATCTGGCCAGATGAATTTTTGCCAAATAATGTTTTAGCCTAAAAATATAATTTTGATTCCTAGCAAACAATGAGTAAATAGTATAAATGTGTATATTTTTAACAATAAAAAAAGTATGCAATGACTATTTTATATAAATGTTGATATAGATATATGTGTGTATTATCACTATTGATTGTTATTATTGTTATTACTATCATCATCATCATCATCATCATCATTATTTGTAGTTCTAATTTAACTGAATTGTAATTGAGATTTTTCTGATAACTTCTGAAGTTAGATTTTTTTTTTTATAATTCATTTTAATCAATTTTTTCAGTGTGACGGCAATATCTGGTACTTAATTTCAATAGATATATTTTACAAAGAATTCTGTTTAGTTTTAGTTTATGTCAACCATCTCTTGTTGAAGATGACATATAATACTGGTTTTTCATTTGGAATATATATAACGAATGGACATTTTCTTTTTTTTTTTGCAACATCTTAGAATAATATTTTGCCTTTTTAATATGTTTTTAATAAACATTTAATAAATAAATGGTCTTTGAAGTAAAAGAAAAAACATTTATCATTGTTGTCCATAATTTTTAACAAAGGTTAATATAGTATCATATGATCAAAATTCTTTGTAAAGTGATGATTTCAGTACATAAAATAATATTAACAAGAATTTTATTAAAGAATATATATGTATGCATGGAAAAAAAAAAAAAATCAACAAGTGTTCAAAGTAAAGTTGTTTTATAGCTACAATTTTGAAACATTTTTTTTTTTTATTGAGTTTCCCTCACCCCCTTTTTTTTTTTAAAAAAAAAAAAACAATGAATAATTTCAATTTATATGAATTTTTATTATTTTTAATTATAGAAGAAAACAAAGATTTTATTAATATATATATATATAATTTTTTTATATGTTATTTCATATTTATATGAACTTGTATTTTTTTATTAAATCTTTTTATTATTATTACCATCATTGTTTTTATGTTCAATAAGAACATAAATAAGATAATATTTACCTACTATTCATAAGCAATAGTATAGGGATGCATAATTAAAGATAATCATTATTTAGTACTCGTAGTAGTATGACATCTCCTATATCATGTGATGGTTGCATTATATTAATATCTTTTTTTTTTCCTATACTCCATGCATCTGGTCAACTCGGACTAATCTGAAACTATTATTCTTTAGGTAATAATAGCAAGATATCCACTTACTTACTAATATAGGATAACTGGATGATCTATGGTATAATCATCTGGAAAAAAAAAATCCTAAATTTATGTTTGAATTGAAAATGGTTCAAAGTTTACTCAGCTCAGATTGTAATCATAATTATGCAAATGATGAATTTAAAAGCATGAAATAATTGATTTATTACTATTGGTAGTTCTAAAATTGATAAGATAAAAGAATAAAAAACTAAAATGATAACTTAATTTCCTCACAAGAGTTTAGAATTTTAATCACAACATATTTATTGCATTGATGTTTTATGGAAAAACAAAATATAAATATGTTGTTGGGTTGTTGTTTTTTTTGTACTTTAAAGAGTATGATGGATTTTAGTATGCTGCATTTTGAAGTATTATATTTTTTATTATTCTTGATAGTGAAATTTTTTGTATGAAAATCGTTTTACAAAACAGATAGTTAAAAAAAAAAATGGTTATTTTGATTTTTCATTTCATTGAATATCTTGCATAATTTATTGCATGGACATTCTCCATGGTTTATATGACTTCAGCTCTGTTATTTCCTATGCTCAAACTTTTTATGAACTCCTGAATAATTAATCATTTAGTTATTTATTTTTATTTATTTTAGTGAATGTCCAAAATGAAATAATAGCTTTGAAATTTAAAAATTTTGTGTCTTATATAAATTTTTCTTTTGCAAATGTTGTTTATTAAAAAAATTAATAATAACATATGTAGATAAAATTATTAATTTACATGCACACACATACACTTATCATATGAATTGTATTAGAAGTTATATGACATTTAAAAATACTCAGATGTCAAATTGAGCACAATAGTTTCATTTAGTTGATCAAAGGAGATTTATAAAATATTTTAAAATAATTTATTTCTTGATCACTCCTCCTCTTGTGTTCATAATATATATGTGTGTGTGTTAGAAATAAACATTTAAACTTCTTTATATAAACTGCTTATAAAATTCTGTATTTTTATATGATTAACTTGAAAATGTATTGTTTTTCAAATTATTATTATTATATTCTGATACTTTGAAAATTTGTATCTTTTGATTTTGCCATTTTATCATTGACAAAAATGTTCAGGATATATATTTTTATAATTTATTTGAACAATGTAAAAATATTATTTCAAATTTTTTATTATCTTACAATAAATTCTAAACTTTGTTATATTTGAAATAGCATTTAAAATATTTATATCATTGTTTCTTTTGTAAAAATAGGATTGGTTGGGAGGGGGGAGGGATTGTGGCATAAGGTTGTTAAAAAATGAAATGAGTTTTTTTTGTGTATTTATATATTTTTAAAATCATAAAAATGGGAAATTATTTGATCTATTATACTGTTATTTTATATAATTTTAAAGTAAATAATATACCATTCTATAGCAGCAATAATTGTTGTTTATTATAATAATACAAAAAAGCTTTTTTTCTGCAAATATTTTTTGCCCTTCTCAATGTGACTGTAAATATCAAAAAATTATAAGTTAATTTTAATATAATTAATAATAATAACAATTGACTTTATTGCTTGGGAGTTCATAAGATGTTTGAACACAGAAAGTGACATTTGTGTGCAATCTGTGGACTTTTACTACAAAAATTTGCTGCTCTATCATTGCAATAAACCATGCAATATGAAATTTTACTATATTTTTATGCTAAATAATTCATATTTAACATTGCTTTTTGTTATACTTTTTTTTTATGTACATGTGTGTGTGATGGTTATTTTTACTCTCCAAATAAAAGAAGTATAGAATATGATTAAATAATTAATCAAAAGAATAGGCATATATATAATATTATTTAAAGAAAAATATTCATTTAGTATTTTTTTTTAAATATTGAAAAGCATTTATTAACTAATTCTTAAAAATTTTATTGCTAAGATTTATATATATTATCTAAAATAAGACAAAGATTAGCATAGTTTATTTGAAATAATAATATAATATTATCAAGATTAGAACAACAAAGATGAAAAAAAGTTTTTCTGCTAATTTCTTATATACAAACTGCTATATTTTATAAAGAACAAAGTGTCAGTCACTTTTTTGTTATTTTTTCAGATATTTATGAAGGAAAAATTAAATATATTAATGGAGGAAGAGAAAACCCCCATTATTGTAAAGAAACCTAATATTTCAAATTCAGAAATATTTAAATTATCAATATCTTTTTATAAAATTGGAATCAAAGATAGATGGATGTTAGTTATAAATTAAACAATCTTTTGTAAGAATGGTTTGTTTTGTATAGAACTAGAATTGAAAGAACAGTGTATTTTATGAGAGTTATTGTTGCAAAGTATTTTTCTTAGGAAAGGAATCAAGATAATAATAAAATAAACATCTAACTTATTACATAGAACTGTCAAATACCATTTTTTACTTTGCAGATTTATATATATTTCAATTTAAAGATTTATCTTTTTTTAAAAATAAAAAATAAAACATTGACAATATTATATTTGACTATATTAAAAAAAAATATTTCTCTTAGCTTGTAAAATTTAAATCTAAAACATTACTTAGCTTGTGTCTTGTATTAATCCAAAATTATCATTGGATTGTAATTATTGTATTAAAATCATATTGACTATTTTGGATGCTAATATAATCTAATTAACATAGTGGAGGTACATAGTACTTAGCAATGACTGAAAAAATAATTAAAACATAAAACGTGTGCATTTATTTTTTAAATTATAGTTACATGTGTGTATTACATAAAATTCAAAAAACAATATATTTTGCCATAAAAGTGTGCAGTAAATAAAAATAAACAAAGGTAGTCCATACACAAAATAAGTGTTAAATAAAAGGCAACAAAAAATAGTCCATAGCAATTGGTATTTTAAGCTAAAGTAATAAGAGGTAAATCAAATGTAAAAGCTAAGCAAATGCAAATCCATAAGAAATGAAATTCTAAAAATAAAACTATTCATGGTAGCAAACCTACCAAATAAAAGCATGAAATTGAATTTTATTTTGGCAATTAAAAAAAAAATCACTGTAATTGGAATTTGACACCATAAAATTAGAGTAAATTCTCTTCTCATGCATGGGAGATCCATATCATATATTTTATTTGTTATCTATATACTTTCTTTTTTTTTAATAATTGATATTCTTTTGGTAATAAATTATATTTTTATTACAGAATATATTATTTTTTATATTTTATTAAATATACATTTATAAGCATCATCAAAAATGGAAATTAATGAAATGCAGTATATTGTTTTTTTTTAAAATATATATAAAAATTATAATAATAAAAATTTCATTTACAACAGCTATAAATATATATATATATATTAATCATAATTATATATAAAAAGTCTTTTTCAGCACATGGTTTTGTGACTTTTTCAAATGTAAAACATTTATTTTAATGTTAGCTTAACATTTCAAAAGAGCACAAAACCATGCTCCGAAAAAGGTTTTTTTATGTATAATTATTATTAATATAGATAATATATTTATACAACTGTTATATATGATTTATTTATTTATTATAGTCAAGAATATATGCAGACATTTTATTTTTTATCAATCCCCCCCCCACTCATTGTAAACTTCTATGTAGTTTTCGAAAGCTGATAGACCATGTACTATACTAAAACCAAATTTGTTTATTTCTTTTATTCATGCATTTATCTTTATTATATTAAACTTAATTATTGAAACTGATCTATGATAATACTATAATTGGTCAATGAGAGAGGGACTATCTTTTCATGCACACATGTATATTAAAAACCCAAACACACACATCACTAAATTAGAAACTATACTAAGAAATTACTAATTTAACATTTACCAATGCTCAAATTGTATGCCATCTGATGTCAAATTGTAATATAAACAGAATAAAAAATTGGTTCATTACTGATGTAAAATTGAGTTGGATTTAATAAATATTTGATTGCTAAGTAATGCTAAGTCAAAGCAGTTAATGATGATGATGATATATATACATTCATATTATTTTTTGATTATATTAAGTTATATTATGACTTAAGTTTTTAGGTAATAGAATTTATATTACTTGACGTAAATCAAAATGTTTTACTTTTTTTAATGAGTATTGTTAAATATTAAACATTAGACTATATGATGTGTTTCAAGAATTTAATTTGTAAACATGTCAAAAATGCATGATTTTTATTAATATAGCTTATTTTAAAAAGCTATTTATATAATATTTTATGTTAGCTATTTTTAAAATAATGATAACAACAATATCAATAATGGTGGTAATTATAAATTAGAGATTTGTTATTGCAGAAAGTGAAGAATGTATGAATATATTGAAAAATGCATTTGAAAAGCTCCTTTATTTCTTAATGTGTTTTATGCCTCCTCCAATACCTACATTAATAGGATATGCAATTATATATATATAGCTGCATATATATTATTTTTTGTAAAGACATTTTGGTTAATACATATTTATATCCAATAAAGAGGAAAAAGCATTTCTTTCATTTTGTTTTAAATATGATGCTCTGTAATTTTTTTTTAAATCTGTAAACCATATGTTAAGAAATACTGGAGTATATTTAAATATACTGTATTTACTGTCTGACATTTATGCACACACACATATATATATTTAAGTTTCGTTTTATATATATATGTGCATATGTGTGTAAATTAAAATTTTTGTCATAAAAGTGAGACTCGGTTATAGTTTAAATGAACCTCTAAAATTTAATTTATTGTTTATGAAATGTCAGATGCCAAAATATTTTATATTATATTTAAAAAAAGAAACAGTATGTTAAATGATCTTTTAAAATATCTTGGAATTTCAAACCTACAGAAGAAAACACACATGTCTATAAGAATCAAATTTTTAAAATAATGTTAATTGTATAAACCATATCTTTCCTAATTTTGAGAGATAAATAGTTCATTCATCTAGCTTTCACAGATGATGGAATGGACTTTTAGATAGTACTTATTCCTGTGAAACTTTTACCTAAAATTAAGTTTTTAATTTTAACCTTTTAATTGATAATATTGCTATCTAACAATCACACAATATGTCTCTTAAAATAAGTTCTTTATAAAGATATTTCTAACCGGTGATTCAAAAATTATATTTTCTCATGACTCATAATTTTTGGCATTTATGTGTTTTTGTAATAACAGCATATATACATGTCATATATAAAACACTATATATATATTTTATTGATAAATAAAAATGTGATTTTCATTTACTTGTCTTCCTAGCAAGTATAAAAAATAGGGTTTTTCTTTTTTTTCTTAATTTGGTATCAAAACATTTTTTAAAATCAAAAGTTGTGATCATTAAAACACATGTTGACTCATAACAATTCATATTAGAAACTATTTTGCTTGCCAAATTTCAAATAGGAGAAAGTTATATTTTATTGTGATTTTAAAATAAGATATTATGATTTGTGATCTACAAATTACAAAACTATAAATATTACATATTAATTAATATAATAAATGAGAACTGATGTAAATTGTGACATCATTGTTAATTTTTTTATCGTAATTATTGTAGCCAAAATATAGAGGTAAGCTGAAAATTATGCAATGTTTCTGTGTCTAAGCTAACACAATAATTAGGATCACTATAAGTTATAATTATTATTTTAGTATCAGATTTGTTACTATACAAGTAATATAGGTGATCTAGGTTCAAAACTTAGGATGTTTTTGAATTTCAGACTATTAGTTTGATAAGAATTACAAATGGTTGTTGGATTTGTAAAAGTTTTAAAGCTTTTTATTGAAAAGTAATGAGAAACTGATCTGGAGCTACAGATGCAGTATTTTCATCTAGTGTCCATTAATTTTCCAAGCTTACAATAGGTGTCTCTGGTATAAAATAGAATGAATCATTGCACTTAAAAGTATAAATGTGAAAATTATTATTATAATTAATATTATATTAATTCTCAGGAGTTTTTAATTTAATTTTCAGGAAATTATTTAAAATAAATCTTTATCTTTTTTTTCTAATTCAGTTCTAATATTGGTTGATATCTGTTATCATTCATTCTTCTCCAAATTTAGTGTTTTTCTGTTTTTATTTTTAGTTCTTTACATTAAATAATAGTTCATCATTCACAAGAGGTAAAGTTATGATTAGAATCTACTATCATTAATTTAAGTGATGGAGAAAAATTCATTCAATAATATTAAAGTATAATCAATTTCAATTGATAATTGAATAATTAATCACATTATGTGATTTTTCCTGTTAATAACAAAGCAGGATGAAAAATATGTTATTGACATTATTTGTAATTTTCAAAGTATTAAAAGTTGATGTTAATTATGTTACTAATAATGAACGATTCAAATTATCAATATATCTATATTTAAGTACAGACTGCATATATATATATGTATATTTTAAAGTAATAGGGATATTATTAATAACCTAATTAAATAATATCCATATAACACAATGAATAATGTAGAATATATATATATGAATATCAGAGCCCTCTATGTCTGTCTGTGGAAAGTTATAGATATAAATATGAAATTATAACTATTCATGTTTTTTTTTTTCAATTTAATTTTCAATATAACCAGTTATTCAGGTGCTCAAGTAATATTCAAGCTCCAACATGGATATTTAATTCAATTAGCCAGACTTGATCTTTTTTCTTTCTTCAGATTGAAATAAATTTTAAAATGTTTATTTTTTCCATCAGTCAGAGCAAATATTAGGCTAATTGCACAGGGCTTCAAATATTTTAAGGTATGTTATATGATTTATTAAAAAAAAAGTTTTATATTAATATAATTTGAAAGAATTTTTTTTCTTAATGATATTTCTTCCATTTGGCAAGCAAATAGTATTTTCTACATTTTGTTTATTTAATACCGGTGCAAACATTGTTTTATAAAAATTATTAGAGGCTCTACATAAATTGATCACAAAGAATTATATTTTGTATTATGACTATTACTATAAGAATGATTTTGCATTTGTTAAAATTCCTTGGAATTTATGGATGAAAGAAAAATGTTAAAAGACAATATTTTTAAACATTTTTCTCATGAATTAATAGTTGAAACATTAGTTTCTATTAATTAGTGAAATATATAGTACAGTTTTTCCTATTTTGAATATTTTTTAAAAAATCATGTCCATTTTTTTTATAGTAAATTCTTTAATAATTATTTTTGTATCCTATTGTAATTATTGTGCTATTAAATACAGTGTAGTGCCAAAAATGTTTGATATATCTAAAAATATTATAACTTGTTTTTTAATATTTTGCAATTTTTTTGTTAGTTTACAAAAGTGCAAGAGATGAAAATAATATATGGCTTCAACAGGATGGAGCAATTGCTTGTATGGTTAGAGAAATGACTCTTTTGAAGCAGTATTTGTTTGACCATGTTGATACAAAGATCTGGTACATTTGGATCTTTTATAATTCACAAGATAAAAATGAAAAACAAAAATATTTAAAATGCAAATTAAACTGTCATTCATTAGAGATTTCTTCCATTAAACAAAAAATGATATCACTTAAACCACTATCTTTTTTTTTAATCGCACAAATATGCTCTTTTAAATGTATCAGATTTTAAATCATACTGGCATTATCATTTTGATTTCTTAGAAAATTTATATAATACTTTTATATTTAGAAAACAAAACTTATATGTATGTAATATACATCTACATAAGTGACACCTAATCTCATACCTATTTAAATAAATATATATTGTATCTTCAGAGATTGTAACTAATCACTTCAAAGACATCCATTTCAACTAATGAAGTTTTATTTAATTTTTTAAAATACAGAATGTTCATAAATTATTCACCCTGTAAGAAGTTTTCATTGTATTTTTATAATATAAGTTATTTTAAAGTGATTTTTGGTTATTAACAATACAGTTTTTCAAAGGATTTTTTTAATTAAATCTTGGGACCAATTTTTAGACTGCTTCTACCAAACAGATTTTCTTCAAATTTTGTACACATGCTCAGTATTGATAACAGTGCAATATTTCAGGGTTATCCAGCCTAACATTTATGGGCCACATTTCAAACCACATTCAAATAGTTTAATAATTTTTGAGTGAGCACAAACATTATTTATTTGCATAGGACTTTTAGCCATATTATAAATATAAGAAAATTGTTTGTCTAATATTTGTGGGAACAAGAATGAAAAGTGAAAAAAAAATTAATTTCAACTACTGGAAATACAACAACATTTTTTAGATTCTCATTTTTTTTAAATTTGAATATGAATAGTCTTTTTGTTTATGATAAATGATTTTGAAAAACTGATATAATATAAGGGTAAACTTGTACAAAGTATTGGAGAAATTTTATGAGCATTTACAGTTAATTAAAATAATAATAGAAAAAAAAGAAGTAAAGGATGAAATCTTAATTTCTCTTGACTGTTTATGTAAAAATTGGTTTCTTAAACTATTGCCTTTGTAAAAAGAAAAATTTTGTACATGTTTGGTGTAGATGACAATTGAATATTTCAGGGTAGTCTGACCTAACTGTGTTGGCTGAATGCATTATATTTCAAATCACATTCAAAATTATTCTGTAATTTTTGAGTGATATCTGAACAGAGACAAACAGATAATAGATGATGTTATCATTAATTGAACTTGCATTGTGGATTGGTTCATGCTCATTAATATAAACAGAAGATATTGAATTGAAGAAATATTCTGTATGATAAATGATTTTGAAAAATTGAAATGCTGTAGAGATAATCGTATTAACAAAAGTCAGATGCAAGATACCCAATCACTAAAAATTAAAAATAATGCATGCATAAAAAATATTTTTTCAAAAAATGCTTTTATTTAAATCTATCTCTAATGCTCTAAAAATTTTGCAAAAAATATTTTTTTTCATGAATCACAATTTTAGCTATCATAATGGTGATCATGTGATGTTTAGTGGTTTAACTTTAAATAAAACTATGAGATATCCATAAATTAATTCAATCAATTAGTATTTAGTTTGATCAAAAACTATGCTGATTGAATTAATTAATTTGTGGATGCCCTATGATTTTATTTAACAACCAAAATTATGGTTGAAGAGAAAAAAAAGTTTTTTGCTTTTTAGTGCATTAATAATCAAATTAAATAAAAGCATTTTTCTGAAAAATATTTTTTATATATGTTATTTTTTAAAATAAATTGTTTCTTTAGAATTTTAGTATATCAAAATTCAGTAAAATTCCATAAGGTTTATTTGTTGCCACAGCACATACATAAACTTCTCTTTTCACTATTTCCATTATGTTCTCTAGAGTATAATAACAAGCTTAGTGTAAGGATAGTATAAGATGAATAATTTCAAGGCATACTATAACTAATGTATATAACGATTTATTTTAAAGATAAAATTATGTATTGCATAATTTTTTACAAAAACTGTATAGTTTTATTCAAGCTATCATTATATAACTTCAAAAATGTTTATACAAATTGAAATACATTATAGAATATTTTTGCTTTTGCTGTTTAAATAATTTTACTCAAAATTTATTGAGTTTTAAGTTGTAGCTATAGAAATGAGATTTAATTTTATGTTTGCATAATATTTATATCAGATAATGCAAACATTTTCTGGTTATATTTAAGAGACATCATGTTCTGTAGACTACATAAAAAGTTACTGCATTTAAAGACATTTTGTTAATATTCATATGATCCCCCTTCCCTGTATATATGCTATTATAAAAATTATTACTTGAAATATGAATTACTATCATCTAAAACATCTTTCAGATGACTTTTCTTTTGATATTTTAGGTTTTGTTTTTTTTTTTTTGAAAATACATAATTGTCTTTTTTTTTAAAGAACATAAATAGTATTAAATTTTTTCATATATTAACATAATCACTAAATGCTCTATTTTTTTATATTAAATTTTAGAATTTAACCATTCTGATTTTTTTTTATAGACCAGTCTATTTCTTTTATATTTGTTTATTTAAGAACAATTTTTAGTTTTTCTATAGCATTATTATATTGTTTTTTTTTTAAAAAAAGTTTATTAAATTGACATAAATTTTCTAAGTACAATTCTGTAGAAAAAAAAAATTATACTGATAAATAGTCAAAAAACTCATTACCACATTTTCATTTTAACCATAATTAAGCTTTGTCAGGCCTTAAAAGGATTTCAAACTCAGTAGCTCAAATTATTCAGTTTTATATATTTTAAATTTTCTTTCCAAAAGCAAGATGAGATAAATTGACAATAATGTGTTACTAATTACTGGACTTTAATACAGTTTGTACTAACATTATAAAATAATAAAACTTTTTATTATTCATTTTTCTGTTATCAATGGTTGAACATTTTGTGATATGCAAATATTGCCAGAATATTTTTTTAACATAAATATAAAACTTTTTAAAATTTATTTTAAATTTATATATTAAGAAATATAAATTTGGATTTAGCATTTATATATTTAATGATTTTTTTGATTTTAAAAAAGATGTCTCTTATGATTTCCAAAATTGTTTATTGAAAATGAATTAAGTTTCTGTTTTATTTATTTTAATCTTATTATCAACTCAAATGAAGTAATTGGGCTTAGAAAATTAAAAAAAGATCAAAATGAACATTTTGAGAAATTCTCATAAATTGGTTTGCATATATGATCCATTACATTACTTTTAATTTTTTAAAATTCACATTTTGTAAGCCAATATTATGTATACAGACGTGTACGCATTTTATCTATGCATTTATTTTTCTGAGAATAGATTTCTGCCCTATATAGCTTTAGTGCAATGTTAGAGTGGCAGAGTGTGGAACTCAAGATCCTCAAAACTATGAACCATCTTTATTATTTCTATTGTTCAAACTTTTTATAAATTACCAAACTATAAGCAATTTAATTTTATTATTATTAGCTTTTTCATAAATATAATAAATAATAAGTTATGTGACATTTGGGTATTCAAATGACTGATTGAGCACAACAATTCTATTTAATTGACCCAACACATTTTTTTTTTTTTACTCATGAAGTGTTAGCTGTTGACTCTATCATTCTAACATTACATTAAATCCTGTGGTACATATTTAACATACATCATTTGATATTGAAGTAATATTTATTAAGGCTATAACCTTAAGACTATGCGCCTGAAAAAATGACAGTAGGGACCTCTGAAAATCTTTTAAATAAATCTTGTGTTAAAGATTTGCAGAGGTCCCTACTGTCGTTTTTTCAGGTGCATAGTAGCCTTAATAAATATTACTTTAGGTAATGGGTATGCGCTTTATAATTATATCATTTGATATTGCAAATAGAAATTACCATTTTTTAGTAAGATTACAACTTATTTCTAAAGCTTTTATTTTTGTTAAGAGGTGTTAAAGTTTAAATATAAAGTTTCAAGATTTATATCCATTTTACTTCTAGATTCAAAGTAGTCGTTAAATGATTATTAATTGCCAAAAGCTTGCACATGGAGGAAAAAGGAAAGAAACATTATATTTATACTTTTTTAAATATACTTTTAAATTTTAAAATAAGTATTGGATATAGAGTTTTAGTTCTATTTTTATATATTTTTAAATTAAAAAAATAAATATTTGTATGTCATTTGCTTTGGGATGTCAGGTGATGTTTGTGCTCTAAAGAGACAAGCACAAAAGTTTCACTCATTTGACAAATTGAAATTATTCTTTGTTACCTTCCTTAACAAATAAATGATTTAGAATTCATTGCTTGAATCCATCAATTTTTATCATTGGCTAAATCATGTCTTCAAATCATTTGTAAATGCTAAAATAATAAATGGAATATTAATAAATTTTGGTAGTTTTTTTAATATTTCTCCAACATTCTTTAATATAGGATTTTTTTAAAAGAAAACAAATAAACCACAATAGCTATAATTATCAATTGTAATAAAATATTGTTCAAAAATCTTGTAAAAATGTGCACATATATTTTATATAAAACAAGGTTTAATACCATAAAGAATGAACAAGGGTGCAATATCCTTTAACAGTAAACAATAAGCAGATATATATGAATTTAAAATTTTCCGTGTCTGAAATTTTTTTGCCATTATCTTGATAGACCAATGTCCAAGAACTAGTTTGGGAATCAGTTTGAGACTAACATCTGATAGGCATTTATCATTCATTGATTACATAAAGGACTTTGAAATAGATTTATATGAGTTTCCAAAACTGATCATCAAGTCTTGTAGAACTGAACTATGCCTATAAATAAATAAATAGATAATCAATGGCATTTGTTTATTCATATCTATTTTAAAATTAAATTGAATAATAGTCAAGAATATCAGATGACAATGTAATCAATGTTTATAAACTTATATGTTTAGTTTTTGTTTGGCATTCATTCAGGCAAGAATTTCTAATAGTGTTTCTTTTTTAAATAAATTTCAAAAATCATTTATGGAAACCTTCATGTATTGACTACATTTCCATACTGTTAATCTTGACTAATCTTTCAACATTGTTAGCTTATAAAAAAAAAAATCAATGTTGTTAAAGATTAAAATATATAGTTTGCTAAGAATTGTTTAATACTGGTTTTTTTGGGGTGGGGGGGAGGGGTATATATATGCACATATATATAAGATTTTGTTTATATATTCTTCAGATAATGGCAATTCTTAAATGTAATATTCTAATTTCTTCTATAGCCATCTTTAACAGTGGTTGTGAAAAAAGTCAAATTGAAGGCATTCTATTATAAATATAAAGATCCTTTTTTATATTACATTAAATAAATATCATTATTTAATATTATAATTTTATTATATACCTTATAATGGTTTCAAATCTTATATATAGCTATAGATACTTAAAATTTTTGTCAATAGTCCTGGGATTTTTTGATTACATTTACTTATCATTGTATATTTTACAAGTTTTGGAGACTAAATAAATAAGTATATAAATGTTTTTCTATTACCTGTTTATTATTCTGTTTTCATATAACTAAATTTCTTGTACTTGACTAAGAACAAGTATCTTGACAACTTTAAATATTCTGTGGAGGAATACAACACCATGTCTCTTTCAATAGGATTTAAATGCAGATAGTAATACTAATCAAAATAAGTTTGTGCTGCATGCATAATCATAATGTTTTCATTCAATAATTGTATGTTTATTCAAATCAATATGTACCTATATCTAAATACATGCACAAGCAGATATATTGAAAAAAAATTGTACAATCTATTATCTTAAAAGTGCCAAATACTTTTTAAAAAAAACTTATTATATTAATTCCTTTAATTTCTAGGTTTTTAGAATTATATATATCTTATAAAATAAATATTTGTATGTTTTATGATTTTATATGTTTGTATATATGGATTTATTTATTTTTAAAACTAAGGGTTATTATTTAAAATAATTAAAATATTCAGAATTTTAAATTTTATATCTATCTTTATAAACAATTTTTTAAAAAAAAATTGTAACATATGACATCAAAAAAAAATTATAGAAATTAGAAAACTATTTAAGAAAATAAATTATACATTTATTTCAGTAAAAAAGTTTTTTTTTAGTAATTTATATTATGCAGAATTGCAGTGTATGACTTGAATGTAGATAGATAGTATAAGAATAGCAAATTGAATTTTTTCTTTTTAATCTTTATAGCTTATTAATTTTATTCTTTTGTAGTTTCATTTTTTTATTAGTCTTAACGGAAATAATGTGAATCTGATTTTTCAGAATATGGGATATTATAAAATGATGTGATTAAATGGTATATGTATATATAGTTATATATAATACAGTATATAAAAAAATATCAGAAACAAATACTAGCAAAAATATTGGGATGCTGTGAGAAAGAAGAATCTTTTACAATGTAGATTTTTAGACTGCTCTTTGCTGCAACAAAAATATACAAGTAGTTCCCTCACAGTTCATGTAATTTTAATTCAAGAGAGTGATTTGTTTTGTGTATACACACACACACATATATATATATGTATAAAGATGTTTGAAATATTATTAACTATTTTATGCATTTCTACAAGGACTAAGCATACACTTATATATATATATGCATGTATTATATATAGACTTATATTTACATACCTTATTAAAGTATCAAAAGTCTGCATTATTATGTATAAGCTGTTTTACGGTGAATAACTTTTTTTTTTTTCAATTTACAAATAAATCATGACCATTAAATATTTGAATATGCAAATTTTCATGATTATATGTGTATATTAGTCAGTATGTTAATGAATTTACTTTTAGGTGTCACTAATTATTCATCATCTTTTATATATAGAACTAAGGTTAATGTTTTAATTTTGTGCTAAAATGTCATATCAACAAAGACAATGTAATTTAATTACAAAATTTTTAAGAGTGGTAGAAGAAATTGTGTATTACTATTGAAATAAATTTATTTGATGAAGTTAGTCTTAAATTATATAAATATAATCTTACAAAAAAAAAAAAGTTTTATTTTATAATGCTGCCCATGTATACTTTTCTTTTACTATTAACGTTTGAATAATTATTGCAAAATGGAATTAAAAAAACAAATTTGGTGTTGTATAAGATCTCAAAATTAGTTTTTGTTCTTCATGTTTTGAAGTATCTATATGTAAAGAAAATTTATATTGCTATATGTGGCAAAGGTATAGAGATTAAATTTTGTAATAAAATATATTACAGTTTTTAAGGCTTTTTGTCTGCTGTATATTTTTATATTTGTGATATTACTTTACAAATATGTAATAAATGTTTCTCTTTAATTCTTCTAAAGAATTTTTGTTGGAGCCTTAATTTGTAATTTTTGTGATTGACCACAAAGTGGAAGTTGTAATATTATTTTTATTTTTACTATTACGATTCTAGGTATGTAAATTATTCAATAAATGTATTATTTTTAATAACTTTATAGATTAAATTGTTTTTTTTTTTCAAAAAATAAATTTTTTTTTGTAAAAAATATTTTAAGATTATTGTTTATTTTATTTAGAATATTAACTGTATAATCTGACAAAAAAAAAAAAGTAGGTAAAAACATTCTTCCAACATTGATTTAATTAAAATTGCATGAGAGATTTATATGAATACATTAGTCTGTCGTTTTTATAGCAGTCATAATATAGATATTTCATCTGAGAGTTGAAAAGTTCATTAATCAATCATCCTAATTAATGATTAACTATTGACCACTAATTGGGAATTTAGGTATTTATAAATTAAGATTAAAATAAATTCTAAATGGATTCATCAAATAACAAAGATTAAGTGATGCAATTTTATCCTGATTCCTTCATAAATCTATAAGCACTGAGTCTGTATTTATTTAGTTTAAAAATTAATATTATTAAGAAGAAAATGCTAGTTTAGTTACTTGAAATATTATGTATATTTTTATATTAGTTTTGTAAATTATTTACATATATTCCTTGAGCTAGTGTTAGTGAATAGGTAGCGCTTCAAAATTCTTCACATAAAATTTAACAGAGGGGAAAAAAGATGCTTTATAAATAAATTGTTTTTTGGGGAGAAGGAGGTCAATTAATCAATTAAATGTAACCAAACTTATATAAAAGACAAAAAGTAAACAAAACACTGTTTCTTTATAAATGATTTGTATATAAATTGTTTTATATAAATATACTTATAAACATTTATAATCATAACCAAATGTTAAAAGAATGAATAAAGTTGATTTTTTACTCTTAAGAAAATGTTTGTACCATACAATGATAATTCAAACATTATAAACTATTGAAATGTCATGCAAACTTCATTCCTAATTAAGGAAAGAATAGTGGATTAAGACCATGAGTTGTCTTACAATTTAAAATTGACATTTGAAAAAGAAAATATTAGTTGGCAACTTGAAATGATATACTATATATACATGTTTGTGTTTAATGTATTTTTATAAATTTGCAGTTATTTTTGATCCAACGCCACAGGATGAATAGAAATTCATATAAGATTAAAAATAAATATATATTTTTTATAAATTTCTTTTTTTGCCCCCAGTTTCTTTATAATTAACATAAATTAATTATTTGAATTAATAATAAAATGGAAATAGAGAGAAATGATAAGTCCAATTAAAACGAATAACTACTGGAATTGGAGAATCTTGAGAATCTCAATGTGACATTTCAGCATGCTGTTTATTGAAGCAATCAGGTAAAATCCAAATAGTATTTGAAAATAATGAAGTCATCAAATTTAAATATTCTATTATGAAAATAGAGAAATTATTTCCATAAGGAATCTTGAATAGAACACTATTGGGTTTAAACTCAGTATTATGTAAAAAGAATAAAAAATAATTTTATCTTTCAGTCTTCTCAGAAAGAAAATAGTTTTTGCACTGCCTCAGAAAATCAAAAATAGTTTTTTATTTTCAAAAAGACAGGATCTTTAATGTGTGATAGTTTGTTCAGTTATATAGATTATATGCTTGTATATAGAATGATGTCTTAAACAAGAATATATTTATTTAGATGTGCTGAAACATGTTCCAAAACTTAAATGTCTTGTAATGAGATTAGCTTCTTAGAACATGTAACAATTGATGAGTATACATTTTTTCAGATGCCAGATCTAATATTAGTTAGATCAGATGTCTGCAATCTTTTAGTGGTGTCATGTCAAACCTGTTACAATACTATTCCACATACCATTATGATTCACAGTCTTATTATATATAGTATCAAAATTGGACTGGTTATAACAAGCTTCAAAGTTATATATTATATACTTTTGAAGCCCATTATAACCGGATTTTATATTGGTCATTCAATATTTTAACATTCATAGAATCATATGTGAAAAGTATGTTTTATTAAATTTTAATTTTTAACATGTTTATTTAAAATTGTATGTATAGAGACAAACGACTGTATAAGAAAAATAAAAGAGGTGTATTTTATCAATGGCAATAACAATGCAATAAACAGATGCGACATATGCTTTGATATCTCCAAAAAATGGATAACATGACTCATTTGCATTTAATTTGCATAGCTTATGTTTAAGACAATCTATTTTGCAGTTTCCAATATGGCTATGATTATGAGGCAGAAAACCTCGAAAGCGCTAAGCCATAACTGAATTATTGATTATTTTCATTTTATAACTTCTGCAAACTGTGTATTGTATGATTTGTAAATTATTAAAAATTGTATTTACTAGAGGGCCAATTCATGAGCTAAAACAAAATAAATCCCGTATCTTGCTTCCATACATTAGAAATATTCATAGAGATTTGCGTACAATTTTTTGCTCCGATTTTAGTGTGTGTTTCCGATCGCCTCCTAATCTTAACAGGAGTATAAACAATATAAAAGACTATATTCTCCCAGTACACGCACAGCAAATGGTCTACAAGATCACGTATAGCGATAACAATTGCCCAGCTGCATATTATGGGGAAACAAAGGTATTGGTCCAGACAAGACTGTCCCAGCATATATATGCATATAACAAAGCCTTGGGGGACCCAGCTCACCCCTCTATTTTTGTACAGCATTTGTTGGCAGTGGGCCATCAATGCAGGCTGGATAGGCCGAGCATGTTGTGTAGAGAGCGACATGATCTGCAGAGGAAGGTGAAGGAGGCGTGTTATATCAGATGAACATGTGATGAACAAAAAAGAATCATTTTATGCCATATCAAAGAAATGGCAAGTTTGAATGTTCTTATCCTGATTAGCATATTTGCACATCGTGGAAAATTAAGAGATTTTATACTTCTTGAAAATGAAGGTTATACCTTCGAAAACGTTAGAAGAATCAACAAAGTTTGTCAATTATGTTTTGATTTGATTTATATATAGTTTTGCTTTCCGAATTATATGTGTATTTCTAATATCAATGCAAATATTAAAGTTTTTACATATAATATTGTCTAACACACATTTGAACGTTATATATATATTATAGATTATAAATTAATACATAGTTTAAATTAAAAAAATTTCAAGAATTTTAATATCATTAGTTATTATTTATTATTAATCTGATCTATTAATGCAAACCTTGTCCTTGTGTCTCTTTGCTCAATATGAGGGGTGTAATTGATCACTTTTAGCTTTATGCAGGCTTCTAAATGGTCAGATGTTAGACAGCTTCTTTGTAAACTCAAAATATTTTTCATGTATGAGAAAAATTTGTTTACATAGGTAAGTTAAGCTGAAAGCAGAGCACATGCAATTTTTTTCAAAGAATTCTTTTAGGTAAAAATATCTAACAATTGAGAATGACAGTCAACTTTTGCAGACAATTTCCTTCAAGAATTTTCTATAATTCTCCAAATTTAGTTTTCCACAATTCTAATAATATTAATTGTAAGAATTCCATTTTAGAACTATCAATATCCATTCACTCAAAAAGAGATAAGTCAAATGGGGTTATCTTTAGATCAATTAATTCAGGTTTAATGAGGAAAGAAAATATGGGTGCATGTGTTTGGAAATCTTCACATCATTTGGAAAATTCTTCTCTGAGAGCTTTAACATATTTTTGAAGTTTGTCTTTGTTAATCTTAAATTGATTTGCATGGACCTTTACATTTGGAAAGTACCTGTGGATGTTAGTGGTGATATCACACCAAAATATATCTAATTTTGATGCAAATCCTTTACAGTATTCAAAAAGTTCTAGTACTGCTTGACCCTTTTCTAGAAAACAAGTTTAAATCATTCAGATATTCAGTTATATCAGTCAGAAACATCAATTTGCATGATCAGTCATCATCATTCATTTTTAGAAAATATTCTTTTTCATCAAGAAACGTCTTGATTTCTTCCAGATATGATATAAACATTTTCCAAGATATTACCTCAATCCAATGGATATTGCTGTATAGTGAAAGGCCCATAGATGCACTGTTCATTTCTTGCAAAAGGGATTTAAATTATGTGTGTGTCAATGAAGGAGAAACTATGAATTAACTTTAATGACAGTGTCCATTACAGAATTCAAGTACTGTGATAGGATTTTTGCAATTAAACTTTCCTAATGTATAATGCAGTAGAAACTTAATATTCGATGTCTAATATGATTTGCAAGAAATTTAACATCTATTTACCTTTCAGACCATCACATTGCCAGCATCAATAGTAAAACAATATTTTATTTATAATGTTCTGATTTTCAAAATAATTGAAAGGTGCAGTGAAAATATCATGTCTCATTGTTCTATCAGTAAGAGGAATCAAGCAACACGATTCTTCATAAATATGATCATTACAATATCATGCAACTATTGCTAAGTATGCTATGTTATTTACATTAGTGCTTTCATTAACAGCAACACTGAGTACAATAGTATGTTGTAAACCGTTTTGCTGTTTTATTGTTATAGCTTCAGCCATATCAGTTATTCATCTTTGAACTGATCTTGCAAAAGTCAGTATTTCTCAAATATGAGACAGTATTTATATTTTTATATGGGTGTCTTGAGAAAAATTTAACTTTATTTAAATATTCCAAATACATTCAACTGTTAGTAATAGCACATCAAACAGATTAGTATATGCACAAGGTTTCGAGATGTATTATTCTCTTTTCTTCTTCAGGTGTTGCTAAGATACAAAGAAGAAAATTTTAAAAATCTGCTCACATGACAATGGCAAAAAATCCTATAAGCCAATCTAGCATGGCAATACACGATGTATCCAAAACCACTAATCAACTTTGCTCTTAGGAAAAAGTGGAGAAATCAGGAGGAATCTCATAGATAAGTATATTAAATTTCTATTGACTTTGGCAGGATGGCTCAGTTGCTTAGAACATTATCTTGAAATTCATTGCAAAAAAATCTAAGGTCCAGTTTCAAATCTCATGCTAGTATTGTCACTGGTCAGGCCAGCAACACCTGAAGAAGAGGGAAGAATAATACCTCTCGAAATGTTGTGCATATAGTAACCTGTTTGATGTGCTATTACTAACAGTTGAATGTATTTGGAATATTTAAATAAACTTAAATTTTTCTAAAGACTCTCAATACTCATATTAGATAATGGAAATAGTCCAATATAAAAATGCAACTAGAACACTATCATCACAAACCTTCAGGAAAAGACAGACAGTATTGCTTGTTTATTTGGTAGATCACTGGATCAGATTTCAGTACTTCTCAAAAATGTTTCTTTGATGAATTCTCCATCTATGAAGGGTTTGGCTTCGGTGTTTTTATTTTTGGTTCCAATTATTTGACTAAAATAAGTAGTTTGTTTCTTAAAAGCAGAAACAGCTCTTTTTATACCTTTATTTTTCTCATCAGAGTTTTTAAACACGTCAGATGTTTAGTTTGATAATGTCTTTGTATACTTAAGTATGACACACAACACTTTCTCAGCATATTGTACACAGAGCACAATTCTTTTGCTGAACAATCTACATTCATTTGTCCAAGTCTTGAAAAGAGCGAATATCATGTTTTTGTCTCTTATAAGTCATTTTGTGGTAATATATTACTTAATAATAATAGTAAGTATAGAGGATTTGAACTCAGATTTTCAAGCACCCTTCAACTATCTCATACAACTGATATACATGACCACACATGTAGAAAAGATTAATAATCACTAATATACGTATTTCATGCTAAACCAGCACTCATCAGATTTTCAATGATATGGATGGCTGAAAAGTTGGAGGTTGCAGTGGATTGAAGCCTGTCCATTAAAGAATGAAGATTTGCTATCTTAATATAAACTGAGCATTGATTATATATATGTGTGAGAGATGATAATCTGGACCGACTGATGAGTGCTAGTTTAGCATGAAATACGTATATTGGTGATTATTAATCTTTTACTTTTCTACATGTGTGTGGTCATGTGTATCAGTTGTATGAGTTAGTGTGGATAGTTGAAGGGTGCTTGAAAATCTGAGTTCAAATCCTCTATACTTACAATTAAGCTACCAGGTTTGTGAAGGGTGCCTGGTTTTCAAATATTTAATAATAATAGGTTCATTTTAACATACCACATCTTGCACTAAATGTATAGTTTTCCTTTACATGTGAGATGGATAAAATGTAGTTGAGGATGCTAAGCACAAACAACAGTAATTATATAACAAGATTTGTTTTAAAGGATTATGGCCTGCACTGAATCATGATTTCCATTTGTGTGAGTCACATATGCAAAATGTAGGTGATAGTGCAAATGATGCTCTGTAATTAAAATATAATTTTTTACTATTTTAATTCAATCAGTGTCATTGATAATGGTTCTGCATGGCACATATACTGTAGGTTCTGAATGTTGGATTAGATCATTCTATGGGATGTCAACAAATACAAAAAGTTTATTTCCAATTTAAGTACTATGTCTTGTATTTAAAAATTATTTGGATACAAGGTATGAGAAACTAAATGAAACAAGATTAAATCACACCTGGTTGATTGATTCAATTAGGCTTTTCAAGGATATTAAAACAAATCAATGGTGATTAACCCTATCTTTCTGAGAAATAGCTGTAACAATGTTCGAGATAAAGTATTTTAAATAATAAAGCCCAACTGTTGTGATAAGCTTGAATCAGTTCCATACTATTACTTATACGAACTATATAATGAAGTAGACATTAAGTTTAAGAAAAAAGAATGTATTATCTAATTGTTGGAAAAAATTCAGTCCATAAGATTTGAAAAGGTCTACTCTGAATAATGCCATGTCAAAATAAATAAATAAATTGACAAATAGATTTAAAATAACAAATATTTCTTTTTGAATAACAGAAATTTATTTTGTAGATGAAATGGTTAATAATTTTTAATCAATATGACATCCAGATCTTTATTAGATGTAATATTTAATTGGAGCACTTATTCAGAGAAAATGGTAATTTTGGCAGGAAAAAGATCATAAAATGTAAATATATATATTTGTAAAGAGATGCAGGGAAAAGACCATAAAAATGTAAAGATATACATTTGTAAAGAGATGCAATATTTGCTGAATGATATGAAACAGAAGTGATGTAGAAAAGGAAGAGAGATATGCTTAATGCCTGCTACCCATTTCAAAAAATAAATTCAATATTTCAAAAAACTAAATAATAGTGAGAGATAAATATATATTACTATGTATAGATCTTTTAACAAAATTCCCTATTACCATTCTCATATCCATTAAGTTTTATACATGAAGATTATTTTTTTTTAAAAAATCGAGCATTTAGTAATTAATAACTTATTACAAAATAGTTATAATGAACTATTTATTCTCATTAATTAGGATAGTGGAAATATTGAATCGCATGTTTAATGATGTATTAGAAATATTGGAATGAGGTTATTTTTTAGCCCATTAAGATGTGCACTATTTGAAAATATGGAAATCTAATCTTGTAATGTTACCCATGTCTTAAGTTATTAATTCTTCTAATTTATTTTAGTACAAAATAATAAAATGTTGAAAGGAAAGAATAGAGGAAATGAGGATAAATGGAATAAAAATTGCCCTATATTTTAATTTGAAAATTTAATTCTAGTGGCAAAAAACATTTTTTTAGAATCTTTCAGCAACCAAATTTAAATTTTTATTATATATTTCTAACTAAATATTGACTCCATTTTTCATGCACATACATTCACTTGAGGATAATTAAATACTTAGAGATTATAATCTTATGTTTTTTGTCTTGTGGTCTAAACTTTAAAATATATTATTGTTTTTCTCTGAAAGCTGAACAATTTATAATGCAGAATGTCTCTATTCAGAGTTCATCCATTATAATAAATATGTAACCAAAACATTCAAGAGAATATATGTAGGCTATTTGAAGTATTATATGGTATAAATGATTATTTTAATGATGAATAGGTCATTAAAGTTTATGATGTACTTCTAAAATTAAGATGATCTTAGGGTTTTATTCTCTAAATTTATTATCTTCAGTGCAAAAAATTAATATTCATAGGATGAAGGGAAAGTAATAAAAAAGATGTAGATAAAATAAATAATTCTTCCATGTCTTTGACAATGTACTCAAATGTAATAATTACCTTTTTTTTAATTTATAAAAATTTTATTCAATAAAATTTTTAATAAACATATATTTATAGTAACTTCATAAGTTTGCATGATTGAAATTAAAAAAAAAAAAAATCCACTATTTTTAAATGCTTTTGTTTAAGTTAGAAACCACTTTGCTTAGATAAAATTTTGAAACAAAAATTATATACACTTCTAACAAATGGATTCCTTTCAAATTTTGTACATGTCTTAGAAATTGATGGCAGTATAATATGACAATGAAATATTTCAGGGTAGAATCCTTGTTTGCTTATTGTCTAAAATTTTTTTTTCTTGTAAAAGTTGATTTTTTAAAAACACTTTCTTCATAAACAAAATATTGCAAATGATCTTTAATACACAAGCAATTTTCAAGAATTAAGCAAACTACAACATAGTTTTAATTTCTATTTTAAATTTTGAATTTAAATAGTTGCAAAAAATGTTCAAATACTAAAAAATTAAAAATAATAGCATACTTTATTTCAAGATTAAATATAAAAACGTAAATTGTAATTGAATAAACAATTATTTTCTTGGTTTTCTAGACCACAGAAAATGTTTTTATTATAAAATACAAGTATAATTTATATACTTGGCCAACTGAAGAGTTGGAGAAGGGAGTAGATTGAAGCCTACCTATTAAAGTCTGAAGATTTATCTTAATATAAACCGAGTGCTGATTATGTATATGTGTGAGAGATGATGATCTGAACCAACTAATGATTGGAGATCATTTATCTTTTTCACATGCATGGACATGTGTATCACTTATACGAGATAAAGTTGATAGCAGTCTGTATTCAAATCCCCTATAATTACATATTATTAATACATTTTTTTCCAGATAATAAAAAATTGTTAGTAATTTCAAAAGTATTAATGTTATTATTTTAATAATGAGATAACACAGTGGTTGGCATTTACTTATATCTGCATATTCACAAAATTCCATCTGTTGGTCAGGATCATTGCTACTTAATCTCTATTGTAGCAGAAGTTTATATAGATAGTCTAATCCAATGAGTACTGCTTTTTATTGCTTGTGATTCAGGAGACAATCAAGAAAGTTTTTTTGGAACACCCATTACAATAATCAAGAATAACAATTAGAGCACCATTAAAGTAGATCTATTCAAAGATGATTTACCTCATATGAATATGGTTTTTGTAAAGTTTGCAGCAAATCTTTTAGTATAAGTGTTAACAATTGATTAAATAGGCTTTTGGTTTTTAAAAGTATAATTATTTGGAATTATTATTATTTGCTCATATATAATAATGATAATATAAATACCATCAAAACAACACATGATCACCATTTCATATGCTTAAACAGGTTGTTAATAATAGAAATCTCTCCATACAGTAGAGCTACCAAGTGCAAGTCTTTTTAATCAATGGATGCAGGAAGGTTTGTGTATACTCTGAGGATATTGGATGAGTAGGCACTAAATAGGGATTTTATGCACAAACATTCCTGCATCCATTGATTACAAAGGCTTGAACTTGATGACACTATTATATGAAGAGTTTGTTATTGATAATATAAATATTTTTCAATTCTGTGATATCTTTGAGAAATTAAAACATTATATTCAAATTATACATCCTTAATTTATTTCAAAATACTTTCACTTTGCTCCTTTTGATCTGTTTTTTGTAACATTTTATAAAGTTATGATTCCAGTGAATCAGTTGGCTATTCTATCTGAGCTGTCAATGAGATATATAAGTAGTTGATAATGAAATGTTTTTCAGATATGAGGATTAATTATGAATAAATAATAAACAGTGCACAACAAGAACCTGATTGAAATAAGTTTATCGTGCAATTGCTCATCTCAATTTTTATTTATTTTTATTAGTTTTTTGTGTCCAAGCTATCGGCTGAGAAATTTAGGAGACTTAGTTTGATCTTTGCATGAGATAGTGCAATCAATAATTACTTTAGGAGTAGATATGAGTTTCACTCTGCAAATATTTATGTTCAGCAAAGCTTATTTATGAATTCTCTGCCTACCATGAAGTGGAAATACTCAATAAAAAATGACCTGCCTAACACAATCTGACTTAAGTAACCATGGTAGTTGGATCATTTTTAAATTGGTACCAATAAATATAAAATCACTAGAAGTAATAGTAATAATAAAAAATAAGTATTTTAATTTTCTTCTAATAAGAATACATAAAATGTGAAACCTCTGCATTATGTGATTTTTTAAAGTCCAGAATGTAGAATAATAGTTCTCATTAAGAAGGTATTGGAATTTAAGATTCATGCAACTGTTCTTAATGAAAGCCATAATGTCATTTTTATAGGAAGGCTACAGTTTTTTTTTAAATGTAAATCCTTGAGTAAAAGAAAAATGCTCAGTGTTGAATTTACTATAAAACTAAATTTATTTATTTTTTGGAATTTTTAGATGCATCAATTGAAGCCTGATGGTGTTAAAATGTTATATGCAGTGGTGTCTATACCCATTTTATCAATTCCCATGCTCTAATATTAGATTCAGAGAAAAAGCTTTTACTCCTTAATGGATAGTGCTATTACATCATTAACAATGTATTTTTTTTTTTAATAGGAACTAGAAACTTTGGTTCAAAGTATTGAAAAATGATGTTGGATTTGTAAATTAAAATGGTCTGCTTAGATGAACTATTATGAACATTGTTAGACAAAAAAAATCATTAAAAAAATTGGATGCATCCACATCTAAATCAATGGCTTTTAATGGATTACATTATAATTATATTTCAGAATATAAAAGAATTTTATATTGTGGAAACCTACAAACATGTCATAGATTAGTATGTTTGAAAATTAAAAAATCACCATTTCTTATGCTTACTTATAACTGTTATTAAAACAGACAAAACTCTCTATACATGTTGCCACTCAGTGCAAGCCAGATTAATCAATTGGATGCCAGAAGGCTTGTGCATAAATTCCAGCTAGTGCCTACTCATCCAATATCCCCAGACCAGCTTCTGGCTGTCATCAGTAAGGAGCCTTGGATCTGAGAGCAATGCATATAGCTTTGCCTGTTTTAAAATAATCGTATTAAAAAAAAAGCTTTGTTTAAATCATTCGTCCATGTTAAAATTTAACAGGCATTAAATGCTAAAATTACATTTTGGATTTTCAAGATTGTCAAGTTACTAAGGTATGAAATTTTCTTTAGAAAAGTTTGTTGTAGATATGATTATTGATATACTGGGCTCATTAAAAAATGTAATCCTAATAGATTATCTGATAATAATTCTATTAGTATTACTTTAAAAATGTAAATTCAACATTTCTGCTTAGCAGAATATTAAATTGAATGTATAGTTTCATAAGCAATCATCATCACTTTCAACCATTATCAATCCATTTCAGAATGGTATTTTTAAGTTCAATCCATCTTCTCTAATCTCTGGTGTCTTTTCTTCATATCAACTTAGCATATCCATATTTCATTCAATCATCTCACATGGTCTTTTACAATCTTTTGGAATCCAGTCTAAGATTTTAATTGTCCATCTATTATCATCTCTTCTAGCAATATATCCAGCCCACTCCAGTTTCTTAATTCTTTCAATGATGTCAGTAATAGCTATTTCTTCTCTTACTCATGTATTTCACTTACAATCTCTCCTTGTTACTCCTAACATATATCTTTCCATATTTTGTTGAGGGGTATGAAGTCTCTGCATTTCTCTTCTGTTAAGTATCCAAACATATAGGCATATTGCCTTTTAATATTGTTATTTCTAACAAAAGCACTCGAATCAAGTTTAATTCTATGATAAATTTTGTCCATTATATTTACATCTGTAGTAATAAGCTGACCAAGATATTTGCAGTTGTTAACTTCCTCTCACTTATCATTATCAATATTTTCTTTTTTAAAGAAAAACCATTAAACATTATTTTAGTCTTCTTAACATTTTTCTTTAATCATACTTTCTTATTTTTACCTGATAATGCTTGCAACATTTCCTGAAACTCTAAAGCATTATTTACAACACATCTGCAAAATTTAGATAGCTTAAATAATCTCCATTTTTTTTACTCCTTGTCATGTTTTAATCCACAAAATACTTCTTGCAAAACTACTGTAAAATGTTTTGGAGGTATGGAATCACCCTGTTATACACCAGTCTCAATGTTAACATTTTTAGTATCATTATGTAATCTAATTGTTGGTGTTGTATTTTTGTAAATATTCTTCAAATATTACGAATTTATATATATAAAAAAGCTTTGATCACTGAAGATACAATATAGGGATTTAAAGGCAGAAATTCAACAACTGACAAAGAAGGTTTAAAAATAATATACAGGCCTGAAAACAATATCATAATCCTATTAAATCCATGGATCGCATTCGTATAAAAATAGTAATATTTTAAAGAAATGAAGGGAGTATTTTGGTCATTATTTAAACAATGATACAAGAATTGAAATAATAGTATTTAATAATATATCTATTTTACTTATTCATTTAAATTTCACCAAAGAGATCCACCATAGTAAGACTGAAATGGTTCTTTGTAATAAAAAATGATATATAAAGATCTTTAACTACCAAAATAAAATAAAAATCTTGAGTATTTTTTAGTTTTAAATACCAGGGCAGCTTTTTAAGATTACCTGGTAAAAATTACATATATGGTGGCATGTTAGTTTTAATCTATAATAGTAAAAATCAGTCATATATCACATGACCTATATAGCTTGTATTACCAATATGTAGGTGTCTGAAGATTTGGATCTTTTTCTTAATATTTAAGAATTGGATAAATGCTTGGCTTGAGTTAATATTTTGAATCTTATGTCCTAGCTCCTCACTGATGAGAGCCATAGCTCGAAACCGGTCTGGGGATGGGGACCATCATAGTTAAAAGCTTCATGTGTTTTCTCTTGCAGCATTTATCATAAAAAAATAAAAAAAATAAGCTTGTTTAGAGCTAGTAGCAGGATCTTTTAATCTATATAAATTAAAATATAAAATTACAAAAAAAAATCAAGTCAGATGTCACGATCTAATTTAATAAGCTTGTATTTACAAATGTTATATATAAAGCTTGTTTTGTGAGCTCTATATATAAATTAAAATATATAATTCCATAAAATTGTGACTTTAAATTTGTTTCAGTTTGTCCCAATTTATAAAAATAAAGATAGAAACTACTGAAACAACTATCATGGAATATGTTACTCACTAAAGTTAAGATATTTTCAAGTATTTTTTATTATTATTAATAGATTTCATTCAACCATAGATGAATGTTTGCCAGAGATTTTATATGATTTTAGAAAATTAAAAGGCATAATAAGCTTGGTTTTTATCAGGTAAATACAAAAAAAAAAGTATTAGAAACAAAGGTATAGTTTATATACTGTTTTTATTGAATAAATACTTTTACTCAAGGCATTTAAATGAAATTTATTGTTTGTCCACTGAAGTATATTCATATAGTTTCTATATGATTAGAATGAGAGAAAAAAAAACAATTTTATTGATGTTAAAGAAGAGTATTTACTACAACTTTTCTACTTTTATGTCGGAGGTCTTTGAACAATTTAAAATTGGCTTTATGAAAATATATGGATTTGACAGAGTTTTTAATATGAACTGATTATTTTTGGATTTTTTTAGACAGCTTATCTATTAATAAAATATAAAAATATCTGTAGATATTCTAACCAAGAGATTCCTTTGTATCCATAGATTTAATATCATTAGCTATATAGTTGATAGTTTATACCTGAACATATCTATAAAGATTAGATTATACTTAATTGTTTCCCCAAAAATAAGGCTGGATCTTATAATTAATTTTTGCTTGAAAAGAGACTGTAGGGTTTATTTTCAGGGATATTTTTTTTTTTTGAATGTACATTTATTTAGTACTTCTCTTTACAGAAAGCTATAAAATTCTTATTCTGGAAGCCCTCCCCCCCATTACTTTTTTGCACTCACTGGAATAGCTCTTTCATTTTATAATAATCTTATCTGGCATTCAGAATATTATTCCATCTAAATTCACTATTAAATCAAGTGTTAATTGAAGATTTGTGAGACAGGAGTGATAACAAAAATGATTACAGTTAAGAATCGTTTCTTCACACAAAAGCAACAACTACAACAAAAAAAAATGCAAGCACACAAATTCAGAAAATGTTTCTGTATTTCACATTAAGTACATCCATTACAACATACAGCATATTGAATTGTGATGATTCATATAGGACACAATTACATCCACCCATTATCAAATGCATACATTGTAAACACTTTCCAAATTACTTATAATACCCCTGCTTGGATATTTTTTTAAAAAACTTTTCTTTAGGAAAAAGATTGATGATTTAACTTATGCCAAACTTTGAGTATTAAAATCACTTCCATTATTTTAATATTTTTTTAGGGGGGGGAATGTTAAAGAGATCAAACTAAAATTTCTTTTATCTTACTTAAAAGGTATGATGATGAAACTTAAACTAAATCAAGCATTCTAAATCTAAGTATTAAATGAAATTATAAATTGTCTGATATATTGACTTGTTGTAGATAAATTGTTTCTCTATTCAGGTAGAATTATATTTGTCAAAAATTGTCAATGGGAAAATATAAAAGAACCATATAATTTATATTAGCATTTATTTAAAATATTAATGTCAATAATATTGGTTATTTATATATTCAATATGTTCATTGACTGTCTATGTGGCTGACGATCTTAGCTAGGGCTTATTTTATAAGCATCCTGAAAAATTATGCTAAGACTATTTTCTGGTTAGGTTTTATTTTCAAGGAAACATGGTATATGATTCTTGAAAATTAAAAAAAAAAAGATCTATAGAAAGTATTTCATGTTTTTAATGCTTCATAAAAGGACTTTAATTTACTTATCTTCAAAAAATTCAAGTTGTTTAGTATTCAATGATGGAAGAAAAATCTTTAGCATCTTTTAGTTTGCAGTTATCTATTTAAATATTTGTAGCTTTTAAATAAAGTGGAAATGTTTTTGATGTTGAGGTAATCCCTGCAATTCAGTTAATTATATAATGAGAGAATATATATTGTAAAAGTGAAATTGAATCTCAACAATTTAATATAAAAAGCATTAATAAATTTCATTTAAGGGTGTTCTATATTTTAAAAATATGATGGAAAGATCATAAGATCAATAAATATAATCTTCAGCTTGTTGGATATAATAAAGCGGCTACTATTTGAAGTGTTAACGCCAGCAAAAATTAAATAAAGATAATAATGTTTTAAATATACAGGAATATTCAAAGAAAACCCTGATGATAGCACATCTAAAGAAAAAGCTTCAATGCAAAAGTTTTAAATGGAAATAATTTTATTTGAAAATGAAGCTTCTAGCAGCATCAAAAAAAAAGATCATGATGCTGCATTTTGTAAACTATAGGCATCTGGAGAAAAGGTACCAGAAAATATCCTCATTTTAAGTCTCTTAAGATTGATTTCTGTAGATATTTCTGGAATTATTAGAGTTTGAGAGTGTGCTATAATGGTTGAGTACTTCTCAGATATTTGATTATTCTATGGTGATAAGTTTTGTGGCCAAATAATGAAATATTTTCAAAGAGTTTTATAGCACTTATGAAAAGTTGTGAATTTTTGGATAGTGCTAAATGAGATCTCTTGGGACTAATATATCTATTGACCACAGCAGTTTAGCAACACAAACAGTTTGCATATTACTTTATCAGTAAAAGATTTCCTACTTATTTATAGACTTATATAAGGGCAATGATCCTGATTTATATCTACATGACATGATTATTCTGTTGTTTTCAGCTCATTTCACACAAACGTTTTCAATTTATTGGAGAGATTCAGATCAGCATAGTTGAGGGTTTGATGGTGGTTTTGAAAACTGAGATAATAAAAATATTTTTGTCTTTTGGATCAAAAAGCATATGTCTCTAATTTAGATATATACAAAAAATTGTTCATATAAGAGTGATTAATGTTGAATTAATAGAAGTAGCATCTTCCTAATAAAGGAAAAGATAAATTAGATAACTTGCATCAAAATATGTAATAATGTCTTGTATAATACTACTGAAAAAATTAGGAATGAATGAATAATAAAAAAAAAGTTGATCCAAAATAAGATAAGTCGACAAATTGAAATTAGATTCTGTAATTTTTTTTTTTTTCATTTTAATTGGAGGCTTATATGAGATATGGATAATATCGCACACACATATAATTTAATGAATTTCTAGTTTTCTCTTAATATGAGAGCATATTCTTATAAAAAAATCTATGAAATATAAAGATTACTAAATAAAGTACAAAGCCAATTTGATGAAATAACTAAGCAATTTATTTTAAATAAAAATATAAAGGCAAGCATTCAAAAGTATTAATTTGTTTAAAGGAGAAATTTGGAAAGGAAATAAATATAGTTATTTTATTAAAATATTTTTAATTTGAAGGATACTATGATATTAGCAATTGTTATTTACATGAATGATTTTATTTGAAATTTGTATAATTTTATTTATAATTATTTGATAAAAAAATGAAAGTTTATAATATTTAAAAATGGGTTGATTTAAAAGAAAATGTAAAAACTTGAAAATATTTTTAGAATGGGTTAAAATAATAATTAGATCGATTTGAAATTTTGTTAATTTAATAAACAGCTTCAATTGTGAAAATACAAAAATGTATTTAATTGAAATTGTATTTTGAAAATGTACAATTAAAAAATAAGGACGTTTATATTTAATCTTAATTGCATCATGATGTGAGGAGATATATAAGGCTTGGATTCAAATATTAAATATAATTACTGTGCAAGAAGAAAACAGTTGTATCCTAAATTCATGTAACTCACAATTTTTAAATGAACTTGGCAGCAAGCAAAGTTACGGCCTGCAGATTAGCCAATAGTTACCATCATTTGACGAAAGCCTGATAAACTATGTAAAAGTTAAAGTTGTTTTATTAATAGTAGCATGGAAAATATTTATTACATAGCAGTAAACACAGAAGTATGTCTCTAAACAAACCAATTATCCCAATTGTAGCCTGCCTGACATTTCAAAGATTCATCTCCAGATTTTGGATATATCCTTTTCTATTAAATTGTGATTGACTAAATAAAAGATACTTCTCTGCAAAATTTCCATGTGAAATGATGAATACATCATAAATAGAATGTAGGTGTTTAATGATAGGTGTGGATATATGTAAGTGTGCAAAATATTATAAGTATGTGAGAAGATATGACCAATTGAAAAATGAAATTTATAAATTTATACAAAGAGTTTTTAATTTAACATTTGAATATATTAAAAACTATATTTACAGTTATCAATATTTTTAACAAAGAAACTTTATAATAACCTTTAATTCAACATCTATGGTTACTTTTTGCTTATAATTGATTCCAGTGATTATTTCAAACCCTTAATCTCCACAAAGAATAGCCATTTGATGTTCATGTTAACATCAATAAAATTTATATATGATTATCTCAGTCATCTTTGCTTACTATATTCTTATTTGGAAATCATAATTCATTTTATTTTGATTAACTTAATATATTAAATTCCTATCTATACTGTAGTTATCATATAAACAAGGAATACTATTTACGTTAGAAATAGCTAGTCAAGTGTACTGAAACATTTAACACAAATATTAGTATTAATAAACAAAGAGAAAATATATGGTGCAATTGTACAAATGTTTGATTATGTAATAAGAAAATCTTTTCCTTCCCCTTTGATGATGATCGGATTTTTATGCAAGCAAATGCTCATCGTAATCTATATTTTATTTTACTTACATTAATGGTAATAATATTTCTCTGTAATGTTATGTATTAACATTTACGTTCCTCTTTGAATCCATATTAAAGTAAAGATACAAACAAAAACATTTATACAAAATATACAAATAAATAAAATTCATGACATTGAATTAAATTTAGTTTTAAAGTTCATAAGGAAAAATGTCTTAGTGAATCATTCTGGTAATTCTCATTAATCCATTTTGGGCATAAATGGTAAATCGTGAGTGTTCTACAATATCCATTAAATCACTTATCCTTTATATCTTTGGAACTTTTGCTTTGAAATGTGAAGTTGTCATATCCATTTCTTAATAATAAACTTGATGTTTCATGGCATAGATATTAAATGCTGTTAAATTTCTTCCACTGCTGACAATCATAGCTTCATAAGTGATTTTCTTTTCCTGATGTCACTTTTGCACTTAGCAGTGCATATTTGTATGTATCATTTATATATTTCTTTACTAAATTATTTTGAGTGAATTAAAAGCAATATTTTTTGTATTAGGTATTTCAATCTAGATTTAAAATGAGACATTTTAGAAATTCAAATAATCTGAATTTACTTTCGAAGATTTCAATTTCAAATTCCTCATATGCTTGTTCTTACTTTCTCAGATATTCAGAAATTGGTTTTTATTATTTCAACTCAAAAGAGGCTGGTGTTTCTATTTGAATTATAAATTCAAATTCTCTACTTAGTTTTTTGTAGGTTATTCTGCAAATGAGAATTTTTCTCTCTCTTTGGAGAAACTTGTTGTTGGAACTAGCAAGTTCTGATTATCATTTATGTCCATTGTTGACATCATTATTAGTGATTATTATTACGTGTTAATAACAAAAAAAAATTTAATTTGCTATTTCTTTAATATAAATTTTCATTTCTTGATGGTGTTAAAGTTATCCGATCATATTTATCACATATTGTTGTAGTGTGTTGGAGTTACATCACACTTAACAAGATAATAATTAATAAAGATTAGTTATCGTTATCATGTCTGTCTAATATAATTTGAGATATGTATTTATAGTATGATTAAGTTGGAGTTTAAATGTGTATCACAATTAAGTTTGTTAATTATACTGCTTTATTTTTGTTAATATAGAGATTAAGAAAGAATGCTACTATCATGGGTCTTGGATTAAAATTAGATCACAAGGTAATTGTTATTGGAGGGATGTAAGAAAAACATCTTATGTATCCCCCCAATAAAAAGATGCTAAAGATGAATTATATTTTTAATTCATTCTTTCTCTTATTTAAGGATTAGTTTAAGATATGTTCATGATTTTTTTTTTAAAGAGTTAATGATTCATTAAAATCTTTAAATTCATTAATAAGAGTTTCAATCATATCCAAAGATTATCCCAAATCTTGATTAGATAGAGAGGTTTCTTGCTTGCTCAATATCTTTAAAATAAATAAGAGTTCATGTGTGATTTATAAAGAATTCTTTGTTTTTCTTAAAATTTAAGTAAGGCGGCTATCTCACTAATTAAGGGTTATCATTTTCTATTTTACTTCATGGAATGTATACTGATCACCATATAATAATCTCTGATATGCTTCAATTGTTATTAGAAAATTATCTTCTCTTGTATCAATCTCTTTTACATTTTTCTTACTTAAAACACAATCCTCATTGGACCTTCTCAGGTGTACACAAATAATAATAGACCGGTGAGGTCTATAAACATTTTCCCTAGCTGGCTATCTTTCACCTTCAGAGGCACAGTCTCTAGGATACTTCCATCATTGCAGAAAAGTCTAGGCAGCATTTCTCAAAGGTCCTTATGACAGCAAGCTAGCACGTGATGAGTGCAGAAATGCTGACGACAGCGCTTTTGTTGTGCGCACTATTTATACTGTTTTATTCCTGCTTGAATTCATTGATAAATTCCTATCATTCCAATGTAAAAGTAAATCCATTTGACTAATGCATTTTTACAATGATGATAAGGTTCTGGCTTTTAATTACAACCGTTTGCATTCCACAGTAATTAGCTTCAAATATTTATTCCGTTTGTTTTCTCCTAAAATAGTTTAATGGTTTGATTTTAAAAATATACAGTTTTCTTGGTATTTTAAATCCATGAGTTCTATCCAGCCCTGAAAATAATCATTTGGATTAGCTTATGGTAATCTTTTATAGAATGCTTACCAAACCAATCTTTCTTCGTTAATTAAACTTAAATTATCAAATTAAAGTTTCCGTTATTTTTACAGAATTTATTTTTCATTACTTTTTAAAAACTTACATATCTATTTACATTAAGCATATGTATATACATTTCATTACTGTTCTTTTCTCTGAAGTAAAAATTAGTTTTATAACTTATAACTCTCGGGTTACTAATGCCTAATATATTTTCCACATTATTGAGAATAGGGGCTTATCCAACACAACAAAAATAAGTGAGTACAGTTTTAAGTACAATACTACCATGGTATTATATACTTATTAAAACAGGCAAAACTCTCCATACAGTAGTGCCACACAGTGCAAGCCAGAGTAATCAATGGATGCCAGAAAGTTTGTGCATAAAATTCCTATCTAGTGCCTACTCATCCAATATTCCCAGGCTAGTTTCTGACTTGTGGCCTTTGTCAGTGAGGAGCCTTAGATCTGAGAGCACTGCACCTAGATCTTAGGATCATGTGATGTTTAGTGATATTATATACTTGTAACAATAAAAGATATAATCAGAAATTGTTTATTACACAAATGCATTTGAGACCAAACCACGCAAATGAAAGCAAGAGTCCAAGGTCAACATCCATAGATAGTTAAATGTCAATGAATCAAGAATGTGGTGAATACAATGAATAACTGAATGTCAAAAAGTTAAGAAATCCTGATAGCTGTAAGCCCAGAGTCTATCAGTAATAGGAATCTGATTATCACACAGCCAAAGGGCCTAAAAGCAGTTAAACCAGAGTTAATGACCATAGACAAATGATCATTATAAAGTGAAGAGATCCATAAAGTGGCAAACCCAGAGCCTACAACTATGACTACCTTGAGTCCAGAGACAATAATCTGAAGTAAAACTGAGAGAAAAGCCTATGACTGGACTTCAAAAGATCAGCAAGTCATCAAATAGCATCACCTAACTAAAAAAAAACCAACAAAAACCCCTAATCAGATGGCAGAAGTATAGCATGCAGCTTCAACAAATAAGTTAGGACATAAAACAATACTATTTCCCACCATGTCATAGTTTACATGATTGGCAGTGGACAACAAGTTAGTGCTATTCAAGCATTCGATTAAGTTCTTACCTTTCTTCTCTGATAAACATTACATTTAGTGGACCCAAACCTACGTGCTGATGGAGTAATTTTGATCTTTTTTTGTTCGAATTTTATTTTTTTCTGTAGCTGTAAAGTTGGTCCTTTGAAAATTGTTATAGTCCTTCCTTCTCTCAGAAGTGGACTATTCCAGATGCCTCCTTATCTGATCGGATTAAGCATTGTTTGCCACAGGCCTATAGGCTGATGTATAGATAAAAACATAGCCAATGATTATTACAGGCCAATAAGCAATGATGCTTGCTGAATCCGAAGGTTTTCAATAAGGTCAGGGATCTGGGTATAAATAGTCAGTCTTTTGTGAGAATCAAGGAAGAATGTCTAACCCGAAAAGACTCTCTGCGTTCTCCCAGGGAATCTCTGCTAACCTGAACAGCAGCAAGTATTCCTATTGATAGCAATACACTATTTAGTCTATGCAGCTAGGCAAGTCCCACAGAGACCGGATGCTGCTAAGACCACACTCGGCTCGAGGCAAGCTGTCTTGTACAGCTGGAAGAGCAATACACCCTACCCATGAGGCAAGCCAACAGGTGTAGCTGGAAGTGGTAGGCAGAACCCAGAGTTTACGTTAAACTCCAATACTCAGCAATTGTAAATATTCTCTTGTATATATTTGTACATATAATAAATATATTAATTGTAATACTTGTTTCAGTATTATTTTACATTATTTTCTGTAGTTTGGATCTGTAATCCAGACAAAAACATAACAGATTTGGCGCAGTTGGCAAAAGATTTTTTTTTTGCCATGGCTGGAAAAAGAAAAAAACTTGGAAATGTTAATATGCGAGTGCGCACTTATATAGACACTCGTTACGAATCTGTGGTTACTAAATCACACTTAAATACTGTCCAAGTGAAATACGTATTTTCTAAACAGTGATTATTAAAAATCACTTATTTCTGGCAAAATAAAAAGTAAAATACACGAATAAGCAATACATTCATTGGATTTACTAAACAGCCATTGTCAAAGTCACATTTCTTAGTGGAAAAATAAAGTGATTACAAACACGATTGGTGGTTCATAAAACAATCAAAATTGGCCTTTCTAAAAAAAGACAGCTCGCCCTAGCAGAGTAAAAAATCTGTCAAACATAACCATATTGAGTGGTTTACTCGCAAATATATGGAATATTTTTCTCACATTTTTACAGAGAAAATAAATAAATAAATGGCTGATACAATTGGCTCGATGGAAGCTTTTGACCCAGGGTTCCCTGAGAACTGGTCAAGCTACAAAGAGCACCTGATTTTTTTATATGCAGGACAATAAGATCAAAAAGTCCGAAATAAAATTAGCGACGCTGATAACTATAATCGGGTCGCAGACGTATATTTTAAAATCGCAAATTGGGTCAGAAACACTGGCTGACTTGAATTTTGAAAGGCGTTGGCGATTCTCACAGAACATTTTCCCCCCAAACCACTAACAATAATGCCGAGATATTATTTCAATCTCTGTATGCAACCTGAGGGTGAAAAAGCTAGAGAATTCACAACGCGAATCTGGACATTGGCACCCATGTGCGATTTTAGAGTTCTTAAATGAAGCACTAAGCGACCGTTTCATTTGTGGCATCAATGATCATAATTTAAGACTCAAATTATTAATGACGCTGGATATAGACTTTGAAAAGGCTGTGGCTCAAGCCATGCTGAAAGAATCTATAGCGTGTCAAGAAAAGCCATTACAAAAAATTAAGGTGCTTGTCTTATAGATAAAGATGCCATTGGATGGCGCCGTTTTCACGCTAAAACTATAAAATATGAACATTCACGGGCCATTGATTTTAATAATGTTTCTGTGCTTTTTTGTAATGTGAAAATAAAAACAAAACAAAATCGTCTTTTTTAAACATTATTTTTTATTAATGTATACAATTTAAATGATAATAATAAATGTAAAATAAAATCAACAAATTACAATTTGATTCGTGTTATTTATATCGTATACTTTTAAATTGCGTTACGGCTTTATTTTTTTATCAATTTTCTATCAGATATTTTTTACTTGTGTTACGGCTTTTTTTTTTTTTTTATCAATTTTCTATCAGATATTTTTTCACTTGTGTTACGACTTTTTTTGTTGTTGTTTAACTAAAAAATAATAATCGTAATAAAAGTAAAAGTTGTTACGGTTAGATTTAGGGTTAGTTTTAGAGTTAGTATTAGGGTTAGTTTTAGGATGTGTTCTGTTGTTTGTAATGCTAAAATAAAAAAATTCAAAATTGTAACCGTACTCGGACAAAAGAAACTCAAACTTTTTTAAACAACAACAAACACATACAAATGTCTTCTTTACTTATTAAACATGTTTATAATATTTGCTTTTTATGAAATTTACAAAAAATTTGGACTTTTCTTACTGGATATTTTTTTCGTACCGCTCTTTTTTACTTCAAAAATATACAGACGGTCGAATCTTCTTTGTCTCGTGGAATGTTACTAACAGTATGTTACTTGACACGTTACCTAATTGCAATTCAATAAAAACATAGATATTTAACATTTCCCCAAATAAAAGTTCAATACAATACATTGTAAAAAGTCTTATAATTATTGCTTTAAAAAATCTGAACATTTCAATAGTTTAAAATAAAAAAAAATCCAATGAAAACAACATTTCAATACAATTCAAATACAAACTCTCTCATCAAGCCGTAATTATTTTATAAATTGGGCGAATGCTGAAAAAGTATTTGCTGCTATGTGACATACATAGCGGCCTGCATTCTGTAGCACAACAAAAAAGTTGTATTACAAAAAACACGGGTTCGAATGTATCGGCCGTGGATAACAGCATTTTTGTGTTTTGGCGTGAAAACCGCGCCATAGAGCTCTTTAGCTAAAAGATGAGTACCAAAATAAATTATACTGTTCAAAAAGTTGAACAGAAGGCCGAGTCTGACAAGCACTCAGTTTGCTCAACAAGTGTTAAGCATTGTTATAGGTGCGATGAACCGATGCATGCACAAACATAATGTCCACACCTCCATACTGTGTGCTCATTGTGCGAGTCGGTCATATAAGAGCGACATGGCTAAACTTAAAAAGACAAACAGCTAATATGAGATTGGAAAAACCCAAATGGAACTAGACACAGGGTCTGCAGTGTCTATTGTTTCAAAAAAGACTTGGGCTATCATTAATAAACATAATCTGCATCCTAGCACTAGGACTATAACAGATTATCAGGGTAAAAAAAATAAAACTCTTGGATCAGATAAGAGTTAAAATAACAAAACTATACACCTACCATTGTTAGTGGCATCTGGTGATCACAGCAACTTGTTAGGCTGTGACTGGTTGTCACTTAGGCTTTGCAGCATCAAAGGTGAAGCAGATCACATTAGCTAAATTAAAGACTGATTACCCTGAAGTGGTCAAAAAAGATCTAGGTCTGTATCTAGGACCACCAATTCAGTTATCACTGAATAAAGAGATAAAACCGATCAGTTGCCGAAGCAGATCACTGCCACTGGCCTGGAGAGCTAAAGTTGAGTCAGAGCTTGAAAGGTGGGAGGCAGAAAGGATAATAGAGCCTATATCATACTCAGAATGGCCACCCCAATAGTCCCAATCATCAAAGAAATGGTTATGTGCGGATATATGGGGATTATCAATGCACGATTAACAAAGCATTAGCATCGAATAATTATCCACCACCACCAGTTAAGCAAATCCTATCCACACTGTCAGGTGGAAGGAGTTTTACTAAAATTGACTTGAAACATGCATATTTGCAGCTACCGGTCGATGATCAGGCAGCAAGAGCATTGTCAATAATAACTCATAAAGGCTTATTTAAAACCAACGGGTTACCTTTTGGTATATTGGTCACCCCAGCAATATTCCAGAGAGTCATGGATCAACTGGCTGCAGGAATACTAGTGACCCTACTGTACTTTGATGATTTCTTTACTGGTGGCTCGGACTCCAGAGCTACTCTGGAGTTCCACACAAAAACTCCTTGACAAGTTCAAAGCAGCAGGCATAAGAATAAGCTTAGATAAGTGCATATTTGAAGCCAAAGAACGGGAGTTTCTGGGATTTAGGATGGATGCAAGTGGCATTCATCGTACCAAAAGCAAGTTATGCCAATTAAAAAAGCCAAAACACCAAGTAACAAGAAAGAATTAGTCTTTTTTAGGACTTGTAAATTACTATGAGGGGATTTTTATATCACAAAACAGAGGCAGCTGAACCACTGTACAGGCTACTAGATAAAAAAATGTCTGGAAGTGGGACAGCAATATTGATAATGTCTTTGAAAAAATGAAAACCCTTATAACTGAGAAAGTGGTGCTGGCACAATTTGACCCTGAAAGAGTGCTGGTACTGACATGCGATACTTCACCAGTAGGAACAGGTGCAGTGTTGTCCCACAGGAATGATGATGGGCCAACTCCCCTATTGCCTTTACATCAAAGTGTCTCTCAAAGGCAGAAAAAAATTATGCCCAGATTGATAGAAAGGCTCTGGCCTTAATCAATGGCACTAAAAAATTTCATGACTATCTTTATGGAAGATCATTCATACTGCAAAAAGATCATAGACCTCTATTGGGTATCTTTGCAGCTGAAAAATGAATCCCTCTGCATGCCTCACCATGTTTGCTGAGGTGGTTCAACTTCTTGTCAGGATATGATTTTATGCTACACTACATTGAGGGAACAGATTCCTCATGTTGATGCATTAAGTCAGTTGCCTGCAGAATTCTGCAGACAGGCTGGTTACTGCAGGTCAGTCAGTTTGCGACAAACACACCAGTGAACACTAAATTAGTGGCTAAGTGGACCACAAATGATCCTAGGTTCCAAAGAATTAAAAAATGGATCCAGCAGTGGTAGCCAAATAAAAAACCAGAGGAGTTGCATCCAGCCTACTGGGCCCAAAGGCTGGAGCTCTCAATTGAAAAGGGATGTATTATCTGGGGATCCAGAGTAGTGATTCCCCTAGCTGGATGATCCCAAATGCTCAATCTGTTGCATAATGGGCATCTAGGGATAGTCCGGATGAAGATGCTTGCAAGGGCATATGTATGGTGGCCAAAAGTCCACCACTGCTGGCATTGCAAAATGAATCAAAACATGCCAGCAAAAGATAAAACAGTTCACTGGCCTAAACCTGAAGGCCTCTGGATGAGACTCCATGTGGACCATGCTGGCCCATGGAAAGACAAACTACTTAGTAGTTGATTCATATTCTAAATGGCTGGAGGTAGTGGAAGTTCCATCACTCCAGACCACTGCAACAACAGAAGCTCTCAGAAGGCTATTTGCTACACATGGCCTTCCTAGAATGATAGATAATGGCACAGCATTCACTGCAGTAGCCTTTAAAAACTTTTGTGACAATAATGGCATTGAGCTAGCCTTCAGCCCACCATTTCACCCTGAAAGCAATGGCCGGGCTGAAAGATTGGTGCAAGAGACCAAAAAATTGCTCACAAAGATCGACACAGGAAACTGGAACACCCGTATTGCCAGAATGTTATTAACTCAGCACTCTATACCGAGTACTGCCACCGGAAAAACTCCAGCTGAACTACTGTGTAATAGAACTTTGCGAACCAACTTGTCAGCTCTGATACCTGAGCCAAATGATGAAAAACAAGAAAATGACAAAACTACCAAATTACAAATAGGGACTATTGTTCTATGCAGAATGTATAGCGGATCTGTTAAATGGATCCCAGCAGTCGTAATCCAACAAAAGGGACTTCACACCATTTTAGTGGAAACGGCAGATGAAGGTCAACATCATCACCATCAAGATCAACTGAGACTGGATTATACTGATGCAGCCACAATGAATGAAGCCCCAGAGATATGCAGTACAAGCAAGGAGGACCAACAAACCAAAGATACAAGCAAGGAGGACCAACAAACTGAAGACAGCAAACCAGAACCAACACCAAAGCGCTTTAGTCATCCTCCAGCACACCTGCATGACTATGTTCTCTATAAATTTTAGCCAGGGGGGAGGGATGTTATAGTCCTCCCTTCTCTCAGAAGTGGACTATTCCAGATGCCTCCTTATCTGATTGGATTAAGCATTGTTTGCCACAGGCCAATAGGCTAATGTAAAGATAAAAACATAGCCAATGATTATTACAGGCCAATAAGCAACGATACTTGCTGAATCCGAAAGGTTTTCAATAAGGTCAGGGATCTGGGTATAAATAGTCAGTCTTTTGTGAGAATCAAGGAAGAATGTTTGTCTAACCTGAAAAGACTCTTTGCATTCTCCCAGGGAATCTCTGCTAACCTGAACAGCAGCAAGTATTCCTATTGATAGCAATATGCTATTTAGTCTACGCAGTTAGGCAAGTCCCACAGAGACCGGACAGTGCTAATACCACACTCATCTCGAGGCAAGCTGTCTTGTACAGCTGGAAGAGCCATACACCCTACCCGTGAGGCAAGCCATCAGGTGTAGCTGGAAGCGGTAGGCAGAACCCAGAGTTTACGTTAAACTCCAATACTCAGCAATTGTAAATATTCTCTTGTATATATACTGTATATTGTATTGTATATATTTGTACATATAATAAATATATTAATTGTAATACTTGTTTCAGTATTATTTTATATTATTTTCAGTAGTTTAAACATAACAACAATATCTGTAGTTGTTGGTAATGTTTACCTTTTCTCCCTCTTATAATGCAAGGCAGTTAAATATATGTGCTAGTTCTATGAGAATGGTCTACATTCTGTAAAGTAGTATCTTTACTTCTCTTCAAGATTCAAATAGCAATGCATATTATTGTTGTAACTATAAGACAAATCAATATGTATGTAAAGAAAAATTGCCTGCTGGATTGCAAATATATAAATAACACAAATAATTATTAATTAATGAGGCAGTTCATCAAGTAATTTTAAATAAAGAGAGTTACATGGAGATAATCAATCGTGTTTAATATATACATATATGACAATTATATACACACGCTATATAAATAAGATCAATACGACCTGTTATACTGTTATTAAGTTTACTTTTACAGGTCCGGAGGTAAACTTCTTCGCAAGGTTAAGTGAAGGAGGGAGCTGACTGGAGCACCCGAGAAAATGGCACATCTGCCTTTCAGTAGCTTCACTTAGCAAGTGTCCTGTCTCAGTTCTATTCTAGATCTTTCACCCTCTCCTTGTTTTTAGGGTCGATTCCCTTGATTGGCCAACCACTGTCCACGTAGTGGTCATCTCGAGTTACTATATTCGATCCCTGATCAGATAACGCAATTACCTTAGAACTGTCTATTTTAAGTAATGTTTCTATTATCATTAAATCTGATCAGGAACTAAATATTAAGGGTTGGAATGGCTTTGTTTACTTTATCGTATTCCTTTGCTCGAATTCATCTAACTTTCTTGATATGTTAGTTTATAGTTTTTCTTGATAATGTTAGTTTATAGTTTTTCCATTAATTCAAACATAATTAGACTAATTACTTTTATAAAATATTGTGAATGCCATTGGCATCCACATTTAGTTTACCGTTATATCATTTATAATACTTATTTTGTGTATATATAAATATACACATATTTAGCAATCCGTTTAGTTTTACAATTATGTTATTATTTTTAACTAATAATACTTATTTTGTGTTTACATAAATATATACACACATTTAGCAATAATAGTATAGAATTTCGGGACAAAATACATGAACCTTTATACCACGGTTTGCACAAAACGTGAATAATGTCAGTATAGAATATTGGAATCCAATCCCAATCCCAAAATATAAAATGCACCAATAATTCTAATTTGCCATTTAAAAGAGTTATAGGTAAGTACCGAGTTATATAATTTTGAAAAATGCTCACAAATTTATGATTCTTGATTATGTTGAGACAAACGTTTGAAAGAAATTTCATACTGAAATACAAAATTCAGATTGAATTACAGCGCAATCTGCTTAATTGTTATATAGCAGTAGTCTTATAATCTAGAAACAAAAACTATCAAGTAGTGAAAATAAGATAATTCATATAGTCAAACAGTCAGTTCTAATTTTTTTTTTTTTTCAAAGTAATGTTTCATACCATTAAAGAATATAAATATTGATATAGAGCATATATAAGAATTGTAAAAAAGAATTAAAATACAACTTATACGCATGCGTTTATTTTTAGCCAATAAGGATCAATCTTTGAAGAATGCATTTTCATAGCGAACGAGAGAGTAGTAAGTGTTTTATGCATGTTTGTATTTACTTACTGCTTTTTTTTATTATTATTAAATTTAAGATTGCTTAAGCAATTATGAGTTAAATTGCATCATTTTTTAAAAATAATATTTTAATTATTGATTCAGTTCTTTCTTTCAAAATTAGGAATGAACTTAACTTAAACAAAAGCTCCCCCCCCCCTCTCTCTCTTTTTTTTTTATAGCAAGATTGATTTGTTTCTACTTAAAAGCGTAATAATTAATATGATTGCAATTTTTGAATCCAGTAAAAAATAAGCATAGCTTCAGTAGGGATTATAACGTTGAAAGTGCTGCATAACGTAAGTTTCAATAAAGTTGTGTTTAAAATGATTCTGTACTTAGAGAAGTCATATTTTGCCCATCTGTACAAATTAAATAGAAATATTTCCAACATGTTACAGCATATGCTTTCTAGTTAAAGATGAAATTAATTAGCAATGCTTACTGATAATAAAATGAGCTCAATTTTAGTTCTATAATTGATTATATTTGCAACCACGTCCGATATTCCCTCATTGTTATTATGGTGAATGAATGACGGTTATTTATAAATGATCATAAATTCATTATTAAATGCAATATCTGACCAAATACAGATTTTCCATATTTTTATAAACGATTGTTTTTTTTTTTCTATTTTATTTATCCACCATTTCCGATTAGTAAATTTGTTATTATAATTGAATATCTTTTATTATGAATTGTATTGAAAATAATAGCTTCAGATAATATCTAAGTATTCCTCAAATTTCTTTATATTCTTCTCATTAAATAAGTTAATTACCCCATTCTAAAGATTATTCTATATGATTTCCATAAATTCATAAATGGTCCTAGTGGATCGGCATAAGTGAAACAATACTAATATAAAATGTTTTGTTCTTTATAAGTAGAGTGAAAAAAGTCTTCTAACTGAATACATACCATACTCAGTAAGTACTGAAACCTACTTGTTTGTTTAATCTAAGTTAATGCAAATATGGAATAAGTTCATTGACAAGTCTGTAAAAACAGTAGTACAAATTTCGGTACATGAATAAATGATGAGCATATGATGTTTTAGTGATTTAATACAAGTCTTTGTGTATTACTTTCAGATAAAGCTTGCTTGTTTACTGACTAGTATTAATATATAATATTCATTATAAGCAAATGTTAAATTTCATTATCTTTTTTTTTTAATAAGAGATTTAAAATAAATTCAATTATCATTTTTTTAATAAGAGATTTAAAATAAATTCAATTATCATTAAATTATTTAAAACTTATTGTCTTAACATATCAATACACCTGTGATAAATAAGTGTTAACTTCAATCTGTAACTTAATTTTATTATAATTTTTCAATTTTATATAATTAAACAAGGTTTTTCAACAAAATAATTTCCAAGCTTCATTATATATTGCTTTATTTGAATTTTATATTTAATTAGTAAAATGTATCATTGAACCGATAATCTACAATTGTATTAGAATAATAGCTATCATAGAATTTATTAAATTATTTCCTTACTATAACTGTGTAATAAATACTTTGTTTTAATTCTTGATTTTGCAAAAACTTCTCTTTATCTATATATACCCAAACAGATCCAAGATCTTCCTCTTATATATTAATAAAATTCACTCATCTTTTTGAAGATATAATGCAAGAAATTCAGTTTCATCATTTTATAACTTGCACATACAATGCTGCCTATTATAATTAATGGTTGTTATTTAATACGTGCATTCTAACTATGATTTGTTTACTGACTAGTATTAATATATAATATTCATTATATGCAAATGTTAAATTTCATTATCTTTTTTTTTACCAAGAGATTTAAAATAAATTCAATATTCATTAAATTATTTAAAACTTATTGTCTTAACATATCCATACACCTGTGATAAATAAGTGTTAACTTCAATCTGTAACTTAATTTTATTATAATTTTTCAATTTTATATAATTAAACAAGGTTTTTCAACAAAATAATTTCAAAGCTTCATAATATATTGCTTTATTTGAATTTTATATTTAATTAGCAAAATGTATCATTGAACCGATAATCTACAATTGTATTGGAATAATAGCTATCATAAAATTTATTAAATTATTTCCTTACTATAACTGTGTATCATAAAATTTATTAAATTATTTCCTTACTATAACTGTGTAATAAATACTTTGTCTTAATTCTTGATTTGCAAAAACTTCTCTTTATCTATATATACCCAAACACATCCAAGACCTTCCTCTTATATATTAATAAAATTCACTCATCTTTTTGAAGATATAATGCAAGAAATTCAGTTTCATCATTTTATAACTTGCACATACAATGCTGCCTATTATAATTAATTGTTGTTATTTAATACGTGCATTCTAACTATGATTTGCAAATTGAAACATTTACTTTCTTAAAAATTATTTTTATAAGTTTGATTTTTTACTTTTAATAAATTGTATCATTAATATTTTAATCTTCTGATTTCATGTAGGTTGTTACTATGTTAATAGATATAGAATGAAAAACTTAAGTTGCTATATGTAGAAATGTGAATTAAATATGTATTGGACATACTATATCTATTATAATTAAGTGATTTATATTGTTATTAATTAGATTAAATTATAGATTAAATTATTATTGTAAACTAAACTTCAAATTTCTATTGATCGAGATAATTCTTAACTAGGATACATTTACAAATAGAGATGGTTGGAGATAATAATAGACCAATGACAAGACCTTTAAGCAATAGATTTTCTTTTCTGATAGTGTGATAGATGTAAAAATCCCTCATACAGATATTTAAAGAGCTTTTGCTTGATTTAAGCTCTTCTTAAATTTGTTTAAATTTAATTCCAAGGGACATCAACCTGAAGAAAAATTAGATGTTTAGTCTGCTCCAGTTTTCCAACTTGATATTATTTTTATAAAGCTTACAAATTAAGAAGCTTATTAGTTATTGAGAGTTATTAATTAGATATGTAATACTTAAATACAAATATAGTATATATGTATATACTTTAAGGTAAATATAATCAGAGGGGATTTGAGCCCAGATTTTTAAGCTCCCTTTAGTCATCCACTCTATCTTATACAACTGATGCACACGACCACATGTGAAAAAGATAAATGATCTCCAATTACGTATTTTGTGCTGAACCAACACTCATCAGTTGGTCCAGATCATCTTCCACACACATATATAATAAGTCCTTGATTTATATTAAGATAGCAAATCTTCAAACTGGCTTCAATTCTTCAGCCATCTATATCATTGAAAATCTGATAATGACATGTTCAAAGCCTTTGTTTACCAACTTTTGTTGTCATATTCATGTTAGCCATAAGTCATTCTGATCCCTCGTATGCAGGACCTTAAACCCATTTAAGTACACAAAAGAGGGCACGGTAGAATACAGACTGAATACAAATATAGTATACATACTTTAAACTAGATATAATCAGTTGAATAAGATGGAGTAGATGATTAAAGGGAACTTGAAAGTGTGTTCAAATTCCCTCTGCATACTTTAAACTAGATATAATCAGTTGAATAAGATGGAGTAGATGACTAAAGGGAACTCGAAAGTGTGTTCAAATTCCCTCTGATTACATCTAGGTTAAAGTATATTCTATACAAGTATTACACATTCAGTTTGTATTTCCCCATTTCACTTCTGTGTATTTAAATGGGTTTAAGGTCCTGCATATGAAGGGTTTCAATGACTTTATGGTTAACGTAGATATGACAGCAAAAATTGTCAAACAAAGGCTTTGAACATACCATCATCAGATTTTCAATGATATGGATGACTGGAGAGTGGAGAGGATTCAACCCTGTCCATTAAAGTTTGAAGATTTGCTGTCTTAATATAAACCAAGCACTTATTATATATGTGTGTGTGAGAGAGCTGTTATCTGGACCAATTGATGAGTACTGGTTCAGCACGAAATATGTATATTGTAGATCATTTATATTTGTCACATGTATGTGGTAGTGTGCATGGGTTGTTTAAGATGGAGTGGATGACTAAAGGGAGCTTGAAAGTCTGGGTTCAAATCCCCTCTGATTAATTAGATACATGTGAATAGTGTATTAATTATATTATACAGTATTCACTTATAAGTAGTACAATCTTTTGTGTGTTAAAGTTGTAACTCTTTATACTCCATATTTCATGTAAATAAATAAAATATTTTATCTTGACTCTTATTTGTTATAAATTATTTTATATCTATTACAATTTTTTTTTATTGTAACTGCATGCTTTTTTTCCTTAATTGAATTCTTGATTTTTAATCTGCTAAAATTTTATGCCTGCTATAAGCAAACGAAATTTGAATTTTAGACCTTTATTTTTTTATACTCATAATTAGTGTAATCCTAATTATTAGCTGTAAATATATTTGAAATCCATTTTTTTTAATTTTACTTCTTTGTCTAAACATCACTTTAAATCTTTTTCCACATATAATCACGTTTCAATGATTAATGTATCAGTAAATGAATTGTTCAGTACGCAACTTAAATTCCATATTTATATATATATATATCATTTAATGGCTTAGCTCACTAATATTATCATGGTGATTTTAAAATATTGCAATATCTTCCATTTAAAAATTTTTTTGGCAATATATTTAAACAAATAACAGATTAAAATTTAAATACAACATTGAAGGAATTGATTATTATTTTCAATATCCATCCATTGTAGGTTTTTTTAGTCATGGTGTTTTTTCCCATTATATTATTTGTTTTCTCTTGCATTATATTCTTTTAAATTTTAGATTGTGATATGAATTATTTCATTGTTTATATATAATTAAATGAGTACACTTTTATCTAATCTTAACTATATCATATTTGGGAATTTTTTTAATAATAGCTATAGTTTTGAGTAAATTATCTTCCTTTTCACATTTTAGTAAACTTTGATGTAGAAAGCTTATTCATAAATATATTCAATAATGAAATATTGTCTATTGTAAGCAAAAGTTTAAATGAAAACCATAGCCTGCAAACCAGAACAATTCTTTCTATTAGCAATATAATGAAACAATATTTGCATAAAAACACTATGCTTTCAATATATCACAGACTTATTTTAACATAATCAAGATATTGTGAAGTCACCACTATTACTCCTGATAAGTAATGAAGTAGTATCTATTGTAAGCAAAAGATTAAATGAAATGATAGCCTGCTAACCAGAACAACTTTTCCTATTGATATTATAATGAAACAATATTTGCATAACAACAACATACTTTCAATACATCACAGATTTATTTTAATAAAATCAAGATATGACCACTGTCACTTCCGATTAGCAATGTTTCATGAAAGCACTTGAAACCACAGCCACAAATACTCCCCATCTTCACTTAAAGTCTAACAAATGGTGATACTCATCAGCGACATACTTCTTTAATTAAATGCATAACTGAAATAAAACCAGAACAAAAATTAGCTTTCTTAGATATTTTTATGATGAGTTTCATGGAAAAATCATATAATAAAATCTACACAAAGAAAAGTGGAACTATACTATCATTATAGAATAGAGCAAAAGAAAAATTGTTTAGAAACCAGTAATTGGGGGGGGGGGGTGTCCTAACCTACAACAAATTTTTCCAATGAATGAATATCCATGGGCTATTAATAAGAAAACCTTAAATAGACAAAAACAACAAAAAGCAACAGAAGATAAAAAAAAAGGTTTTACAGTGTATCAATATGTACTAAGGATGGATAGACAAACTAAAGAAAATCTGAAATAAATGCATTATGCTTTTGCTGTGTATTGCAGTCATGGTAAAGGTGAGCAGGTATGCAAAAATAAATATTATACAAAAAGATTGACTAACTAATAATTGATGTCTATTTGGCCTGCAAGATAATATAAAAAATATGAAAATTAACACGTGGCCATAGAAGCTTACAAAATAGTAATAAAGCCGATGTGGCCTGTAAAAATCCCTAGTTCTGTTTTGGAAACTTTACTAGTGGAAATTCACTGGATCTGTTGATCTTTTGCACACTCAAATTTCAGGCTTGCAGTTGTCCTTAATTCATAACATGATACCGCTCCCATGATGTGAGTGTGTATGCATATATTTTCTTCTTAAGTTGTGCTATAATCATGTTCCAGATCATTTCCAGGTAGCATTGAAATAGTGTTTTAATTACTTTCGCATACCTAAGAAATTTTTAAATCTGATTATCAAGTTAATTATTTATAATGATATTTTCTTTTAGTTTTAATCAGCTTACTTGATCTCTAAATATTTAGTTCTTTACAATTTAAACACATTTTTACTAATAAAAATATCAAAACCCAAACTTATCTGAAATATTTTGCCTAACTAATAAAATACATAACTTTTTGTTTACATTATTTAACTTGCATAAATATTATTTAGTTTGCTTACAAATTCTATTTCTAAACATAGTACAACCTCCTCAGTTTCTGCTTTTTTGCAATCTACATAAATATGCATCATTTTCAGTCATTTTATTTTTCTCTTCATTGTGCTCTTTATTTCCATTGTTGCTGATTTCTTAATGTTGTTTGGAATATTGTTTATGACAGTGCTTTCAGTTTGGTCAATTTCTTTTATAAATTGCTTGAAATGATTAATGTGTTTTCGGATAAATTTTTCCTGTTTCAGTTTTAAAAATTATGATTTGCCTGAATATGTGTTCTTTAAGTACACTTTTCATCCAGTATTCTAATAACATCTCTGATTCATATATTTTCTACCACATTTCTGCACTGTTGTTTGCGTCTAACTCAAAATTTTCTGTGTGAATTAGCATCAACTTTGTGTGAATTTTTCACCTAAATGTTTCAGTTGGGAATTTACCCATACTACTCGAAGACACTGCTGATATAGAAAAGCTGTATACAAAGTTTTTTGATTATTCTCAGTCTCTTTTGTAATATTTGTTTTAATGTTTGCACTGCCTTTCCTGCAATTCCATTTGACTCTGGATTGTATGAGGGCATGGAGATGTGCTAATACCCCATTCTTCAAGAAATTCATTGAATCTGTTTGATGTGAAACTGATATTATTATCTGACACGTGCATCTAGGAAAAATCATGTAAAGAGCATATTTCTTTAAGCTTTTCAATTGTTTCCTCAATATTGTTCTTCATGATTTTATACCCAGTTCATTTTGAGTACACCAAGAAGATGTGCCCATCGAATGGTTCAGCATGGTCAATATGAACATGACATTAAGGTTCTGCAACTAATGGCCATACTGTATATATTTTTTTCTGTAATGTTTGCGGTTGCTTGGCATTTATCATAAGTTGTGATGAAATGTTCTATTTCTTTATAGATACCATGCCACCATATATAACTACAAGTGTGTGCTTTAGCTCATATTATGCCAGGATAAACTTGATGAGTCTGATGTAAATCCTGATGATGACCACTGCTTGATATTAATACTATCACTCATAAACACACATCCTTTATTTATAGACAGTTTTTCTCTGATGTTCCATGTAGATTTATGAAGTAGTTTGGGGCAACAATTAGGCCAACTTCTGTGGATCAATTTATGTAGCAGTTTATATCTTTTATCAGCTTTTATCCAACCCTATTTCTTTGTATAGTTGATGGTTCATTTTACTCTGGTTCTGACTTAATCGAAACTATCAAAAGTGCATCTGTATATTTTATATTTCCTTTTTAAAAATGTAACTCAAAATCATATCTTGCTAATAAATTCAATCAAAAAAGTTTTCTGGGGCTTAAATGGTTCAGGACTGTCTTATTCTTTGTTAAAATCCCCCAAAGCGGCTTGTGATTGGTAAAAAGTTTGAATGTCCAATGATACATGTACTGCAGAAAAATTTTCATTGCAAATACAACAGCTAATACATCTTTATCTAATTGGCTGTATTTGGTTCTGTTCTGGTTAAGGTTCTTGAAACAAAATGTGACTTGCTCCAACCTGAAAATCTAATGCATCTGTTATAAATATCAATTTAAGTCTACTGTTGTAATACACTAATAAATTGTTTAATGCCATCAATTCCTCTGTATCACTAGGAATTTTTTCTTGAGCTTGATCCCAATATCATTTTTGACCTTTTCTTAATAAATTATATAGTAGTGATGCTACTTATGTTTTATTCTTTAGAACCATTTCAAAGTAACTAAGGAGACCCAAAAATTCCTTCACATTTTTGGGTCTTGAAGCTTTTTTTTAATGACTGGTTACTTTTTGAGGATTAAGCTTTTTTACTAGATATGATATGCCTCAAGAATTTTAATTTGGTTGCCGTCCAGATGCAATCATCTGGATATATTCTTGCACCAAAACTTGCTAGTTTATCTCAAACCTTTAAAGTTATTGATGTAATTTCTCTTCAGAATTAGCAGCCACCAAAATATCATTGTAGTATGGTGTTACTCCAGCCATTTGCTGTAGACCAGGTTTATCTTGGCTCGAAAAATATTAAGTGCCACCATGATTCAGTAGGATAGTCTATTGTAATTAAACAACCACTTATGCATGGTATTTTTTAGCTAACACTTTGGATGTTTTTGTGGAAAAAGAAATTTGGTGAAAAGTAATATTGGTAGGTTCTTGTGTACAGAAGTACAATAGTCTTCACTAATACAAACATCCATTTGGTTTGTTTATTACTACTATCAGAGTGACCCATTCAGCGCTTTCAATCATTGTCGACATTCCCTTACTAACTAAGTCGTTTGAGTTGTTTCATTAAGTAAAACTATGTCTACTGGTTTGACCCTCATTTATTTTTTGTTCCATAGCAATTTTATTAACTATACATATTTCAATTTCAAGTGCATTGAACCATTCTCTACCTATAATAGAATTAAGACCATCTTGTACTATATATAATGATAACTTTTTGACCTTGTGTTTAATTTTACAGTTAGATCTGCTTTTCTGATTATCTTCATATTACTATCATTAGCATCTTTTGCCTTTAAATTTATTTTCATTAATATTGGGGTTTTACTGCAATGTGCTGTTAACAATTTCTAGTCTGACTACCATCATTGAAATGCTCACTCTACTATCGATTTCCATTGTTATTGTTTTATTTAATAACTGAACCATTAATATAAATTGATTGTGTTTCTTAGTCTGCATATTTTTAACTTCACAATTTTGTTGATTTACTTTTGGAAAAGAGGGCAAGCCTTTAAGATCTTTTTTTTTTTAGTTCTACATATTCTTTTTAAATGACCCGTAATCCCATAGTTTAATAATTCCACATACATCTTCACTCTATGTGACCTACTTTTAATAGACTGTTTTTACTGTCAGTCTACTAATGAATGCACTATTATTGTTATTATTAACAATATTTCGAAATTCTTAATTCATATCTGACCAAAATATAATTATATATGTGCTTATTGACTATAAGCAACACCATTAGCTTTGTCTAAAAGAAGTTGTTAGATAACTTTTATTTGTGGTTATTTAAGGGCTTGACAATGCTACTGAAGAGGATTTCTCTAAAATTAATAATATTTACAATTCAGAAATTATAACATCCAATATTTAATTTTACATTGAGTTTTCAAGACTCTTATATTATAATTTTCAGTTTTTTAATAGTTTTAATTTTACATTGAGTTTTTAAGACTCATATATTATAATTTTTAGTTTTTTAATAGTTTATAATTGATTATAGTATATAAATATTTCATAATGTATAGTGATGAAGCACCATCAAAAAGTAATTGTTGAATACTGCCAATAATCATTTTTTAAAATAATTCAGTCACAATGAAAAATAATAAAAATCTTTACTTAATATTCAAATCTGTAATTGAACAGCTTCATCAGCTATGTATCAGTGCCAGTTATTTACTGTCTGGAAACTGTGCTAACTCTTATATAAATCTCCAATCTTTAATATTTAATGTAGAATGTAAAGATTTTTTAAAGTATGCAGAACTCAAAGATAAGATGTACTTTAAACAAAAAATAAAACGATTCTGCTTTATGTAAGTGACTTTTGATATTTATATATATATTAAGTTCTCTGTTTAAAAGCAAATAAGATTGAAGTTGATACTGTGCCTTGTATTTATTTAAAGTGTTCAGTAGTGTTATCTGTCAATCAATTGGATTGAAAAAAATAGCAGAAGGCCATTGCCAGATATTATGAAAAATATCTTAACTGTATTTTGGGCATTAAAGATTGCAGATATAGAAAATAATTATTGACTTGGAGATAATATGGCTGGCCAAATGAAAATTTGAATCCTACATAAATAATTTTTCTGTTATTTTTTCAATCCAATTAATTGATAGATATCAGCAATGAACACTTCTTATATTTATATATATATTTCAAAACACCAATGCCTCTTTCTTTTTTTATCCAATATGTAATCAAGTCTTTTAGCTTTTATGTACTTATTAATTTCTGAAAAATAACACTGAATCAAATGACTAAAAAAATTTATAGTTTCTTTGCTAAATAGTATTTTAGTGTTTTAAATTATAAAATTATAAATGTAATAGCTAATTGTTATATAAATATAATTTTATTATATATACTGTATATAATTTTTTTTTTTCCAGATTTTTATTTATACAAAATGTATTTTTAAAGCTTAATATACATTTGATGACAATGTTGACCTTAGTAACATGGAAAGCAGCCCTGTGTCCAGTTGATTATACAAGTGATTGCATTACTACACCTGGACTGAATCAGTGTGAAAGTTTAGTTAATCTTTGTGCACATAATATTGTTTTAGATGCTTCGATGACAAAATCTGCAGTCAAAACGGTTCCAAAGGAACTTCTTATACCATTAATGCATGCAGCCATTTCCAAAATGCGAGGACCTTCTTTAAAAATGCTAATTGCTCATTGGCCATTTTCAGTATTATCTGTAAAATCATTAGCACCACCTTCAACATCTTTGAGTATGCTATATAACAATGTTGCCCGATGCCATAATATGGAAGCTGGCGCTAAATGTGCTGCCACACTGTCTTATTATATCATGGACTGCATTAAAGCTGGAAAATCTGAACTAAGAGTTTGTGATCTAAGAGGATTTCCTGTATGTAAGTTTTTTGTCAATTGGGTTTTTATTTTAAATAATTTTAAATATATATTTAGTTAAAAAATGTAAAACAATCTTTATAAGGTAAACGTTTCTCCATCAGATCCCTTTCTTTTTTTTTTTTATTGAGTAGCAGAGAAGGAAAAGGGTTGCTCGTTGTATTTATGTATTGGCTATTTTCATCATCTAATATACATTCAACTGTTAATAATAGCACACAGGTTAGTATATGCACAGTGTTTCGAGAGATATCCCCCCCTCTTTGTCAAGTGTTATTGGCCAGACCAGTGACAATATTAGCATGGAATTCGAACTTGGACCCTCAGATTTTTGAATATTGAATTTTAAAGTAATGCTCTAACCAATATTCAAGAATCTAAAGATCTAAGATTCGATTCCCATGCTACTGTTATTGGTCAGGCCAGCAACACTTGAAGAAGAGGAGAGAATAATACCTTTCTAAACATTGTGCATTTACTAATCTGTGCACTATTACTAATAGTTGAATGTATTTGGAATATTTAAATAAAGTTAAATTTTTCTAAAGACATTCAACACCTAATAATAGATGATATAAATAGTCCAATATATAAATACAACTAAAGCACCATCATTATAACCCTTTAGGAAAACACAAAAGGGTTACTAGGCTTATAAAAGTTGAAGAGTTTTTAGTAAGATTACTTATTGTTTTATTTTCTAGTTTCAAATAGGTAGATATTTCTTTACCAATCAATATTAGACAGGTTAACTATATCTGGTTACTTGTAAAAAAAATATTAATCCAATTTAAAATTTGAGAAAAATTCCTAAATTTTTGCTGGCTCAGATTCAGATCCCTTCATAAATATATCTTATGTACAAAAGTGTTGTTAAATGATGTATTAATTAATATTTATAAGTTAAAATTTTTATCAAATTTATACACAGTTATAAAAAATATCATTGCAACTCCTAAGAAATATTATTAGCTCTATCTGTTATTTAACCATTAACATTTTTTTTATAAGTCAATATTATAATATCTTGTCTTCCACAATATGGAAAAATCTTTCTGATATGTAGTTACTGTTTTCAAATAACTTATTCTTTGTAATGTACATTGGAGTCTGATAATCTAAATATAGTGGAGTGCCTGTGCAAACCAAATATTTTTTTTTCATTTATTACCTCTAAGATAACATGCAAAGTTTTTATAATGAATCTCAAACTTTTATTAGGAATTTAGAAAATGATTAAATATTATAAATTAAATTATAAATAAATTGTTTAATTTCTTGCAATAGTGAATCATTTCATTGAAACACAATTTGGTAGTCAATGTTAAAAATAAATTATTAAACTTTATTGCCATCTAAGATCATTTGTATTATAAGCAAAAATGAATTGCTCAAATTTTTTTAAATAATCAATTTTTCACTCCAGCAATATAATTTTTTTAAAAAGTAAATAATATTTACATAGGTTATTTAATATCAAAATATATTATTACATAAAAATCATTTGTCAATTTTTTTTTTCAGTATTGATATATATATATGCTTACATGATCTTTTATTTGGTTATTCACCTAAATTGAAAAGCTTTTCCTAGACTGCAATGTCACCATGTTAAAAATGATAATTTCTGAATGTTAAATTATGAATACCACTTATCAAGATTGGCCAATTATTTTTGAATGGCAATTTTAAAAATGGCATTTAAAAAAATTATTTAGAAGAACCTCATTGTGCAGAACTAGGGTATCATACTTATCATGCTTAGAACATTATTTTAAGAAGTTTAAGAACTTTCAGGTAGCTAACTATTTTAAGAGTGGTCAAAAAATAAGTATCCAATTATCCTTAACTAGAGAATAAAATAAGAATGGAAAACTGCTTAAATACTTATTATCTGGCACTTGTCAGACCTGATGAAATACTGACTGCTTTCTCTTCACTGTTTTTCTATGAGGGCCCGTTGTAAAGGTCTTTGCTCTACATGAGTACTTTATTACAGAAGATTGTTTATCTACTTATTAAAAAAGAAATTGGAATGGTTTTATTGCACGAGAATTCCTAAGATGTTTGGTACTGGTTGGTTAGCTGTACTGTGCCACTAGGTGATGCTGCAGTACCCCTCAAGAAGCAGGCAAGCAGTAAATTACTATCCAAGAAATTGCTGAAATTGATGTAAAATTAAAATGCCTAAGGCAAGAATAGTTCTAAAATACAAATCAAAAAGAAATCTAAGAAAACACTCTAAAATACAAATTACAAAAACAGAAATCGACGAAATACATAAAACACCCCTCCCCCCGTATGAAGAAATCTATCAAAAATAAATAAAATACAAATTACAAAAACAAGAAATTGATCAAAAATACAAATTACAAAAACAGAAATCGGTGAAATACATAAAACACAAACACCCCTGCATCAAAAGCCTATGAAATAAAACAGCAATAATTAGAAAAATGGCAGATGGCGGGAAAAATGAATTGTACTACACTTTCCTCTGACTTTCAACACTTTCGTGGAGAATCAACAAACAAAAAACCTAATTAACTTTTCAAAAATATAATACTAAATTTACACGTATTAAGTAATTAAATATAGATAACAATGAGCTCAAAGTGAACTGTTGTTATCTCTTAGAATAGATTTCAAAGGAGCAATTTATAGCAGCTAAAAAGCAATGAGAACATTACACCAGAGAGCTTCTAATTGTCTTTCCTAAAAATTTATTAAATTAATTATTCTCTGCTTTGAAATTATGGCATATCATAACATATGAATTTAGAAATGAAATAAAATAATTAGAATAGAAAGTAGGTATGCTTATAAAAAGGTTAAAATAATAAGTGATTACAGTTTCAGGAAAGATTATTAAAAAGTAGAGATTTTATTTTAACAATAATTTTAAGTAATTGAGAATTTATAATTTAACAAATGTTCATTATAGCTAGCTTCATTTAAATATTATAAATTTTTAAAATAGATGTATAGACCTCTGCAGTGAAGAAATATTACCAATTTTCTTCCAGGCTGAGTTGTCCGGCATTTATAGTAGTCAGTGGATCCTGGCAAACTCAAATTTGGGCATTTTTTAGATTTCTCCATTAGTGATGAAGTATGGGGTTTATATATTAAATTTTATCTTCTATTGCATTTGCTTACAAGCTAGGTCTTGCAGCATAAAAATCCATTAGCTTGTTAATCGTGGGCAATTTGAAAATAAGCAAAAAGAACGTTCAAATTTTGAGGCTTTTGGAGCAAAATTATTTAGAGAAGCTTATTCAAATAGATTGCAGCACACTTTGATCATTTTGAGTAAGAAAATATTACTGAAAAGGTGCTATTTAAATTTCAGTGAGGGTTTTTTAAATGTTGCCTGAAAGTTTGTGCATGTTTAATATTGTATTCATCTACATAAAAAAAAAATTTTTTTTTGTTTTAATGGAATGTTTATAGATTGATTCTCATCCCTTTAATAATTAAACTTGAGACAATTCTTTTCTTAAATAAATACAGGATACATTTATTTTTCATATAGAAATCTTAAAATAAATATTTTTACTATTTTAACAAATTGCATTTTAAACTTGTTTGATTTTGATTTAATTAGATATTATTTCTGCTGATACGTATATTAAACATATGTGGATTATAATGTCAGTGGTTTATCTTATATATATAAGCAACTAATACTTTGTACAAGTATACTGACATAAAGTATTCTTTCTCACCCATCTTGTTGCCTGTCTTTTACTTTTAACCCAATTAAATACTATTTTGGCTATTCTCTTACTATCTATAAAATTGCAGTCTACCAAATATTTTTATTTTGCATCTCTCATCTAAAAACTTGACCATCCCATTTCTGATTGAATTGCATTCTTTGCTGTCCACACATCTACATCTAATGCATGTCTTCTTACTTCTCTTTGTACTTTTTTTTAAAGTAATCTAACCCCTTTACTAATACATAACTCATTGTTACTATAAGTTTACCCTGCTACTGCTACTCCCAGCTCTATAATTCTTGTTACACCATATTTGTTTTATGAAAACACTCTTACTTCTTTATCAGTCCCTTTCTTTTCTTGCTTCATTTATCTTTTTTTTTCTCTGTTCATTGTCAAACACTTTAATTTTTTGTACTTTATTCATTCCCTCTTTCTCTACTAATACATAATCTATTGTGTGAAATATATTTCTAGACGATGTGCTTTGACCCTCATAAATATTTGTTAAATTTTCAGTGCTCAAATTCACTCTCTGACAAATTTTTTTCAAAAGCTGTCCAGTTTTGTTATCCACATCATCAATTTCCTCAATATGCCCATTCATATTCCCTATAACTTATTTTCTTGCCCCCCTCCCCCCCCTTTTTTTTTTTTTGAAATTCTGAATGTCCTTAACTAGGCATTCATATATGCTGCTGTTCCACTCCATTATAGTTGACTATCTCCAGTGGCCATATATACTATAACCACCATCCATTCTTTTCTTCCTAACCTTATCTCAAACCACAAATATTCTTGACTCTTAAATGAGTATTTAAATATTTTTTTGACATAACTTTTATACCATCACCCTCCCCCCTTTTTTTTTCTTTTGTATTTATACCCTGCCATACCAAATCTTCCAGTGTAGGTTCTTCTTATCTTTAGATATGTTTCCACTACTGTTAATACCTCAAGCTCTTAATTTTTAACTGCTTTGTTTAATACCAGCCACTTTTCTGGTCTTCTGCCACCTAGCATGCTCAAATATCCAATTTTAACAATTTCTTCTTTTCTAACTACTCTTATAAATTCTTTTGACTCTTTCTTCTCTATGTACACATTTGTAATTAGCTTATTTATCATTAATTTTATAGATCCATTTCCTTCTCCACATGTAAATTTATATCTAAATCAGCTACCCTTTGTTTATTTCTTATATCCTGTCCATTCTTCTTCTTTTTGATAATACTGTAATTTAAAACTTTACCCCCTTTATAAGTTTCCCAAACATCCACCAACAATATTATTTCTCTTGCATAATTTTTTCAATCCCATTTATAGAACATGCCCTATCTAACATATACCTATTGTCAAATCCATTCCTACCCTTCCTTCAATCTTATTCAATTTACTAATCAATTTTTTGTACTTACGCATTACTCTTTCCGATAGATTTGACAAATTATTTGTCCCTACCATAACATAAACATTTCTACTCCTTGATTCTCTTTTTAACATCCCTAATTCTAGCTCCAGACAAACATACTTTTACATACCTATTTCTATTTTCCCATGCAATTACATCTCCACATCCTCTAAATTAGCTAGTCTCTTATCATTACTGTCTCATAGTTTACTTTTTCTACTTCATCCATAAATTCTTTTACCTTCTGGACTTCCTTATCATTTCTATTCATTAAATCCTTGATCTTCTCATACTTCATTTCTAATGATTTTAATTTTATTTCTACATTCTTTATCTCTTCCTCTATCTTACTTATTTTTTGGCTAACTATCTCCATTGCACTACTTATTTTGTCATTCATATCTCTTGTCACTCTACTAAATATATATTTTATTCTGTTTTCTTTAGCTATACTTTTCTCCATTTCTCCTGACTTTTTCTTTAAACTATTCACACTTAGAAACCATTTTTTCACGTCTTTTATCACTTTTGTACATGATTCACATAACCATACACCTGTTACATTTTTCCTAGTTCTTATTTAAGCATTTCAAATAAAAAACCTTATCACATATGGTATACTCTACCAAAGCACGCCTAATTTCCTTCTGACCAATGATATATATACACTGTGGGATCCCAAATGCAATCCATATTTTTCAGTTCACCTACTGTATATTTAAATTTATGATTTGTCTACCACTCTTCAAACCTCTTCATACAAAAGTAAAAAAACTTTTTTTTTTTTTTTAAATGGCATTCGATAAACACATACTTCCTAACATTACCCCTCAAATGTTATCTTCTTGCTCAAATAAATAACTCTTAAATTGAAAAAAATCTTTAATAGCAAACCTACTAAAAAACAATTAATCTTACATATGACTTAGTTTTAAAGCCTCCTTGCAGTAAACACACACACAAAATATTTTTTTCTATTTAAAATGGCATATTGAATCACTTTCCATTTTCAGGCCATTTGTTGATGATGTCGCCGCGCCCTCTGACGGCTACAGTACGGTCTGCAAACCACGACCTAAAATTTTTTCCAGATGATATTAAAAATATATAAACTTTAACTTATCTTGTGGAACAAATCAGCCATGTCAGCACAGTAAGGCAGTAACCAGCTATTTTACTGCAACTCTATCCAATTTACATTACATTACAATAAATATAATTAATAAAATACATACATGTACATGAAAATGATTAAACTTATTACAATTCTTTTTTAAAAAATATATACATATTTACAAAACAATCTAAGAAATATTTTAAATTATACCTCTAAAGTTTCCAATAATCTATCAATGTCAATTTCCTAAAGTTGTGCTGGACTTTTAAGTATGTTTACACATTTATTTAAATTTTTTTGAATAATCAAAGTTTCATAGCATTTTCTTTCCTTGTAATTTTTAACATACTGAAACAGACCATCAGATGTAATGGCTCTAACTGTTCATGCCCAAAAATGTAACGGACCATGGTCTGGCACAATTTCCAGACGGATACTCAATGTATTAAAATGAAACAGTAAGCAATGGAATTTTGTTGATGGAGAATACGGGGAAAGGTAAAAGTTGAGCTAAACTTTAAAATTTGGTCAAAATATCATTTAAGATGGTATACCCAGAGCTCTCCCAACTTACAGCTCCTATTACTCTCTGAGTTCAAACTCAGTGAAGAATTTGCCTTTAGCTCTACCCAAGGATGAATTTAAATAGGATGGCAATAACGTGACCTCTATATAGGTCCCTAATGGCTTTTTACTAATGAATATATTAAAAATGTGTATACATGTACGATAGATATTCTTGTGAGTGAAGTATGAATGATGTTTGATAATCTAGAGATCAGAGAAACAAAGATTTTAACTTCAACAACAACTATTTATTAACAAAATCTGGGTTACATTTATAACAATTATAACTAAATAAAATATAAACATGAATATAATAAAATATGGATATGTATCTTTACTATAATACAACTTAATATTACTGTTGATTCGTGATTATAACAAAATGGTCACATATCCCTATATGAACAACAGAAGTCAGTTAAATATTAAATATATCAATTAAAAAAAAATTACAATGCACATTGTAGAATAAAGTAACTATTATCTTGAGGATCAAACTATTATTAGATGTTCAATGTTTAATTTGATGCTGTCATCTGAATGTATATTACATTTATATCTATGGATTGTTAATTTATGTTTTATAGATAGATTTCATTTATAAGACTGTTAATCATACAAACAGGAAAATTTACTCATATATAATTACTTGTTAGTAAGTAAAATAAATATTTAATTTTATATATTTAATGCCTAATTAAATGTTGATGTTTAAAAATCTTACCTTTGTCTTTTAAAGTTAATGTCCAGATGTCAAATCGAATGCACCCAATTATACTAAGATTTTATTTACAAATTTATAAAAATTGTATATGTATACCTTGAGTTGTGTATTTATATTTTTCTCCTATCAAAATTTAAACAAAATGGTTCTTTACATTTTAAGATTTAGAGAAAAAAAATGTGTTCTGCAAATGAGTAAAAGTGTGAGAAAAATCGTAACTCAACTCTCATTATACACCAAAAAATACAAATATAAAATATTTAAGAATATCAAAATTAAACGAAATCTTGGACTTCTTTAAAAATAAAAGGTTAAAATTTGTAGGAGTGGCTTCAGTGTTTTTTAGTAGATGGTGTCTTTCTTTTATTCGAGCATGTTGAATGATTTCAAACTCCAACCATTTACAACAATTCCCACGATGAAAACGAACTCATAAAGCTTCTGATTTTGTAGCAATTTCTTTTCCAATTCCATAAGAACTTTCTCTAAATCATTCCAAGCTTATTTAGACACTAGGCATACCAATGGTTATACTTTATCACCATCTGATGACACGAAGAAGGCACAAAGATCCTGCGACAATTAAATTAGTAAGATTGCATCATTAGATTATATATACAGGCGAATAAGTAGTTAAATATAGTTTTATTTCAAAGTTCACGTTATAATATAAATAGAAACGCTATTTATATGCAGTTTATATACATATAAGATATGTTATAATATATTTTACTTTAAAAGAAATACAATTTAGTATTTTAAAATTCTATTTCATTATTAGTTTGCCTTTTTTTTTTTTTTTTTTTAAAAAAAAAAAGCATTTTATAATATTTATATGACTTTTGCAGTTGATAAGCAAATATAAATCTCTCCGAATGTATTTGAATGAATGAAAGTTCATAACTTAAATAAAGAATGTTTCTTTTCTTTTTAAAATATTCTGCACTTTACCAAATCAATAATAGATAAATGCCATTCGAGATATTAAACAGTTTTTTTTTTAATAAAATAGAAACATGATAATTAGTATAGTATAATAAAAAAAATATTCTTATTCTAAAGTTTTACTTTCAACTGTATTCCATTTTTAACAACAACCAACCAAAACTAAACTGTTGCTTAGCTTTTTTCATGTTCCAAATCAACAAACTTTTACTCTTTTAAACAAAAGAAACTTGGTTAATAATAATTTGACTTCAGATTATTATTATTTCTGTCACATCATGATTGAAACTCAAATCTTCATGTATCATTGTGTGTGTAGATATTTTATTCCATATTTAATAAAAAAAGAAATTAATTCATTCCTTTATGAATGTATGGTTATGTATTTATATATATATGCCTTAAGATATCCTAATAACTATTTAATGTGTTTAAAATGCTGGCTGCCTATCTAATCTTTATAATCTTAGCTTGTCATTCCAAAACATCAATTATTATTATTATTCTTTTTTTTAATAAGGATTGGACATCACCTTACAATACTTTATTACCTGAATATTTTTTATACAATTCATTTTATATCCAGAACTCAAAAATATATATATATATATGAACTGGATATACTTCTATTAATTGCCCTATCATGCTCCTTACCTCTTTCAATGGCAGTTTTTTCTGTTGGACCTATATATATCATATTACAAAATTCACAACTAATTTTATAAACTAACCATATCCTATTTTTAATATTACCCAATTTTTTTGCATTGCAAATTCATCTTATTTTATTATTGTCAAGTAACATCTTTTATCAATGTGTTATATAAATGTTCTGAATATGGAACTGAAATCCACTTTATATTTGCATACACATGCTTTATAATATCTTTTGTATTACTATTATTATTTTTAAAAATCTTTTTACTATCTTTTCTTTTATAGTCTACATTAATATAATCATTCTCAACTTTTAATTTCTGTTCAAATGCTTCTTCATTCAATGTCAATTAAGTTTACAATGGAAAAAGAAGAGAAGGGATTAAACTATTTAGATATTTTTTTGACAAAAAATTAACGGTGAAATAATTATTAAAAAGATAAAGAAAAAAGAGGTATAATTGATCCAAATTCATATCAGCTATGGTCTCAGAAAATAGCAGCTTTGAAAAGATTTAAATTAAAAAATGATAGGCTAACATTGAATGAAGAAGAAGCATTTTACCAGAAATTGGAAGTTGAGAATGATTATTTATTTATATGGGCTAGAAAAGAAAAAGATGTTTACAAATAAAAATAATACAATAAGACAGTGAAAGGCATGTATATGGAAATACAAAGTGGATTTTAATTTCATATTCAGAACTTTTACTTATTATAAGACATTGATAAAAAAAAAAAAGTTGTGAGATGATATTAAAATAGGAAGGAAAAATAGTAAATCTTTAGAGAAATGGATTTGTAAGGCAAAAAAGATGGTAATATTAAAAATAGGATAGGGTTAGTTTATAAAATTAGTTGTGAATTTTACAATATGATATATATGTCAGACTGAAAAGACTGTCATTAAAGGAGAAAGGAGTGATAGAGTAATTAATAGAAAGAATATAAGATTAGGGCCATATATACATTTTTGGGATACTGGACCTAAAATGAATTGTGTAAAAAAATATTCAGGTAATATAGTATGTTAAAAATTATAAGGAAAGAAAATGTTAAGAAACTTTATATATTCAAGAAAATTTAAACAAATGTGTAAACATGGGTAAAGGTCCAATACATCTAGAGAGGAAATGGTCATTGTTAGATTACTAGAAACTTTAGAAGTATAATTTAAAGTATTTTTTTAGATTGTTTTGTAAAGATATATATATTATTAAAGAAAAGGATTGTAATTTAATCATTTTTATGAACATGTATGTATTTTATTAATTATATTTATTGTAATTTAATGTAAATAATGTCCATTTGGTAGAGATGCAGTAAAATAGCTGATCATGTGATTTTGTAAAAAGAAATATCTTGATATGGTTCCAATAAGGAATGAAAGCCAGTTTGATGTATTAAATAAATTTTTCTATTTATAATGAGTTATCTATTTTAATTTTGTTTTAAATTGATTATTTTAAATTTTTAATATAATCCATGTACAAGAGATTTTTTTTTCTATATTTTTTACATAATGTGTTTATATCACTCTTTTTAATCCTTAAAAAATGATTACTACAAAACAATTTTAATTAGATTTCTAATTAAAATATTCTAATTACATATTACAAATAGTATTTATTTTGATTTTTCTCTCTTATTGAAATAGAAGGCAAAAATACATTTTATTTTTTAACCAAAATAAAATATATGCTTTTAATTACTAGACTTACCAGAATATTTAATCAATCCATTGTATCATTGCTAACATTTTGAATCTAACAAATACTTAAATTATTAATAGTATTTGTGCTTTATATTTATATATCTTTTTTATGGTCAATAATAACCATTTATTAATAATTTAGTCTAAAATATTTGTTACTAGCCATGTGTGTGACTTTTTTTTACTAATCTTATATTTTTGCACATGCAATACACACTAGTCTAGCTTTTTTTTTTTTTACTAAGTATGCAATAGAAACATACATATAATAATATGAACACAAATATTCATTAAAAATAATGTTTACTATATCGTTTTTAACATTATAAATATAAAATTGATTGTAATAATCAAATATTAAAATGAAATTAACTTTTTTTATATTTTATTTAATTTAATTCTATAAAATATATTCTTACAACTATTTTTTTCCCCTCCTTTTATTTTATTTTACTTATTATTAAGTTAATTTAAAAAATCAATATATCTTCACAAATCTATTTATAGATATCCTGAAAAAATTATCTGTTTTAATTTCCTGAAAACTATAATAGCCATATTGAATTTTTGGAGAATTGGTTTAAGACAATTTTTAAGATAACTTAAATTTGCATTATGCAAAAACCATGTAGTTTTTGTCGTCACAAAGATAAAATACCAAGAAATATAATAAAGTTAAAAAATATAGTTATTACTCATTCAAAAAAAAAAAAAAGGTATTAACATTTTTTAAAATTATTATTTTTATGTGTCTTCAGAAATTCTAAATTTTAATAGATACATTTTTTTTATTTATTGACAGGTTCATTATATTCTTTATAAAGTTTCTCATAAAATGATATAAAATAGCTATGACAATTTATTAGACCAAAATATGAAAAAATAGAGACATTGACATCTTTAATTTTTACTAGAAACCCCACAAGAAAGCTTTTCTTGTAGATGTCTGTATTTAATGAATGAAGTGAAAGTGACAGTGATGAATAAGTTAGTCTAAACATTCTTCAGAATATAAATGGCTCAGATTTAATATATGGCATAACTAAAGAAACAAACATCTTTAGATTTACTTACTGCAATGATTAATATTAATAATAACAATGCACTTTTTATTATCTATTTTATCTTTCACATTGTGAAAAAGATTTCATTTTGTTCTGGAAATGTAAAATCAAATTGATTACTTCAAAATGATTGCTTACAAATAATAAAATGTTACTGAAATTATAAATAAAAATGCAGATATAACTTACCCAACAAAATTAAATATGATTCATCCTCTTCTAATCACAAAGGCTAAGTATCTACATAGAAAGATGTTGGATGGAGCTGGCACATTAGTCAACAATCCAGAAGAAACTAAATGAGATGGAATTTGAAGAAGTGCATCATCTTTTTCAGTTTTAGTGTATAAGAAATAATGATCATTACTTCACAAAACCAAAAAAAATTATATTCTTTTTTAAGGCAGAGAACACTTTTTTTTTTTTTATGTTCTAAGATTACTGAAAGTGCAGCTTAAGTATCCAAATACTAGATAGCATTAGAGATTGTATTGATATGGGCACCTAATCATTATAGTTATTTGCCCAGATCTATAATTCACACTCTTGCTTTATTGATTTTGAGTGATCATATTGTGACATTGTATTATGACCAATAAATTTAGTGATTGCTTTATTAACTACTATTTTTCTATGTATCTGATATGCATCTTTGAATTTTATGTTGCATGCATTGGTTTTTATACATGGGCCTAATTTTGTATGTTTGATGAAAGTCTTTATTTTTGTTATCTGGCATTTTTTCATTATCATTGAAATGTTGGCATGGTAATAAAGTATGAAACCTATTGCTACTCATTATGCCTGCAAAAAAGGCTGCTTCAGACTTATACTTGATATGAGACCCAAGTCCTTTACATCTGAGCAACAAATGCATGCCTTACAAGAAATTTGTGTTATTAAAACAATGCAGACAATTTATGACTTGATACATTTTTCCATTTTTATATTTTTTATTGGCTTATTTATTAATTTCACAAATAATTTTATCACACTGTTTCTTATCAAAAGGTAAATAAAAAAATATGAAATTTAATATGTATAATGAGAAACTTCAGGATTTGAAACTCATTGAAAGGATGTATACTCATTTGTTCATCTATTATGTTTAGTGGCATTTTCAGAAATTGTCAGCATAAAGATCCTAGCATATCACTAGTTTCTGTATATGTAAGTTGCTTATCCTTTGTTTTTTCACTGCTGGTGGAATAAATAATAATTCATAAAAAATTCAAATTTTATTGCATAAAAAACATGCCATATACTATCTGAAAGATGATGAAAAAACAAAAAGAATGATGTAATTCACACATACCCAATTCATTCTATTTCCCCACAAATTTGAAGAAAGGACAGAAATTTTAAAAATTAAAAAAATGCTTTTCATCAGCAGCTAAATTGTAACATGTTAATTAAAATATCTATATTCTTACTAATAAAATATTTCAGAAATATAGAACTGTAACAATATGCTATTTTTTTTCAAAAGACAAATCAAGAAGTTAAGTTCACTTGCAATACAAAAGTCAAACACATTATTTTAGTGAACTGTTACAAATATTTTGCAACATTAAATTTTAATAACTGAAAAATAAAGATTAGCAGGAATTATTCATTTTTTTTGTTTTTCAAAGAAAGCAAAATAAATTGACAATTAACATTATTGGTTTTTTTCTCATTATTTGCAACCCAGACAATTTTCTCTTGTTCAAGCTGTACTTAAGGCAAAATTAAGTCAGCTTAAAGCTGTAATAACATTTTTTAGTTTTTTTAAAATAACATTCATGAACTTTATTTATTTTATCACTTATGACTTTGAGCGTATTAAGACTACCTGAGAATTTACTATAATTTTTTTCATAGCTAAGATAAAAATACAAAGATTTCCTGAACTCTTTCATTTATATTTATTTTAACATATATTTATTTCATTCAAAAATTATTTCAGAAAATTTTAGGAGTAAATGGATAATTTCTTTTAAAGAATTGAATAAATTTTAATTATAAAGAAGGAAATATTTTCATTTAAAATGTCCTAAAATCTTTTTGTTAAAATTTTATTTTATTTAAGTATTTTTGTGCTACTAATTTAATAATTGTTTTAAAAATATTTTTGATCTATCCCATTTTGCCATCTGATACAGTAATCTATTGGACTGGTTTTCCTACTTCACTGAAAGTGCACCCAGAAGAAAGAAACCATATCATTATGCAGACAAGCAGACATACGAATTTGAATTACAAATATAAATGAAAGGAAAAATCAATATTATAAATAACTATATGAATCATTTAGTTTAAAATAATGAATTTGGAACATAATTTAAAGTTGATCATAAATATTAATTATAATGAATTATAGCATAGATTTTAAGAAATATTTAAATATCTTCCATAATTTAATAAATGTTGCAGTTATATATAAAAAAAAGTTTAAATATAGCTTATATAAAAATTCATTAATTTTATCTAACAATCTATGTAAACATATTTCTAAATTTTATTGTATAAGTAATGAATTTGAAAAAGATTTTCAACTTATTTTAGACATTGATTATTATATTGAATTATAATAAAGATCTGATTCTTATCTATAGTCCACAAAGATTTGAAAAAATGTTATGAATTTTGGACTTAACTTAAAGAATGAGTGAATGAAAGGGAAGAAGAAAAGAGCAAGAAAATCAAAATCGTAATAATTTCTCTTGCTTGCCTGTGTAAAACTTGGCTTTACTAACTCACTGCTTCAAAAATCACAATTTGTGCATTGATCAAAGAGAAAACTGCCAAAGAATTTTCTTTAATATATTTTTCATTCCAATATCAGCCTTTCAAGCTAATTGAGCACGCGCCTTTGAGAGTGTTAAATAAATGAATACTCTCCTCTTCAATCCAAGATATTTATGCAGGAATAAAAAGAGTCCCTCTTATTCCTACAACTCAAATTCTTTATATGAACAAATCTGAAGAACTTCTGAAGAGAGCGTGAGTAGATTCTCACTTTAAATTACTATTTACGATGTTTTTTGACTGAATGATGCCAGTGTAATTACTTAGAATTTACTAGACGTCATTCTTACTGAAACTTAATTATGAGTAAATAAGCAAATATTTTATCTAGCGCCGTGCTTGCAATTATATTTCATTCCAATATCAGCCTTTCAAGCTAATTGAGCACAATATATTTTGTGAAATGATATAATTAAGAAGCAAATTAACAGTTTGTCCCCTATTTTATTCTAGTTATACAAGAGCACAGACAACAGATAAGGTGATGTCATTGTGTAATATTAGACAAGAACATGAAAGAAATATTTTCAGATTTAATAATCATTTTCTTATTAGTACACATTACTGTTATAGAAGTATTAACAGCTTAAATGAATTTATAACATTGCATGATATGTATATGATTGATGTGCATTGAAATCATCTCAGACATGGAAATAATATCTAGCAAGCATACTGCAGTTATTTTTTCAGAATAATATGTCATTTGTTTGATTTTTCATAAGTCTTAAATACATATTCATTGTTGGCATAACAAAATCATTCATCTCTAATCATCATTTTCTTTTAATATTAATTTTTTCAAGTATTATTTACTTTTCTAATTAATTACATTAGCTAATGATTTGATTAAAATAGAACAATTTTATTTGAGTTATTTGCATTCCAAATTAAAGTTCAAGTCTAGGATTTTATTCAAGGAGTAAAGTTAAAACTTTAATATTTGCACAGAAATATATTTGGTTGACTGAATGAATTAATTTTTAAAGATTGACTTTTATTACTGTAAGGATTTTTTATGATGTGTTATTTCATATTGATATGGTTCTGAAATTTTTGCATAATGGGCTATTTTTAGATTAACAAATCATTTGATTGATACATATCTTTTGATTTAATAAATATATCTATTAACTATTTTTGAAGATATATTGTTATATAAAAATATTTTCTTTAAACAGTTTTTTTTTTTGTAAATATTTTTAACTATATGAAAAGTTTATTTAAATCAAAAATTAAATATAATAATATATTTTTATGAAATTTTTGCAATTTTTTAAAAAAAATCCATATATTTACATTTTAAGTGGATGCTGCTATGAAGTATTTAATTAATCTATGTATTGCACTGATTTATAAAGAGGAGGAAGAAAGGAAAAAAATGATCCCATTAAATTTACACCAAGAAGACACAAGTAAGCCTTAAATTTTAATTGATTATATCAAAAAAATTATTTAAATTGATATAATATGATACCATAACAAAATTAGAATAATGATTGTAAACAATAGAGACATAAATAGATTTCTACATTTTACTGAAATGAAAAAACAATTTATTGCAAGAAATTTAAGATAATTTGAAAGATAGTTGCTTTATTTAAGTAATTAGTGAAGTTAGTTTGAATTTTTTATTGATTTGCTTTTATGTTAATATACAGATATGAATTCTTAAAGAGGTTTCTAGTAAAGATGATTATATATATTATACCGGTCAATCCGCTTATTCCGTTAAAATAAGCATGCGCACATATCGAACATGAAAGGAAATATGGCGACATGCCGGAATAATGAGAAATTTAAATGCTTTACCATAACATTATTATGGACACAAAAGATACTTATAAAAAGATTGATTCTTACATATCTTTGGGAGATGACTTTAAACCAACCCCTCGCGCCACTCCCAGAAGAAAAATTAATTATCTTCCTGAAAGGATATGCAAGTTCAATAATTATTGGGCATATATGAAGACAAATAATTATTCAAAAAAATTAATAAACAAGTATCCTCATGATAAATAAAGATTTAAGTTCCGATAAGATGGTGTCCCATTTGCTAGCTCAGCGTACTCTATTCTCAGTTAAAAGAATGGGGATTGGAAAACTCGCACAATTAATTAATGATTGGTTAGAGAAAGTAAATGACAAAGAGAATAAAAATATATAGCAGTAGTTACTTTCAGAATCATAAGACAAATCTTTTATTAGCCCATTATCCCTTACCATTTATAATATGATAATAATAAAAATTAACATCTCAAGATTGAATAAATATACAAAACGAATATTACTCACTACATAAATCATTTTAATAATATACAAAAATTATAATCATAAAAGAAATACTTAACAAAGCAAGCATTAGAATAAATAAAGGAAAATTTCTTAATAATAAAAAAAAAAGAATTGAAAACTAATACGTGAGAGATAGTGGTCTGTGGATTATAAACTCGCACACACACGCATTAAGCAAACAAAAAAAAGTAATAAGTTACATAAAAGGTGTATTGATGTGCATATGTACATGAGAGATATATTTGTGAAATTATGTGTATTAAGTTTAAAACAAAGTAAACAAACAAAAAAAATAATGTACCCGATAAAGTCTATAAGTTTCACCCTTCTCTGGGTTTTGAGTGGGCAATACATCTATTCATCTACTGTGGCAAGGGCTGGACTTGAATGCAGCACAAGTTCATGGAATTCATCATCATTACTTGGTGTTTGAATCTCTGTTTACATTCTTTTTGGATGGCAGGAGAGGAGTTAGACAGATGCGCTGAAGAGGGCTTCTACCCCATAATCTTTGTACAGACAGTATAATACTTGGTTTGCATCTTTAGGTAGGATTTTGGGTTTCCTTTCTGCTGGACAACTGGTTATGCACTATAGACAGTATTTTCTTGTCTTATGAACTCCAGGTTAATTACTGGTCTTCACCAGCATATTGCAATTTGAACTTCTATCGACATTAACTGAATGAACTGGTGGAATAATCATCTGCTCATCATTTAGCTTTCCAATAGTTAGCTAGATAACTGTTTGAAGTTTACTCTACACCACTTAATTGTCTGATATTTAAATCATTGACTACTGACTGGTTAACTGGTCAAATGGCTCAATGGTTAGTTGAGTGACTGCATGAATTAAAATACATTGGTTCAGAATGACTGAATGAATTTGAATTAGAATAAATCCCACAGATTAGAATGAATCAGAATCAGCATGATTAATCAAAAGGTTGAAAGACTTTGAATGGTTCCAAAAAACAGCATTAGATTAACATTAAAATTAGAATTAGGCTCCCAATAAGATTTGCATTCCAAAAACAAAAATGAACTCCTCCTTGCAACTTCAGAACAGATAGATATATATCCACTCAATACCCCTCAATTCAGGTACCCCCTCCAAGAAAGAAAAATTAATTAATTCTTTTTTTGGTTTTACTAATTGGTTTAGACGATTCACAAAACATTACCATGCAATTGCCTAAGTGCTCTCAAGAATTTTATTTTCAATTAGTTTTCTATCTCCATTCAGACCACAATATCACTAATGAAAATTTTAATGTATGATAACATATTTTTCCTTTTCAATAATTATATTATACACAATCGAAGTTTAAAAAAAACATTTCACTTGATTTGGACATTCCTCTCTCCTCGCATCATCACAAATTTAAACAAGTTCTTTTGTCCAGTTGAAATTATTTTAGAATAGACAGAAAATAAAAATGCCTTTAGCTTTTCTTAAATTTAAGACAACAACCCCCTCCCCTCTTCCTCAAATGCAACTGAAGAGAAAAATAACCATTAAAACTTCTATCTCAAAATTATTTTTAAATGGTAACATTTCAAATTTTCCTTATTTTTACATTTACTTCATAAACACTCAAAAAAATAAATAAATACAGAATCACAAATTGTAAATAAACATCTTAGCCTTTCTTTAACAAACAAAATTTAAAAATTATAAATACATATTGGCATTTCTTTTTCATTTAAAAAAAAACAAAAATCAAAATTACAAATACATATTCCTGAGCCTTTAAATATTGGCTTTACTCATATAGGTGTGTGAGTTTATGATATAGCCACAGTTCTCTTAATTTATAATAAGTTCGAATATATAAATGGTATACTCCTTCCATTTAATGGCTTTTTACATATTTTAAGCCATTAATTTATTTAACATTATCTTGTGCTTGGCCATATCAATCCTGCTTGGCACAATACCCTCTTCTGACATAAGACATTTAAATGGAGTTTATCATTTAATGTCTTTCTCATTAATCACATTTTCCGAAGATTTAAAATTTTATAACATGTATCTAGTAAACAGTAGGCATGATGTCCAGAACCTAGAGGTGTGGAACCCCATCTCCCCAAACACTTGACACATACAGGCCAAGACTGCATAAACCTCCCCAGGCCAGAAACACTAAGAGACACAGGACCATGGCCTAAAGATCTGTGCCATATTTAGAACTCTGCAACAGCTAAGCAAAGTAAAATGTGAGAATCAAATGACATCTTAAAACAAAAAGGCAGGTATTTCTAACCAAGAGCCCTACTGAAATATAAATTTGAGTAAATGCACCCCTGCTCATTTTCTATGGAGACTTGTAGGGTATTTTGCATTATTGGAGAATTCATCCCAGAAGAATTTTCATCTCTGCCTCTACTGCACCCAAGTTTGTTCCTTATTGGAGGGTCTTTTGCAATGGAATCGAACCCACATCTCTGCATACTCTGCCACAGCATCACAGAACTTACAAACCACACAAAGACCTCCAATTGCATCTCTGCACTCTAACCCCAAGGCACAGAAAGCACAGAATGACCTACATACACAACACTCAGAAAATTGAAGTCCGCACATCCAACCCTCAAACAACATGACCAACCAACTTCACTTATTCTATTTCAGAAAACATTTCATTTTTTTTAAAATTTATTATTTTACTTGTATTCAGGTTTATTACATCAAATAATTCTATTCAAGCTCATATTTCATTTACAAATCCCTTTTGTTTTCTTATTTTATTTAACAATCTGTCTTAGTATGTATATATCTTTTTTTTTCTTTAATCTCGGTCAGGTGGTTCCTTCTACCACCCTTGCTCGGACCAGAGAATCTTAACCCACTTTTATGTCTGGATTGGTGTTCTGGGCAATTATTTTCCGGTTCACAAATATCACATCTAATTCTTCCCTTTCTTTTAGAGCTATCTGACAATCTCTGCCCATTATTTCTATCCCAGTTATTCTGATCCCTGCTGTACTTTATAATATGAAGGTTTCTACTTCCTTCACTGTCAAGGAGCTTAAATTCCTCTTATTTGGTTCCATATTGAAACCCAGTGCTGTCTAGTACTTCCATAAATTCAACCACCCTCTCTACTACTTTCCTTTCAGCACTTATTTTTACTCATACTTTTCTTGATCTTAGAAGTGTTCTTTATGTATAAGCTAATTTTTATGTTTTCTCCTTTCTTGTGAATATTTCATCTTTATTTTCAGTTACATCAGCATACGTACTCTCTAACTTTTTTATTCCATGACTTCCTTTCGTCAAATCTATCTCTATCCTATCACTATTACCCTGATGGAAGTTCCTACATTTTTTTCTATGTCTTGGGGTCTTGTTTTGATCCCCAATGTCATTTCTTCCAGAAATCATCGAGCTTTTTAGTTATGTCTCATACTATTTCCTCCAACCTTTCTTTTATTTTGTTTGACATTTCCTTTTTCATACCTTTTATCTCCCTTGACATGTGGTTGAGGTTGAGTCTCACAGTATTGATAAACCTTTCCATCATTGTCACCAGGTTTCTTTTCCCTCCATGGGTTTTCCTTCACTTTGCGGCTCCATTACTGCCTCTATTCCACTTTCAGATATTTTAGGCTGGCTTATTCCACCCTTTCCCCATTCATTTCATCATGCTTCTCACTCATGACTACCTTCTGTCTTCTGATACTGTGATCTTGTCCACATACACAGTATTATTTTCAATTGTTTATATCTTTGCTTTGTTACACAACTTTAACTATATTTTATTCCATTAAATTATTAAGATTATGGGTTAATGCTACTTTTATTCACTTCTTTTTTTTTTCTTTTCATAAAATTATTAAGCGCGTGCTGCACCGACTTTTCCTTATCCCTACCGTCATTTATTTCTCCCTTCTGTGTTATATTTCCCTTACGCATTTATTGCCTATAAATAATAAACTTATTCCGAGATTGCTCTTCAAACAACAATAATAAAAAATATAAAAAACAAGCTAACATTAAATTGTACACTTATTGGAATTGTTTTCAAGACAAAATGAAAAAGAAATTGATCCTGAATAGCACTACGATTCTAACTGTTACATGCTGTCAAAAACAAAATTTCCTATCATGCAATTTCACAATTCTACATTATTCAATAAATATTTACTTTCCCCCTATCTCTTTTTACAAAAAATCTTTATTTCTGAAGTCTGCTGCCTGTTTTTATACAATACGTAGTTTATGCTTGTATACTGCCATTTATTTATTTCTACATTTTATTTATCAAACTTTTTTTAAATTTTATTGTAAATATTTATATATGGCAAAAAATCTAAATCAATAATATTGTAGTGACAAAGATTGCTTCAAAAACAAAACAAAGTTTAAAGTTCTTATTTATTAAGATTCGTAATCATAAACTCTTCTCTTTTTTCAAATCTTGCCTCTACAAAAATCTTTCCCAATACTTTTGAGATTTTGCAAGATTTTCTCTTTTCTTTAGTTATGTTTAGTGGCAGTGTTTTTCTTATACTGGCCATGTTAGATCAGGCCCTACATGTTCGGTGCCAAAATTTGCATCTGCACCAGTCAACCCGCTTATTCTGTTAAAATAAGCATGCACACAAATCAAACATGAAAGGAAATATGGTGACAACAGAATAAGGAGTTTACCAAACATTTTCCAAAAGTTTAAAAGTTGTTCTTTTCTTTGGGATGACTTTAAACCAACCCCTTGCACCACTCCCAGAAGAAAAATTAATTCTTGAAAGGATATGCAAGTTCAATTATTATTGGGCATATATGAAGATAAATAATTATTCAAAAAAATTAATAAACAAGTATCCTCATGATAAATAAAGATTTAAGTTCCGATAAGAGGGCGTCCCATTTGCTAGCTCAGCGTACTCTATTCTCAGTTAAAAGAATGGGGATCGGAAAACTTGCACAATTAATTAATGATTTGGTTAGAGAAAGTAAATGACAAAGAGAATAAAAATATATAGCAGTAGTTACTTTCAGAATCATAAGACAAATCTTTTATTAGCCCATTATCCCATACCATTTATAATATTATAATAATAAAAATAACATCCCAAGTTTGAATAAATATACAAAACAGATATTACTCACTACATAAATCATTTTAATAAAACAAAAATTACAATCATAAAAGAAATACTTAACAAAGCAATCATTAGAATAAATAAAGGAAAATTTCTTTCTTAATAAAAAAAAAATGGATTGAATAACTAATACATGAGAGATAGTGGTCTGTGGATTATAAACTCACACACACGTGCATTAAGCAAACAAAAAAAAATAAAATTAATGAGTTACATAAAAGGTGTATGTACATGAGATATATATTTTATGAAATTATGTATATTAAATTTAAAACAAAATAAAAAAAAAAGTGTACCCGATAAAGTCTATAAGTTCACTCTTCTCTGGGTTTTGAGTAGGCTATTGTACCGGTCAAAATAGTATACTCACTTAACAAGATTCAAATCCTAAGCAAAAGTACCTCGAATCCGATCATGCTCGAGATACACAGGTCCGGAGCAATACTGAATTCTAACCTATTTGCCTATTCTTCGAATCTCTGACCCAATGAACAACAATCCTGATGATACAACACAATTATTTTAATTCCGGTCCCAGAAGCAAGGCGGTAGAGCATAAGATCAGACTGATGATGATGATCGAGATAAGAATAGCCCAGGAATTACATTTATTAAAGTTATCCTTAGTAATGCTAAGTTATTAGCCAAAGAAAATAATTCTAAATGCTAGTAAGAAAATAATAATTCAAAACAAACCAGGATTTACATGATATATATATTTAATAAAATATTGAGAAAACGCATATATATGTTACAAAAGATTTCACGCTTGGAATGATATTGTCTATTTACAAAACTTGGGATTTGTTTTTATAAAATCTTTTTTAGATTAATTATTTAACGAATATAATTTTATGGAGAGTATTATAACTTTCCGGAGTTAATATGCTAATTTAATAACATTTTACTAACAGAACGTTGTGGATGCCTAAAATAAATATAAAAGATCGTGATAAGTTTAGTAGTAAATGATTTGATAAACAGGCAAAATATACGATCTCAATCACTTATCTACCTTATGAAAATCATTATTTATACTTTTATTGGCATTGTTTGGGAAAGACGTCTTTGGAACTTATAAATAAGAAACAAACAATGCGCTACATTTATGAGAATACGTGATACAATCATTAATATAAATTGATTTACGTCTATGGGAATCGATTAGTATTTTAAAAAAAAGCAGTTTTAAAATCAACATACTGATTAATTAGCATGTTGGCGCATTTCATGAATGAGTCATTATTTTCAACACCTAGCGAAAGGTCAAACAAGCATAAATCCATTAAATAAAACAATAACCATGCTAGCATGTCATTAAAGAAATACAGATCTTATGGTAGTTTGAATACTTCATCATTTTAAGACATTTGATAATGAATGAGGGGTGATACGTCCGCCATTTTGACGATACGGTATTGAATGGAGAGGTTTGGTTTGAATGCCCAGAGCCAGTTGTATGGAACTTCCGCAGCACAATCAAAACCCTATAAACCTCACATTCCACAGGGAGTAGCGTATATCCCTGATTATGAACGATTTTGAAAAAGTAGACCGGGAGCTTCGGATTTCCGAAGTCCCCAATGACAAAGCAATAAAGAAAATTTATGTGGAAGTACCATAAGAGAAAGGAAAGGTATGCCAGCAGCGTTATACCTGTGCGATAAACTTAATATATTATATTCGAAAGCCTGTAAATGGTTTGACTCCTGCGCAATGATATATTTAACTAAAGAATCATTCAGAAAATTATAATGGAAAATAACTCTTTTAACTATGACATTAAACTAACGAAATTTATATTTAATTTCGATTCCCATATACATATTACTGATAAAATTAGCCTTCCAGGCAACAGCAAGAAAAGGTGGAATAATTATATTAAGGTTCACGATCTTTTAAAATGAAAATTTAAAGACAAATTCAAATAACAAAGTAAAATATGCATCCACAATAAAATATTTTAGATAAAAAAACATGAATAACAGATTTAAATATAAAATCAACCTAGTGAGCGGTTTCTGTCACAAATGAATAAAACTTTACTAATAAATTTAATTGAAGCTCTTTTCCCATTGAACAAAGAAAATAAACCCTTATTAGACTCGTGAGGTTGACTGATATTGGCATATTAAAGAAAATAAATTATATACATACATTAAACAAAATAAGTTAAATATTTAATTGAACCTCACAAAGCTATATAACCTAATTAAGCGTGAAAGAGTATAATTAGAATTACATTATATTAGTAAGGGATTACAGAGAGAGAGAGAGAGAGAGTTTAAGAGAATAATTAATAGAAACTTATAAATGAATATATGAATTAAAACATAAAGGTTGAACTACATATTATAAAAGGATTTACTTATCAAGGCAGCTCTCCTTTAAGTGGGGTTACCTAAGCATGGTAAGTAGATGCATAATAAGCAGTCAATCAGTTGGGTCAGCAGTCGGAACAGCCATCATACGGTCATCTTGTACGGCCGGTCAAATGGATGGAACTTGACGGCATCAGGTAGACAGTCTTCCAAGAGGCCCGGAGAAAAGTGTTTCTTTTCTACTCACAGTTCATAGCACCAAACTTCTGTTGACTTCTTAAAATTTTAAGGTCTTGAAACACTTCTGAAAATTTATTTTACTGGAAAATGTTCTCACAGAATTTTCTAAGTAACTGAAAGTAACTCAAAATAACTCAAAGTAAAAACTGAAAGTAACTGACTGAAAAGTAACTAAGTTTGATGACTAACTCAAAGTAACTAAACTAAACTGAAAAGTAATAAACTGAAAAGTAACTAAACTAAGCTGACTTCTTTTGTTCTATGGGCTCTTTTTATACACCCTTTAATCCCCCCCAAGAATGCAATCTCAGTTCCCCACAGCTATCTCTGTAATCTCTTGATTAAAAACATTTAATTAGCAAAATATTTTTTAAACAGATAAGGCTCGAAATACCATTTTAGATATTTTTAAAGATTTGCAAACAACTAACAAAAGAATTGCTTATGATTTTAATTAAGATTTATAATTTTAATTAATGACAACAATCTGATTATAGATAAAGATAATTTCAGTATTTCGAGCCTTCCTCATTTTACCTTGTTTTTACATTCTAATAATTTAATTAAATACACACCTATAAAAAGATATTTACAATTATATAAGAACATCTTATTTTCAGCAATAAATATTAATAGAATTATTGCTTCGTTCATATATATATATGCATCATGCACACTACTGTTTTACTTTACTAAATAATTATATTAATTCCTTGGATAATTATGCCTGCAGTGTGTGGGTGGCATATATTTAGCGAGGTCTGAATTGCGGACCCCACAGGAGGTTAGTGTATATGGTGAAGCATGAAGCTCGATGATGATTAGACATTGACTGCTTCACTATACATCTATTCATCTACTGCAGCAAGGGCTGGACTTGAATGCGGCACAATTTTATGGAATTCATCGTCATCGCTTGGTGTTTGGATCTCGGTGTTTACATTCCTTTTTGGACGGCAGGAGAGGAGTTGGACGGACGCACTGAAATGGGCTTCTACCCCATAATCATTCTACAGACAGTATAGTACTTGGTTGTCATCTTTTTGTAGGATTTTGGGTTTCCTTTCTCCTGAACAACGGTTATGCACTATAGACAGCATTTTCTTGTCTTACGAACTCTAGGTTAATTACTGGCCTCACTGTCGTGTTGCGATTTGAACTTATATTGACATTAACTGAGTAACTGGTGGAATAATCATCTGTTCATCATTTAGCTTTCTAATAGTTAGCTAGATAACTGTTTGACGTTTACTCTATACCACTTAATTGTCCAATGTTTAAATCGTTATCTACTGACTGGTTAACTGGTCGACTGGTCAATGGTTACTTGAGTGATTGCAAGAATTAGAATACATTGGTTCAGAATGACTGAATGAATTAGAATAAATCCCATGGATTAGAATGAATTAGAATCAGCATAATTATTCAAACGGTTGAAAGACTTCAAATGGTTCCAAAAACAGCATTAGATTAACATTAAAATTAGAATTAGGCTCCTAATAAGATTTGCATTTGAAAAACAAAAATGAATTCGCCCTCACAATTTCAGAACAGATATATATATATCCACTAAATACCCCTCAATTCAGATACCCCTCCAAGAAAGAAAAATTAATTAAATCTTTTTTTTGGTTTTACTAATTGGTTTAGACGATTCATGAAACATTCCAATGCAATCGCGTAAGTGCTCTCAAGAATTTTATTTTCAATTAGTTTTCTATCTCCATTCAGACCACAATATGACTAATGGAAATTTTAATGTATGATAACATCTTTTTCCTTTTTAGTAATTACATTATACACAATCGAAGTTAAAAAAAAAACATTTCACTTAACTTGGACATTCCTCTATCCTTGCATCATCACAAGTTTAAATAAGTTCTTTTGTCCAGTTGAAAATATTTTAGAATGGACAAGAAACAAAAATGCCTTTAGGCTTTTCTTAAATTTAAGACAATATCCCCCCCCCTCTCTTGCTCAAACACGACTGGAGAGAAAAATAACCATTAAAACTTCGATCTCGAAATTATTTTTAAATGGTAACATTTTGAATTTTCCTTTTTACATTTACTTCGTAAACACTCAAAAAAAATAAATACAGAATCACAAATTGTAAATAAACGTCTTAGCATTTCTTTAACAAACAAGAAAAAAATTTTTAAATTATAAATACATCTTGGTGTTTCTTTTTTTAAAAAAAAAAAACAAGAAAAAATCAAAATTATAAATATATCTTTCTAAGCCTTTCAATATTGGCTTTACTTATATGTGTGTGTGAATTTATGATACAGCCACGGTTCTCTCTTAATTTATAATAAGTTTGATTATATAAATCGTACACCTTTCATTTAATGGCTTTTTACATATTTTAAGCCATTAATTTATTTTAACATTATCTTGTGTTTGGCCATATCAATTGTACCTGGCACAATATATATTGTAAAGATTGAGACGATCCATCTTTACAATATTTATAATATCATATACGTTTCTTTAAAAAATAATAGATTTTTTCTTTTTCTATTGCACCACATTTGAAGTATTTAAGAATGAGGGATAGTGAATGTTTTTATTTTAGTATACACATTTTGTTTTATAAAACTAGTGATTCCAGAAAACATTGCGATATTTCTTTTTATTTACAAATTCTTGTGGTTTTTCGTTTCCTTTATATGATATCCTGTGATTTCGATATATATTTTTGTAAAATTTTAACCAATTTGTACTTTTATTTACATATTAATATATGAAAATCATTTGTTTATTATTAAAACACCTTTACTTGTTATATTTTGTTATACCCTAGTTTCTATATTTGTTATTTTTGGTTATGCAAGATGGTAATAATGATGATGGTATACGGAATAAGAAAAGGGATTTTACAAATCACTTTAGAAGTATTAATAATTGTAATATGTCTGCAGTGTTTTCAGGGAGTTAAAACTCAGCTGAAATTGCATAAATAATAATATATATATGTACATATGGAATAATAATATTAACAAGAATAACTATTTCGTTCTGTAACAATTTGAAGATAACTACAAGCAGAGCGAGTCTAAATTTCTTATTTCGCTATTATCATTTACAGTTCGTTAATTATTTGCACTTAGTTACCATCATCATTAGTACATTAATACGTCTTCATATAATCCATTTAGGCTTATTTTCTGTTTACACTTTACTCCTATTTTTTATATGTTCATCAGGAGAAAATAACAAACAACAACAAGAAACAAACGTTCTTTTTTACTTCACTCTATTCATCAACGCTTCAATGTTCGCCACCCCCTCTAGTTATTATTTCTAGAGTTAATTAGTCCATTTAGCGCACCTCCCCTCACTCTAGAATATAGTCTTTTAGTTTGACTGGTAGTCTGTGTTCTTGTGAGTTTCTGAGAACAGGTCTGCAGAACTAGTGGAGTCAACAAGAAGATTATTTTCATGTGGAACTTGTGGTAGCATTTCCCTATCCTCTTTTGTTAAAGATTCCCACTGGCTTTCAATAAGTCTTTTGTTATTGTCCGATGGTGTAACTACTGACCTTCTCCTTATATGGCTTACATGTCTTCGTATAGAAGGACCATTTTCCAATCTTATATTATAAATCACTTGAGACACTGGATTTTTAATAATTCCGGGTGTCCACTTCTTCTTTATAATGTCTCGCACCCATACTAGTTCATCCTTTTTAAACTTTGGGAAGTGTTTATAAGTGTCTGGGTAGATCTCTGGACCTTTTTCAGTCCTTTACTCCCGAGACATAATCTTTGACATATGTGTCCTAGGCTTAGACCAAGAACTAAATGTCCATTCTGCTATCTTGATACTATTCAAGGTATCATTCAATTGTTTTACTGTTTTGATAATCTGAATGGATATGCCCAATGGCCGGAACTAATTTCGGCCTAGTAAGGATTTGATGTTCCTTTTGACTATATACAAGGGTAGGTTTTTGTTTTTGTTATTTAACTTTACTGGAACAAAAACCTTCCCACAGATTGGTATGTTATTACCATTCACATCTGTGGCAATTACATTTGTTTTATTTAAATTAAATTTTGACTTGTATATAGAATTTATTTTTTCCCAGTCCATTAGAGACATGATGGATAGTCCTGCTCCACTGTCTATCTCCATTGCGACTTTAGTGTCCACGATTATTAAATCTACTATAATCTGTTCACTTATCTTAGTTTTTAGTTTTTTAATTTCAGATGTTTTGTTCATGGTTCCGGTTAATTTTACATGCGTCCGTTGTTGATTGTTATTCTTTCTGCAAATGCTTGCCAGGTGGCCTTTTAGGCCACAAATACGGCACTTTAGGTTTTTGAATTTGCAAACTCTTTTTATGTGTCCCTTTATGCCGCAACAAAAGCAAGTAAAATCCTCTCTTGGAGTTCGTGATGAAGTTTCCACTGTTTCCGTTTTACATACGCTTACAGCAACATTTGCTTCCTTAGTTCCAGCTTGGAATTCCATCGCGTTTTTTAACATCATCTCATGAGCAGTACATTTAGTAATTGCAGAGTTGTAATCTATGTCTATTTCGCTGAGCAATAATTTTCTCAAATTATGGTCGATCATGCCGTAGAGAAATTGATCTAAGAGCATGTCGTCAAGATCAGGAAATAAACAGTCTCGTGCTAAGGTTCGTAACGCAATATTATACTTGGAGTAGGTTTTGTGTGAGTGCTGTTTTCGCATTCTAAACCGTAAGCGTGCGACTCTTTTGGTAACTGCAGGCTGAAAATATGCAGTAAAGTTTTTCCACTAATACTGTATACGATAACCGTTCTGGGGTTTTATTGTCCGCTAATTGTTTGGCAATTTGCAAAACAACTGTTCCGGCAAAAAATAATAATATCGAGACTTTACTTTCGTCGTCTTCGATTTTATTCAGCCTAATGTATCGTTCCAATTGTTCTACGTATAGAGTCCATCCAGCTGGATTTCTGATCTCAAATTCTCTGATATTTTGTGCAGGAAAAGCCATGCTTGTACGAGCTATTCGAAATTGCTTTTTATCTTCTCTTTTGTTTACAAAACGACGACCTCCATAATCCTGTCTGATTGCGCTATCTGCACTGTTTTCAGGGAGTTAAAACTCAGCTGAAATTGCATAAATAATAAAATATATATGTGCATATGGAATAATAATATTAACAAGAATAACTATTTTGTTCCGTAACAATTTGAAGATAACTATAAGCAGAGCGAGTCTAAATTTCTTATATCGCTATTATCATTTACAGTTCGTTAATTTTTTGCACTTAGTTACCATCGTCATTAATACATTAAACGCCTTCATATAATCCATTTAGGCTTATTTTCTGTTTACACTTTACTCCTATTTTTTATATGTTCATCGGGAGAAAATAACAAACAACAACAAGAAACAAACGTTCTTTTTTACTTCACTCTATTCATCAACGCTTCAACATTCGCCACCCCCTCTAGTTATTATTTCTAGAGTTAATTAGTCCATTTAGCGCAATGTCAAAAAAAAAAAAAAGGTGCAAAATTACAATTTGTTTATTTAAAAAAGAAAAGAATTTGTAACTTACCAATAAGTCTTTTTATATATATATCTCATAAATGATCATATTTGTATGTAGAACATTTATATATATAGGATTTTTTTAAACAATTATAAAGTATTAAGATTCCTTTTGGAAAATCGATAGCTATGTACAATATGATTAGAGGCAATACGACTCTAGGAAACCTAAATTAGATAGATATTATAGCAACCATGGGTAACAAAGGAAGAGATTGCGCTAGTTTCTTTAGGGACTATTGTTTTCAATCGAGGAGAAAAGGAATGACAAATTTATTTTTGTAAATTTCTTCTGTCTTTTTACCAAAGAATGGCTGGGTAGAGAGAAAATTACTATCTGAGGAACTCTGGACCTATCATCTCGTCCATTTCCAATCAATTGCCATCGGAAAGCGAGAAAACATAATTATAGGGCAATATGTTAGGTAATAACAAAATAAAAGCAAATACTTCAAAGAGAACAGCTATTCTTGTCCGGAAATTAATTTGAGAAACATATAAAAGCTTTTGAAGTAACTTTGCCATCTTCCCACTAAGTTATCTTGGCTTAAGCAAAAGGAGAGTGCTTCGAGCAAATCAATTTTAAATGGCTGCACAGTTTATAAGTTCACCGTCACGATTCGCCTGCCATGTTGATGGGATATGATTTGAAATAGACATTGACACCACAAATAGATATCGATCTTTAAAAGGAAGTCTATTATTGAAAAAAAAAAAAAATGCTAAATGGTAATTTATTTGCTTGTTAGTAATTTTTTTTTTTTTTTTTGTGCATATGTTTTAATTTTGAAAAGCTTTTTTTTTTAAAAAAACACACACACACACACAAACAATATTTTAATTATTGTTTATCAAATTTTTTTTTGTGTGTTCGGTACATACATCTAATATATTTGAGGTATAATTATTACTTATTGAATATTTGACATTAATTTATATGTATTTTTGTGAAGATCATCTATATGCATATATATAATGTATCATTAAGGTTATTGAAATTTAATTTAATTTTTTTTTTTATAACTGAGTCATAAGATACATTTGCAGGATGGCTCAGTTGGTTAGGGCATTACCTTAAAATTCAACAATCTAGAATCTAAGGACCCAGGTTCGAATCCCATGTCATTGGTCAGGCCAGCAACACCTGAAGAAGAGGGGAGAATAATATCTCTCGAAACATTGTGCATATATTAACCTGTTTGATGTGCTATTACTAACAGTTGAATGTATTTGGAACATTTGAATAAAGTTAAATTTTTCTAAAGACATTCAATACACATATTAGATAATGGAAATAGTCCAATATAAAAATACAATTTGATAAGAGTAATTTCTTATACTAGCACTATATATATTATATGCACCTAATCTAGATATATGATTCAGTATTCCCATTATCACTCACAAGAGTTAAAGAGGAAACCAATACTTATGATTTTTGATTATGAAACTGATTTTGTTTTACCTTCAAAACCTATCTATGATTCTCAATCATTTGATTGTAGTAAAACATTATTGTTATTGTTAGTCCCCATAGTATTTTACCTATTTCAAAATATAGATGATTTTTATATGAATATAATCATAATTTGATTGATATTGTTAATAAATACTGTGAAGTTAAATGACAATATGGCCAAGGGTGAAGACTTACAAAAAGATAAGTTTTGCATATTGTGATACTATTATTATTGTTTTTTTTTTATTATAAAAATAGATATTTATTAGAAACTATTGAGAGTAACTAGTTGTACATGTATGCAAATTCTTGATGCTAGTATACCAGTGTCACTGTTGAGTCATGTAACACTTGAGCTTCGACAGATATTGATGCATGTTCACTGATCTGGTAGGGTGACCTTGTTCCAGGTTTCTTGGTATAGCCATCCCGGTGCCAACAGTTGGTCTCTGGCCCTAAAATTCCTAAGCAACTTTGTGTAGATGTTGTAGACATTGGTAGGTACATGTCTGAAGATGTAATTGCATCTGGTAATCCACACAGCAAAGTTCAGAAAAATGGACAATCTTATGGTGGCAAAAATCCGTCTTGATTGTGTTTTGAATGAAGAGTACTTCACTGATCCAAAATGTGAATAAAAGATACATCACTTATTTTACTTAAATGGTTTTGCTAGTTATTTATTTATTTAATTTTGTTATATCACTTATCAACATGGGGTCATTATACTATACATGATATTGTGAATTTGATCGATTTATCTTGACAGTATTCAAATGCTACCATTGCTTGTCTAAACACTAATTGATGATTACATTATTATCTATTAGCAATTTCAAAATATTAAATGCCTTGTCTCTAACTAGCTATTTGTAGATATAAATCATTAAAATATTCCCTTTGCTTCTGGTTTATATCTCAGCAGGTATTTATGTCTCATGAGTTCTTGCGATATTAAACCATGAGAGTCGGTTATTCATGACATTGAGGGAGATTATAAAGTCAAGTTTGTTGCATGTTGACTACTAGGCTTAATTATGCATATCAGTATATTAAAATTCCCAAATTTATGGAACACAAGAAAGCCTTCATTGAATAAGGCAGGCCCAGGACGTACACTACATACCATTATAATATATATATATAATAGGTTAAAATGAGAAAGATTACTATTACTAATGTAAATGATCCATAAAGTATTCTTTTAAATCATTAATTTGTCAGGCTTCAATATTGTATCTGTATGTAAATTCAGTTCACTAACATTTATTATCAGTCCCTAAAAATAAATATAATATTGACTTTATTCCATAAATATGCTATTATTGTAATTATCATACTTCATTGTAAACCTATGTACTTATTTATTTCAAACTTAGACTTTCTGAACTCTTTATGAATTCAGAAAAGTATTGCTGGTGCTATAGATGTGATATATTTGCATCATTATTATATAGATTTACAAATTGCTTTTGATCAGACCAAACAACATTTTAAAGATATAATGGGATATTTAAATGCAAGAATTGGAAAACAATTGAAATCAGAAGGTGCTTTGAGTAAAATTGGTTATGGAGGCAGGAATAAAAGATGACTTAGATTTGAGGAATTTGTAGAAAAACTATATAAGTTTCTTTTTGGGAAAAATTCTAAATGAAAAATATAGTAGCATTCAAATAAAGATATAGTAGACTTGGATTATATTTTGACCAATAGAAAATATATATATATATATATTATAAGATTGTAATATTTTTAGTAGATTCAATGCAAGAAGTGATCATTGTACAATAAGATGTAAGATACATGTTAATGCAAAACAATTAACAAAATACTTATTAACGTTTTATAGTGATAATTTTCAAAATACTACAATGAATTTAAACTAGAACTTGCAAATCATTTTATAACACTAATGGACTTTGAAAATTGCTCAGATTTGAATGAGATCAACAAGAAACTAATTGGTTTCAAAAAATAAAAAAACAACAATTATCAGTAAATTTTCAATTGGGACATGGTAACCTATTATTGAAATAAAAGAAGGCATATGAAAATATTTAAAAATAACCCATTTAGAAGAATTGAATATCTGGAGTTCTATAAAATGGTATTTAAAAGTATTGACAATAATATAAGGAAATATAACTATGAAATGACAAGGAAAATTATAAAAAATAATAAACATCTCATAATTATAAACAACATGTTGGTATTGGAAAAAAAATTTTCAACAATAAGAATAAAGATGATAATATTACTTCAAAAAGGAGTGACATTATGAAGATGTGTGAAAGAATTCTGTAAGGAATCTTATGAAATAAAGAAGTAGAAAATAGCCCTTTCAATTTTAATAATTATATGTGAAATTCCATTTTGAATGAAGAGATGGGATATGCCATTTATGCAGGAAATTAATAGATTTCTTGTAAATATTTTAAAAGAGATAATTGAAGAAATATAAAAATAGTTGACAAAGCTCTACATTAAATATCTAACTAATGAAAATGTATCAGATGATTAGAAAAATGCAGTAGTGATATTGATATAGTATTTAAGAATTGTAAAAAAAAAACAAAGAAATTAGAATTATAGTGCTATCAATTTTTGTCATATCTATACAAAATCTTTATTAAAATCATTACAAGTCTTTTAGAGATAACTTTTTACTTAAACCAACAAAAAATCAGGTTCGATTTAAAGACTATTATAATACATGTATTAATAAAAATATGACTATGAATTGCTATTATGCTTTTGATTTGTAGAATATAAAAAAGCATTTGATTCTATATGCTTTACAGTGATTTTTAAAGTTTAGAAACATCAAGTCATAAATCCAGAATATTGCTAAAATATGAAAAATATTTATCAAATGCAAACAACAGTGATTAGACTACATAGTAACATCAAGCTGATTAATAATGGTATGGGGATTCTATCTTATCAAAACTTTTCATAATATTTCATGTGAAGTCTTTTGTAAAGTAAAATGGAAGCTAAGAAAGAAAAAAAAAGGAAATTATATAAATCATGTAGATTTTGCAGATGATGTAGTTATTTTTGCAAATAATGCTTCAAAGCTTCAGAATATGTTATGAACTATCAAATGAAAGCAGAACTAAAGATAAATGCTAAAAAAAAAGAAGTAATGATCAATAGTCTTCAAAAAAGGAGAAAATAAAAATGAAATAATGAATTAGAAGAAGACAAATTATTAATACAGATGGAAATATAGTGGGTGAAATTGATGTTAGAATTAAACTGGATGAAATGCTTTTGATGAAATAATATTTAAAGAGAAGATGCTTATATTTGAAATGTTTTTTATCCATCCTTATTTATAAATCTGAGATTTGGATATTTAATAGAAGAGTAACTATAAAGATTTTAGACCATATAATAAAATATAAAATGGCAGATTTAGTATATTATTAAAAAACAAACAGATCATTGACTTTATTGAAAGAATTAATTGATTGAAATGGAGTTTGACTGGACATATAGCTGGAAGATATGTTTGTTGAGATGACTTAGAAAAACTGTGCATCAGAGAAATTGCATTAGACTTGTAGAAACTTTGGTAGTGTTTGATAATGATAATGATGATATGAATACATAATGTCTTTATCAAAATGAAAGAATGACTACTAATTTGAAAGTATTTCTCATCATAATTGAATACTGGAAGAAACTTTTATCAATGTTCATTAGACATCATGAATTCTTTGTGCTGTTAATAAATATATCTTTTACATTATGTTAACAATAATCACAGAAAGATTCCACACTAATTTGAAGTTTGATCTCTGAAAGGTATATATGTTAATGAAGATTAGAAATGCTATTGCAATGACTCAAAGGATATTAAACTTTTAGAAACATTAGTATATGTGTTAAAATATTATATAAATGTATGAATGAGAATATATAGTTATATATATATATGGAGCATTTGTTTATCATGCTGTGGTTCATATTAATGTAGACCTGATATGATTTATTGCTTGGGAAATCATGTAATATTTAAATACTAAGGAGTCTCTCAGAAACAAGCTTCCAATCACTTGAACAAATTGAAGAAATTTTTTATTCTTAGTTAGGAATCCATATTCAACTTTCTATTTAATTAATAAAAGTAAGAATATTTATGGCAATGTCAGCATATGATCAGTATACTGAAAGGCCAGAAGAGATATTAAATTTCAAAATAGACTTAATGGGATTTTTATTGGAAAGTGATATCCATGATCTGTAGTTTTTCCAAGTAGTATTTCTGAAAGCAAATAGCCAGATTTAGAAAATCTTAGAAATTAAATTTGATCTATTCAGGGGTATATTTTAACTTTAAAAAAGTACACAGTAGTTAAAACTTAAATTGAAAAGACGTAACTGTGAAAAATGTTTGCCATGAAGTCATAATGAATATGTTTTTATTTTCTATTATTAAAGGAAAACCATCCATGTATTTTTTGGCTGCAATTTGTATGTGTTGATTTGCAGCATTAGGGACATGATTCTCAATCTTAAAGCCATTTTATCTCAAGATCAAAGTTAGAAGATGGAACTTCAGAAGAGATATTGACAGTTATAGCTAATAATAATTAACTAAAAAAGTTTTTATAGGATTTTCTACTTATGACGTTAAAATGAAATAGCTTTATTGCTATTTTATTCTGGGAGTCTGACATTCTCCCACTGCGCTATACCACAAGAACTTAGTTGAAATTAAGAAGATGCAAGTACAGCTAAGAAGGTTACATTTATTAATTCTATCAATAAAATAATAGTTGTGTTAAATATAGAATAAAAATAATTATAATTGTTATGCTTTATTGTATTTTGATGAGGATTTAATATTGAGAATATTATAGGATATTCTGATCAGAATATAAAAATGAAATAGGTAAGATATAGTTAAGAAGAGGATGATAATAAAACATTGCCTATCTTAAAGAAAGTACTGAGTAAAGTCAAATAATGTTACTAATAATAATGAGATGGTATTTTCTGCCATCTCATATAGATATAAGTATACATATATTTTATTTTTAATAAAAGTTTGTAATTATCAAAACATTTTAAAATAATAACCTTTGAAATCTTTTTAAAGTTTTTTTTTTGTTATCTTATTAAATCCATTATAACTCAAGATAAAATTAAATCTTGAGATTTTGTTTTCGTAAAGTTTTTTTTAAATTGTAATTCTTGGAAAAACTTGGGTTGGGGGTTATAGATTTTTGCAATTAACTCTTGTTGAAACTCAAGATACTAAAAGTATTTGTAATTAAATATATTGCTAGAGTTGATCTATTATGCTAATTGAATAAGAACTTTTCCATTAATTAAAAATGCAATAAAAATAAAAGGACATAATTAGAAGTGTCAAAATGCATCTAAAAATAAACCGCTAGATATGAATCCAGTTTACTGAAAAACATATAAATTATGGAGTTTGCTTTTGTTAAAAGATTGGAAAAAAGATAGATTGGAAAAGATGTATAAAATCTCCAAAACTTTTACTAAGAAAGAATAACATTAACCATGACCAAGCTTCCCCCTCTGGAAACACATCTCAGCCACACCTGGAGCCCAATCAATCATCAACTACGGAAAGGATGGATTCGGCAAGCTAGTTAGGGTATGTCAAAAAGCCAGTGGACAAAACGAAGGATTCATACCAGCAATTTTAGGACTGAAATCATATAAGAACACTACCCACATGATGAAAGTGAAACAGCTGATCGGTCAGGATAATATGATCGATCAGGATAATATGAACTTTTATTCTGATTAGGGTAATAGAATTCTAGATTCCATTAACTGAGTTAGTTGTACATAAAAGTTTCAACAATAGAATGTGGGTTTTTTAAGAGGGATTGTTTTTCATGTTATATTGGTTGAATTGGAAAAGGGGGGTATAGTGTTATTTTACTAACTTTTTATTAGTTAGAATTATGTATAATTTTAATTTATTTTAATATTGTCAATAGTTTAGTTTTGAGTTCTAAAAAAAAATTTTAACTTCTTGATCTGGAAAGACAAATAGGGGGAAGAGATCAGTTAAGTGTTCCGACCATAACAATCACAGGAACCTTATATTGGAACCTGGTAAATGTAAAAGGGATGTTTGACGGCTGTAAGTAAACAACGGACACTTGTGCTGCCCCTTAAGAGTTTGAATGTAATTATTAATCTTGAAATGTAGAGGGTTTTTAATGGTGCATGATACAGTCCATTCTTATTATTAAGTCAACCTAAAGTCACATCTATTTGGACAGGCCTCCAGAATAAATCTGGATCATTGTCATTTGTAGGTTTTGTGCTGTGCATGTTTCCATGGGAAACAGATATAAAACGTTTAATAATAACCGTATTAAAAAAGAAAAGGAATGAATTAAAATTTACATTTGTCTTCTTAAGTTGGAGTGCTCTGAAAAAGAGAGTCGGGGAAAGAAGTTAGTATAAAAAAAGTGAATATAATAAATATTTAAACCATACTTGAGTGCCTCTGTCCATCTGGTTCAAACATAAAGTATAATTAATAGAGTCTGCGTAACATTATATCTTAAAATTTATTATGTGACCGCAGTATGTAAATAAATTATCACTATGATCATTAAAGATTCTTCTTGATCTAGTGCTAGGTTATATGCCTAGTGGTGTCCTCATACCGGTCACCATAATTTTGGTAATCTTAGAAATTCTGCAGAAAGTGTCGATTTGTAGTGCACATTATATTTATGCTTAATAATATAAGTTAAGAAGGGAAATATTAGATATGCTTAAATGAAGAAAATTATCTGCTTTATAAGGCAAATGCACTACTTATTCAGAAACTGGCTCTTTAGTAGCTACTAAAGATAAAAATTAAATACTATATATAGTTCTGTTTTTGGTATTTTTATATGCTTCACACATTTAGGTTAATTTTATGAACTTAACATTGCATCCATCAATTTTCTAATAAGTAATGATTTTAGATCTATAGTAAATCACTAAATGATTATTAATATTGAAGTAGATAATATGAATTTATATTTAGATTGTTAAAATGATGCACATTTGTCATCATTATCATCACCATTTTCAGTCATTATTGCTCATTACCTATGCATCATTTGAGATGGATGACACAAAAAAGTAATTAATGATCATTTATTCATTTATGTATTTTATTAAAAGATGATTATTATGATTAAGGGTTTGCTAAAAAGTCTACACATAAAAAAGTAAATTTATACAATATATCAAAAAATAAAGAGCATTTAGAGAGTTATATAGGGCTTAAATAATCAATAAAAATTAGTCATATATCACATGACTTAATTTTTTTATATATACTTACTGAAAGGACTTAACTGGTTAAAATGTATCTTAGAGGCCATTAGTATGGTTTTTTCCCAATGCATGCTTCTATATATTTGAAAATTATAAAAGTGAAAATGATTGTTAACCTGCAACAACTACTATGCGATATAGAAATATATAGATTATAAGCGATATCCCATACCATTCCTAAGAAGAGTATTTGTTTTATATAAATGTTATTTCAAATTTGATTTTTTTTTCATTATAAGTATTACTTACAATACATATTAAAATGTTTGCATAAAAAAAAAAAAGCCTAAAATCGCAAAAATAAAGAAAATAAAAATTACTTTTATTTAACTGAATTCAGTTGATTGCTTTCTTATAAATAGTTATTGTAATAAAATAAATTTGCTTTTTATTATTGTTGCCATTAGTTACAATAAGTTTTATAACATCTTAAAAAGTAGAAAAAAAAAGCAATCATTTGCAAAAGAGAAAAAATTTACAGCCATTTAGACTACAAGTGGTATAACATAATAAAAAAAAGGAAGGCATACAATTTATATTACCTGAATTTATTTCAAACTAATTTGATTTTTGAAAAATAAAGATATTCTTAATAATGTATAGGATGATGGGTACCTGTTCATTTTAAAAACTAATATGAAATTAAGGCATTTGAAATTGATAGTGGTATTACACATTATTTGCAGCTATTACACATTATTTGCAGCTATTGCAGGTTAAATACAAGTTATGGAATTATAAGATCATAGTACATAAATGGAAAAAAGATGACAAGTTAAAAAAATAGATTTTAATGTTTAAATAAATGAATAGTATCTGAGGGCAAAAACAAATTAAATAATTTTAGCAAAGATTAAAGTTCATTTAAGTATTTTGAAGTCAATTTCTGTAAATGTGGGCATATTAAAAAATGTCTATAAAATAAATTTGTATAATATATTTGTTGAGTAGTAATAAAAATAATCAGATGATAGGATCAACTAAATTCTAGACAATCACTAACCTAGATTTGAGTGATATAGAATTGATTATTAATAATACTGTAAATGAATGCTTGTGATAATTTGTATTGATATATTTTTAGTAATTATAAAAGTGGAATGTGTTTTGCGAGACATGGAAATGTTTCTTGAATTGTATACTGCTCTTAGAGGACTGCAAGCCATTCCACGTCGAGTTCGACTTCACATCTGCACATTAATTATGACATGTTTTGGAATGGAAAGAATAGAAGAATTATTGCAAGTTATGGATCTAGAAGTAAGCAAAACAATTCTGATATTGCTTTGTTATTTTGCCAGAAATATTTATTTTATAGCATAAATATATATAACAAATGTAAATGATATTAATGAAAAAAAAAGAAAAGCTGAAGATATAATTATACATTACATTTAAATATTTCAATTATAAAATGTCATTTATTAAATGATCTTAATTATGTAATAACTGTTATTATGGAAATCATATAATTATATATATATAGATTTTTACATGGAAAATTTCAGTTTACCTGGTTTTGAAAAATATATTTTTGGAATTTTATCATAATTTTAAAATGGTAACAATAAAAAAAAAAAAAAATTGAAAACCTATTAAATGACATTTATAAATTTAATATTTATTCAATATAGATTAAAAATTTTTTTTTTTTTTTGAAAACAGCGAATTATGTAAAATTATTCACATAATATGCTTGAATTTTTTTTAAATGTCTGTTCTGATTTCCATGATAGAAAAAAGAAGTGCCAATTTACTTATTATTCCTATTGTCAGGTTGATGTTGACTTCTGGTGCTCTTATAAACAACATTCTTCCAGAATCACTTATCTCTTTGATTTTTCAAGAGTGTATTCATTATTATGATAATAGAATTAATCCATCTCATTACTTGCTGTTTTCATTTTTTACTATCAACTTTTTTTAAGAGTTATTTATTTTTCTAATAAATTACATCATCTTACAATTTAACCAAAATATAATAATTTCAATCTGTTTATTTGAATTTATCAAGAAAGTTTATTAATTTGCTTATTAGTTTTCTTTGCTACTTACAATATTTTCAAAAATCTTTGGCAGAATCCTAATTTAAAAACTTTAATAATTTTCTAGCATATTCTTCAGTATCCAACTTTCACATACATAGAGCATCTCAAGAAATACCATAACTTGAATAATTCTCAGCTTCAGTTTAAAAATATGTGCTTATATTTAAAGAACTTTCCAGACAATTCATTACAATTTTATCTGCATTAATCATGTGACACACTTGTAAATGTATTATCTTGCAATACTCATAATATGCATTTCAGGAAGAGTAAAAGCTTGGAGATTTTTAAGTAGCTGAAAATTCTCTAAGCAAGCATAGAAATTTTTTCAAGTTTTTAGCCTTAGCCAATCTAATTAAAGAATTTAATGTTAGTCAATAAATTAATATGTAATTTTTATCTGGAGAGCAAATGGCAATGATAATTTAGATTGGCCAGATGAGTGTTAATACAGTTATTGTATGACATCTGTGAGTATTAGACCAATAATTTATTTGCATCCTTTATTCAAGTAGCAAAATAACTCCTCTAACATTAATTGAGCAGTTGAAACGTACAATTAATTTAGACTAAAGTTAGATTCAGTTTTAAAAAGTCTACTAACATTCAAATTCATTAATATAGTAAGTAATATATTAAAAATGAGAAAAGTAATAAAATGTAAGAGAAATTCAGAAAGTCATTTTATTAGCTTCATGAAAATTACATTTATTCAATAACCCTTAATAGAATAGAAGTTTTGATAAATATACTTAAAAATAAGGCATTTTTTTTATAAACTATGACATATTGACCACACTATTTTTATATTCTTCATAATTAAAATTTGGATAAAAGAAATAGAATGATCTTAGATTACTTATGCAAAGCCTGAAGCAAAAATTAAATGCACAATACTTATGCTAAATAGCAAAAAAAAAAAAAATTACACTGAAAATTTTATTATTTTTCAAAAAACTTAAGAAAATAAACTATATATATATAATGGTCAGATTTTATAATTCAAAACATTCTACACTTATGTGTTAAATGTATTTAAAAAATTGAAATTAATATTATAGTAATTAAATACAGTACAATCTTTTTTTTTTTTTGTAACAATCTTATTTACAGTATTAAAAAAATTGACAATGAAATTTAATTTTAGAAATAAAAGAAAATGTAATTTTTGCAAAGTAAGATGCTTAATATCTTTGGAGCCAATCTAAGACTTCATCAATGTTGGAAAGTTTTTTTTAAAAATTTCTTTTACTGGTTCAAATAGTAACAATAACTGATTTAATGGAAAAGTAGTGACATGCTAATTTAAGACAATTAAAGCATTATGATGTAAAACAAAGAATTAGGACAGTTTTTGTTTCATTTTTAAGAAAGATTGATTTAAAAAATATAAGTAAACTTCAATTTATTTTTTGACTATAAGACTTTTTTATGTTTTTAAATAAGTTGTTGTAAATTTTTTTTACATTTAGAACTTATTTAGAAACATAAAAAAGTCTTATAGTCAAAAAATAAATTGAAGTTTACTTATATTTTTTAAAAATCAATCTTTTTTAAAAGTGAAACAAAAACTGTGGAAGAGTATAATCATAAAAATATGTCTTTATTCATTTATTTATGATTACACTCTTCCACAAGTGTTAAAAACGAATAGAAACCAGTCCCTAACTTGTGTAAGAGTGGTGTAGGGAAAATTACATTACAGAAATATTATTCATTAAATAGATAATCTGTGGTCTAATAAATAATTGATAAAAATTATTAATATGCATCTATATGTAACGTATTCCTAGTATTAAAATCTCCTTTTTAAAAATAGATTATTACACTTATTCTAAAAAAGATTCGATAATACATTGTCAGATCATCCACACCACTCAATGGCACTATGCAAAAGCACAAGGCTTACAGCCTGTAAACTGTTCAAACACTAGTTGTTGTTGAAGTGCACCCTTCCCCATCATCGTTAGCATGTGAACATTATTAGCAACATGTTGTGACCCTCTCTTTAGACATTACTCTTGTCTATTCTACAGCGTATGATATGAAGGTTTCTGTAGTTGTAATGACGAAAAGTATATTAGAACGGAATTTTTTTTTTTTTGTTAAATGTATTGCAATTTATGTGAGTTACTACAAATTCTAACTAATTCTCAAATGCTCCTACTTTTGTTCTCAGGTGTTACAATTCAGTAAATGAGGAGTTTAAATCACGATTCGACAAAGTTCACTAAAGTCGCGCACTTTTCGATACTTTTTTGAGATCAAAACAGTTAAATGGCAGACGATTGTTCGGCGTTCAAGTTTTTGGATTTGCCTGCTACAGAAGCAGATGCGGTGGCCTTTCTTCAACAAAAAAATATTTTACCCACCCAGAAGAACTGTGTTTGTGGTCGTTTAATGACCTTAAGGTGTTGTCAAACATCTGAAATGGAATGTCAATCGTGTCAATGCCGTCAAGGTATTCCATTTGTCATGGAACGTGGTTTGAGAGCTGCTGAATCGCTTTTTTGAAAACAGTACACCTTATTTATTATTGGAGCCGGGATGAGCTTATAGTAAAGCATATTGGAGCTGAATTGGAAATGTATCAAAATACCGCCAAATTGGCTATTCCGGTATGACAGTGGAAGTCGATGAAACCAGGTTCAGTCGATGGAAAAATTACTAGGGCAGAATTCTTCCCCAACAATGGATTTTCGGGAGTGTCTGTCGTGAGACAGACGATTGTTTTGTGGCGGCTGTACCCTCTCGATCTGCCAACATCCTTATGCATTCCATCCGTGAGATCAGACCTGGTTCCAACATCTATTCTGTTTGCTGGAAACTATACATAACTTCTGAATTGGAGGCTTCCGATTTCACCACATGAGAGTCAATCACAAATACTATTTCATGGTCCCTGACACTATTGTATACCCAGACCATTGAACGCCTATGGGTTTCTCTCAAGTGGCGAAACAAACAAGCACGAGGTACATGAAGAGAGGATATTGACAATTACGTAGTAGAATTTCTGTGATGTCTGAAAAAGAATCCAAGACATGTTCTGTGCCATCTTAGAAGAGCTGAATTTGCAGCAGTGAAATGATATTGTGTGCGTCTCTATGAAATAGAAAGTTTTTTTGTTGTTTGTTTTGCAACCGTTTTTTTTTTTTTTTGGTTGTTGTTAAAAGCAAAATAATGTAAATACAAAATGTAAAAAATAAAATAAAAAAGCAATTTCTATGTATTTGTTTATAAATAAAAATCTGGTAAATGACAAAAAAAAAAGTTTCTTAAAAAAAAAAAGACCGGAAAAAAAAATGTTTATTTAAAAAAAAAAAAGACCAAATGTTTTAAAAAGCCAAAAAAAAAAAAAAATAAATAAATTTTTTTTTTTTAAGAAATATACATAAAACTGGTCAAAAAATAAAAACAAAAAACCAAACAAATATCAAAATTAAAAAATAATACAAAAAAAACATAAATCAACAAAATAAAAACAGCCCGGTAACGTTATATCTATTTGTTTATCATTAGCCACAGATGATGTATTACCAAAGATTAAATACATATATTAAGCATTTTGTAAGTTCTTTATATTAAAATCATAATTGATGTATGAAATCATAAATTCACACACTTTAAAGAATTTATATGCAAACTTTATTTATATATCACTATAATCCACCATTTTACATACTTTATTATGTAGTAAATTTATAAATAACATATTAATCAATAAAGTAGAATGTAGTGAAAAAATGAAGACTTAAAAAGTACAATGACATTGTTAATTTGAAATATTAGTGAATTTTTATAAAAGCCAAATTTCTTCAATAAAAGGTAGAACATTTCTTATTATTTATAGAACATGCTCTTACTATGAAAATATGAATCTACAGGATTTTGGCTTGACTATAAACCAATCATATGAATGATGGATTGTAGTTGCATTATGGATATTTTATCATTAGAGTGAAGAATAATATATTTAGTCTTCACTGCAGTAAACACCTGTGGATGTTGAGCCTATGATTTACTTAATTTGAATAAAGTTCTAGCTTAAGATTACTTTGATCTTTATGGATTGTTTCATTATGTTATCAACTAACCAGATTTTGGAAAGAAAAACAAATGTTAACTTCTTTCCATCAGATTATCATTATCTTAGGACAAAAACATACCTTGTTGCTTATACGGTACTTTAATAGTTCAAATTTTCCTCTGTCTTATTTGCATGTGCTCTCTAAATAATAATAATCACTTTTCAGATGCACTTAGTATATGCAATTTTTTTATTATTTCAAATGTAAATTGACATAATTTAAGCTTTGAGGAAGACTGTTAAATAATTGAAATTGTTATTTTATATTCAAAAATTATAAACAAAGTGAATGTTTTAAGTGCATATGGAAAATGATTATTATTGTTCATATATATGATACCTTATCTATATTTATTTTTAAAATCCACTGTATCATTTTTCTTAGAAAGGAAAGAAAATAAAAATATAAACTATTTGAGAATAGAATTAAAATTGCTATTATTTCTTATTATATCTATATAAGGAAATATTCCAGTGCATATAACTAGCTGAAAATTAAATAGAAAATATTCAGATTACCCTGTTTGAAGTTCAGATTTTATATTTATTCACAGAGGGTGTTACTGAAATATAAGGATTGGGAGGATGATTTGAATATATATATATGTAATATTTTGAATTGAATTTAATATAGATGACACATCATTTCGTAATATTATGTATTTTATTTTGTCAGTACTTTTTTTTATAAGCTTACTATTTTTTTTCACTTCTGTATTATTAATGTTTGTTTATAGATTCACTTTTAATGCTTCTGTTATTAGAATATTTATTCAAATGAATGTATATATGTAATATCTAAATAAACAATATATAATAATAAAGCAACATTAACCAAAAGCTGATGTTAAATGCAGTCAATAAGGATTTTTCAAAGTTAATTGAACTAAAAATTAACAGGAAGCTTTCTTATAAGGTTGAAATATTTATCTTTAATTCAATATAAATAATACATGCAACACATATAATAAGAAAAGCTTATTTAATATTTTAAAATAAAAATGTTAAATACATCAACATAGTATGCAGAACATGCTTTTAATAACTATTAGTCATACTCTTAGCTATAATTATTTAAGAGGATTGCAAGATTTATAGAAGAATCACAAAAGTAGTGATTTACATAAAATTTGATTATAAGATGTAAATAAATTTATTTAAATGATCCACGTTTTTAATAGGGATGCAGAATTCTTTCTTGTTGATTGCATATATATTGTTGGCAATGTGCCAGGCCTCTAACTTTACATTTAGCATTGTTTCTTTTGAAGCAAACAATACTAGCAGATGTGGGTTCAAAGGTGTGATTATGGTTAGACCCATATTCGAGGAAAATAAATTTAATATCTATATTAGTTTAAGCTTAAATATTGTCTTGATATTTGTATTGTGTGATTCTTGTAGAGAGATTGGCACTATATTCTCCAAAATGTGTTCCAGTTTGTATTGTGGCATATAATATCAATACAATCAAGCTAAACCGAATACAGATATTAAATCTATTTTCCTTGAATACGAATCTAAATATGTCACAGCTTTGCATCCACATTCTCCAGTATTGTCTGCTATGAAAGAAATGATGTTCAATGCAAAGTTAGAGGCCTGACACATCACCAACAATATACATGCAATCAACAATAAAGAATCCTGCGTCGTCCTGTCAAACAAAGTGGCTCATTTAAATAAATTTATTTGCATCTTATAATCGAATTTTATGTAGATCATCACTTCTGTGATTCTGCTATAAATCTCGCAATCCTCTTCGATAATTATAACTATGAGTATGACTACTTGTTAGTCAAAAGCATGTTCAGCGTACTATGTTGATATATTTAACATTTTTATTTTAAAATATTAAACAAGCTTTTCTTAGTATACGTGTTGTATGTATTATTTATATTAAATTACATTTTTTCGAGAAAAGTTTAATACTATTGGAATTGCATTATTCATCTTTATTATTTTCATTTGACTATTAAAACTAAATTATATATATATATAATGATCTTTAACATTCAATGTAGAACACAAACTTGTTTTAAAACTTGCTTCAACTCAAGTACCAACATTTTTTCTCTTCAACTCAAATACCAACATTTTTTCACTCTGCATTGTATTAAAGATCATTGATCTACCTAAGATTTGGTTGAAGCTATCAAATTAAACTGATGAGGTTATTTGGGTGAAGTTTCAAATTCTGTGAGATTTGGTTATTTTTAGAATTGACAGCTTTTAACATAGGTTTTATTACATAGCATTTCATCTATTTATTTATATGGATATATATATATATATTTATGTATATTTTGTTTTATTTTTTTTCTTTAGCATTTAACTGGTTTATGCCTTTCTTATAATTCTCTTGGAAGTTTTGTAACAGCTAGACTTCAGCCATATTTTGAAAAAATGGATCACTTAACTGCTTTAGATTTATCATGCAATAACATTAAACTTCCTGATCAAGATGTTGCAACAACAATGCTTGCCAATGCTCTCAAATCACTCAAATCTCTTAAGCGGTTAGATCTTAGTAACAGTCGATTAACTGGTCGTTTACGAGATATTTTAACTGGCCTTCCCAATGGATTGGAATTTTTAAAGCTTGGAGCCTGTGTTCTCATAGAAGCCGATGTAATTTACTTGAGTCAGTCACATCATAGTCGAACATTAATGGAACTTGATTTGAGTGAAAATAATTTGCCCCGGAGTATAAACAAGCTTGCAAGTCTTTTTGCTGCTATGGGAAGGACATTAGTTGCTTTAGAAATGGAAGATTGCCGTTTCACATCCAGCCATGTAACAAAATTAGGCAATGCTCTTTTGAATCTTTACCAACTTAAATATTTAAATCTCTCATTCAATTCATTTGACAATAATTTTTTATTAAATCTTGCTCATAAATTTGGATCTATGTTAAATCTCCAAGCAGCACGATTGTCCTACCCAATGTCATTTTTTGATGAAAGTGGCAATCTTGATGCAGAACTGGCTTCTGTACTTAAAGAAAAAGTAGCCATGACTTGGCAGTCTTCACAATCATGTCAAAAGTCTGCATTCGTAGTTATTTGGGCAGATGTATTCAATTCCTGACACTTTATGTATCTCTAATTTTTTAAAAATTATTTACTGTGTAAATTGAAGTTGAATTTTTAGATTCACTAGAGTATACTTTTTAAAAAAAAAGAAAAACTATCCTTTCTGATTCAAAGAATTCAGAAATAAGCAAAATTAAATTTCAGATCCAAAGTTAATGTTAAATTTATAATTTTTTCGTTTTTGTATATCTTTATTTAGTTCTTATTGTTTATCAATAAATGAGAAATACATGACAATTCAGTGGTCAATAACATAACCGCTATATAACAATAAAAGTGTTTTTTTTTTTTTTTTGAGTTTATTTTTAATACAATTTACATATATATAGTAAGAACTTATTGGGTATAGTGGAAATTTTTAGGCAGCTGGAAATTCTCAAACTAGTTTAGTTTTTTTTGGTGATTACTAGTTCATAGCCAATCTAGTTAACTATACTATAGTATGGGCTATTAAATTGTTTTTAAAACCATTTTCAGCTATAAAGACAGAAGTTTATAAAAATTCTCAAAAGATCTATTTCCACATATTTCTTAACATTTAGGGAAAAGCTTTTCCTTTTATTGAACTGTTTAAGATTGTTAGTTTATTATATATAGAACTGTTTTTGATTCAAACAAAAAATGGCAAAATATAAATGTAGATAAAACAACTTTTAATTAATCCATTGTGAAGCAAATAGCTGAACTCAATAATTGTTGTCAGATGAAGGGTTTTATTCTCCAATCTTTATCGTTTGTCTAGAATAGCTAGATACCCATTTACTGATCATTGTTCTATGATTAAAAAAAGAAAAGTCCTTAGTTTAATTGGAGTCTAAGAAAATTTTTTCAGATTTTTAGAATATTTTTCTAAGTTTTAATTAGCTTGGATTTGAACTTAGGTAATATGAAGAATACATGCTACTACTATATCATAGGGCTCACATGTATATTAAAACAAAGTATCATATGACTCCTCTATTTAGATATTATAATTTTCCCAGGTTTGAGCCAACTCTATGTGAACATGAGTAAATTGCAAAAGAAACTGCGAACAGATTCTGACCACAAAGTCCTAGATAACTGGTAGGAAGCATTATTTTGCATTATAACTATCTAATGATCATATCTTATTAATATTTTGTAACTCAACTTAATAATTTTAATATCATGGCAACAAGATTGTATAACTGTATAGATCAGGTGATTTTAAGCACCTTTGCCAGTTGGCAAAAATATACTATTTTAAATACCAAATGTTATAATTAATCTGCATTAGATATATATTTTTTCCCAATGTATATGTAATGATAAAGCAAACAGATCTCCATGATTGAATTCTGATCTCATCTACTATCTAACTATTAATTCTTATTTTACTGCATAGGCTAATGGAAGACTATTTGCATTTACTGTTTACATGAAATTAACTGTAGAGTTAGTAGAGAAGTTAATGTGTCTAAAGATTAATTAGATTTGTGATCATTTTAATCAGTTTTAGTGCATATATATTATTGCATTAAAAATTAAATACTGCTTAACACTATACTACTACTAATAAATAAAATAGAAATTTGTATAGCATCACAATACTATTAGCCTAAAAAAAAATTTTTTTTTTACTAAAATTCTTCTACACTTATGGTCTCATCTATTAACAAGTAGATCTTTTCAAGTGAAATTCAACTAAACATACAACATATATATATATATATACAAAATAAAATAGTCTTCCCATCATTTATTTCAAAAATCAACTTCCTTTAAACATCAAAGAATGTTTTCATGAGATTTGTGGCCTCAGATTCAAAAAAAATTATCATCATAGTTTCTTTTACTCTTTTTTCAATTCACTTTTTTCATAAAAGATACCTCTGCATTGTCAAATAAGATTTTATGATCTGTATTTAGTTCATGAATATACAAAGCTGAGTTATATCTATTTTTAACTCCACTCTTATGAATTTTAACTCTTTCATTAAGATTTACTTTACTTTGACCTATATACATTATATGACAACTGCAAGGAATCTTATAAATCAATATATTTTATTGGGTGGTATGAAAGTGGCCTGGAAGAAAGGCCTGAATTTAAATTTTTTACCAAATAGTTCAAAACAGTTGATTGACTGCAAATCTACCTGGTATAGTTTATAAGACTCTTTGCAGTTGTTATAAAATTTATATATGTCCAGAGTAAATTAAGTTTTAATGAAAGAATTAAAGTTCATAAGAGTAAAGTTAAAAATAGATATTATAACTTAGCTTTATATATATATGAACTAAATACAGGTCATAAAATATTGTTTGACAATACAGAGGTTATCTTTTATGAAAAAAGTGAATTGAGAAGAGAGTAAAAGAAACTTTGATGATATCTCATAAAGACCTCTTTTTTAGTTAATGGAAGTTGAGTTTAGAAGTAATTGATGGGAAGACTATTTTGTTTTGTATATATATATGGGTAATAGTATGAATACTGAACCCTTGATGGCGTTCTTTTTCATCCAATATACATCAATATACCAATTCACGGTCTGTCGGTCTTTACAGAATACTACGGTTTTTTTTTTTTGTGTTTTTAATAAACAAACACTTTGTTTTTATATGGTGTGGGGGGGGGGGCGGTTGGTTTGCTGTTAAATTATTGACTTTTTTTTTAATTTTGAGCTTTTTTTTTTTTTTGATTTTGAATTATCAATTTCTTTACATAATACTACAGTAAAAAAAAAATTTTTTTACCCCTTTCTATATATAAAACTTGTACGTTTTTTTTTTGCCTTTTTAATAAACAAACATAGTTTTTTTTTTTTAAGATGGTAGATTTGCTTTTAAATTATCATCTTTTTTTGGATTTTGAGCTTCTTTTTTAAAGCCTTAAACAATTCAGTTTAATTAATAAACCAACAGTTGGTTTTTAGAGGGTGGAGGGGGGTTGGTTTGAATTTTAATTCTCATCTTTTAGTATCTTTTGCCAATGTACTCGAAATTTCGCATATTAATTTTAAATGTGTTTGAATATAGAATACATATAAAGAGATAGATTAACAAAATATACGAATTATTGGAGTGGGGTTGGTTTGCTTTTAAATTATCAACTTTTTTCCTTATTGGCTTTTTATTGATTTTGAGCTTTTTTTTTTTTTTTTGTTGGAAAGCCTTATTAATCAATTCATTTTTAATAAACCAACAGTTAGTTTTAGAGGGTGGAGGGGGGTTGGTTTGATTTTTAATTATTGTCTTTTATTTTCTTATTATGAGGTTTTTTTTTTTTAAAAAAAAAAATATTTACGCTACCGAAACCTTTATATGATAGCGAAAAGTTCTTCCTTTATTTTTTGCCTTTTTCAAAAAGCCTTAATTAAACAGTTCATTTTTAATAAATATTTTTTAGGGGGCAGGGAGTTACGGTTTGTTTGACTCCAATAGGAGATGAGCCTCAAAGCTGTAAGTAATGGGATTTTGGAGCCATCCAACCAACTTCCCTTACGCAAACCCCAGATACGCTTGCAAGAGGGTCAATGGAATTCCCCAGATCCTGTAGTTCAGTGATCTTCAATCCTTGGTCTACAGACCAGCGCCGGGCCGCAGAAGTTTTCTGCCGGTCGACGCTAGACTAGCAGGCAAGTTTGTAATAACAAATTAATAAGATTTTAAACTTTTAATTAATATAAACAATTTTTATTTATTTTTTTATCTAATTTTTACCCAATTAAAAAAAAAAGAAACAGAACCAAAACAAAATCTTATCAGTCGTACATAAATTAATTTGTTTTTCTAATTATCACAGATGTTTATGGGGGGGGGGGGTTAAATTTTTTATTATTTTCTAAAAAAATTCAAAATTTAAAAAAAAAAATTTTTTTATTATACAAACTCCATATATATTATATACATTCATCTTGTATATTTAACATTAAATACAAATATTACATTTATCATAATCATTGTCATGTAATTACACTAGCTGTGATATTTCCCAACATTCAAGTGAATAACATTTTTTTCTTGCATGTTTTAACAATGAAATAATAAATGTAGCAACTCAAGAAAGAGTGTTCAGCATGTAGGTAGCAACTCAAGAAAGAGTGTTCAGCATGTGAAGGTAAGCAACACCATTACAATATACAGTAACTAGTGTGCTGTTTTGGTCAGTTATAACAATTATGCTCATCTAAGGCTAAGCAGTTTATATCTTTAAGAAAATTTTTCTGTAGACTTCTGCAGATCCGCGAAATCTTATCCTTATTTTTGCCGGTCCGCAAGTGTGAAAAGGTTGAAGACTACTGCTGTAGTTGTCTAAAACCATGCTTCTCCAGCAAATGCATAACTTCTGCATCTGGCAGGATGTTTTCTTTCTGGAAAAACCAACAGCATCAACTTCTGTGGCCAGCAATTCACTTCCTTTCAACCAATTTTGAACATTTGCCATGCTGACATTTTACTGTTCTCGTACGGATTCACGCATGAACGCCCATTTGTGCGTGAACTCGGCAGAACTCTGCCGAAAACCCTAACTTTTTCAGGTTGTGTGCAGTTCAAAATCATAGGGAAGCGTGCGTGATGGCCTGACAATTCTTAATATGTAATACTAAATCCACTACGCTTTCTCAAAATTTTTCTACAATGAATTTTTTGATAGTTTTACATCCTTCAAATACGGGCGCCATCAGATCAGACAGTAGCAAGAGTTGAATTGCGCTCACTTGAGGAATACTGTCGCAAGTCAATGGGCATAGTATTTCGTTACATAATCGTAGGATACATCACCCTCTAGGTGGCCTGTTACAGCTCTAAACAACATTGTTGTAGTGTTAGCCATAAGTTAGGCTGCTAAAACGGTATATTGATGTGCGTTGTGTGAAAAACCGCCATCAAGCAGTAGGGTTCAGTATTCATACTATTACCTATATTTGTTATGTTTAGTTAAATTTCATTTGAAAAGGTCTACCTGTTAAAAGATGAAATCATGGTTGCGGATGAATTTTAGTAAAATTTTGTTTTTTGGTTAGTATTAATGTTATATAAATTTCTGTTTTATATTATCACATGTTTATGAGAATAAAAAATGTCAATAAGAATGCAAAAATGATTGGAAATATTTTTAATACGCATGATGAAATTAGAGGTAATCAGTACTGAATTAAATACCATGATTTGGCTAATCTAACAAAATGGATGAATTGTTGACTAATTCAGTTATACATTAATTGAATTATAAAAGATATATTAGATATTAACCACAGTATTAAGACTTCCATCACATAGGATATTTAAAAATGGATAATAAGATTCTCTACATTTTTTCTAAAAAACTATTGGACAAAAATTTAGCATTTTCTTAAAAATTATAGAAAATCATGAGACATCTTTAGTTCATTGTGATTAAAAATATTAAGTGATAACATTTCAAATGCAAAAAGTGGCATTTTTTTACATTGAAGGATGGCTTTCTCAGTCAACCAGTCAATTTATGTGTATATTATCACTAATTGAAAAGACTATATGAGAGATAAAATTTTATTTAATGTATGGATTTTTTTTTTGGACAACATAATTATTGACAAACTATCATAGAGAAACTAAAACAGATTCACTAATGGTTTTATTAACACAATTTTGCCACAGTAGCCATAGATTTGACAGTTATTAACTGTCTAATTCATAGTTTGCATTTATCCACATATATATTGATCAATTACTGCTAAATTTCATTTACAAAACAGATAAGCTTAATGATTATGAATTGTCCTGAACTTGTTGATATGATTTCAGTAATGTTTAGGAAGAGCAAATCCATCTGGCTATACTGTTGGATCAGAAAAACAATTGTTTGGAATTTTATAAAACTGCATTTTTTTAATGCATAATTCTTCAGATGGAACAACCAGAAATAGGATCTTGATTTGAGTCTTAAATGGTAAAACTATATATTGAGATATTGGCAGATCCAAAGTATGCAATAGCTTTCTATAAATTTTCTATGAGACAATCTTTTTTGATTGATAATCTAGTAGATATTTACTTGAGTATACCAGTAATATTTAATTGAATATCCCAAACTTAAGTGTGAGCACTTTTTCTTCAAACAGGGGCACAATGTTAGTACTAAGGAAACTGTCTTGCATCATAACTGGCAATTCCTAGAAATTATTTTAGATTTAGCCTTAGATAAATGATGAAGATAAATTAGACTATGATTCAAGATTATTTCTACATAGCATGGGATAAAATATTTATTGTTGCAAAAGATTATATTCAGATTATGAGATGTTTCCTAGTTGTTTAAATAAAAAGTTGAAAATATTTTGCTGGTATATTTGAAAAAGATTTCCAAAATTTTATCCTTATTGATTTATCTATTTCTCAAAATAATTTTTTTTTGTGAAGACAAAATAATATCAGCATAAATGAGTTTCCTGCATTTTGTATTTGGAAAATTGATAAATAGTTTAAATAAAGTAATGGTAAACTGATCTATAAAATTTACATCTATTATGACAATAATTCAGTGATATTTAAATTTTTCTATTGGAAATGCATTTTGTCAAATTAATGGTTTTCCTGCATTTAAGGATTTTGGAATCTTTTAGAAAACCATTTTTTCAAACAAAATCATAAGCTGAAATTATATCAATAAAGATAACATTAGTTTTTAATTTATTTAGAAAACCTTTTTTAATATGATTTGTTAAAGATAAACTTATTCACAGTGATTTCTTTCTGACTTGCTCTATAGAAATATGACTCTCAGCTATTGGAAAAATTCTTGCTTTATACAATTCTTTCAAATATAATGTGGGAAACAATAATAATGTCCGATAATTTTTTTGATCATTATTGGGCTTACTTGATTTTAAAATTGCTATAGTTTTTCTTTTATGCCAACTTTTTGGAATAGTTTGTATAAGAATAATGTTGCTGAATAATTTTGCCAACCAAACTTCTGGAAATAAATATCTGTTCCTGGGACTTTTATTGGTTCACGCCAATCAAGTACAAGTTCACGTCCACCGATATCTAATTGTTGTATTGAATTAATATTTTAAAAAAAACATTGTGAAAAAGTAGCTGATACTTCTATTCGAATGATATATATTAAATACTCAAAATTAGTAAATATATGATGTATATTTTAAACCACAGCAGTTCTTTCTAAATTTTATTATATTGATAATTTATTGGCAATAAAAACACAAACATTTTTGCTACAAGAATCCATTAGGAATGTAGGAAATTCAATCAAAATGAATATATAATTGATTATCATTATATCATCCATTCATTAAGCATCAGTCATAACTGATTATGATTATTCTAACTCCAGTCCAAAAAACATTGACAAATAAAATTAATGGTGAATTTTTTGATGAGAATAAAAATCTATCTGGGAATCACAAATCCTTATATGTCAAAAAGTAGGTGTTTTAGTCCAATGTTTTGCTACGTCTTTAAACTTTTTGCAGCAAATTTTTCTTTTTAAAGTAATTCTACACCTTGCCTAATATCTCATTATATTTTATGCTTGGTTGTATATGACTAATGAAAGAAGTCAATATTGTTTTTGAGGTAATTATCATAATATGAATGGAATCTGCTCCTATGAAAATTTTATACAATTCACTAATATTTTTTAGGAAGTCTATTATTTTGCTTATTCAATCAATAAAAATTCAGTATTATCCAGAAAGCTAAAGAAAATACCAATTGGCCTTATGATTTTGGTGTCATAGTTTTAGATTGTTATGGATTATTGTTAAATATTTTCAATTCTTTTGTTATCTCAACAGGTGATCTCTATTTCATTATCATACAATAAATTTCCATAGTAATTGCACTGCATACAACATATTGCAACAGTCATAGTAGCTATACATTATATCATTATGTAAATTATGTCTTTTTTTAAACTTGAAAAGCTACTACGATATTTAAACTATCCACATTCTTAAGTTGATATTTATCCAAGCTAAAAGTTACTAAATATTTTTTTCCCAACATTCACTGATAAATCAAACGAGTTTTTAGAAGTATATTATTAAATCAAAATCTTTATAGGTTGCTTTCAAATTATTCTGTAAATTATCCTTTAAACTGACAAGATCATTTATCTGCATACTGCAAATTTAGAAGAAAATGAAATTTATTTTTGCTTTTAATTTCAAATTAAAAATGCTACCATCAAACTCATATTTTTATGACTACTTGATGAAATCATTTATAAAGTATTTTATTATAAGTCATAAAAAATGGGAAACATCTTTGTTTAATATCAGTTTACATTTCAAAACATCTTTGTTTAATATCAGTTTACATTTCAAATTTCTCAGATTGCGGCTTTTTTTAAAAAAAAGCAGATCTAACAAAATTTCTGGATGATAATGGATTCACTATAAAGTATAATTTGTATTATGTTTTTGGAAATCTTAGATGTATCAATGAAAGTTAGGTATTAAAAATTACTTTATACAATGATATCTATATTATACTTCAAACATTAAAAGAATGCTTTTATTTACTGTTGTTGTTACTACATCAGTATTATTAAAAGCCTAAATTTTCTTAAAATACTATACTTATATTGGTCAAAACAATAAGGTTTCCTTCTGTGTACTCTATTTGTTTTTGAATCAGCACATCATTTAATTTCCCAGTTTATACAATAAAGTAAAAAAGATGTCCATTCTAAGTGTCATCAATCACAAGCTCGAATAATTAATGATTACTACAAGCATTTAATTCTCCAGACCAAGAGAAAAAGATACCTACAAGTAAGAAAGAATTGAATTAAAATATATAATTAGTTAACTGAATTCAGATTTATATAACTATTCAAGTAGATTGATTTAGATTTAAAATCTTATTTCAAATTTTTAACTTGTAAAATGAAATTAAAGGTTTTAGGATGCATAACTGAATTATCTATGATTTTGAATCCCAAGTCTTACTGATAAAAGTCAGAGACTAGGCTGGGGATTTAAAATCAATTTAATAATTCAAGTTTATGGTAGATGGCTTGAGAGTGGAGCTGCTTTTATTGAATTTTTCCAAAAACACATGGATTAACTAACACACTTTATTTAGATAGAAAATGCATGCATGCTCAAAATAATAGCATGTTATGGATTATAATTAGGAATAGACTACTTAGTTGTTGAAATCTTATTTGAGCATTGGAAATTAAAAGATTGAGCATGGATCTGAGGATCTTTGTCATTCTAATCTGTTTAAACCACATGACTTATTTAGGAGTCTAAATGTAATAGATGTTTACGTTACAAACTGCTTACAGATGTTAGTTGAATTGATCATAGACTGGTATGCTCTAAAGTTAAAAAACATCCTGTTATAAATATATTGGTAGGAAATTTTTTTACTGATTCTTCAAAAGTAACTATTCCTCATTATAAAGTTTAATATATTAAACACAAATTGTCAATTTGAATTTTCAAGTTTATGTTACTGAAGCACAGTATCTTTTTAAAGAGTATGATTTGGATATGAATCTTTGGATTTACTAAAAAGAATAATTTGATGTGAAATTCATAAGCAAGATGGTTTTAAAGTCATCAAGTGATTAGAAGGCTTGCAAATATATTGGTGAATTGAAACTGCAAAGATAGTCATTTGCTGGTTGTCTCGTATCTTTTTTTTTGAATGCTTTAAAGTTGGTTATATATGAAGCTGGAAGAATGATCCATAAAAATGATTCTATTATTAATGATTAAATTGATGAATTTCTGTCTTTAAAACTTAATATTATTTATGAATTTTACATTCAATTTATTATTCTGTACACAATTCCTTTAATTTAATTAGCATGCTTTCAAATATATTGACGGATTGAAACTGCAGATACAATCATTTTCTGATTATCTCATTTTTGTTTTTGGATGCTTTAAAATTATATATGGATCTAATAGAATGATCTATTACATTCAAAAATGGCCTTATTAATTCAATGCTCATATTTTAAAGAGGATTTTGATCATTTTGTATCATTCAGTTTTATGATAGTTTCATACTACATTATCATTCAAATTTGGAGAGATCCAGATTAATGAAGATAAAACAGCTTTGTAATTTTAAAAATAGAAAGACTGCAGATCATGATGAGATAACCTAGATTTACCATGTGGTGATAAATATCAAAACTTATTTTACACAAATATATGAACCCATGAAATTGGACCATCTTATACAACAGGGGTCCCCAACCCTATGTCCGCGGGCACCATGGCGCCCGCAGACCATTTTACGTGTGCCCGCCGCTATCCGAACACGATAAAAATTTATTTATCTGATACAAAAAAATTTAATTTTTAAAATTTCTTATAAATTATTGTATTATATTGTAAACAAATTGTAAGGGCGTACTATACTTTTACAGTGTAAAAATATAAACATTAATTATATGTTAAAATTTTATTTTTGAAATAAATATTTTTTTGTATAATTATATGTATTATTAACAATATCCAACTATAAATTTACATTGAAAAAATAAATGGTGCCCACCACGTGGCCGATATTATAGAATGTGCTCTTAAGTGCAAAAAGGTTGGGGACCCCTGTTATTCAAGGATGCTACTATTGTTTTAATCTATAAAAAATACGGGGGATAAAAGGATTGCAATAATTTTGTTATTCATTACTGCAAAAGTTTTTCAAAGAATTTGTAGAATTGATTTCATTCATGGGTGAATGGTTATCAGATTCTCAATGTGGTTTTAGAAAATCATAGGCAGTTTATAAGCAATACTGCAGATGTTTTTATGGACTTGATAGTCATTTGATCCAATTAGCCAAAAAAGTTTGTTGCTATGTAGAAGTTGCATAATAAAAATAAACAAGTTTAACCATATAGCTTCTACATGAGATTTATTACTACTAGTAGAAAATGAGCCATTTGAAGAACATTTTTATGATTGATTTTTTAAGTTTACAGATGCCTTCATGAAGCAGGCATTAAGATATACAAACGTGATGGATACTTTAATCTAACTAAAAACAAAAAGATTTTCAATTTCTTGACTTCCAGATTTACAACAAATTCATACTTGTACCATTTTTGCCATTTCAAAAGATTATCTAAATGTTCTGACACAATTTAGAGACACATAATAATTAATGCTCAAACAGCTAATACTTTATCAGACAGTGATGGATGAAAATTTCAAATTTTATCTAAGAATCCTGAATTAATTTAAATGTAGCTTGGGAAGAAAGGCAGACTGAATGTTAATGTGCCAATTCAAACACATTTTATGTATTCAAGTTAAAAGATAAACTATTTCATCAGTAATATATCTACTACAATGAAATTAGACATATATAGCTATTTTTGCTCAATATATTGAATGAAAGTGAGATATGGATCTATTGATAGTATAAAGGCAGTAGAATTTTTTTTTTTTAAAGAATGTGTCTAAAATCATGAGTGTGATGCAATTAAATTTACTATTGTAAAAGCACAATTAGATTAGACACATAAAGCAAATGAATGTTAAGATTTAAAAAATAATTTAAAAAAAACAGCCTGATTCTAGTTTGTCTTTACTGGAGAGATATGGCCGAAGACGGAATATAATGGAGAGTTACAAATAGATTAAAGTGTAGAAGCCTTTCAAAAAATAAAGTTGCCTGCAGAAGCTTTACAATAGTTCAATAACCAAAAATAAAACTTGTACATTCTATCAGCTTTATTTAGACAATGTTATCTTTACAAAATACTAACATCTGCTTATGTGGAGAAAGCATATCTTTTTTTTAATGAATAATTTTGTGGATAAAGCATATCTTTTTTTTAATAAATATCAAATGTAATTATGAAATTTATAGAAACATGAGATGTTGAGTTTTTAAACTTTTGTATAAACGATTCCCTTAATTATAATGAAGCATGCCAGTTCAAGATATATTTGATGGAGAAATATTTTGTCTTGAAACTGATTTTTTAGTCTATTGATCTTTTATTGCTTAATTTATGTGTATGTGTATACAAATTGTATATATATTGTACCGGTCGAAAAACGTCTATCGATCCAACAAGAACCAGAATACTGGTAAAGTACCTCGAGTCCGACCATGTACCAGATATATAAGTCAGGTACATCATGGATTCTGCCCTAATTGCCTATATCCCCAGGTCAAAGATCTAATCAATAACATTTCTCAATGATAACATCGAATTCCTTTACTTTCACCGTCCCAGAGTCAAGTCTTTGAGCACGAGATTCATTATAATTCTAATTCAATAAGAACTTGGGTGATTACACTTATATATCTAACTTAAAATCAAATATTACTTAAAATAAATAAAACGATTCGAAAACACTGGAAACTTTAGTTTTAGATATATATATTTTAACTCATTAATGATTTAAATTTACATTTGACTCAATCTCACTAAAAACAAAGTACTTTACATTATTTTTTTTATTTATTTACAAGTTTAGATGAGACCGCATCCTGTAAAACAGATTTACATTAGCGGTTATCTTTTAATTTATTTAGTTCGCATTAAATTTATCTGTTTACATTATTTTTTTTTTAAAAAAAAAAACCTTAAAATTAAATGACCACGGATTTTGGATATACCTAAATTTTCCGTTCACATTTATTACAAAGGTAGCGGGATGATTTTGATCAATTAGCGAGTTTAACATTTGACAAACTGATTGAAAAGAATAAACATTCTCTAAGACATTTTATATTAAACTGATATCAAAGAAAAAAAAATTATAAAATTGATTTGACATCTTACTCGAATGGCCCCAAGAAAAGAAAATTATTTATTTATTTTTTTCTTTACGAATAACAAATCTTAATTAAAATAAAATTGTAATTTTATGAGAGGACCTTGCTGGAACAGCATTAAAATAATCTGACAGTGTCTAGAACTGTAAGCTATTATGAAAAAAAAAAATAGAACAGTTAATTATCGAGCACACAAACCATATTAATTGGACTTTCAACTAAATTATTCTTTATAAATCTATAACGTGAATTAGCTAAATTAAAAGATTTAACTAATCATGAATTAAAGCAAAAGAACTGGTTACTCAGGCTGAAGATTCTTGAATAGAATAATTTCTCTATGGCTTATGTATTAGATAGGCAATAAAATAAAAGTGAAATAATGTTGGGTTAATAAACATATGAATGCAACTGAAAGAAAACACATGTAGGTTCATATGAGCCGCTTGACAGACACTCGCATGCCTACTTCAATGAAGAAAAAAGGTTCAATACATCCGCCATCTTGCAAAACAAATACCAAATGGAGATAGGAATTACGGGAGTCCCATGTCCGCCTGTATGGATATCATATAGGCTACCCAACTTTACCTTGATTACTCTCCGGACCACAGACGTATGCGTATCCGGGAGTCAGCTCCTAACACAAATAAGTGACCGTTTTAGGTCTATCAAAACTACTACTAGCATTCCTTATTAACCTGAGATTTCATAATAACCAAATATGAATAACTAAATAGGCTTAAATGATCTAATACTGCATAAAGATCAACTTGCGCAACCAATTACTTTATGTGAATATTTAACTAACAAAACGTAACTATAGAATAAGGAAAAATATTTCTCGAATAGATTCTCACTTTCCTAACTTAACTTTTTTTAAAAAAAGCAAGATAATTAACTGACGCTTTTACTAGGTCAAAATATATAGTATTTTGTTTTGTCACAATTTAAATAAATCTAAAATTATAGAATCCCATTCTGGGAAATCTATAGCAAAACTATTTTAACGATTAATGTATTTTAATATACATATATTTGGCATAACTTCACTTGCGAGAAAGATAGAACAATTTATTTTTATTTTAAAATTCATTCTTTCTTTGCTAAACTCCCTTCCCCCTTGTAAATATAATTCACTCTTTACCAAATCACCTTCTTTGAACCCTCGCGAGTGAAATTTGTCAAAATAAAAAAAATAAAGCATTAAATTTTATACTAAAATTAGTATAAAAACAAATATCATTTTTCATATTCAATAAACATTAAGAATATTGTGAGCTTGAGTTATAAAAACAAATAATTTAGAAAGAAAAGGGTTAAAGAGTCAAATAGGCATTTTCAATAAAATTTAACTGGATACTTTTAAGCTTAAAGAGGTTATAATTACATTCTAGTTATAATTATTTTTAGAAAGTTAAAATTTGGATGACAGGACTTGAACTTTTGCGGCATTTACCTGGAGGTTCGCCGGAATGAGTGCGTGGATGAATGTTGATGGCTGGTGGCATTTTTAAAATAGACTATGGCAGCATCATAATAGGAGATTTCGGGTCCCAGGAAGGAATGGGCTGTAATTTTCCCTTAACTACTCAATGGACATCGCAACTAGCATAGATATGTTCAGCAACTCTCAACTTTCTTTAAAAAAAAACCACTTTATATAATAGCTCAAGTATTTGATTTTTCTTCAGATCTTGTCAGATACAAAAGAAAATAATACCTTGTTTCTACTTTAGGAAAGTTTATATCTCAATAAGGATCGATAGGGATTCCTGTATAATCTTATATTAGTTTTTTTGGTACTAATCGGTATGCTAGGCCAGACAGCTGGTGGCATTGTTTCTCTGCTAAAAACATGGCCCAATATTTTGTGTGCTTTTGCAGAGAAACTTACTGCCTATAGAACAGTACTGTTCATATTAGCTGCTGCAAGCGTATATGGCATTGCACACCAATATTACAGGCCCCACTAATGTGCTTTGCGATACTATGCAAATACAAAAACTTAACAGATCGTTATCGTATTATGTGAGGGTGGAGGGAATTCAAGTGGCCATAACTGTTGTAATATGCATTGTAATTAAAGACCTTACCCTGTACCCAATGTACTATTTGATACTAATAATTTTAAGACCGTCTAGTTAAGGATATACAAAGTTTTAAAGAAAAGGGGAAGAGAATAATGGTTATAGGGGATATGAATGGACATATTGGAGATATTGATGATGTAGATAATAAAAATGGACAGCTTTTAAAGAAAGTGAATTTGAATATTGGAAATTTATCAAATATTTATGAGGGACAATACACATGATCTAGAAATAATATATTTCACACAATAGATTATGTATTGGTAGAGAAAGAGGGAATGAATAAAGTACGGAAAATTAAGGTGTTTGATAATGAAGAGAAAGCATGTACTAGTGATCATAACTTTATTGTAATTGAAATGGTTAGTAATATGATGGAGAATAGAAATAATAGTGAAAGATGTAGATAGAGAGTGAATGATAAGAATAAGTTGTGAGAGTATAAAATACAAATTAAAAAAATCATGGAAGAATTGGTTGGGGATGAGTATAAGAACTGGTGTAATGAAATAGAAAAAGTGGCAAATAGGGTTTTAGATGAGAATATTCAAAAGAATATCAATAAAAAAATGAGAATTAGTAAAAGAGAGGAAAGAAGCATGCAGAGAATATAAGTGTGCTATTAAGAACAAGGAATATGAAAAAGATATTAATGCTAAATGGGAAAAGTACTTAGTAAAGAAGAAGTTGGCTAAAATAGATAATTATATAGAGAGAATGAAATTGAATAGTAAATTGTTGGAGGATATTAATAAAAGTGGAAGAGATTGGAGTAAAAAATTAGGAATTACATTAAAAGGAGAAATGTAGGGGAAAGAGAGATAGTATTACTAGATGATGAGGGAATAGAGTGTAGCTCTAGAGAAGACTTAGAGAGAATCTTAAATAGATATATAATAGATATAGAAAAGATGTTAGATGTGATGGATAGAGTGATAGAAAACACGAAAGCATATAGTAATGGGAATATTAGATTTACAAAAAATGATCTGAATGATGTAGAGAAGAAAAGTGGAAAGGCAAGAAGTTTACATGGATGGGCAGCAGAGATGGTAATGAATTTAGGATGTAGGGCAAAAGTAAAGTTATCCTGTTTTAATAAGATAGTACAGAATAGAGTTTTTCTGAGTAGTTGGAGTAATACAAGAGTAAGATTATTATTTAAAGGAAAGGGTAAGGATCATAGAAAGTTAAATAATTATAGACCGATAGTGGTGACATCAGTGTTATATAAAGTTTTCTCATATAGTGGCTAGAAGAGTTTTAAAATGGTTGGAAGGGAGTAATGTAGTGGGGGAAATGCAATGAGGTTTTAGATTAGATAGGCGTATAGGAGATAGTTTATTTGTAGTTATACAACTTATGGATATGAGTAGGAATTCAAGTAGACAGATTATGGATAAGTTTAGCAAATTTGGGAATGGATGAAGCTTTAGTGGATATTATTAAGAAATTATATGAAAATAATTGCTATATATATCAATTAGGGAATATAGAATCAGTTGAAGTTAAAAATGGTGTAGGACTAAGGCAAGGATACCCTATGCCACCTATTTTGTTTTTGTTGTATTTGAGTGAAATGGAAAGAGCAATAGAAAGATTAGGAAGAGGATAGAGATACCATTAATAGGTGGTAAGGGAGTATATACTTTGTTGAGTCTTTTTTTTTTGCAGATTTATTTTTGTGTGCAGAAAGAAGAGAAGATATGGAAGTTATGCTGAGAACATGTGCAAGGGTGGGTAAATAGATAAGGATTAAATTTAGTGAAGAAAAATCAAATATAATGATGGTTAATACTAAGGAAAGAGATATAGAATTTTTATTGGGGGATGTAAAGTTAAGTGTGGTGAATAGATATAGTTATTTGGGAATTATCTTAAGTAATCAGAAAAATTGTTTGGATGAATTGGGAGAAAAAAAAAGATAAATGAAGGAAAGAAAAGAAAGGGATTGATAAAGAAATTAACAGTGTTTTCATATAATAAATATGATGTTGCTAGAATATGGTGTGTTATGTGTTAGTAAAGAGGTATTAGATTGTTTAGAAAAAGTACAAAGAGAAGTAGGATGCATATCTTTCGCATGTGTTTCATCATTGGTTTTTTTTAAGCAGTCACATGAATCATCTTATTGCATAAATGTACAATTAAAATAAAGTACTCAATAATTCATAACTGTGATTCTTTCAATCTTTCCAATATACGTTTACGTACTTCTTAAACTGTCAGTGGCATCTCTGCATCAACTTTAAAAAAATAATTTCTACTTTGTATTTATTCTCCTATATGTACGGAGTATATGCATTTGAAATCTTGCACTTATCAATAGCCAAATATTTTTTGCATTTTTAAAGCTAAGTTTAATATTATACATAATATTTTAAATATATTTAAGCAATCAAAATTATTAGAAGTACATTATTTTTGTTTGCTTCTAAGATAAAAAATAAATAATGAAAAATTAAAATGGGTGAAAAGAAGCAACCAGAAATTTAATTTTTTTTGGCAACACTTTACATAAAAATGAATTAGTTGAAGAATCAATAGGGCCCTCACAGATTACATCATCATCAAACACCAGTAGGGAAGAAGATAAAACTGAAAGTGGAGAGAATAAAAAATTGAAAGTTTTAAGACTTATTATTTAAAATATGGTTTTATATTCTGTGAGTATTTTCAATGATTCAATGAAACCATCAAAACTTGGACATTTACTGACTAAATATCCAGATTTAGATAATAAGCCAGTTGAATATTTTCAAAGATTGCATGACAATTTACAAAAGCAAATAAATACTTTTAAAAAATGGACAATTCAAGATAAGTCTATATTAGAAGCCTCTTATTTGATGCACTTCAAATAGCTAAATCAAAAAAACCTCGTACAACTGGAGAAGAACTATGCTTATTACAAGCTTGTGAGGAGGTTTTGGGAAATCAAGCTATCCAAAAAATGAAGGCAATTCCTATATCTGCTAGATCTGTGAAATGCAGAACTGGCCAAAGATGTTGAAGTTCAACTGTTAGAAAATGCCAAAAATGCAATATTTTATGCAATTCAATTTGATGAATCAACCGACATAACAAATCAGGCTATTCTTTGCTTTGTGAGATTTCATTTCAAAGGATATTTAAAAGAAAAATTTCTATTCACTATTTGACAGATAGAAGAACAGGATCTGACATTTTGGCTATATTGAATGCTTATTTTCTGAAACATGAAATTGATGCAAGTGTGACCGGGCATCGATCTGGAATTGTTAAAAGATAAAAGATGTCGGATGCATAAATATAATTTTTACTTATTGTATTTTACACTATGAACAACTTGCTATGAAAATATTATCTCCAGAATTACATGAAGTGCTGTCTGATATAATTAAAATTATAAATGAAATTCAGCATAAAGCTCTGAACTCTCGATTATTTGAATTACTTTGTGATGAAATGGGCTCACAACATAAACATCTTCATGCTGAGGTGCATTGGCTGTCAAGGGATAATGTTTTAACCCAATTGTTTAATATTTCAACCACAAAGTAATTCTAAATTCCAAAATTTTTTCTCCGATGATGATTGGATAGCAAAACTTGCTTATTTGGCCAACATTTTTTCTTTGTTAAGTGAATTGAACATATCTATTCAAGGACAACTTTCAGACATTTTTACTTTGCAAAGTAAAATGTATGCATTTCAGAAGAAAATATTATGGAAAACAATTGACGAAGATTTGCAAATGTTTCCAAATCCGTATGAATACGTGAAAAAAAAAGACAACCGACATATAATAGTTCTTGTTTAACACCACTTGCAATCACTTAAAGAGTCTTTTGAACATTATTATCCAAAAGATGAGGATCCCAGAAATGGAAATGTGAATAGTAAATCTATTTTATTCAAATATTGAGGAAAGCAATTTAAATGTAAAAGAAAAAGAAAGTTTTAACGAATTATTGTGGATGATAGTCCCAAACTTCAATTCAACTCATCTTCAAGAAGTCATTTTTGGATTTCTGTAAAGAACAAACATCCAATATTGAGTGAAAAAGCTTTACAAATTTTGACTTCACTCACAACACCCTACTTGTGTGAAAAACGTTCTCAACTATAACAACTATTAAAAACAAGTATCGCTCTCAGTTTGAAATAGAAGCTCCTTTACATGTTGTGGTGACAACATTGGAGCCAAAGATTAGTAAAATAATTCTAAACCAAGAGCAGCAAATGTCGCACTAATTTTTAACATAACTATTATTTTTTATTTTTGTGTTAAAATTAAAATTATTAATATGTAAATAAATATATATTATATTATTCAATTGCTCATATTAATTCATACCTTATAAAAATTGTGTTAATGGCCAGCAATATCTAAAAGATTGCTGACTGCTGATCTACTGTACTAAAATCACTTTTAAATCCAGCTTGTTCTTTTGGCTGGTTGAAATCCAATGTTTTCTGTAGACAAATTGTAATTATCTTGGTAAAAATTTTGGGTAAAACTGATGAAAGAGTGATAGGTCTGTAATTCCTAATATCTTGCATCACCTTTTTTAAATATTAATACATTCTTCTAACATTTGGTATATAACTTTACCAAAAAATTTTATATTTCTTCATCTGATTTTTTTAATATATTGGTTATAATTCCATAATTACCTTTAGCTTTTTCCTTCTTTGTAAATTTCATTGCCTGTCTCACTTCATTTCAAAATCCTGGACAATTCAGAGGATATAATAGATATAGGAGGTACTTCTTCTAATCATCTTTTATCATTTATACATTTGGTATATAAGTTTACCAAAATTTTTTCTATTTCTCCACCTAGTTCTTTTAATATATCAATTATAATTCCATAATTACCTGGAGCTTTTTCCTTCTTCATAAATTTCATTGCCTGTCTCACTTCTTCATTTAAAATCCTGGACAATTCAGAAGATGTAATAGCTTTAGGAGATACTTGTTCTTTATTAATATATAATTCTTGATAAGACACTTCTACCATTTCATGATGTCATTTTAGTAATAGTTCCATCTTTTTGTCTTATTGCAGATGTTTTCTACCAATATCAAAATGTTATACACTCTTGAGACTTATTCTCTTCTATAGTTTTTTTTGCTAGTTCACAATTATACCTTATATCATAATATTTTTTTACACCATTTTACAAAATCCAAGATATTCAATTCTTCTTAATACATCATTTTTATATATCTTCATATTTCTTCATAAATTCTCTCAGTAGAAATTTTATTGATCAATTGTTGCTTTTTTTTCCTACCAACTATCTTTGTTACAATTTTTAAAAGTGTATCAGTTATTTTCCTAATAATGTCATTCAAATCTCAATCTTGTTCAAAATATACTAATACTTGAAAATGATTTGCAAGTTTTAATGTAAATTCATTGGAATGTTTCTGAAGATAAGAATATCAACTGTAAATATTGTTTTTCTTAATAATTTTTGTCTTTCTAGTTTTGTATTAACACGTATCTTATTAATAGATGATCTTTTCCAGTATTGAATTTATTAAGGACATTACACTCTTGAAATGTATTTTCTGTTAGTCAAAATAAAATTCAATTCTGCTATACCTTCATTTGGCTGCTTTCATGTCCATTTCCTTTTAACATTTTTCTCAAAAAAAATATATATATATATGTATATAAAGTTTTTCTTTTTTTGCAAACTCCATGAGTCTATATCCTCTCTCATTTCTATTACCCTAACCAAATTTACCTACAACGCTTTCTCTTTCATTTGTTTACTGATTCTAGCATTAAAATCTCCCATAACAATTTTAAAATGTTTAGTCTGATCAAAAGTCTTTTGTACATCCATATAAAAATCTACTAATTCATCACCGAGAACTTGTTGGGGCATAAACCTGAATTATCTGCTATTAAGTTGAATAACTAATCTTTCCACTCTGCTCGATACACCATCAATCTTCATAATGTTATTCTCCCACTTTTTAATTATAATGAATCCTACTCCACTTGTACTTCCAATATTTGCATCTTTGTAGTAGAATACATATCCAGTTTTTAAATCGTCTCTTCATCATTTCTTCTAACTTCACAACATCCAATAATATCCCATTTAATATGAAACAGTTCTTCCAATTCTTATAATTTTTCTTCACTTGAAAGTGATCTGCAGTTGTAAGTATCTAAATAAAAATTCAAATGGCAGCTCTGGTCTGCAATCAGGATTCTTAGTACTCCCTTCAGTCACCAACTGCTGTCATAGCTGGTGACTTTAGAGGTTCCTGGGAATAAGGGTCATGATTTATTTTTGTCTGTCATGATTATATATATTAGAAAAAAAAATTTCATTCACACAAATTCATTCTGCCTTATCAGGCAACTAAGAAGAAAGACCATGGTATTTTTCCTAAAGTCGGAGGAAAAAGTCAATAAACTTACCACACTGGCTAATGTATGTTGATGAGCAGCCCATCCATGTTTGTATACTATATGAATAATAACAGCTGCAATGACAAGAATGTATGAAGTGGACATTAGGAATTTGATATGCTGTTTTTTTTATGGCCTCCAAGAGGAGCAAAGTCCTTTCTGTAGTCTACAGTATATATACACATACCTATATTTATATAATAAAACATTTATATTTTTCAACATAGTAATTTACAAATAACCATAGATATGACACGATTGCCATCTTGAGTGATATATGTAATTAAAATATGTACATGTGTATTAAACACTATGGTTTGTTACCATCTTCAAATTTTGAATCTGTAACATCATGGAGTCAAATATTGTAATTATTTTTAACTTGTTAATTTTTTTATGAAAATTTTAATCACAATTTTAATTTTTAAAAAAAAAAATAGGTAACGCTGATTCAAAAATTAATATTACTACTAGGTAATTTAAAAATGGAAATAAAAAATTTAAATCTAAACATAACTCATTTTACTTCAATTATTCAGCAAGGTATATAAAAGAAATTGCAAGCATGTAAGATAGTGTAATTTCCCTATTCTCAGAGCTAGCTGTTGTCATTCAGCAAAAATCCCTTTGTATAGATGAGAAAATATATTCAGATATTGTCTATACTAAACTTAATGCAATTAGAAGAGACTTGAACTCAGTCCATTAAGCTTTCTATGGCTATGCAATCCATTTTATACAATGGATACATATGACCACATATGTGAAAATGATCTCCAATATATGTATTTTGTGCTGAATCAGCATTCATTAGTTGGTCCAGATCACTATTTCCCACACATATATACAATTAGTGTTCAGTTTATACTAAGATAGCAAATCTTAATGGACAAGCTTCAATCCTTTCCATCCCCAAAACTCTTCAGCCATCCATATCATTAAAAATCCAATGATAAAATACTCGAAGCCCTTTTTGATGCTAATATTATTGTCATACCTATGTTGATCCCAAGTCAATCTGACATCTCACATGTAGGATGTTAATATGTCCATTTAAATACACATAAGAGGAATAGGCAGAATACAGACTGAATGTCATATTCAAATATAAGTATATTGTCTATACTAAACAATGTTAATTAAAATTTGAACTCAGACTTTCAAGTTTCCTATAGCTATGTACTCCATCTTATACAACCACTTACTTGTGAAAAAGATCTAATATACAATATTTCATGCTGAACCAGCATTCATCAGTCCAGATCACCATCTCTCACACACATACAATCAGTAATTAGTTTATATAAAAAAAAAACATGTTCCAACTTTAATGGACAAGCTTCAATCCTCTCCATCCTCCAATTCTTCAGCCATTCATATTGAAAATTTGATGATGGAAGCCTCAAAGTCCTTGTTGATGCTAACATCTTGTCATACCCATGTTCAAGTCAATCTGACATCTCACATGTAAGGCAAGATGTCCATTTAAATACATAAGAAAGATGGGCAGAATATGTAATATTAAAATATAAGTATATTGTCTATAACAAACAATATAATTAGAAAGGGATTAAATTCAGACCCTCAAGCTTTCTACTGCTATGGGATCCATCACAACCATCCTTCTTGTGTACTTAAATTGACATATTAAGGTCCTATATGTGAGGCATCTGATTTAGTCAACATCGGTATGACAATAACATTGGCATCAACAAGGGCTTTGAGTGTTCTATCATCGGATTTTCAATAATTTGGATGACTGAAGCTTGTCCATTAAAGTTTGAAGATTTGCTATCTTAATATAGACTGAGCACTAATTGTATATATGTGGGTGATCTGGACCAACTGATGAGTGCTGGTTTAGCATGAAATATGTATATTGGAGATAATTTATCTTTTTTCACATATAAATGGTCATGTGTATCAGTGGTATAAGATGGAGTGCATAGTTGTAAGAAGCTTGAAATTCTGAGTTCAAGTCCCTTCTAATTACATTAAACTTAGTATAGACAATAAATTTATATTTGGATATTACATATTCAGCCTGTATTCTGTCCATCCCTCTTATGAGAATTTAAATGGATATCCTAAAGTTCTATATGTGAGCCATCAGATTGACAAAGTCATCATGGATATAATATTGGCATCAACATGGGCTTTGAGTGTTCCATCATCGGATTTTCAATGATATGGATGGCTGAAGAGTTGGAAAGGATTGAAGCTTTGTCATTAAAGTTTGCTATCTTAATATATTATGAGCTCTAATAGTATATATGGGAGATGATCTGGACCAATTGATGAAGTGTTGGTTCAACATGAAATACATATATTGGACATTTTTTTATCTTTTTTACATGTGGGCATGCTGCATGTTGTATAACATAAAGTGCATAGCTGTAGGAAGCTTGAAAGTCTGAACTCAAGTCCCTTTTAATTAGATGAGAAAATAGTACAAAAAAATTTAAAGGATTGGAACATTTTATTATTTCTATTAATTTTATATACAATTTCAAAAACAGGCAGTCAGAGCAAAGTGAAGGTATTTGCTGTTTGAAGTGATTACTAAATTGGTCTAAAATTTCTATGTAAGATAGTTGAAAATAAATTTTTTTGTTACATTTGTTGTATGGAATGAAAATAATTGGAATTCATTAGGTTGAAAAAATCATTTAACTTGGATGAGACAGGTATCTTGAATCTATAAATATGTTCATAGAAATGGCTGTCTTCAAAATTATTGTTTCATCAAAGAAGCATATATCTATCTGTAGTATGATTAGTGTTTAAATGGCCACATTGTATAACACATACTTTACAATAGAATGCCTTGATGATTTGTACAAATTTTTATTAGTTTCTTCCATCAACTTTTGATTTTTAAGATGAATCACCAATAACAAAAGATATACACAAATAAATAAATAAATCCCCAACTCATTCTAGGTCTCCTGATGTTTGAGCACTAAAAATGACAGGTTTAACTTCCAGGAATTTTTCAAGTCTTTTAATATATTAACAGGAATCAGACAAATATTTACACAGCATTTTTAAAATCACCCGGGTGCTTACACACACACACACATATATATATTATCAGATGGTGGTAGCTATTTTCTAATATTTTTCATTCCAGAGCTGTTTTTTGTTTCTTGTCTGTTATTCTTATTTAGATGCTGTACAAAATTTTATTTTTTGATTTTCCAATTGATTGAACATAAGATATGCAAAACAGACCCCTTTTACTAGTGACATTACCCCCCCCCCCCAACAAATTGCAATAATATTCACTCTGATAATTCATTTCCATCAATGTAATATCTATATTAACAATAACATTTCATTTAAGTCAAAGAATAACTTCCATTAATTTATTTAATCTGCAGTAGTTAACAGGACCTTTCCCAACATCATAATCATTTGCAACTTATCAATGATTAATAAAGACCCCAGGTGGCAGTGTAAACAGATCCATAATTGGTTTCTGGTTAATTCTCTACTGATATAAGGGATCAATGTATGATTAGTTACCTGGAAAAGGAATTTGATGCAATTCTAGAATTGAGTGTCCATTACTGATCTGATGATTCTTCAGCTAGCAGTTTCTAGAATTTGATAAGATATTGTACCATTGTTAGATTGCTTCCACCATCTACTATTAGTAGTTAAATATCTTTAAGAAAAAAATTAAACTTTATTTAAACTTTTCAAAACATTCAATTGATAGTAATAATACAAGTTAGTATGTAACAATGTGTATTATCTTCACATATTGCTGACCTGACTATAGTGACAGTTTAAGGATAAACTTTATACTCATGAATATTGAATTTAAAGTGACACTCTAACTATTTTGAGTTTTCAATGGCTCTCAATTGGAATAATGAAGCCAAGGATTTAAAACTGGAATTTATACATTTAGGAACCATCTTTCACTTTTTTTTATACTACTCTAGCTAATATCTTAAAAATTAAAAAACAAAAATGCAAAGTTTTATTTTCAAGCTAGGTTGCATGATTATGTAAATTTTAGTATTAGGACATTATAATTTAGGGATCTTATTTTTATGACATTTGTAGGTTTTTCCTACCGTTTAGCTAGGAAACTTAATAATATAACTTTCATATATGCTTCCAAGAATAGTTATCTTCATCCTATTCTAGAGGTACCTGTGATACTATAAAAATTCTCCATCTTTGTCTTTATCAATGAAGTCTAGAATTCTAAAATAGAACTAATGCAATTATGCATAGAATATAGGAATAAAATATGGACACTAAATGCATACATTCCAGTTATGAAAAGTAGTTTTCACAAACAAAGGCAAAAGCCAGAAATCAATTTGAAGGGACTTTATAACACTATACCATCTAGACTGTAAGTGAAGATATTTTTCAACATTTAGATTTAAATAATTAAATTCACAACAAAAGCAAAAAAAAAAAATTGAATTTAATAATTTAAAATTATAAATTATTATTGTGCATGTTTATATTGACAATTTCACTGAAGACTTTATGGATATAATAAACACCTCCATACTTCCCCATTCTTTTTAAATTCATATAAATAAAGAAATAATAAAAGACAAATGACTCCCAAGATGCATTTCTTGCTGAACCATCACTCATCAGTTAGCCCAGGCCACTATCTCTATTATATGCAAGGTATTTATCTAGAGTAAATTGTTACATTTACCATTGTCAAACTCCCTCCACTCACAACTTCGACGCCATCCATTTATGAACAAAAATATAATTTTGATTTTAGCAATATTAAAAGCAAAAAAACAAAAAACGAGACTAGTCATTCCATTGAAAAGTGCTTGCAATAACACAAACTGATGATTAGAAAAGAGAAAACATGAGTCTAAGGTAGCAGACCAGGTATGTGCCAATGAACATATGTTCAATTGGGAAAATATAAAAATATTGGATAGAGAAGAAACAGCACAAAGAAGAAAATTTAAAGAAGCTGCTCACATGACAATGACAAAAAAATCCCATGACTATATATAATGTATGGAAACCACTAATCAACTTTGCTCTTAGGAAAAAGTGGAGAAACCTCATATATAAGTATATGAGATTTCTTTTAACTGTTGCCTTTGGCAGGATAGCTCGGTTAGAACATTCTTAAAATTCAATAAATCAAAAATCTAAGGGTCCAGGTTCAAATCTCATGCTAGTATTGTCACTGGTCAGGCTAGCAACATCTGAAGAAGAGGGGAGAATAATACCTCTCAAAATGTGCTTGTACTAACCTATTTGATGTGTTATTTACTAACAGTTGAATGTATTTGGAATATTTAAATAAAGTTAAATTTTTCTAAAGACATTCTACTCATATTAGATGATGGAAATAGTCCAATATAAAAATACAAATAAAACACCATCATCACAAACCGTCAGGAAAACACAGGTTAATTCTTGATATTTAGTACAAATATTAATTATTAAAATAAAATATTATTTTTAAAGGTTTTACACCTTGTTTGGATAAAATATTACTATCAGAAGTTAACTCTAGAAATAAAAATGTGAAAAATTTAATAAAAAAAAACACTAAGGTTTCTTAAATTACTAATTTCTTCTCAGTAAAGAACACTCTTCAAACTGAAGAAGAAAGTATAAAAACAAATCTCTGGTTTTTGGATTTTTTTACTCTCACCATAATTAAGGGTTTGGAAATTGTAATTTGTTGACACTTGTTTGTATTTAACCTAGATAATTGCTTCATAGTGAGAATTCTCATTTTACTGAAAAAAACATTCATATTTTACTGTTCAAACATATCATAATTATTTTGATATTGTACTTTTGTGTATTTATTTTTTTTATAAAAAAAACTACATATGTACAAAAAAAAGGAGTTCAGTTTGGATTATACAATAGAGCATATATTTATTAAATAGTAACGATAAATATTTTTTAATTTAGAATGAATCCATTATATTATTTTTCAAAGTCAAGTGGTTTAGTATAATGATAGGTTAGGTAACTTGAGAGCTAAAAGTTCAAGAATCAAGTTCAATTATCATTTTTGGTGCTCAAACATAAATACCTTGAGTGACAAACAAATGTTATTATTACTTTTGTAGTAAAAACGGAACAACACAACTTACAATCAATCACTTCAGTTATATGAGAGTTCAAAACAAGTCTGTTAGAAAAGATAAATTTTTAATAAAATCAAGTGAGCAATAAAAATATCTTTAAATTATTTTTAATGATCCATATTTATAAATATATATAAAATATTTCAGTTATCTTGGTACTTAATCTTATTCCTAATATATAATGGTAAACAATATATATATTTGAAGATTTTCATGATTAAAAGATAAAATTAATATAGATTTTGAGGAATACTGAATAGAAATTCTCAATAACAGTAAGAATTTCTCTTAGTCAAAATAAAAATGATTTAGATTGTTAAAAGTATTTAACAGATTGTACAATATTCTTAATATCTGTCATTTCTATATCTGATTTCAGTTATCTGCAATTAAAAAAACACAGTAATAACATAAAATTTTTATTTTGTAAATTTTAATTTTTTGTTCTCAATGTATATATAATATTTACATAGATCTATCTATATATGTTACACATGTATTCAACATGTATATGTACATACTTGCATATATATGCAAAAAAAAACATTATATGACTTGCTACATCTATGAATTTCAGTATCTAAGATATAGTTTGGAACCAAATGTAGAGAATATAGGTGGATTATTATAATACAAATAGAGAAATTCATTACAGATGTGGGTAATAGCCTATCAATGAAATTTTCCTAAAGACTAATGAGTTCTTGCAAACTGTAGTGATAATTTCTAAAATAATAATGAGGGTGCATGTTTATAGTCTTTTCAATTTATTACTTTTTTTGTTATAGTATTTGATAAACTATAGATGAAAAAAGTGGAAAATTTTGTTTCTTGTGTGCCAGTCAAAATTGTGTATTCATTCAACAAGACCAATAATCCAAGCAAAAGTACCTTGAATCCAACCATGCACAAGATACAGATGTCAGGACAATGGTGAATACTAACCTATTTGCCTGAACTATTGCCTCTCTGACTAATGGATAACGTTTGTGATGACACTAGTAGTCCTTGGTTTTATTCCGTCCCAGCTGGAGGTCACGGTTCACAAAGAGACTCAAAATAATAAAGGGAAATTAATATGAGAAATTAATGATTTGATGAATTCTGACGATTGCAGAAAGATACAGATGTGATTTGATATCGACTACTAATGGTTTGAACCGTAACAATTATAATCCTTTATGGCAACATTACAAAGAAGTGAATTTAAATCAAAGAAATATAAATAACTAGGGTAATTAATATTAGAGATTCGGAGTGATAATAAACTAAGCTAATTTAAAATAATAACATTACAGGAATTTATTAAGAAATTGGGTTATTGGCAATACAAAATAAGTTGAGTTTTGTTTATACAACTAGGTTATACTTCTTGAATTCGCAATTACATACTTTAAATACTCATTAAGTCTATTAAATAAATTTTAAATTAAAGAAATATTTGAACATTTCAATTTAGTAGGTAATTGCGATCCAATTAAGACATAAATTCGTTTTGATGTGGCTAAATGCAAGGCATTTGATAAATAAAAGTAAAAATTCGTTAACTGTTCTGCCAAGAACCAATCAGCAATAAAATATCATTAGCCCTCTTTAAGAGATTATAAATAAATCTATTATATATATATAGATAGATAACAAGACATGAGCGATGTGTATTTAAAACAGTATTACATTTAAATCAGTTGTATGTAATGAGTGTGGAAAGCAAAATAGTTCATCTTAAATAAATTAGATAATCAGATTTAACTAATTAACTGGATTGGTTGGTGAAAGACGTGCCATCATGACAGATAGCATTTCAGGTTTGTAAATAAATATATATATAGAATGATAAAGGCAGTATGATATTATAGATTACAACAAAGAACGAATGAGATCTGTTATGATCCTCTGGGTGGCTTTGCTAAAAGAAATCCCTGGTATATACAGGTAGATGATGAGAGAAATGTTGGCCCTCCAGCCAAAATATGTCTCTGAAAAATAATAATAATAGATTTGATGTGCTGGACTTCCCATACACATTTTAATGGCAATGCCTGAAAAGGATCCCTAGTAGGAAATACGTCTACTATTAAGGGATTGGACTGGCCATATTTAAACTTCTGAAGGTCCTGAGAGGTATATAGCAAAGCAAGAATAACAATAATAAAGAAATGGCTGTAACTATAAAATACATAATGCCTTAGACATATACATATATAGATGTAGTGTATCACTAACGATCATAATAAATTAATTCCTGATTAAAATAATCGGCTCTCTAATGTAATAGAATGTCCACAGAAACCTTGGGCCATTAATGAATGGATCGTAAAGTATAATATAAAAAGGAAAGGCAAGCATTAAAACTAAACTTAAAATAAATTGTCTTCCACACTTTCTAAGTACTTCATGTATTAGTAAGTTATTAAATAATTCATCATCGAAGATTACAAAATCAGTGTCCTTTAATTAACATAGACAGACTGGGCATTGAATATCAAACTCACTTCTGGTGAAGTTTGACAACATATATCATAATAAATTATACATCATAATTTTACTATTTACTGAAACAAATGAAAATATATACGTATGAAATATATATTGTTAGTAGTTGATATGAAAATGCTACGATAGCTGTGCTTTAAGTGATTCTCTTTTAAGATATTTGGTTTACAGAAATTGTAATAGATTTTACTTAACTGATTTAATAAAAATACATTATTCTCTCCGAGATAATTACGAGGGCACTTTTAAGTTGGAGATAATAATAAGATACCTAACTTTTAAAATAATTTCAATCATTTAAAATAATATTAAATTCAAATATCAGCCTTTCAAGCCAATTGTGCAAACGCTTTGAGAGTGTTAATAATAAATGAATACTTTCTCACCAATACAAGATATAGCATTTACGCAGATCTTGTATTGGTGAGAAAGTATTCATTTATTATTAACACTCACAAAGCGTTTGCACAATTGGCTTGAAAGGCTGATATTTGAATTTAATATTATTTTAAATGATTGAAATTATTTTAAAAGTTAGGTATCTTATTATTATCTCCAACTTAAAAGTGCTCTCGTAATTATCTCGGAGAGAATAATGTATTTTTATTAAATCAGTTAAGTAAAATCTATTACAATTTCTGTAAACCAAATATCTTAAAAGAGAATCACTTAAAGCACAGCTATCGTAGCATTTTCATATCAACTACTAACAATATATATTTCATACGTATTCCTTTTATTCCTGCGTAAATGCTATATCTTGTATTGGTGAGAAAGTATTCATTTATTATTAACACTCTCAAAGCGTTTGCACAATTGGCTTGAAAGGCTGATATTGAATTTAATACAATCGTATGCAGACGCTATATAAAATAAATGCTTATTTAATATAAGAGATACAAAACTAAACGAGCTTTCTCAATTAATTTAATGGAAATATGTCTCCTGTAATGATTTTTAACTGGAGAAAATAAGAGAGAGGGTTTAAAATGCTCATCAAGTTTTATACTTGGCAATTTCAGTAAGTCAATATTATAAATAAACCAACAAAAAAAAAAAATTTGCCCCATCAAAGTAATATGGAATTTTATAAAATTAATAATTTTAAATTTAAGGAAAAAAAATTAAAAGACACATTTTAAAATTAAGTTGTATAAATATTACAGATATATATAAAATACAAATTAACGTTGATTTTTAAAAAAACCCAAAGTAAGCTAGAATCAGAGGCTTGTGGCAAATTGGAGGTTACCTCAACTAATCAGTAGACATTCCATGGCTTGAAACAGGCAGTTATAAAATGATCATTTAGCAGGCTTCCTTGACACAGTAGTCTCGGGCTAGGTGTTGAGAGCACTAGAATGGCATTGTGATGAGCTGGTGGAAACAGAGTTCCGAAAAGCAAACGGCCGATCTTTTCACCCCGTCATTCTTTAGGCACGATATACTATAAATACTATTTTCAGTGAACTATTCTTCAATAATCCATATCAAAATTTTTACTATTTATCTGATCCAATCTTATCTATTAAGATTATGATGTTTGCTGGTGACTTTCTCTGTGGTCAGCGTCTGCCTGGGCAGTAAATCTACAATCCTGCATTAAACATGCCCAAAGGTTCATTTTGCTAATTAAAGAAAACAGCAACAAACATGATTAAGTTTATCAGTCATCGTATTAACAAAGCCTATTTAATTAAGATTTAGACTAAAGAAAATGTAAATTTTATTCACAAAAATTTTAGGAATTTGGTACATTCTATAAATAATAGGATGACTTACAAACCTAATATTTGATATAAAACGTAAATACGACTTTACAAAATATTCCTTACAAATATTAGATTGCTTACATAATTGATCCTTTAATGTCCATTTATCAAAAGATAAATATAAACTTTTACCAACTGATTAATTGAAAAAAAAAAAAAAGGAACTTTAATGAATGAATTTAAAATATTTGTAACATTTTATAGATATCTAGGATTCACTTATTTACTCTTAGTGCCAATTTAATAAAGTAAATACAATATACATTTCTACAAATATTGTAAAATAAATCACTATTATAAAGAGGTTAGTTTTAATCATAAAATATAAATTAGATAAAAGATTATATTGATTATAAGATACACCTATTATGAGATGGGTGTCAGTTAATATACAAGATTGGGTTCAAACCCATACTAGTGCTGATGACCTCGGCACTAAGTTAAGCAGAAATATGTACTATATTTCCAGCTTTACTTGACTAACTTACTAATTAAAATTATTACTAATTAGTGGGGACAATAAAGTAAGGTTAATCATGTACCAAAAAGTATATCAAACCAGCTACCAATTACAGTATTTTTGAATAAAGCTCTGCCTAAAAATCTCCATTATTTCAAATAATGAATTATTACCTGAAGACTTCTAAAAATTACATTGTATTCTCTAAAAGCATGATTAAAATAAAGCTATTATAAGCATGGATAGAAATAAATTTTCTGATGAAAACAGTGACTTGGAGGAAAGTAACAAGACATTTCTGGAGACATGATTGTAAATTTATTCATAATGGAATGTGTTCTATTTAATCTTATTACAAAAAGTCCTTTGTAGAAAATTAATAAATCCATTAATTATTGTAAAATAGTAAGCACTGATATTTTGATAATTAAGCAGACCAAAGTTTATCATTAATGTAAACATATTTCAAACTTCATATATTATTATTCTACCACTTATGAATTTATGAGCAATAAACCAATTATTTTATTATCTAAGGTAAATATATATTAACAAATCATGCTGAATAAGCACCATTTTAATTAACAATAATAAAAATCTTTGGGCTAATATTTTCATTCATCAGAATTATCTGTTATAATTTCAATTTTTAAATTATTTGTAGTTGTACTATATCTTTTTTTTTTTTTTAAAAAAAAAAAGCAATATAAATGTATAAAAATATAAAATTAACTACTAAATGTATGCCTCCTAGTAATTTTATTTGTTAGCTTTGCCAAATATTAAGTATTCTTTCATCTTCATCTCTAATTGATATTATTTTTTTATAGCTCCTTTCGTCATCTCATATTGCTCTCAAATCTATTTCTTTGCTCACCATTTCATTCAAACATTAATGACCACACAAATGTAAGAAAATTTTCTCTACAGCTTATTTTTATGCATTAATGATCCGATTAGAATACTATTCATTGGTTTCATAATAAAGTCTCATTGAAATTGCCACTAGTTCAAAATTAGCTTATATTTCTGCAAATTTATTAACAAACAATATTCAAAAGATTCTTTTAACTATTTCGGCTCTTTGAGTGCTGGATGTGCTCATCGAATGATGTGGTTTTCTTTCTTTACTGACGTAAAAAGTATAAGCATGACGTCAATCAAAATATGGGCATTTGATAGCTCTCTGTCATATGATTCCAAAAATGTCTACCTCAAAAAAAAAATCCGTTGAAATTTGGATTTTTGGCAGTAGTTTTAATTGACCAGAGTATTTAATTTTTTTGTTTTTTGATAACTTTTGTAATTATCACAAAGCAATAAAAGAAAAAAAAAAGGTTTACCGACTGCAAGTCAACATTTGCCGCATGTTATTCACAACAAGGCCTACAATAGAGCTTCAACATAATGACTCTTAACTATAAAATTTTAATTTTTTTAATATTTAATTTTTTTTTGTAATTTTTTGAAAAAATTATCTTTTTTATTAATTTTAGTTTGTAGTTAGTAAATTATATATTTATTTATGCTCATATAGAATTCATATCTACCATAATTTTCTAAAGTTCTAATCCACTTATTTTATGAAAATAATGATTTTCAAAAAGTTTAATAATTTATTATTTATAATTATGTTTATATAATATGTTTGTGTTTACAAGTAACGAGTTATAAAACTAATAATCATATGTATAGAAAGACTGCATACGCAGGCATATAATCAAATTCTGATTCTTGTTTATGTTTATTCTTGTTCATGCCTTGAAGTCACTCTGGTTTTGCTATATGTTTCATAACATTATTTTCAATTCTATAGCTAACAAATGGACTATATGCAAATAAATTATATCTATATGATATAATAAATATAACTAGATAGCATCATTTGTGTGATAAAGAATATAAACATCACTTGTGTGCATAAAGAATATAAACCTCACTGGTGTCCATAAAGAATACACACAAAAAATATAAAATGAAGAGATGAAACTCATTTTATCAGTGATATAGACAGTAGCCTACAATTTCTAGTTTTAGATAGACAAGAAGCCAATTGCTATGATGATTTCTTTTGTATTTTTTATAAGACGAATCTTTTTCTTTATAGATGCCTTTGACATTTAGAACATTTGGGATACAAGATAAAAATGAAGAAGTTATATCCAACTTCTTTTGGAAATTGTGAAGCTATAGATTATCTCAGGTAAGACATGTTATACATTTAGAAAGATAATTTTGTGAGGAATACAAAGAAATTATCATGTAATTTGAATTTTAGTTAATGTTAATTCCCAAATTATGAACAAACAATAAAATAATAAGTATTTCGGATGTGAAAATTTCTTTTTTTCCTTATTTTTTATATAGTTATCACTATTTATCTTATGCTTATTGTTTGCCTTAGTTTTTCTAGTTTCTATTAATGTAATTTTTTTGCTCTAACATAATTAAAACTGAAGTTATTGTGAAAATTGTGTCTCATGTCAGTATTTTAAAAAATCCAATATGGCGGTTTGGATTGAATTAATTTATTATTTTACCCAAGCACATTATTTTATAAAGGAAATCTGTGACATCTTAATAATCAATAAAATGTTATATGTTATTGACCATCTGTAATTCACTCTATATAACTTTATTGTAAAGTTATTAATCGACACAAAATAATGGTATTGATCAATTTGAATACAAATGTGATTAGTAAAATATATGTAGATGCTACCTTGAAATTAAATCTATTTAGTTAGAAGAATGATAATGACAATTGCTGAATATGTATAAACCAGTATTCTTCACTATTAAAAGCAAAAAACTTGTTGGGATCTAGTATATACCATTAGTTAATATTTATTGATTACTCAAGCTTATATGTAGGCACTTTAATTACAATTATAGATTATTATTCATAATGTAGATGTTAAAGGGAGAAGTGATGGCAACTTTATCCTTATTATGTTTCATATACCAGAGGATATACTATGACATTTAAAATCAAAAATCTTGGGAAATCAATTTTATAAATTCTGATGAAAAAACTCACTATAGAGATCTGAAATATCTTTGAAAAAGCACAAGCATGAGAGCAAGGTTTTAGAGTATGTTTATCATTCTAAACAGAGTTTTCATTCCCATGTAAAACTTTCTTCCATTATTAGATAAAATCATCAATCTAAATTATGATACTAATTGAAACTTATTCAGATATTAACAAAATAAATTATGAAGTTTATCATGAAACATTCCAAATGAAAAGTAAAATAATATAGAAAAATCATATATTTCATGCCAATCATTGTTCAAATTGTTATGGACACTAGAATTTTTATTAAAATAAGGTTTAACTATCAATATTAATCATAATGCACTCATAACTAATTTTATTTTACATAAATTAAAACGATTTTCTTAATTGACTTGATTTTAATATCAAGTAGAATACATAATTACATAGTTTATACTAATTAAGTTCTACAGGATATATATTTACACAAATTAAATATAACAATTATCATTGTATTTATATATAATTAAAGTTAAATGAACTTCTTTTTAGAAATAAATAAAAGAAATATTAGCATTTGTGTTCATTCTTTATTCTATAAAAAATGCAGAGAAATTACAATGAAAATCATATCACATAAAATTATTGTTAGAATAATTCGCTTTATTTCAGTGTGAGAGATGTGGAAATATTATTTCTTGGAACTTCTAATTTATCCAGTGAATCTAAAAAGGTAAAACAAAAAGAGTATCAAAAAATAAAAACATTAATACAAATAATAATTAAAAGCAATAATAAACAGCAAAATAAATATTTTGCATTGATAAATTTTTATTATATAATTGTTTGTTTATTAAATGTATATGTATGTGTGAATTCTAATCATTAAAGCATTTATGAAAAGCTAAAAATTTGAGAGACTAGAATAATTCATGTTAAGAAAGTAGCAAATAATAGCAAACTATACCTATGACAATATGTCATTGCTTGATCGCAGTATGTTGTTATCTAGTTATTTATTGAGACAGAGAGCATAAACATATATATATATATGAGTATTATGATTTATATTGTGGTGGATTAGATATATATATAAATGTGTGCATGATCATTATATATTAAGATAAAAAAAAAAATCAAATGATAGATATAAATATTTGAATTAAAGACAACTACATTTCTAATGAACTAAATATCTTTGTAGTTTGTATTTTTCTTATATTTTTATTTTTAAAAATTTCTTTAATTACTTAATAATGTAATGAAAAAATATAGTTAATTAAAAGTAAAATTTGTTATTACTTTTTAGGGAACAAAACTGCTGAAGTGATGAGAATCCTATATAAAAAGCTTATTATAATTTTATGCTAGAGGAAGAGAAAAGAACAGGAAAGTGGAGAGGTTACAGTTGTTAATTATTCATTATAAGAAATAACTAACTTGTATGTCAGAGGAAGGAGTTGACTGCATAGACAAACCAACTATCTGAAGTACTCAATTGGAAAGGGCCTGGTCTTAAAGTAAAAATTATTTTCTATTGCAATATGGCTAAGTAAGATGCTGAAGAAAGTTGATATTGCAGCATTTATTAAAATCTTTTGTGCATAAATTAGATCTAAATGACAAAACTTTCTTTAAATTAAACAGCAATAGCAAGGAATTAACTATTGATGAAAACCCAAATCCCACTTGACTGCCAACTACAGTAATGAATCTCTATTGTTGGATAAAACTAAAATACAACACCACAAACTTTTAAGTTGAGAAAATGAATTTAAGGATTCTAGAAATAAATTAATTCAATAAATTTTTATTGATTTATTTCTAACAAATTTTTATCACTTGGATAATCATAATTCATGAACAAAATAATATAAATTGTTCCATAATGGAATTGGATTATGTATGTATATTTATTTTTTTATATACTTAAATTGCATTAACATACTGCAAATCTTATTGTACGTATTATTCATTGGAATAAAAAAAAAAAAAGATGCTAATTGATCTTTTTTTTTCTTCCATAATTAAAATAATATCAATTGATTCAAAATAATATTAAAAAAAACAACAACATAAAAACAATATAATTTAATTAGAAAATAAATGATACTATTCTCATTTTAATATATAATATAAAAAAAGAAAAAGATTTAAAAAAGCAATCAATCACTAACTTATTAGCAACCTCATATTCATTAAGGGAAATAAATATATGATCAGTGAATTTTTTGACATCCCCTTCTCAATGTTAATCTTTTTTAGTACCACTAAGTAATTTTAATTATTGCTGTTTAATTTTGATATTCTTCAAAATATGACAAAGTCCTGAGTCTATATGTTGATGATAAATGCTTTAATCATTGAAGAAATACTTATAAAATCAACTGCCTTTTTATAATGTACAATCCAAAGTATAATGACAACTTGTATTCATTGGTACTTTCTATAATTTCTTTCAATACTTGGATATGTTTAAACAAATACAAAACATTAATGCAAACATATTAAATCTATCTGAAAAAAATTTACTTCTATTTATTTACTCCAAAAACAATTTATTTCTCTAATTTCATGCTTATCTTTAACCTTTTTTTTAAAAAAATCAACTAAAATAAAAAAATTATTATTCACTATATTAAATAAATTACTTATTTCTTCCACAAAAATTTCTAATTAGTCTTTTAAAAAACTTTTAATTAAATTTAAAAAGTATTTCAATTAATCAATATATATAAATTAAAAATCAAATTTCCTATCTTATTAACTTTCTAATTAAATTAAAATTCTAAAACATCTCCATTTACAGTATCCTAAAAATTGTATTTTAAAAATAATGCCCATTCTTATTTTTTTCTTCATTTATTTAATAAAAATAATTTTTTACATTCTCTCTTATCACTTCCTAAGAATATATTTTCATTTATTAATTCAAACAAAACTGTTTTCCAATGCTATGGATTGAAATAATAAATAAAAATATATACTATAAATAATAATATATAATACAAATAATAATATATACATTGAAAATAATTTGGAAAATGAAAAAAATTAAGATAGTGTTTTTTAAAATTTTAATTTAATAACAAGATTAATAAGCTAGGAAATTTGATTTTAAATTTATATAGTAGTCATTTAAAAAATATTACTTAACATTTAAAGTTTTTTGGTAAACTAATTAGATATTTTGGTAAAAAAGAAATATATTTTTGTTTTATATAAGAAATAAAATTTTTTATTGATTTAAAATATTTTTTTCAAAGATATATAGATTAAAAATATTTTTTAAAGGAAATAAATAGAAATTGTTGGGGGAAAAAAAATTGGTTTTCAAGAATGCAGCTTAAAAAAGGAAAGTTAAGATTTTTTTTTAAAAAAAAATAAATAAATATTTGTTATATTGTTTGTTAATTTTTCTTTTGGAATTTTATTTTTCAATTATTCAAACATATTAAAGAACATTTGTAGTAATGTTTTATATTGTTTAAACTATTGAATGTAATAAATGGTTGAAACAGAATGGTTTTTAATTTTCATATTGATTTTTGGACTAAATAAAAAATAAATGAAGTTTTTATTTTTTTTTAAAAAAGAGCTTTATTTTTTTAATTAGATGAACTAAATCAAGTTTAATAAAAAGTGAATGGTAATCAAAGTTTTATTTTGTGATCTAAATTTTAATATCACCTTACATTCTAGGTTCTTCACATTGTAGACAATTTATTTTCTCACCAAGTTTCTCCATGTTGTTTGTCTCAGTCTTTTCTTGGTTTGCTTCAATTTTTCGATATTATATACATTAATTTGCTTTTCTTTTAACTGATTTGTTGTTTTAAATTTTTTTTATTTTTTATCTTCATTTTTTGATTATTTATGTACCCTTTTTATTTTACATTTATTAGTACACTCACAATGTCTGAGTCATCATATTTTTTAAGTTGTTCTATTTTTCTTTATTTTTCAGTTATTGATCCTAAGATTTTCATAAAAGTTTTATTTTATAATAGAATAATAATAATTATAACATGAATAATATGCATTTGAATAAAAATCATTTTTTCTTTGAAAAAATTATAATAATTAAAAAAATTAATAAAAGTTTTATACAAAGTTCTGATATGAAATTTATGATTATTTATTTTCTGACAGATTTTAAAAATATGATAGGTAAGTTCTTATTGAAAAGTGTTTCTCATTTTTTATTTGAATTGCAGTATTTAATTGGAAAAATGTTAGTTCGAAGAAATGTGATATCTAAAGAATCATTCTAATTCATCTATATTTCATAACATTTAGATACATCAAATCACCAGTAATTTGCTGCAAGCAATCATCAACATTCTTAAGTGGATTCTATCAATTTCATTTTAATATTTATTATTTTTAATTTTGCATAAAAGCTAAGTTTTCACAATTCTAGCACAGTGGAAGAATTGCATAGTCAAGAGGTAAAAGTTCTTGGATTGATTCCCAATTAAAGAAAGTAAAAAATTAAACTCCCAGCCAACTGAATAAAATTGCAGAATATTACACTATCTTTTCTTAGTAATTTAACCATGCATTTAATTTTGTTTTTTATTATTATAAAATTCATGAAGATATTCTCATTTTTGTCAGTGTTTAAAAAGTCAATGTTTATAAAATAATCTGTCACTGTAGTCGAAACATTTTCAGATCCACCAAAAAATGATATCCTTTTTTTAGATATAAAATGATAAACTTCATTCTCTGAAATATTAAAAAAATATCAATTGCTTCATTTTTATTATATCTATCCAAACAAACAAACATTTGATTTGGCTTCTCATCTTAATTATTCAATGTATGTGATCCCCATTTCTTTCTGTAAAAACATGAATAATAAGTTATCTATAAAAGTAACCATATTGTATATATGACCCTTATATTTAGTAGAAATATCAAATTTTCATAACAATTTTAAAAAACAATTAATTGACATACTTTTGATAGAAATGACAATGCTTATCTTTTTTAATCATTGTAGTAAACCATTAACACGAATAACATAAAATATGTCCCATTGCAAAGATACATTGCATATAATTATTTCAATTAACTATTTATTCTATAATTATGAATAAATAAACTAATAAAAAAAATTAATATTTACAAGCAAGCAAGGAATCATTTGAGCAATTACTTTAATAATCAGTTTACAGATTTAAGTTTTTGAGCCACTATTATTTGCTTCTGCAAACAATTTTCTGGATTTTTCCTCTCATATTGCACATAAGCTTTTAAAGCAAAAGGTTTAATTAGAGGTGTAATCAAGTCTAGGTTATTCATTTCTTGCTTCAATATTTGTATCTAAAATGCTTCTTTTCATATGAGTTGAAAGTGCATTTTAGGTAACTAATATAATCATTTTATTAAACAAACTTTTTTACATTTTGTAAAAACAGTAATTAAAATCATTTCATTTAAAAATTCTTTACATTTTCAATGGTAGTTTTCAATTCACCAAAATACAATAAAGACAATTAGCTTGTAAAGTGGGAATTAAGAATTATGAGTTAAAATTCAAAATTAATCCAGTTAAAAAATATATCAATTCAAAACAATATTGAAACAAATTTAAATAATAAAAAAAAAATAATGCAATTAAAATAAGATAGCTAATTAAGATAATATTGCATTTAAGATTTTTGTTCAATTGTAAATGTAATTAAAAAAATAAAATCTGTTCCAAGCATGAAAAATTAGAACATCATATATTTCAATTTGTTAGCTCCCAGAATATTTGGGTAGTACGAACACATATTCAAAATGTTTCAATGCTAAATTACAGAAATATGTATAGACTTCTTATTAAAAACACATTCTGAACAATTCATGTTTAAATTAGAAGTTTTATTGTATGTGTATATATATGTAAATAAAGTTCTTTTTTTTATGTTAAATCATATATTTTGTTTATCAAATTCCCAACATTTTGACAAAATATCACTCATCATTGCCATGGTTAAGGTCTTAAGAAAGAACTGTTAGATGTTAAATAATAACGAGATTGAGCGTGAAGTAAAAAACAATCATTCTTATATATATATATTTGATGGTTGATTATTCAGAATAGGTGGACTAACAAAATCTTTATTTCCCTTAGTTTTATAACCGACTGATTCAAATTGATTCCAGAAGAGAGAGATAAAATGAGTGAATAACCAACCATCAAATATATATAAGAATGATTGTTCTTTATTTTACACACAATTTCATTATTATTTAAGATCTAACAATTTTTCATTGAGACCTTACTCTTGACAATGATGAATGATATTTCATGGAAAACATTGGGAATTTAATAAACAAAATAATACATAGTTTAACACAAAAAAGATTATTTACATCATATGACAGTGAAAACATTAAATATGATATATATAGAGGGAAGTAAAACAGCCTTTGAATATCTCATTGCTGAGCAAAGGTTTATTCAACAGCATCTCATAGAAGAACAAAGAAAGAAAGGTAACTTCAAGACTTGCTTTTATTTTCTTCCTATCCTATACATAAAAAATAATTAAATAACATTTTATTGACTAATATTTAATGGTTAGTTAGACTAACTACAGACTCTCTAAATCAGTATTTAATTTGTGGATATAGCTGATGAACAAATCACTATGACACAAGGTCCTTCATATAATTGTATCAACAGACTATTGTAAATGTCTATAAAAGAATCTAATTACAGTACCTCATTATACATATTATAGTTTTATTGAAATTTTGTAAATATAATAAGATTTAGCGTTAGAATAATTCACAGAAAGAAATCACTCTTGGGTAGAAATAAATCAAAATTTTTATGTTACAGTAATCAACTTAGCTACTAGCAGAGTCATCTAAACTGAAGAGATCTTTAATCAATAATTAACCACCCATAATTGTGACAAAATGCATTACTAAATAAACAGACTCAGTATCAAAAAAAATTGAGCACAGTCACTCAACAAATCATAGAAACCCTCGATTTCTATTAATAAAGATGACAATTTTCAAATATTTTTTTGAATTCAATAACAATATTTAAAAATATATTTTATTTCTATTATTGTAATATAATACCTACTTTATTGTTAAAAAAATAATGAAAATAACTTTTTACAATCATTTAAATCTGTCTAAAATATTGACATGGACTAAAATGTATACTTCACATTTCATTAATAATTTAGTTTTAATACAATTTATTATATTTACCCGAATTTTTGATTAATTTATCCAATAATTTTGTGCGTGCAATATGACCTCTGATAGCTGATTGGATGACAGTCACTGTTTTATCAAGTTCATTTTCTTCATTTTGTTTGTCTTCCAAATGTTCTTCCAATGTAAGCAAATAATTTGTACGAGCTAAATGAGCTTTGACACTTGACTGAACAAGAGCAATGGCTTCCTATGAAGAAAAACATAATTACAGAAATATATCTAGTTTTAGTAAGAAAAGAAAATATATAATATCAAGAAATAAAAAGATAAATCATAAGGTCAATGTCTTTAGAAATTTGATATCCATTTCACAAGCAAAGTCATATTTGTCTAATAGCAGACCCATATTGATATTCATCAATAAGCAAATTAACCTACACTATTTACACTCAGTTAAGAATATCTTAATATTCATTTACTGAACAATATCTAAATACTAGTTGGTATATGAATCTACAAGTGAAAAAAAAAAAATCTTACGTTTACCAAGATGATTGTTAATTTTACTGAACAATTTAGAATCAAACCTAATATCATGATTTTATTAGCTTACTTTCTAGAAATACCAATAATAATCCCTATCTTCACTGAATTATGCAAAGACTGGACACTTTCAGTTACCCGAGTGACAGCTACTGAAGATGACTGTTAATTTTACTGAACAACTTAGAATTAAACCCAATATCATAATTTTATTAGCTTACTTTCTAGAAATCTTCACTGAATTGGGCAAAGAATAATTTATTTAAAAAACCCTAGATGGTAAAATACCAAACTTTATTATTTGATTTCTCATTAATGATTCCTCTTGCCTGAATAAATATTTATCAGAGACTAGTTAGAAGAATCTGTTGGTATAGCCAATTAATGTTCAGTAAATAAATTAATATTTACATAGTTGGTTTGTTAGTTACGAAAGAAATTATTATAGCATATAACAATTAAAAGACAGTTATCAATTAATCTCTTTAAAAAATAAGATTATTTTATATAATGCTATTGTATTTTACAGTTCTGAAGAAGACTTAGACAGTTGAAATTGTCACATAATTGAAATAAATAAAAAGCATCATAAAAATGAAAAGAAATGCATTTTTTTAGAAATTTATTTAATATAAGCAATGCAAAAATATTGAAACATTATTGAACATTTTGATTAGTTATAAATATCTATCATCAACCATTTTTGATATTACAAGATTACAAAATCTAAAAAAGATTAAGGTATTTAACAAAGTTAGTTTATTTTATAATCACAGAAGAATAAAGTGATTAAATTATAATAATTTATCCATTACAGTGTCTAACAGTAATAAAAAAATGGACATCATTTGGATGAAAATTATTAATTATTTATCATTCATAACAATAAGTATGACATATTCTTATGCTCAGAAGCATAACTCCTATGTTTCAGTTTGAAATGTGAACTAATTTTCGAAAATAATGCATATCATGGTCAAAATTAAATGAATAAATAATCATATTTTCAATAATGCAGCAAACTATGAAAACTCAAATGGTATTCAATAGCTGCTGCTTCCTATTTGAAAGATCTGGACTATGCAGATAATCCCTGACTGCTCACAGTTACGAGCACATACTAAAGGAAAATTAATTGTCTAGTGAAAAAAAATATGACAAACTGATACCAAAAAAATAAAAGAATTTTAACAACAAAGTTGCTTGCCAAATAACATAAAATTGATCACCATGATATCAAAGACGTGGATAAGTTCTGCTATTTAAAAAGTATTATCTGAAATGAAAAAAGAAAAAATAAATTAATAAAATTAAGAGATGCATTTATCAACTTGTAGCAGCTATTTGAGAACAATATAAAATCTGTTTATATAGATGCAAAACATGAAAATAATCTATTGGCTAACTTGGAAGTTTATCAAATGCCATCATATTTTGGGCAAGTTGTAGCCAAAAATATTAATCAAATGCAGAAATCTGAAAGAAATTTAAGCAAAAATCTATTTAACTGGAGATTATGTGTCAATGGGTACAATGAATGAGCCACATCCTATGAAGAACAAAATATTACAATGAACACTTTAGATTAAATGTCATATCAAAACTGATATAGAAATAGATTTAGAAGACCTATAGACCAAGAATTCAATAAACTTGATTTTAGAGTAAGATCAAATAGAAAAAAGGTTGAACATTGTGAAAAACATTAGATTATTTATAATATAATATTAAAATTATATTGTCTCTGCAAGTTGTAAAATTTTTAAGGAAATATTAAAAGCATGTATCTAGAAAAGTACATATAGTAATCTAAGAATCTATCATGATAATAATCTATACAACAACTGTTTGAATAAAACATAAATTTACAACAGACCATATAAATCTAAGAATAAGAAGCTTTGGAAGGGATCATTGGTTGATTTTTTCAAGGAGAATTTAGGAACTAGATATGATTTGTTTTTTTAAAGTTGTACAAAACAGCTAGCTATTCTATTAATAGAAATATTATGCAGTTATTTACTATAACACTTCTGTTATATGGTACACAATAACAGAATGTGTGCACAAATATATATAAAGTAGAAAGGGAAAGTAGAAATGAACACAGACAAAAATTTTGTAGATATTTTCTACATTTCCTGGAATAATAATCAGGGATTAAATAATTTTGAATTTAAAATAAAATTTCGTTATGAAATAAACATTTAAAAAGGTCTAATAAATATTTTTATTGAATTCTGATTTTGAAATTAAAAAAAAAGGCACGATTTATTTTTAAAATCTTTTAATTAATGCTTGTATACAACTCTCTATCTAAGTAAAAACATGTAGATTACACCTTTAGTAAAATTTCAAAGTTGCTTTCAAATGTAAATTTTAATTAAAAGTGCTTTTGAAAGGGTTAAAATTGTTTTTAATCAAGAGAGATAAGAAAACAGTTTTAAAATGTGTTTTTATCACCTCAGATGACTTATAAAAAGAGTTGATAAAGAGATTAGAACAGTCTGGCTAATTTTTTTTGAGAAGCAGTTGGCAAAGTTGGCAGCAATTTGGCCAGCTGCAAGTATCTAGTTTTTTTTCTGGCTAATATTTTTGTAAGAGTTAGATGTAATTTGTTGGTAACTATAGCAGAGAGTGGCAACAGTAAAGCTAGTTGCAGAAATGACTAGCAGAGTTATTCAGAAAATGGTATGAAGATGTAAGAATGCAAGGAAGTAGTTGCTCTACAGTTCAATAGTGGAGTTTGAATTTATATGGAGGAATATGATTCACTTTTTTGTGTTCAAATTTATAGCTACAAAAGTGTTGTGGAAAACAGCTAGTTTGCCTAAAATCTAAGTGGAACTAAGTGAAGACAAACAGCTAGCTTATCTGAAGTCTAATCCAAGACAGCTGCTTGCCTGGGACAATTCTAGACAGAAGAGAGATCACTGCAGACCAATTACCTGGACTATACTTATCCTGATGAGAACTATAAACTAGCAAACTCATTAAGAGAATCCCAGCTTGCTGAAGAAGTAATTATACATATGCTGCTGTGTCTATATGCAGAGCTGCGCTGATAAACATATATATATAAGTGAGTTATTTTTAAATAATTTATTTAAAAGACATTTTAAAATTTCTATACTTAATTTAAAGACATTACAATTAAGAGTGACCTATGATGGTCATACATATATAGAGAGAATATTTTAAAATAATTTATTGAGAAAAGAAAGAAAGAAAATGACATTTTAAAAATCTATATTTTTAAAAATTAATAATTTTGCTTTGATAAAAAATAAGCAAAGTAAAGGATTAATACACAATTCTATAGTTTACATTTAAAAACGTTGATAATTAATCAATCAAAACAGTTAATGGTTGAAAACTGACTATTTTTTTAAAAATAAAATCAAAGAGTAAAACTTGTTATTAAAATAACAAATGAATTTTATATACCTTCAATATTGAATCAATTATGAAAATATATTATTATTATTGTAACAAATTAAAATATGACAGAGATATGTGTGCCTGCAATTCAACATACATACACATATATGTAAAATTTTAATCATTTATAGTATTTTTTATACAACTGAAAAGTTTAATCATGTATTTATTATTTTATGATGATTGAAATATAGTCATCAAATGTACTGCACTGTGTGCGTATATATATCAAATGCGTGTCAGATATACTCATTTAGAAAAAAATTAATATAATTCTATTTTGATGAATTCAAATATGTAAATAAATTAATATATCCCACTGATATACGAATATATATATGTAGTTTAAGTAAACCTAGCATAAAGTATTTGTATTATTAAAAATATAATTCAAAAATTTTAATCACTTGTTATATTTACATGATGATTGAAATATAAATCAATTGTACTGCACATGTCTGTGTATATATCAATGAGTGTCAAATAGACACTTGTAAAATTTAATCATTTTTTATTATTATTAAATGTCAATGGAAATATGTTTAGCCAAGCCTGTATGCTGATTGTGTTTTAAATAAACCTATATGAAAATATATGTAAACCATAATGTAATAATTTTTAATTTGTATATTAATCAAAATCGTAAGGTTTAATCTATTTTTCGACAGCCACGGTTAAAAACATGACGGACTTTGATGGACTTTCCATCGTTGAAATCCCGGCAATTTTAGAGCTACGGTAAAGATTTTACCATCATTCGAGAGATTATAAAAAGTTCCGTAAGATGCTACCCTCTCGTGAATTATTTTACAAGTAAAAAATCAATAAACCTGTCAGTTAAGGTCAAACAAAGACGGAAGGCGGAGTTATCTTAGATCTGATTGACTGTTAAATTTTGACAAAGAAAATATCTTGTTAATGACGAAATCACTCCAATTTCTTTTGTTTCATTTCGCAAGCGATAAACGAATGTTTTAGACCATTCTAAAAGGTTTTTTTGACATATTATAAATTATTTTGATAAAATATGCTAAAAATAAAATTATTTTAGAAAGATAGTTAAGAGTTTAGCAAAAATTATTTATTTTTAAGAACTGAAAAAAAAAACTGACATCACAAAATGTCAGCAACACTTTTTAATTGGTGAATAATGTTCGTTTAAAGATTTGCGTTATTGAATTTTTTTAAAATTATAAACAACTATTTATTTTTGAAAAAACTTTCGTTAACTTTCATAACATGTCAAATTATTAATATACTTTTTACAAACGAAACTAAAGTGAATATAATATTAAAAGATGAATATATTTTGACAATTGAGTTTGTGAATTGACCAATTAAAAGTTTATACTTTTTCCTCACTCGGCCAATAAACAAATCAGCAATTAGAGTTAATTTATACGTATAGCCATATTCTAGAGACCTTAATTTCATTTTTTTTATTCTTATTAATAAACTTGAATTCAATTGTTAAAATTGTATTGCATCATCATCTCTTGGTCACAGTAAGAGAGCTTATGTTCTCTGAGCAAGATTCATGCATAACATTCTGATATATGAAAGGAGATGTATTTTTAGTACAGGGGCATTTTAGTTTGTCATTGTCCTGGTTTTGGCATGAGGATTATATTTTTCAAAGTCTATGCACTACATTTTATTTTAGTTTAATCATATTAGAAATTAAGTTTATATTTGGCCAGTACATTAATTAATAGTACTAAGTGGCCAGAGTATTATTGATGATCATCAGGTTTTAATATCCCAGCATTATTGTTGTGATGATTATGTATTCTAATGGATGAACACTTAAGTGGTGCATCCAAATTAATATTTAAATAATTGCCCAAGCTGGCAAGGGGTCAATAGTTAGCCTGGTCTACAGTAGATCCATTTCAAGTTTAGTCACAAGATTGACTGTTGATTGGTCAGTCATGATGATGAATGGTTACGTCTTTTAAGTATTATTATAACTGAGTATTTATACTTATTGATTATGCTGGTAAATTTATATGGTTAATTATACTTGTAGTTGCTCTAAGGAGTTAACTGGCTGATAATTCAGAAGTTTCATAATCTCATGCTCTCTTTAATAGATAACATTACTTATATATAATGCTCATTACTTTATATTTAATTTTAAATATTAATTATTTGGGGTTGATATTTTTTCCATCACCCCAGGTTCGTCCACCATCACCCAATACCCCATATCCCATTAAATTACATATAAATAATAAAAATAATGGCAATGATATCTTAATAAAAATTTGATTTCAAATGATTTTGCATAATTTTGGATCAATCATCTAATTATAATTTATTTTTTCGTAAAAACTGTTTTGCTATCATTATAAGAATATTAAAGAATGATAATATTCATATCTTCACACAAGTTATGAAGGTATTTCCTGGCTATTATATGAATAGTAAACAATTACAATGATGACCAAGTTTATTATTTGACCAAGTATCTTGTTAAACACTAAGGTTAGTTAAGACTAGTAGTAGAGCACAAAATAGAGTTACAAAAATAAACCTTCTTGAATTATTTAAATAAATGAAAAAAATCTTATAATTATTAAAAGACAAAAAGAACAGCAAACATCACTTTACAATTTATAAGAAATAATTTCAATAATATTCTGAAATGAACCAATGCTAATTTTAACATTATCTACTAGCTGCCTAAAAACTTTATTCATGCTTCAAAAACATTTTCTGTATATCAAACAGAGGAATCCCAAATGAGTCACTGATAACAATGTTTCTATATTAAAATAATTTTATAAGAAGTTTATTTTGTATATCTATCTAAATGGATCAAATAATAAGCAAATACTAATTATTCAATCAAATTCTTACAATGATTGAAATACTAATTTTAAACTTCATTCTTTAATATATAATAGATCTCACTAAAAACTAGTTATTATTTTATCCACAGAAACTGTATCCAAAAATAAAATTCAGATTATGAATGCAATTATCATGAGAATAATACATTATCATAGTGTGATAAAATCAATGTAATACTTAAACAAATATATAGATAAATAAATACTTCCAACCCAGATTAATGAAACTGCTCAAACTATGTACACTATAACACTAGAAAGAATAAGCTTGATGAATAATAATGATCATACATTTATTAAATCTAAAATTCAAATCCAAACACAAAAAAACAGAACTACCAAAAAATATCACTATGGCAAAAACTTACAATATCAGACAATAAAGCATTCTATTATAAATGCAAGCTCAATGGGTATTCAAGTCATAATAAGGTTGATAGGAAATATTTTTAATAGTAATATTAAAAGTTATTTTTTCTACTTCAGACATCATGAGTAGGTCAAATCATACTCTACTAACAAATGCAAATATATTTTTAAACATCTGTATGTAGAGTTATTAACAAACATTTATTCAAAATAGTAAAAAATAATAACATTCCATCCCATATATGCTACATATGTGGCATACATATAAAAAATAAATAAAATAAATAAGAATGTGCTTATTTCAGTAATGTCAAATTTTATATATTCTGATATGAAGATAACATTCTTTATAAAAAAAAAATATAACATGTAACTAAAAAATAGTAACCTTTGTGTTAAAGTTATTATAATATATAATATGTAAATTAATATTGTAAATTGTTCTATTGCAAATAACATTATCATCATCAGTAGCAGCCATTTCCAAATGAGTGAGCTCATTTTAATTCCAAAAGAAAAAAAAACCAAGGTAAAATAATAACACCCTAAAGATGAATTCTTGCAATGATTTTTCAAATTAATTCCTGAATCACAAATATGCTTCATTATTCTGCTTATTTAGTATTTTGTGATGCTTTATGAAAAACTTCAATATGTTTAATTGTAGCTTTCCAATATTTATTATCCTGGTTGTAAGTTTTCAATAAAACAATACTCAATTTCTTTAGAATGTTTTTCAGAAAATCTTTATATTCAATGGGATCTGTTTTTCTCACAAAAACTATACTCAAGTGAAAAACATATGAGTTGGTCTTATGATCTTATCATCATATTTTAAAATTTTATGAAACATCCTTAAAATAAAATTTTTAAAATGTCTTTATGTTATATCCATAGATAATCTAAGCCTGATTTCCATATAATAAATTAGGTAAAATAACAACTCACTACACAATACTAATTTATCTTTAGTAATTATTTCAATGTGATGGCCTGCATAGTTTAATGTACTCATAGAATGGTGAACTCTGGAATTCAAAATGCAAGGATTGGGGTTTCACTCAGTCACTTTTGATCTTCAAATTTATTTTATTTTATTTACTGTGATGAAATACTAATCTTTTAACTCCACAAAAGTAGCAGCAGCAACTCAACATCTAAATCCACCTTTCTATTATAAAAATTATCAAGATATTTAAATTGGCAAACATTCTCAAGCTGACAACCACCTAGCCTAAAAGTGGTTGCAAACATTTTTTATTTATTATTGACTGATAAAGCACTTGATTTTGTTTTGAAAATAAATTACTTACCACAGTCTTTATACATTGCATTCAAATTATTACATACATTCTAAAGATCATATTTTGAACTGGCAAGGATAACACAATCATCAGCATATCATAAATCTAAAAGCTAAAAATATAAAATTCTTATTTTCATTTTTAATTGATTCAAATTAATAATTCTACCATCAAATCTATATTCTATTTTGATCTTTAATTCATTAAGCCATCTATCCATAAATAATTACAAAAACCAATCTTAAAAATTAAAAAAAAAAAAGGAGATACTATGCATCCTTGTTTAACAGTAGTTTTCATTTCTAATGTTTCAGATTTTCCACCTATAATAATAACACTTCCTCTTACATCATCAAATTTCTAATGTTTCATATTTTTCACCTATAATAATAACACTTCCTCTCACATCATCAAATAAAAGCTGTACAGTGCAACCAACTAACTGAAAATAATGGCATAGATCTGTTCAATTAAATAAATCAAATGTCTTTACCAAATCAATAAAAACAATATATAAATTACTTCTAATTGTTTCAGACATTTTACTTGCACTAGCCTATTAATAGTAATTATGTCTTTAGTACTTCTTGATTCTGTAAAATCACATAAAGTCTCTCGTAACCATTTACCTATGACTGTAAGGAATCTGTAATGGAAACAATTGTAATAATAAAAACATCCTTTATATTCAACACAATACAATTTCATGAATCCATATATTTCTAAAAAAAATCCAAATATTTTTGAAGTTAACATATCATTAATGAATTTTAAAATTTTGTATATCTCATTAAAAATTGCAGGTTTTTTTAAGATTATGAATAGCTATTTTAACTTTACTAAGTTGAATATTTTTGTTCAAATTTAAATGGATATATCATTAAAGGTTATTATTTTAATTCTTGAACAATTATTTAGATGATCAAAATACTTCTTATATTGGCACCATATAAGAGAATACCAATGAGATTTAAATGGATTATAATATTTTTCTGATCCATATGTTGTTACTTTCAATGCATTAAAAAAAGATCAAAAATGGTTATGAGTTTTTATTTCCTTTGCAATTGGTGAATTCCTGCCTTTAAATTTCTATATTCATATTTATTATTTTGCAAAGCAAAATCTGTCACATTTCCTTTTAATCAAACAACTAATAGCAAGGCCATTGTTAGAGATTCAGTCTTTTTTTTTTTTTAGTGTTATCCTTGTATTAGTAACATAACAATATTGAAAGTCCATATTAGAAATCTTAGTGTTTAATAGTAGAAATTTAGCATGAATAGCTGTTGCTTTTAAAGATTGAACATCAAATTTCTTAAAAATATGATTGGAATAAAATAGGCAACTATCATTTTAATCGAGAGCAAACTAATCTGTTCAACAATAAGCATTTGTGACCACATGCGATACGAACTTTCATTGCATTCTAACTCCCAACTATACTATAATATAATCTATTAAATCCCATTATTTTGAGTGTGAATACTTACATTCCTTTATAGTAATTTTTCTGCTTTAGTGTTTGTAATAGTCAATCACATGTAGTGCTTTTATTTAACACACCAGCACATGCATTAAACTTTCCAAGAAGAAAAAAAATCGATTTTTTTAATGATACTGATGTAATAATGCTGTCCAGTAGAATATACAAGTTTTTTTCTCTGAATATGCTGGAGCATATGCACTAAGAATATGAAGTTGGGAACTAATTTGCAAGTTAAGTTTTAATACCATTGGCTTTTCGTTGATTCATTAAAGAATTCCAAGAATGGAAGATATTAAATTGGACTACAGTAAACCCAACACAATATAATCTCCTTTTATTAGTTTATTTCTTCTTAAAAATAAACAAACAAAAAAAAAAACTTAAGTTATTTACTTATTCTGTTAAACTTTATTTTTCTGGAAGAACAGCTACCAGTGCAATTCTTCTTTTTTAAATCTTGAAGAGTTTGTATTAAATAAAGTTTTCACACTTCATATATTTTCATTCAAAAAAAAAGTTTTATAATACTTATTTTTAGTTCTACGACTGGCAATCAATTTCACCATTACTATAGATATCATTATTTCTATTGCTTTAATAAGTAATCTCCAGTCACAACAACCTAGCTAGACTATGTGAGTTAGTCACTTTTTCTAAGTCCATTTCATGTCCATGATAGGCAGAAGAATTGCTAAATAGGGCTGCCTAAACATACATTTTTTGCCAAGCTGAAATTTCTATCTCAAATTCAGTTCCAATCTAATTAATCATTAGCAATTGTTATACTTCAAGAAGAGATCATAACTATTGCTTGGTTGTGCAAACATACAATCCCACTATCACATTTAGTATAGAAAGATGACAAATAGCATGAAAGGCACATGATCACTGGGTCTTATTTTAAGTGACTGAAGACAGCAAGGCAAAAAGGAAGACAGAAAAGTCTATTTAATAAGTAATAGTATGTAGCTTTTGATAAACCAATACCTTATCCTATAAGACAGCAAGAGGCACTCTTCATTGAGCATAATTTATTGATTGTTCAGAGTTAGTCCCATTCCACTACTTATCTATCCTGTCATTAGCCTGAGCACAACATCGATTATAAGTAGCAAGTAATGCATCAACAATCAAAAACATCTGAGGATATCTAAACAAGCAAAACTGTTATGTAAATACAAGAGAAAGCCCTGTAACATAACAAATGAATACATTAACAAAGAAATCTAAGCAGATAATATAAATATCTAATGAGATTAATTTAAAAGTTTGAAGAAAAAAATTATGTATAAGGCTGAATACTGATGCAAAATAAAAATCTAAGAAAATACTATATCCAAAAGTTATAAAGTGATAATTTCTCAAATAACTAATAATAGTAATAATAATAAAAATAAATCTAAAAACATACCTCATTTTTTTTATATTTTCTCCATTCTCTCTGAATAGTTCTCGCAGCAAAACTTTTTCTTATCCTATTCAATGGTTCACTATTGATAATTTGTTCATCTTCAATTCTACAAATTTCTTTTTTATTCTCCCCTTCGTTATGAAAAAAACTGAGAGCTGCTTCCTCCAACTCTTTTTGGCAAGATTTCTGAAGAGAATTTCCTTTCTTTGTTCCTTTATATTTTCTAGTAGAATTTTCAGATAAAGACTTCCGTTGATCTGATATTTTACATCTATTAATATGTTTTTTCAAATTAAGGCGTACTTTTTCTTTAACTTTTAATTTCTTATAGGCGACTTCTATATTTTTATGAAGAATTACCACCTCTGATCTAAGTGCTAAAATTTGTTTTCTAAATAATAAAAACAATAATTAAAAAAAAAGTTATTTTATATATATATGCACACACACTAACATATTATTAATAGCAATTAGCAAAAAGATGAATCAATTTATTCAAAGTGTAAGTGTTAAAAAACAAAAAGAAATATTCACAGATTATTTTAGAAAAAATAAATATAATGTGAAGTAGGAAAAAATACTAAATACACATTTCCATACATAAATGACAAGAGCAAAATATAAGAAATAGAATTTGGAAATACATGATTCAAGACGAACAATATAAGAATGCTGGAAAAGATAAGCCAATAAGGCATTTACTTGTAGAATTAGAAGTGATTGGTGAAGAAAGTTTAGAAAAACAGTGACGATGATAATATTTATATATAAAAGGCAAAGGTTAACAATTGAAAAAAAGATGTAGATATATCAACGATCTGTACCCACTTAGCAGAAAAAAATAAATGAAGCTATTAGCATGTTTATTTTTTCTATTGCCGGAAGCCATATGTTAAATTTGAACCATTAATTTTAAGCAAATGTGTAAATAATTGCATTGTTTGTTTTTTTTATTAATAAAAAATAACATTCATAAAAATGCATAAAAGAACTATAATAAAAATTAACTTCCATTTTATTATTGAAATATTTTTTATACATTCAGATAAAAAAAAACTCACTCCAAATCTGAGTGAAAAAACTTGAATTTTATCAAACTTTATTAAAGATTAAAAAATAGCCTCTTCTATTTCTAATAATATATCTCAAATTGGCACATTGCTTTACGTATCATTTTTTGTAAAAGAGTTTATTTTAAAAAGATGAAATTTAAATTATCTCAAGCTAAATAGATTATTAATATTTGGCAAACTATTACAGACATAACTAATATTTTTTTCAAGTTCAATGGTACATCCAATTGGGAAAGGTAAGTAGATGTGAGTTAGTAACAAAGTACAGTATAAGCTAGCCAATATGAAAGATCTTGAGAAAAAATTTAGATTTAAAATGTTATATATTATAGATTTAATTAAAGTGAACTGTGAGTAGACAATAAATTTAAATAGCTGACATTTAAAACAAGAATAAAATAAGCAACTGATAAATAGTTTTTTATTTAATTTATTTTTATTAATAAACATAAGTAAACAGTATAAAATAGCCATCACAGAACAATAGTTTTCCAGAATCTTTTCAAAAAGGCTCAGTGAAGACATTACTCATTAGGTTACTCAAAAGCTGATTGATTATTCTAGGAGTTTTCATCTGTATTCTATTGTCTAATTAAAAATAATTTAATATTTGTTACCAATAATTGGATGGTTAACTATCCAAAAAAATAAATAAATGACATTCCATTTAAATTGAAACTCTAGATAATAGCATGATAAGATGAGATAACCACAAGAATTTAATATATATATAAAACATAAAACAAATTGATTCTAGAGACAGACATAAATGACAATCTAGCAACGTGTTAAACATAATAATAAATAATTTTTTTCTAAAAAAAAAATTATGGTTTCTCTCTTTTCTATATAAATTTAAAATACTAAATATCATAAATTGACAGCTGACATATTTTTTAACTATGATATATACTTATATATACTTAGTTTTATTTATAATAAACTTTAAAAACAAAAAACAAAAATGACAACTTTCTATTGGTCCACAAGTTTTCATAATCAGTCAAATGATGTACCTGGGTTGCATGAAGCCCATTTAGTGTTTATATGTGGCATAAAACATATACTCATTAATCTAAGTTTTAAAAGGTTTGAGATGTTTTGTGTTGTGTAATTATGCTGGTGTGTGACAGCTTGCTTCTTATAATTTCAAGTGTCGATTATGACATTATGATAGCAAACTTGTGATTCTTTTGAAATGTGTTGTGTTATGGCAATCTTTATTTTTAATTACTCATAATGACAAAAGTGTTTTCAAAATACAAATAAAAAATATCCAACAAAATTAGAATGTTTCAAGATGATTGGGAAGAAAATATTTTGTTGCACAAAATAACTTGTTGATTTATCATGAAAGTATTATATTAAAAAATATAGCATTGATCATCATTACTCTATGAAATAGAAATCATTTAAGGATTCTTCCTTATGAGACTTTAATATGATGTAAAAATGAACAGTAGTTATAATGAGATTCTTTTACATATCTCAGTATGATGGCTAAGCAGAAGAAAAGTTCAAGATTGGTATTTTCCTTTGTGGCAAGAAATTATTTTATTTTTACAACAAAGTTTATAAAAAATGTGGAAAATGTGGGATGGTCATGTCTTTTAGCTTTTTGTGTGATATCACAGAAAAACTTGCTCAATCAATGTTTACAGGTTGAAAATAAAATAATTTCACAGATAATAAATAAAGTATTCACTTTTGAAGAATGCAGTGTACAGATACATATTTATGTAGTAAAAATAAATACATGTCATTATATCTAATTAAAATAAATTACTAATTAATTAATAATCTAATTAATGAAAACTAAGCAACTATTAGGGGGAATACAAAACCAAATACTACATAATTTTCCAATTGCTATATTTGTTTTCAAAACATCTATATTGTAATAATGTACACAATGGCTAACTTTTCCATGTCAAATATTACAAACTTACAAAAATAAAGTTAGAATAGGGAATAATATTTAATTTTCTCATATTTTTAAAATTATAATAAATATTGATTTGTATATATATATTATTTATTAAATGATAACATGAAAATTCTAAACATTGTTTTTTTTTTTAAAAAAAAAATGTAAATATTTATAATTTGATTTGGTACTAGTATCATCGATGCTACAGGTTGTTGCTGGATGGTGCTGTTGCTACTCAAAAACAGTTAAATATACTGTTTCTGAAGCAGGTTGTAATGACCTGTAGTGTGTTATGCTAATTTCTTGCAATTCACACTTGGTTCAAGCACCCTGTTCTTACTCTCCGAATGATCTCTATTGAGCCTTGTCTATCGTATAATTTGAAGTCAACATAACTTTTTAATTGTTTTGAAGAGTGTAAAATTAGGGAAAGTTTGTTTGTATGCATGAATTATTTGATAGTGATGTTATCCATGAGACCTTCGAGAGAACAATAAAATGGTGCATACTGAAATACAACTGTGTAAATTTTCTGAACTGTCGGCTACAGAACATACTGCTATTTCCTTTCTACAAAGGCTACACATTCTACCAGAGATGAAAACCTGCAATTGCGGCCAACCCATGTCAGTGAAGATGACTCCGACCATTGAGTGCACGTTCAAATGAATTCCTATAGTTGCTTAATTGTTTATGTTAAATTAAAATAAAAAAATTACTCATTTAAAAATGTCCAAAAAAAAACAAAAAAACAAATTACATTAAAAAAAACATAGCGATTGAAAAAAAAAAATGTAATAAAAAATACGTTATTTTCTATTTATTTTTAAAAATGTCAGTTCTTTAATAATCTGTCAAAAAAAAAAGGTAAGAAAAAAGACATTCTTTACTATTTAGTTATTAAAAAAGGTCAATTATTTAATAAAAATTTTTTTTTACTTATTTAAAAATGTCCAAAAAACAAAAAAGAAATTATATTAAGAAAAAAATACAGCGATTGAAAGAAAAAAAGGTAATAAAAAATAAGTTGTTTACTATTTAGTTTTTTAAAAAAGTCACTTATTTAATATGTTGTGGCCAGTTTTTAAAAAAGGTCACTTATTTAATAATATGTTGTGGCCAGATAATGTTATATTTCAATGTTTTTGAATAGCAACAGTGCCATCCAGCAACCTGTACCGCCAATGATACTAGTACCTAATGTAAATAATTATAATTTGTTAAGAAGTAATTGTAAAAGAGAAAAAAGGATAATATAAAATAAATAATTTCTTTTATTCTTTCTTTTCAGTAATTTATTTACCAGGTTTTTGTACTAAGAGAAAAAAATATTCAAGTTATTGAAAAGTTTTAATTTTAACTTTTAAAAGATAATAAAATAGGTAAATAAATAGTTTTTAAGAGTGAAAAAAAAAGGTTTTAATATTTGTTAAGAAATTTTGTTTTAATTAATTAGTTGTTTTTTTTTCTTTTCTCTTTATCTCTCTTCAAAACAAGTGGGTAATTAAAATATTATCTTGTTTTTGGCATAAGAGAAAAACAACTATAAATTAAATTTTTTCTTATGATTGAGTTTTTTTTTTTGATAAAAAAAATGGAGGGAAATAACTAAAAAATCTTTTTGTAAAAATAGATTAGAGGATATGTGATTGATAAATGCAGGATTGTTAAAAAAATAATATGAGGATCAAAAAAGCAGTAGACCTTAGTATTTTGTGATCAGCAATCATTCTCAATCAAACTGTTGAAGAGAACAGATATAGCAGTCCAACTGGAAAGAGAATAGCAAAAAATAGTTTGGTAGCCTGAAGTAAAACTCATCTCACTACAAACTAAAAAATGAATTTTAAAATAGATTGGAGAAAAACAATGTGCAAAGTTTTAACAAGAAGCTGAGCATCATCAAACCTCACCATTTAACTTGTTCACTAAAGAAAATGTAGGAATAATCTGCAATAAACCTTGTCTCCATCCAAGATCAAGACTCTCATTTTGGGTATTAGCCTGACCTGAAAATTATTAGTCTGGAAAAAATGGTTAAATTCATTATGTGTGTTAGCCCAATCTGCAAGTTACTACATTGAAAAATGGATAAATTCAGCTCATGCAAAACCTGAAAATATTCTATTGTAAAAATGGATAACTTTAACTATGTACATTTACTCTGAAAATATGCGTAAATGGAGAAGCTTACAAAAAAAAACTAACATGGAAAACCCTAAAAATTCTAACTATCACAGAAGCAGGAGTCAAAGAAATAAATCCATGGTAAAAAAGTATTTTAATGTTCACATTATATTTACATTTATAGATAATTTTTTAGAATAAGTAATAATTAATAGTAATGAATAATTTTTAGGATTTTTTAGTTGAACATATTTATTTTTATTTTCTCTCCAAAATGCAATTGTATAGAAATTTTTCATTTTCATAAAAAAAGGGACAAGTTTAAACTAATTTAATTTTTTTTTATCTTTGAAATATTATTTTATAATTTTAATCATTGAAAAGGAAAAAGAATTCCAATTTAAAGTTAATGCTGGTTAATTTAATTATTAAGAGCCAACAACCAATTAATATTACTTACTATATTAAATTATATTTTGTCATTAAACATGTACTATAGTTTGAATTGTCATATTATCATATATATTTTTCTCAATTTTCTTTAATATTTAAGAATTAATTTACTAAATAATTATTAAAAAATAGTTTTAATGTTTTATTCCTCCAGCTACTTGTTCTATGAATTGGCAGTGTATGTGACTTGACTTAATAATAGCATAGTGTTTTACGAATTTGTAAATTATATCACTAAAACTATTCAAATTAAAGTAGATTAAGATTATACATTTTAACTTTCTCTTGTTCAATAATGGTTCATTTATTTATATGTGAGAATTTATGTTGGTGTTTGGACATACAGATAATTCTCTAGATAGCACATGGGTTAGAATCACCTTTAAAGTTCATTCACTGCATTTTATATTTTAGAGAACATTTAGTTTACAATTGCCTTGTATACCCAAGTACCATATGGCCAGAGCATTGATGATCAGCATATATCAGGATCTTAGCATTATTTTTTGTGATAGATACTTTAGCATTGAAATATGTTCATCCATGGTTGTTATACAGCATGCCCTTAGTTTGGCATTGACTATTGAATCTCTCTTTATCCAGTCACAAGCGATGACTTGATTATTATTGTTATTCTTTTGTAATGCTGGTGACATAATTTATTATTAATATAATGTTAGTTTGAACTTACTATTATTATAATTTATAGTTATTCTAGTTTTATTTTATGCTGATAACATGCTCATGTTCTTTTTATATTTATTCATTGTTATTTGCTCATTATATTTGTGATCAGTGGGTATGATGTTTTGACATTTCTCCCCATATTAACCACTTCATTCCATACCATTGCACTATATACATATATTATAATGGATAAAGTTAATAATAATAGAAATATATTTTATTTTTAATAAAATATATATTAATTATATAAAAAATAGTCATCACTAAAAATAAAGAGTTTATGTTAGATAAAATATATTAATTAGTTTTTACATCGAGTGAGTACTAATCAATTAAATTTCATTTAATATAAAATCTCTCTATTTATCATTGATTAATTTTTGTATAATAAATACATACTTTATTAAATATAAAATATATTTCTATTATTATTAACTTCACTCCTTATAATACATATATATAAGTGTTCTGCACACATATATAACACCAACTATAAAAAAAGCTAACAAAGTGATATCAACATTTCTCCATAATACAAGGGATTTAAGAGCAGATTTCAGGACTTAAAAAAATATTAAGAATTATCTGTAGCTTGTAGAAAATCCCTGTTATTTAAAAATAGCAATTATTATACAACTAGCTACATTGCGATATGATTATGCAAAGCTACTTGATGAATTCACTGAGTTCAAAAATGATACGAATCTAGAGATTTTTTACGTGTGGGGGGTAGACACAATTTTGGAAATTAGTGCCTGAAAATTACAAGACTGTACAAAACTGTGTCCAAATGCTACTCGCGTTCACATCAACCTACCATGGCATGCAGCTATTATAAATAATCAAAAATTTGTCTTAAAAATAAAAAATCATACCAATTTTTAAATAAATATTGGACACATCTGGGTTATTTTTTTTACATTATAAAATTATGAGGTGTAATGTACTATGTTACAGCCCATGTAACATCTCGAGGAAAAAAAAGATTGAGTATGGCTGCATTAAATGTTCCGTCAAACTAATAATGAAGCATCAAAATATAATATGCATTTTTTTCCTATCCATTCTATCAATTCATTTGAAATATTTTTCATTTTTATTTTCCTTACTTACGTTTTTATCAACTTTATGCATACAGTTTAAATATATAACAGTTTCTTGATTAATCAGTCTCTGACTTATACTTTCCTTATGAATTATTCTGAAAAATAGTTATTTTTACAAATTATTTCAAAAACAATCTTATGATCTTAATAATAACTTTGACAACAAATGTTGGTATACCAAATAAAACTGATCAGGTGCATAGCTTCAGAAATGTTATCTTTATCATTTATTAATAAATGAGTCTAAATGTACCTAAAAAAAAAAAAATCAAGTTCGTATACATGTCTCTTAGTTTCTCAGCATATTTTAATGTTTAAATTAAGTATTATTTAAGAACATCCATGTCAGTCACAGAGGCATATTTAAATACAGAATTATGGAAATTGCATATTTTAATGTTTAAATTAAGTACTATTTAAGAACATCCATGTCATAGTCACAGAGGCATATTTAAATACAGAGTTATGGAAATTAATCTTTAAAAATTATCTTAATAAGCAAACATTCTATTTTGTCAGCAGTTATGTTTTCATACTTGTTTATAATATAATATATTCATGACATCTATCCAAACTTGATTTTTTCTTAACTAAAAACAAAAAACAAACTCACGATTTCTTCTGATTTACTAAATATAGCAATGACATGAACAGTATTTTCTTCATATCGATTATGAAAAAATAATTCCAATTTTTTAGTTTACTTGCATATCATGCAAGATATAATGATTATCTCTATTGTACCTAAAACATTATTATTTTTGACCATTTTAATTATTCTATTTATCTAAGCATATCACCCAGGTGAAATTATATAAATACTAAAATAAATTATAAATTTGTATCACAATCTATTTTCTTCCAAAAAATATCATTTGATTTTTTCCGCTTATATATATATTCAAAAAATGCTTTTAAGAGCAATTAGTTAATCACAAATTACTCAAACCCAGTGCTATCCTATTGAAACTTGTAGATAATAATATCATAATCTGCATTCTCAGACTTAATTTCTGGCAAATGGCCTTTATCAATAAGAAGTTTTTGGACAAATATACTTCTAAAACTTCTCACCGAAGAAGGTTGTTAGACAGAAATTAGTATCATGATATAAATTATTGTATTAATATCTAATGTTCATTGACTAATCAATGGAATAAAGAGTAAATATCTGTTGATAAACTATTTATTAGTGTAATTCATATCAAATGATTCTTCTAATGAGTGTAATTTATAATTCTGCTATATTTGTGGACTAATTTCCAAATTTAATTTTAATCAAGACTATCCCTCAAAGCTTGCACAATAATGATGGCACTTCTATATTGCTTAATTAAATTAACCAAATAATTAATCACAGTTGAACACTTTTATTTGATGTTTGGGAAAAGTTTCAAGTATTTCCAACAAGATGCTATACATGCTTAACAAATAGTTAAACTCTGATTAAATTAGCCAAAATAAAAGAAGAAGCAATTGAATTCTTTGTAGAATGCTCTTGCCAAAAAATTGCCACAGGGATTTTAGACAGCAAAGGCAATAATGTGAAATGTAAAATATTAAATACTATCAACACAATAATACACGCCAGAGATGACATGTTATCATATTGATGGCATTTCATACAAGGATGCTTAATAGAAAAAGTGTGTTGCTGATAAATAACAGTTGAATCAGCCCTGGGATCTTTCTTTACCAGATGTAGACAATTGCAAAATATGCAGTTCAGCATAGCCTATAAGAACCAGGCTTTGTTCTTCCAGAATTTAGATAACTATCCAATTTATATGGTATCAAATGCTAGTGTTATTAAAGATTAACACATTCAACTAAAGCTTGCAAGAGTTTTTTTCCCAAAAATTTCTGAAGTTTTTGGCATAACTATTGTTATAAAACATGCAGGCTGTGATTTAAAGCAAAGACCAACAGATCAGGCCTCTCTAAATCATATCCTATCATTGAGAAGAATTTATAGGCATCTTCCATTCTTGAAAATATTATGACATTGATCTCTTTACAGTTGGTGTTACATTTGTTATAAAGCACCATCTATTAGATGACGTCACTGAAATCTGTTATATTTTCAGTAATAATCATGATTAACTCTAATTTTAATTTTTATGCCTTATCTATTGACTCACACCAAACAAATCATTTTGAATGGTGCAACCTATCTATGAAACAATGTAATAATTCCTGAATACATCATATATATTGTACTTCAACATATATAGTTGAAAACAGAATATAAGCTTACTCTTTATCTTCCAAATCCTTCTTAAATTTATTTCGTTCTTCTCTGGCTTTATGAATAATTTTTTTAATCTTTTTACCATCTTGTAGAAATTTCTGATCCATATTTTTAATATGATCAACAATGGATTCTAATTTTGCACATTTATCAGTAATTTCTGAAACATAAAAGCTACAATTAAACAGAAGACAAAATCAAGATATAAATCTACTATACAGATATGAAATGTATTAATAAATATAAAAAAAGATTAAATAAAAATATAGTCATATAAAACATTTGTTGTGTTTAAATATTTTTTTTCTATAGTTTGAGCAATTGAATGACTTGATTAAAAAACCTAACTGCATTCTATACTCAATAAATAATTAATACAAAAATCCTTTTATTTATTTTTTTCAAAAATATGAAGCATGAACGCATGATAGTTTAGCACCTAGTTAATACTGAAAAACTTACTAGAAAAAAAAATGAAAAAAGTCATTATTGCAAAGCAGCTATTGATAATTACTCATCTACATGTCTAAGCAGAAAAAAAAAAAAGAAAACCCAGGCAAATATACTAGACTTTAAAAAAAAAATAAATAAATATACATTACTTATAAGCAAATATATTTGAAAATATTTCAAATGCTTATATCAGCTGACTAAATGATATCATGTTTGTGATAAACCAATATAATAGATTGATTAAATAAAATCTAGTTTATATACATATAATTAATGCTTTTTATTTATGGAAATTTAGAACTGAGAAAAAGTTACCTCCATAATTTGAAATTTTGGCATGCATTTCTATCATTTGACTTTGTAGAGATTCGTTCTCTTCTTGTAACAATTTATTTGAATCAATAATTTGAGTAATTAATTCATTTTGGGCAGCAGCGCTAAGAACAAACATAACAATTATGTAATATATATATACATACATAAAAAATAAAAACATTTATCTAAAAATGAAAATTTTTTGATATTTAGTATAGTTTAAGGAATTTTTTGGGATAAAACATTAAAAATATACTGTTTTTCACAATAGAATTTAAACCAAATGGAAATATAGCAATAGGCCATTCTGGCTAAAACAAGTCATTTAATTAAAAGCACTTCAAGAATAAACAACTACAAATGATGCTAAAAAGTCACAAAAAATAACTAAATCTAGTCAGTTAGAAAAAATGAACTTAAGAAAAAATTATAATACAAATGTTATCATAATGATTTGGTGATCATGACTCAGGAATATGTCACTACAAAAATATTATATCCAGACACTGCCATAAAGTAAAGCATTTAGAAAGGACATTAATACAATAATTAAAAGATGTTATTCACTACTATGTAAGACAATCAAAAAGAATAGACAGAAGCAAAACTAAATAATTTAAGATCAATAGTGGTAAAATTATGGAAGCTGAAATTAAAGTCAATAAATGCCTCGTAGACATAGAGCTTGATGCAATGATAATAGTATCTTTTTTTTTTTGTAAAAAAAAAAACCATCAGAAATTGATAAATAAAAAAAGACAGTACTATATCAAAAGGAGTTGTAATAGCTCAAAAGACATCCAATAAAATAAAGCGTTATTGCAGTTGACAAAAGAAAAATTTTAAAAAAGATTATCTTTAATAATTTCAGCTTAAGTTATAATAAAATCATAGAAACTAATGTGAGAAACTGGAATAAATTGTAAGTTGTCAGACAGGTAGAACCTGTATTCAAATGCATTGCAAAGTTCTACAAAATTTTTAACATAAGCTACTTCTTCCAGAGGATCATTCCAGATATAAAAAGAAATGGGAATTAAGATTTGTGGACACTATAGATGGATTCTAAATAAGATTTTGTCGCAATGATTTCTACTTGCCACCTTTTTGTCCATTAAAATAGAGCTAAAAAAATCCATACTTTCAAATTCTTGAAGATTCTGACTTGGCCAAAAGATAAATAATAATCCATAAATGCTTATTAAAGATTAATAAATTGATGTTTGGGATATTTGTGGCTTCATTAATATTTCAGTATCTTGTAGATCAACAGATAACTGTGAGTCTTATCTCACTTTAATGATCATTCCTTTGTGGCAACATCATTGAAAGATCTAAAAGAAAGCTTCAAAAACTTTTCAAAAAATTCAGGCAAGAGAAAAGTAAATTTGTTAATAAAGAATTATAATTCTTTAGGTTCAAAATAATGTTGCAGGTATTGATCCTATTAAGAATAAAGTAAAGACTGCTTTAAAAGAAAAAAATATCCCTAAATGTAAAGAAGCTACAGACTTTCTTGGACCTAGAAAAATATTATGAGCTTTATTCATAGAAGAAGTGAAACGAACCAAAATTACACATTTCTCTATTTTGCTGTAATATCCTATAAATACAATGCTAAAAAGTGTTCGAAGTGATTTGGATAAATTGTATAGCTGAACCAATTTACAAATTACTTTCAAAAGAAACAAATTGAAATGAGATAGGCATCAGTTAAGCTTTCACAAAATTAAAAAAAACCCTCTAGTTCAGACTTCCAAATCCTACGATATGGATAAATATATGACATACGATCTATTACCTATGGAAGTTGGTATGGTATTAGCTCAATGCAAAGAAAATGTTAAAAAAAACCCAATAACTTATTCATCCAGAACACTGATCCAGATTGAGAACAATTATTTTCACATAAGAAAAGATCTTCCTTGTAGCATTAGGCATAAAAAAGTTTAAATTTGTATATAGACAAAAATTCACCATTATTACTTGATAACAAGCAATTACTAGAATTCTGGTTGCTAAAAGTAGTCTGTCACAGCAGTTTCCATCCAGAATAGAATGTTCCTTCAATCTATTATCTGCTTAAAACTTTGAGTTAGAATACAGACAAAGCAAAAAAAATTCCTCAAGCTAATATATTAAACTGATTACCTATGTATATTGTGATGGGGACTAAAATTTGAAAGCTTTCACAAAGGTTAAAATAAGATGGATAAATCTTAATAAAAAAGAAAATGGAAAAAAGGTTTAAAATAAGTATAAATATGTCTATGAATCAAAAAAGGTAAATAAGCATTATATAAATGATATATTTTTTATGTTACTGTAAAAGAAAATGATCATTCAAAGTTGAGATTTGAAATTTTTTTTTTAAAAAAAAAGAAAGAAAAAGAAGAAAAGATGATGCAATTTTTTCTTTTAATTTATTATTTTAGAAGTCATTAGATCATGTACTACATATAATTACTGTAGCAATTTATTAATTAGCACTGATAATTATATAATTTTTTTTGTTAAATAGTACATGGAATGTTAATAAATAACAAAATGTCTTTTCTGAAAGAGAAAAGCAGACAAATATCTGAGAATGGATTAATTATATATTTTATCTAATCAAAGATAAATCTTGTATTGATTCCAGATATAATATTTGCTTTTTGTTTGAGTTGAAGCAGGCTATCGACTTATTAGAAAAATTTTAATTACAGGCTATTTAAAAATAGTCTGAATAGAATAGTAATTTTTTATATTAGTATTTTTTTTTGGTACAAGATTGAAGTGAAGATAAGGGAGAAATACTGGCTATGTGCACAATGAGTCAGCATTTTCTTTTATGACAAAGACTTATAAGAAGAAAAGTTTGGATAGTCATCTTATGTCCTGTTTACTTAGTCTGGCGGTTGTCTCAACTGCTCTTAAAGTTCTTTTAAAAATGAACATTAAAAGTAAAACTTCAAGTGACCTGGAGTTTGGAAAGAGTTAACCATGACAATTGATCAGAAAACAGAAAGAAATGTAATAAGTATTCTGTGCCCTACAAGATATATCATGGATGAAATATGCAATCTTAAATGCAGGATACTAAAAATTATAAAGTAAAGATCACCTGAGTATACCAGAGTTGTCATCCAGAATAACCATGTAATCATGTTGTTTCTATCTGTCTGCTGCAGGATCATCAGTTTGCCAAAGTTCTCCATAAAAAAATGACATTTATGCATGAATTGTCTGTGCATAAAAGTTCGATGAGAATATACTAGAGAACAAGATAGACTTTAAATTTACACATATCAATAATCTTATTTATTTTACTATATTCTTAGGAATTAAGGTAAAGAATTTTTTTAATTTTATTTCAATTGTATTTTTTAATGGTTTTTTGGTAGTATTAGTTTTATGACCAATTATGAATTTTTGACTTATTTTTTTCTTATTAATAGATATGAAAAGGTACATTCATGAATGTGCATGTATATAATGATTCTCAAACAGATGTCTAAATGCAAACGCCAAATGAATAAAAGGGGTATATAATTAATTAAATGTATAAATATTAGATTTAACCCATAGCCAAGTAATGGCAAAATGGAATTCTATGGGATTAATTATATAGATAGCTTTTCTTGTTTTGTATTATTGTGTTATTAGTATTTTCTTTCTATATTCTTGTTATGTATGTTTGGTGGATGGAAATTTATATGGGGAAAAAGATAAATTTTGTGATATAATATTTCATTTGTCTAAAATGATTTATTTTAAAAATTACCTAGTTAGCAGTCAATCATTTCATTAAATTATTTATTAAAAATAATAAGTGAATATTGATAAAATTAATAACCTTCTATGTCTATTTCTAATGAAGTCTAAATACCAGTACCCCTGAGTTATTATTTTACATAGACAATGCTGAGTTAGTATAGGGAATTGCTATACCGATAGTCTATTTGTACTTTCTTTATATGTTCTTTCTCATTTTAAAAGAATTGGGGCTTAAGGCTGATGATCAATATCAGTGCTTATAAATATGTCTTGAGGGAATTGAGACACGAACTTAAGTTCCGTATAATATTAGGCACATAGAAATTGGCTGATAAATATAATTAATATAGCATTAGTTCAATCATCTTCATTAAATAAAATTGAGAAATAATGAAATATTATTTTAATAATGAACTGTGAAATAATCCATACATTTACATAGATTAGTCTTGTTATTTAGCATATGAGGTTTTTGAGTAATTTATCTGACTTCTGATAATAAATAACCCAAAAGGAAGCAGTGACTGATATAGCAAGAAAAGGCACCCAATGTGTGGCCAAACTAACAACCCTGAGATTAAATTTCATGCTCTACCAACTGAGCTATCTGGGATTGAATAACTTTGAAAGTGTAACACAGCAAGAACCTATACACAACATGTTTGGACGCAAATAACTTTAAAGGGTAAAGCATAGTAATATTAGCACACTTTGAGATAACAGGAAAAGTATGGCAAAATAATGTTTGGATGCATAATTGAGCATTTTATTTTGATAATACATATTGTTTGTGTGTTGATATATATTAAAGTTGGAAAGATTGATGCAGAATTATAAGCTAGGTAAATAAATAAATATAAAAAAAGGAAATTATATATAACTATTCAAATAAATAGAAGGCAAATCAAAAACAGTGCTGTGGAAAAATGATAGTAACTTTTCTGTTACGAGACATCATACCAGAGACAGAGCCTCTGTAGGTGCAAACAGCCGGATAGGGAACTTAAACAGACCACACCGGTCTTATTTTTATTTGTGTACATCTGGTAAGAGCTCATGAGAACCTGCGCAAAGTTGGACTATGAGTATAAACAATTTTTTAATTATTTACTCAAGTCTGAAGTGCTTAGTGTTTAACCATGGGGAGTATTAGCATTTAGTGGGAAATAGTCCTCAAATTCAAGGACTGATTTGATCACATTAGTAAAATGCTGAATTTTAGGTAGATATATGTGCGAGAATAACTGCCCGGGTAGTCAGTAGTCATTGGAATACCTGGAGGTGCATTTGTATATAATGTGTTATATATATTAATATAAATAAATATATTTTCATCTTTTATTTGGTGTTGTTTTTTAAAACTTATAATTTATATTTTTGTTGGCATTTAGCCTCATGAATAAATACACAACAAACGTGATGTGTAGTCATATTTGAACCCGTAAAGTACGGATTTCAAAAAGTGAGCTAGTCACAGTAGTGTTTTTCGAATCTAGAAAAAATGTCATTAGGACAGTCAGGGATATAGGAATTCAAGGTTAGTGATGCTGGAGAATGGTCTTTATACACTAAGCAGTTAGAGAATGTTTTCTTGCTCAATGAGATTGAGAAAAGAAAAATAGCAATGCTAATGTGTTTATCGAGAAGAAGGACAATAGATATAATAAATAAATATTATGACATACCCATAAAGAGACAGTATCATATGAAGAGATAGTCAAAAAATTAAGTGACCATTTTAGTCCCAGACATTCTAAATATATAGCCAGGTTGTCTTTAAGAAATAGAAGATAAATTAAGGGCAAAACGATAAAACAGTACAGCATGGTATTAAAAGAATTAGCAAGATTGTTTATATGGAGATTACATAGACGAGATACTAGATGATAGTCTCAGACAAAACTTGCTGATGGAAACAGATTTAAATTTCGAGTCAACTATTAAGAAGGGAGTAGCTTAAGAGCTGATAATAGAGCAAGCAGTATTTTTTAAAAATAAAATTGAGAGTAAAATCGCAGTAGGGACAACTGTTTGAAAGGAATGGGATAGAAGCAATAACACAAGCAAAAGAATTAATTTTGCTGTGGCAAAGCTGTACACATGAAAAGAGAGTGCAAATTTCAAAATGAAAGATTCCACATTGGTAAACTTAAAGGGAATTTGGAAAAAATGTGTAGAGACAGAGAGGAAAAAGCCAGTCAGCAGTGGCAGTGAAAAATAAAAACAAATGGAGTTGTAATACACAATATTGTTAATATTAATAATATCAGAATAAGTAGGCAAAATAAGTTTATGTTATAGCTAGACATCTGTAATAAAAAAGTAGAAATGGAAATTGATAGCGGGTCTGGAATTTCATTGATCTCAGGAAAGCTATGGAAAAAGCTTATGGGAGAACGTATAGGCATTTCAATTAAAGAGATACCTATCAGAGCTGTAGATGCCAGTGGAAATGAACTAGGAATGATAGGTTATGCAATAGTGCCTATAAAATACAGAGAGAAAAGTTCTTATATATATAGTAAAAAGGAAAATTAGTTCGTTAATAGGGCGGGACTAATTTGAAAAGTTAGGAATTACTATTAATGTGAATGCTGTGAACAATGTATCAAGCGGACAAGAGATAAAGCAAAGATTCCCGGAATTATTTGCAAATGAAGTAGCTAATAGCAGCAAACCCTGCCCATATTGGGTTGGTAGAAAAAGAAAAGCCTATTATCTGTAAGGCCAGGAAAATACCGGTGGCACAAAAAGAAAAAGTTGCGAGAAAAAGAGCTAAAGTAATTATGATAATGCAAAGTTCAAAATTGGAATCGCAGTATGGATTCATGATGTGTTGAGAAAAACTTGGCTTAAAGGGACAATAGAAAATATTTTTTCGAATTATATGGTAATTGTTAGGGGTGAAAATGATGTAATATATAGACACCATGAAAATCATGTTAGAGGCTGAGAAATAACACACATTTTATTATGGAATGATGAATTTAGGAACTGAAAAGAAAATGTGCAAACCCAAAGGCAGAGATTCATGAAAACCAAAACAAGTCTGAGAATAGTGAAGATAATGCTTAGTGTTTAACCATGGAGAGTAATAGTATTTAGTGGGAAATAGTCCTCAAATTCAAGGACTGATTTGATAGCATTAGTAAATGCAAAACTTTAGATAAATACATGTGCAGAGATAACTGCCGGTTAGTCAGTTTTAGTAGTCATTGGAATTACTGAAGACACATTTGTATATAAGGTGTTATGTATATTAATGTAAATAAATATATTTGTTTTTTTAAAACTTATAGTCTATATTTTTATTTTGTTGGCATTCACCTCATGGTTGAATACACAACAATTTTTAAGAGAATTTTTATTTTCATTAGGATATATACAGATTCTATTATGTTCTATTACTAAAAATAAATATTCAAATATAACCACGGTCATTTAGAAATTCATACTTTTTATGAATCTATTTTTCACATACCTTTCCTCACAGCTCTTTTTATTGGTGCATGGGTGTGGGAGGGAGTTCGACAGAAGCCAGCCTTTGATGGTTAGAGCATCATCTTAAATATAGATCTAAATAGTTCTATGTTTAATTCTATGCAAATATTGCCATTAATCAGACTGAAGGCCTGTGAGCTATTAAAAGCAGTTAAATGTAATTGATAAATAAATTTTGAATCTTTCTAAAGCTATTAATAATTAATTCTAAATGACAGAAATAGTTGAACATATAATTATAAGCATAAAATCTAGTGACCATAATCAATAATAAGTAAGGACCAGCGAATAATCAAAATCAACAAAAACTGCAAAAGATTATGAGATAGCATGGTCCACTTAAAAAAAATTAAAGAAAGAAGAGTGATACAAAAAATGCCATATACATCAATTTGGTGCATAAAAAATTCTAGTTGGTTCAAAGTACATCAGTAGATACTTCCTACAATTATGGATTATATTCCCATTGTAGGTGGGGGATCAGTTCCAGTTCATAGTCTGCTATAAGTTCAGCTTGATATATATATATTTTTAATCATTTCTCCCAATTTCTCACGATGCACAGATGTACTAAGCTTTTATAAAGAAAGGAGAAAGTCTATTTTAGTAAGAAGTAGATTTCACTTCTCTCTTTGAGAATTTAAGTCATCATCATCAACAACTATTATCAATCCATTGCAGGATGAAGGTCTCTCCAAGTTCAATCCATCTTCTCAGATCTTTAGCCTTTCTTCTCCACATTACCCCTGCACACTTTCTTATTTCATCCACCCATCTCACATATGGTCTCTTTCTGGGTCTTTTACAATCTCTTGGAATTCAGATTAAGATTTCAATTGTTCATCTATTATCATCTTTTCTAGCAATATGTCCAGCCCAACTCCATTTCAGTCTAATGAGGTCAGTAAAACCTGTTTGTTCTCTTACCCATATATTGCGTTTTCAATCTCTTCTTGTTACTCCTCAACATGCATCTCTCCATACTTCTTTGAGTGGTCTGAAGTCTCTGTATTGCTCTTCTATTAAGTGTCCAAGTCTCAGATCCATAAGTAAGAACCGGTAAAACACCCTTATTAAAAACCTTCCTTTTTAAACACATAGGCATATTTTGTTTTAGTATCAAGTTATTTCTACCAAAAGCACTCCAGCCAAGTTTAATTCTACGATTAATTTCATCTATTATGTTTCCATCTGTATTAATAATCTGACAAAGATATTTGTAGCTGTTAACTTCTTCTAACTCATTATAATCAATCTTTATTTTCATATTTTGAGAAAATCCATTAAACATTACTTTAGTCTTTTTAACATTTATCTTTAGTCCTACTTTCATCTGATAACTCCTGCAACATTTCCTGTAGCTATAAAAGCATTATTTGCAAAATCAATTACATCATCTGCAAAATTTAAATGACTTAAATAATCTCCAATTACTTTTGATCCTTTAGCTTCCCATTTTAATCCGCAAAATACTTCTTGCAGCACTACTATAAAAAGTTTTGGAGATGTGAAGTCACCCTGTCTTACATCCTTCTCAATGTTGACTTTCCTAGTATCATTATGTAATCTAATTGTTGCTGTTGCATTTTTATAAATATTCTTTAAAATATGACAATATCCTGGATCTACACCTTGATGATTCAATGCTTTAATCACTGAAGAAATGCTTATAGAATCAAATGTCTTTTCGTAATTTACAAATCCAAAGCATAATGACAACTCATATTCATTTGTCCTTTATATAACTTCTCTCAATACCTGGATATGATTTATTGTACTAAAACCACTTTTAAATCTAGCTTGTTCTCTTGGTTAGTGGAAATCCAATGTTCTCTTTAGGCAAGTTATAATTATCTTAGTAAAAATTTTGTGTAAAACTGATAAAAGGCTGATAGGTCTCTAATTTCTAATATCTTTTTTATCACCTTTTTTAAATATTAATACTGCATTCTTCCAATCATCTGGTATATAACTTTACTAAAAAATTTTCTATTTCTTCACCTGCTTCTTTTAACATATCAATTATAATTCCATCATTACCTGGAGCCTTTCCTTTCTTCATAAATTTCATTGCATGCCTCACTTCTTTGTTTAATATTCTGGGCAATTCAGAAGTTTTTTACCCATTTCATGATGTCATCTTTCTTTTTACTAATAATTCCATCTTTTTTTCTTATTGCAGATATAAATTTCCTACCAATACTAAAATGTTGTTTTACACTCTTGAAACTTTTATTCTCTTCTGCAGCTTTCCTTGCTAGTTCACAGTTATACTTTCTTATATCATTTTCAACTCTTTTCTGCACCATTTTACAAAATTTGAGATATTTAATCCTTTTTAGTGCAACATTTTTGTATATCTTCATATTCCTTCTTTTCTTCATAAATTCTCTAGTCTCAGTAGAAATTTTATTGGTCGATTGCTGCTTTTTTCTACCAGCTACTTTTGTTGCAGTTTTTAAAAGTGTATTAGTTATTTTCATATAATTTCATTCAAATCTGAATCATGTTCAAAATCTATTAATACTTGAAACCGATTTGTATGTTCTAATTTGAATGCATTATAATGTTTCTGAAGACTAGGAATATCAACTGTAAATATTGTTTTTCTTAATAACTTTTGTCTCTCTAGTTTTGCATTAACACATATCTTACTTTTTACTAATCGATGATCACTTCCTGTGCTAAATTTATTAAGAACGTTACAATCTTGAAATAAAATCCTTGAAATATGTATTTTCTGTTAGTCAAAATATAATCCAATTCTGCTGTACCTTCATTTGAATGCTTCCATGTCCATTTCCTTTTAACATTTTTCTCAAAAAAAGAATTCATAATATAAAGTTTATTTTTTTCTGCAAACTCCACAAGTCTATGTCCTCTCTCATTTCTATTACCATAACCAAAATTACCTACAGCACTTTCATCTTTCATTTGTTTACCAATTCTAGCATTAAAGTCTCCCATAACAATTTTAGAATGTTGTTTACTCTGATCAAAAGTCTTTTGTACATCCATATAAAAATAATCTACTACTTCATCACTATGAGAACTTGTTGGGGCATAAACCTAAATTATCTGCATTTGATATCTGCTATTAAGTTGTATAACTAATCTTGCCACTCTATGTGATACACCGTCAATCTCCACAATGTTGTTCTTCCATTTTTTATTTATTATGAATCCTACTCCACTTGTATTTCCAAAATTTGTGCCTTTATAATAGAGTACATGTCCACTTTTTAAATCAATTGTTTCTTCACCTTTTCTTCTAACTTCAGAAAATCCAATAATGTCCCATTTAATGTAGGACAGTTGTTCTTCTAATTCTTGCAATCTTCCTTCATTAGAAAGTGATCTGCAGTAGTAAGTACCAAAATAAAAAGTTGTCATCAAATGGCAGCCTGGGTTCACAATCAGGGGATTCTTAACACCCTCCGCCTTCAGCCACCAAAAGCTGCCTTGGTTGGTGACTTTACAGTCTCCTGGGAATAAGGGCCACAATTTATTTTTGTCTGTCATGATTGTATATATCTATTGGAAAAATATTTATCATTTACACATACATTTATTCTCCTTCATCAGGCAACTGAGAAGAAAGACCATGGTGTTTCTTGATCTTAAACTCAGAGGTAAAAAGCCAAAAAAAACCCCCATCATGCTGGCTAACACGTGATGTGAGCAGCCCATCCATGTTTGTATACTATATGAATAATCACATAGTAATAACAGCTACAACGACAAGAACATATGGAGTGGACATTAGAAATTTGCCCTGCTCGGTTGCTTTATGATCTCCAAAAATTAAATAACATTAAATATTTTTGAATTAAAATACTCACTTCCTCACTTCAGAGCAAAAAGGGTAATAATTGGTACCACAGAATATTGTTTTTACACTGAAATAGCAAGATAATTTATATTTTTAATTAAGAAATAAAACTGTATTCAGTATGAAAAAAAAGATTATAATTATTTGTATAATTTGCCACACCCTAAATTATGCTTTTAGACCATACATTTTATTAAATCAGCTTTTTAGTAAATTCTTTCTTTTTATATCTTTCCATGAAAATTGTAATAATTTTAATTAGGAATATCTTAAATCAAGTATTTGCATAATGTTAGTATTTAAAGAATTTTAGCAAATGACACTAATTTTAGAGACTAGAAATTTTATACTACAATATAAAATGTAAGTTAATACTGTTTGTAGATCTTGAATTATTTCTTACAGTGATACATGGTTTAAAAAAAATTACAAAATGCATATTAATCTACTTTGACCATGTCTTAATGTTTGAATAAAACATAAATTTTGAAAGAGACTTAAGGTATAATGCTAGATGAAACTTCAAAATATCATGTCACAAGCAGATCTTTGATTTCTTCTTTAAAATAAGTCAATAATAACTAACTCAATTAGTTATCCAGTATTGATTAATAATTGAGTATTTAACTATTATTAACTAGAAGATAAAGTTTCCAGGTTAATCTGAGTTAGTTAGACACTGTCAATGTGCTAATTGTTAAAATAAAGAATGATACATTAACAAATTTTGATGTACAATAGATCCAAGATTCATCTTTAATTCTGGAACACTGATATTCTTAAGCTATAAGCTACGAATAAAATTTTTTTCTCAGAAAAATAAATGATTAACAGAACTTTAAAGAAAATTTTTTGTAAACATCATATTTTTCAAATAAATTTTACATTATTACAACTTTGTTTAGTGCACTCACACATTTAACAACATCTTTAAAAAAATACGTGTGGTTGCATTTAATAAGATATATTAATCTTTAATTTGAATTTAAAGTTTAAATTTACATAGACTAAAAATGATATGATAATCTCTTACCTAATAAATAATTAGTGGTAATATTGTATTTATCTATAAAAAAGATGATGCAAGAAATTTGGCACTTAGAAACAAACATGATGAAAACATATGAGAAGGTATGACTTAACCCAATTGATGAATTCAGTCAGAACTACATTGTGGATGTCATATCTTTTTCAGATGTCTTCATTTATTTGTTTGACATAAATATGATAAAATAGAAGTTTTAAATCAGATGCTGAGTCCAAACTACAAATGGACTCCACAGAAGGAGATAGTGGAATGATTTTTAGATATAAAGACCAACTGTAAACAATAGATATAAATAAACAGTGCTCAAACAAGAACTCATACTATTTTGTAACAAAGGATGTTGGTTCATCAAAGGCTAAGTACTGTTTCTAACACAAACAGTCTTTCCTGTCTTCCTCTTTTCCTTCTTCAATCTCTTAAATTATTATAGTGGTCATTATGAACACTCATGCCATTAAATATCTCATTATAATAACTGACAATAGGATAGTATATTTGTGAAATAACATTTCCATTCTTTAACTACATGCATAGCATTTCTATCTCCAATTCCTTTTTCTTTTTATCTCAAATCTTTAAAGATGAAAAAAAGTAATGATGGAGACAGGCTTAGTAAACTGACAGTCCTTACTTGTGATTTTAGTTCAAGGCAGTACAATCAGTAATAAGCTAACTTGGAACTGGATTTTAATGTAACAGGAGATTCAGTTGACATAGATTGTACATTTAGACAGCCCTATTTACAAATTACCCTGCCTATCATGGAAGTAGAAGGGCCTAGAAAATGTGACCTATGTCACAGACTCTTGCTAGAGGGTCGCACCTGATGGATTATTCATTTCAATAGTAGAAATAACAATATAATAATAATATCCGTGGGAAAACAGGAGACAATGCTAAAACAAAAGACAAGTATTATAAATCTATTTTTTTTTTTACTAAATATAAATTCATGGAATGTGCTAACTTTACTTAATACAAATACTTCAAGATAAAAATGGAAAACTACTCTGGTGATTAAAAAGAGCTAACAAGATTTAACATCTATGTAAATAACATGAAGTTGTGCCACTTGATCTTAAGGATGCTCTTATTGTTCCAATTTTTAAAACAAAGAAACTATTGCAATAATTACTGTGGAATATCATTATTATTCACAAGAATTTTGTTGAAAAGGTTGCTTCTAATTATAAATGAATGGTTATCAGGGACTCAATGTGGTTTGATATAGTTTTTGTTGACAGGCAACTGCAAAAAAAGTGTCAGGAATAAGAGTTATTTTTATAGTGCTTTTATTGATTTGGTCAAGACATTGTTTGAAATTAGTTGCTTGTCTATGAAAATTTATTCATATTATACAGCTTCTACATGATTGAATGAGAAGTTATTACTATTACTGGTGGGAAATCTGAGTAATTTCGAATAAAAATTAGTGTTAAACAATGATGTATCCTTGTTCCAACATTGTTTTCAATTTGTGATAGTGATCTTTGGAATTGTGTGAGTAAGGTTAATGAAACAGGAATTAAGATACAATATAGTTTGATGACTTGACTGGTTTAAAAGTCAAAATAAAAACTTCTTGGATTCTAGATTTACAATATGCTGAAGATTGTGCTATTTTTTCCAATTCATAAGACAATTTAAAGAATGTATTTATTGATTTGAATGCAATATATAAAGACTTAGTTTATTAATTAATGCTCAAAACAATTCATGTTCTTAATCATTCAGTGATAGAAGAAAATTCTCAACAACTTTTAATTTGGATGGTTATTAACTTAAGAATATATACCAGTTTAGATGCCTTAGTAGTTTTATGAGTAAAAAGATAGACTTAGATGGATTGTTTATATTCCTTATTATAAATTTTTAAAAAAAATTTAATCTCATGTTTTATTTATTCAATTTTTCATCTATTACATTTTCTTTTATAAGCAGATTTTATATTTATATCTATCTAATTTTACTATCACTACATTTATACTCCAATATTTGCATTTTTTTTTTCTTTGACACAAAGTAAATTCTATTTTCATAAATTCCTATTAATTACCAACAATGGATACTAGAGGATAATGCCATCTAAATCCTCAAACTAGTTTCTTGCTGTAAAACTTCATTAATGAAAAACATTGGACCTACATATCAAACATCCACTTTTAGTCCTTTTATAATCACCTTGTCAATAATCTGAGATTCAAACACTCAAAAGATTTTGAACTCAAGACAATTTTCTTCTATAGCAACATAAATCTAACATTAGGCTAGTAACTAGTGGCCTAAGTATCAAATATACTCAAGTTGTAATATATGGATATAAAAAAAGAGTCAGCTTATCATTAGGCCAACTAGACAGCTGGGATGCAATTCTGAATGAAGGATGCACTTAAAGTAGTAAAAAAATGATTATATTATTTATTCTTAAAATTTAAAATAAATTTAGCACTTTCAATTTTTATTTTTTTGAATTGTTCTACATTATATGTTTTAAAAATCAAAGTTAACAATTTTTTGGGTGCGGGCAAGTAATAGGCCTTGCATACAGTGCACAATAGTCTGCACTGATCCTGCTATGAAATAAAAAAGAACAATGATTACTACTCTTAACAATAACTAAAGATTATTCCATAACTATTCCTTCCTTAATCATTAACTTAATTTCTTAATTACTCATAAATTGTCATTCCACTATAGCTGATATGCACAAAGAGATGTCTATATTAAACGTATACAATTCACACTTATATTAGCAACATACACCAAAAATATTTAATGTGTAAATATAAATAATGATACTCACTTTGATGCTCGTTTTTCTAAAGTTGTTGCTAAATTTTGTAATCGCAAAATCTAAAAACAAAAGATATTTATTGATGATACTGTTTACATTTTATTATTTTCAAAAAATAATTTAATTTAAATGTAATCTGTCTTTAAGCTTCTAATTTTATTGCTTGGCAAAATTTCTTATTGAAAAAGTGGCATATAAATTATCAGGTAAATAAAATATGCAAACATCTGTTAGTTGTGAACATCAAAAGGTATAAATATAATACTAAAAAAGTAGTTAAACAAATTGTGCTTTATATTTAGCAGAGTAATCTAATAGAATTCAATGCTATTAGAAGACATTCAAGAATGGAAGATACCTACCCTCATTGATTAATCGATATACCAATATGCTAACTGATAATAGTTTCAGAAAAACACAGATAGTTTTAGTAGTCAAGTAGTAGCAAAGTCACAAACTACTGCTAAAAACAATTGACGTGTAATTCTGTCATTGGATGATGAAGTGATGACTAATGGAAACTGATGTTTTCTATAGATTACATGATGACTCCTATTCACAGAATTGTGTGATAGTAGGATTGTCATCTTGTTGTCTTCAGATCATTTCATGATTTTTATCTTGACTTTAACTGTCACTGAATTTATAACTAGTAATGATATGGTTACAAGGTTATTGTAAACAAATAATAAAATGCTACTCTATAGATGTTTCTGAGTAAGTTATAGCAATCATAGAACACAAAACCTTCTTGACAACTCATTGATAAGTAATATAAATTTGATAGCTCATATTATAAATAGTAATTTATGGTTACTTTACACAACCACAGCTTTGTCAGTCTATTTTTTTTTAACACATGCCAATGATAGCACTTCCTGCATAGTTTCTTAAAAAAAATGTTTTTTTATTTAAAAATAGTTATTATTTTAAGATACTTCAATAGTATCTTCTATTACCACTCTTGATTTTAAATTTGTGTTATAGATGTTTCACCTCTGTTAAGCTTTTCAACATTGATTGTACTGATGATAACATCCGTAGGTTCATCTACCAGGTTTGCATCCTCAATGATGATGACTTCAAAAAGATTGATATCACCTCCATCTTTAATTTTCTTACCCATGTCATCCATTTTTTTCATGAATGCATGAATCAGCTCTATTCTTTCTTTGTGTCGATTTTCATTTTCTTTTAGTTTTTCTTTGTCTTCTATCACTTTTTTCTCTCATTGCTTTATCTCTTCTATCATTTTCTTCATTTTGTTTATATCTTCTTTCATTTGATTCATTACTGCTAGAAACATTTCCAATGTGAGTGTGACTCCTGGTGGCTTTTGTTCTTCTGAGGTCAGCACAATTGACTTTTCTATTTCAGTTACTGTCTCAGTCTCCAATGATTGCACTCCAATGGTACTAAATAAATCCATATTTATTGCTGTTCACTGTTTTTTTTTCTTCAAACATGTTAACATTAATCTTTATATAAATATTTAACAATTTTTCAATCTGTTATTCTTTTTTCCTATTATTCTATAAATTAATAGCAACACCAGTCCCCTCCACCTCTTCCTTCCTTCAATTTTAATCTTGTCTTTCAGTTTTCTGGATTTTTTTTCCAAACAAAGAAAAAAAAAAATTCCGTTTTCTATTTTACGCATATATTTGTACCACACACATTTTTCTTTTCTTCTTTATCTGAATAGGATATTTGAGCCCAGACATTGTTGGCACTAATTTATGTAATGGTAATTATTAGCAATAAAAGCAGAAGAAGTAGAATATACAAGCAAATGATATGAGGACTAGTAGTTGATTAGACTCACTCTATATAAAAATAATCATTTGCCTCTAGTACTATACATTCCAAATGTCACACATCAGAGAGTACATTCTCAAAGCTATAGGGGGTTTTCTTTCTAGAAGTTGTATCAAAGCTATAGGGGGTTTTCTTTCTAGAAGTTGTATTTGTGGTATCAGTTATATGTATTCATTAACGTGTGGTATAAAATAAAAGTATTATAGTAATAAGATAATTAAGTGTAAGTAATTCAGGTATTTTATGAAATATCAAAGTATTTTATTCTATACTTGCTTCAATACAGGCATAAAATAACAATTAACAATTTAGTAAAAATGAAATAATTTATTAATAAAAATAAATAAATAATGAAATAAATTGATAGTATAACTTTATATTATTCTTTATGAATAACCATATAATTCATTCCATGAATCATTTACATTTTATATATTTTATTCTTCTATTTCATTCACAAATAAAAGATTGACAACGTTCAGTTTTTCACTCTTTAGTTTTTTTTTGGAAAGTTCAATATTTCTTTTACTTTTATTTATTTGAATATTCAAAAGATAATATAAAAACATTAAAATTTCTTGCTTTAGATTATCTTACAATTTGTTTAAAATTTTTTTTTACCTTTAAGTATCCTTATACAAAACATTAAATGCAAATACAAGGAGTCTAGATATTTTGTTTCTTCTTAAAAAGATCTTGACTCTTCTTTTGCAAAGTTCCATTTATCTCTAGCAGATTTTACTAATTGATAGGGATAAGAACTGATGGGCTACTTGCTTTAATTTAGCAAGCCATCTAATATAAAAGGTCAAATATCCAGAGTATTTTCATCACTTCTAATAAATTTAAGTATTTATAAATTTACACTTATTGTATAGCTTTAATTTAATAAATAATTTGTTTTAATTCCTCCTCTGTTTCGAGTGAGAGAAAAAAAATCTCATTTCAATATTTTCAACTTCATTTACATACAAAAGATTTTGCTGGTTTTATAAATTTTTAAAATCATCTCCATAACAAATTTAAAGACTATTTGTTTTGAAATAAAGGGAAAATTTACTAACTTGTGCATATTTCATTTCTTCCTTCTTTATTTCAATCCTACATGTATGTACATAGATATATATTGTAACCATATGTTTTGGCTCAATGATAGTAAGTTTTATCCAGTGGACCAGTGTGTAAAATTTTAAATAGTAATAATTTATTAATATATTGAAAATCAGTGTGTAGAAATCAGTTATAAAATGAAATGCTTGTGGATTATAATTTTCCAACTAAGCAAAAGATCACTAAGAAATATCTTGAAAGTGATGATGATCTTGACTGTTTGTGAGACACTGGAAAATCTGATAGAGTGGATATGAATCTCATAAACATTTTATCACAAGTTCCAGTGGCAGCTATTTCAAATAATATTTTAATAGTATTAAACCAATTTGGAAGCATAAAAATATTTAACACTTTATTATTAGTATTAAACAGTAATTAAAAATAAACAACAAAATCAATTTATAATTCTTCTAAATTTTCTTTATAAACAATCTTTAAATATATTATGTTTTAATTTAAATTGCAATGTAACAGTCCAGATGGTTCTCACTAGAGGGATAAAACTATTAATTTATTCACATTTTACAGTAATTGGATCATTTAGGACAAATCAGGCATTGTAACAAAAATATAAATACTATAACAAGTTTGTAGAGGGGGGACTACTCAAAAAGAACAAAATCGGAACAGGACTTTAACTATTCACATATAAAATAAAATATAAGGAATAAGCTGAAAAATAATAACCTTGAAAATTAATTTGGACAAAATCTCATGACTATATGGATATAAACAAAATGGAGTAGAAACTTAATAACTCTGGAATATTTCAGCACTATTTTCCATCGATCGTATGATTCTTAATTTTGCCTGCTGGAGAAGCTGGAATAAATATTTGCCTCAACATGTACCATTGGAAACGAAGAACAATACCAGAAAACGTAAGCGATTACTTTTGTTTTCTTTATCTTAAGCAATTGTCAGATTTAATAATAACACGAAAATTATTTAGATTGAAAAAAAAAAGATTAAAGTGTTTTGATTTTCGCGCCGTTATTAAGCATAAATCTGAAAAATACGTTGTTTAGAAATTGTTATATCAATATAAATAATCTCGAAATAATTTTGAAGAAAAGTTTTAAGAGAGATAATAAACAAACTAAAACGTCATTTTTCAATCATATAAAATTTCGTCAATTTAAAAAGAAAAATGCATAACTTATGTCTTATTTTCATTAGAGAAGAAACTCATTTGCTAGTGGTGTTTGGCGCTAATTTGTGTAGCTGGTGAAAACAGAAAAATGACAGAATATTAATGCCAAGTATATTTTATTAATAATTGCTTACTATTGAACCCATTCTTCTTAACATTATTAAACACATATGAATTTGCTGATAGAAGTGAATAAATAAATGTTTGTTTATTTTTTTATCTTGATTATACAACATATAAATTAGAAATATTTTAAATGTTTAAAATTGCCCAGATCATTTCAAAATTATGACAGATATTACCATGGACGGAAAAACAAAGAAAACAAAATCCATAAATGATTTTAAAAAGTTTGTTTTAAAGATCGTAATAAACTTAGTTTAATTGTGCTGCATTTGGAAAAGTATAAGTTACATATTAATTAAAAACGCCTAGAATATCGTATTTATAATTGAATAAATTCTTCTCAGTATAACTAAAACCATCCTAATTTGCTGATAGAAAGGAAGTGAAAGAAGTATTAATTTATTTTTATCTTTATTGAATAACTTGCAAAGTAATAATATTTTAAACTGTTTTAAAATCACCCAGATCATTTAAAATTATGACCGATCTTCATGCGGATGGAAAAACAAAATACACAAATCAATAAATAATTTTAAACTTAATCTTATTGCCTTTGGAAAGTATTTAAATATCGTCTTGCTATAATCAACAAATGATTTTTATTACCTTTGGAAAGTATTTAAATATCGTCTTGCTATAATGACATCGGTATATAAACCAACAAATGATTTTTATTACTTTTGGAAAGTGTTTGAATATTGTCTGAAATATGCTAATATAAAACAGGATAATCAAAATATATATATATTTACTTGGGAAGATTTGCTTATAATATCCGTTTTCTTGTCATTTTGCTTATAAGAACGGATCAAACTTTGATAAAATCTAATGAGAGAAAATGTTCGTTTATTTTTGTTATTGATATGTTTAATATTATAATACGTTTTTTTTTTTCTTTCATGTGTTATTCAGGCATTAGTTTTTTTTTTGTATTTATATATTTTATGATGATATAAAATGTACTTAGTGATGATATAGAGATGTATAAAGAAATATATACCTCTAATACACACATATATATATATTTTTATTTTTCCAATTAAGGGAAACATAATATTGAATATCATTATCTGGGAACAGAGAGAAATATTTATCTCTCGCACTGCTAAAATAAATATTATTGTATTGAGGGGGAACCAACAAACCCAAACTTGTCAAAATTATACACATAATGATACCATTGTCTATTATATAAAATAATTTAATGAGCATTTCTTTTATTGCTTAATTTTGCCTATGAACGAAAATGTCCACCGTAAATACAAAATGTAGTTTGGTCCTCATTGTTTACGTGTGCATGGCTTGCTATAACCAAAGTATAATAATTATTTTAGAATAATTAATGGTAATTTTACTTATATGTTGGCGGTTTGTCTATAAAACATTAATAGTTTCTGCATCGGGAAATGGAACAGTTATATTTCCACTTTTATTACGAGTGTTGTTTTACCTTGCTATGGTATTGATCAGGATTTGTAATAGCTTTTAGCTGATGAGTTTATGCCACATACGATGGCATCAAATATCCCCCATTGTTGATTAAATGAGAGGATGATATTGTCGAGGCTGATTAATAGTTAGTGCTTAGAGCATAGTTAATCCTAAAAGAGGATGATCCCCATGGTCGAATTCTATTTTCCAGTGAAGAGGCACTGCCCGCACTTTTATATCTATGAAGGTATTGGAATTGGCCATATTATTATACAACTATCATGTTGTTTTGTAGAGCCTCCCTTTATTGTTAGATCCCTCATGAAGTTATATAGAGTTTTCTACAATGTATGGTGAAGTTTAGATTGCAAAATCTATAGCAGGGATAAAATAGAGTTAAATTAAGGGACACTAGCCTATCGATAGTGTTTGTCTAACTGAAATAGCGTCTTGATGATGTTGTGTAATCTTCATCAGTTTATAAACAAACCAACCAACCAACCAACCAACCAAAAAAAAAACAAAACTTATTAGTGTTTGTATAACTTCTGTGTAAAAGAACAAGATATGTACATGGACAATGTGGATTGGTCTTCATCAAGTAGTTATTTGCCGATGGATCGGTAATATTTGTTAATTAGTAAATGGTTAAGTTGTGGACATAGTGAATGTTTTGGTGTCATATCTACATTTAACTTATGATGTCTGCCCCACATCAATACCACAAATTTTGTTTTATAGTAAATGATAATAATAAAAACTTATTAATTGTGCTGTATATGATAATTGCCATTATCATATTCTAATAAATCAAATTGATACCGTTCAATATAATAAATTATAACTCAATTATTAGATTTAGAAATGACTGTAAATTTCCATCCCTGATTGTATTCAATGAAGTCATCTTGTTTCATGTAATGTGTCTGAAAGAGACTTGTACATAATGTACATAAATCTTGTTGTGTTAAAAATTTATTTAGTTGTTAGTGGTCTTATTGCTAATCAACACACCCACACATTATTATTGTTATTGCTATCGACATATCCTATGATTACATGGAAATCATCATCAATCAATATTATAAGTCACTATATGTAGGTATATCAGAATAATTTTGTTAAGCCCTATAATTTATGAGTATATCTAGGGCATCATTATTTAATAATTAAACATTACTAACCTAAAGAATATTATTTTAAGTGATATACTAAAAAGATTAAACACCTAATATTGGTTTGATCAGTTCATTTGAATCCACAGATCTATCATTCACTAGTCTTGATCATATTGTTTCTGATTAATGGAAAAAGAAAGTTGGAAAGCTATTGCATTTAGCTATTGAAAAATCATTCCGGCTTATTGAAGCTTAAAGTTTATCATAGATAGGGAATTTATAGAATTAATTTGAAATTACTGAATATTGTTTAGTAATTCAATTTGGTATTAAGAGCTATTTGGTGTGTTATGCTTGGGTAGTGGTAAAATCCCTCTCACTGACCCAAGTATATCTTGTATAACACCCTTTAAGCTATGTGAACCCTGAGAAGGATAAGTTATATTAATTTGCAATAGGATTTGAATTTATGGTAAATTTTATATCCAGTTAATTATTGTAGTTAGAGTGGAATTGTGTTACATTCACCGTGTTATGAAAGGTCAACCAAACTTTTAAGTATAAACTGCTTCTTTTGACTTAAATGTGTGGTTGGTTTTGACTTTATGGTGAATATTCTGGTTTTAGTAAGCTTAGAATCCCTATTTTATTTAGTTATCTTATGATCATTTAATTCAATATTAATTAGAGTCTGGGCATCATCTTCCATCTGCATCATTCTTCTCATCTGTCATTTTAATCTTTCTTTTTTCTTTATTCTTTCATCCTCATTCATTATCTTAATTAATTCACCATTCACTAACCCTTATTCCACTATCATCCCAAACATCCATTATTCTGACACATCTTCATTCTTTTCTCTTCATCCTCAGACTCCTTTCATTTATTATTCAATTACTACTTAATTTCATCATCAGTTTATTCATCTACCACTTTATGTATTTCTTAATTAATTAATAATTCTAATTTCATATTTAGTCCATCAATTTAATTTTTATTTATTTATTGGTTTGCCGAATAATAAACTTTTGTTGTTTGTTTGTTTGTGGATTTTAAAGCTATTTGACCAGAAATTATTAATCACCTTGTGATCTTCTTTAAGTTTATAGTTTCACATGAGCTTAGTCAATAAAGAAATCATCTCTTTGGTTTAACCTTTATTTTTAGGCGTATATACTTAAATTAGTTGTAGCTAGGAAGGTTACAGAGAAAGATATGGTTTCCAAACGTGTAAATTGGACTAGTTAGATTAGTAGGAAGGCTACAGGGGAGATTATGGAGCCTAAAAACGTGTGGCATGATTAGTTTATGATTACAGTGATCTAGTAAAAGGCTACAATATATATATATATGCGCAAATGAGTGCACACACTTTAGTTTTCAAAAATATGTCGATGCAACTTTGGGATTGCCAATATAATAGTTACAATATATATATATTCATTATTTACACTATTTTATAAATGACAATTAGCAATTATTTTTGTATTATTTCAAAATGTTAAAGCAAATTCAGCACAAAATGTGCATCTTGGGGATCATAGATATTTTTCACATTATTTGGTCATATGTTTATGATTACATATTTCCTCAAGATGTAAAGTGGATAGAACTCATACCCTACTTTACATGAGAATGGTGCAGTGGAAATTACACTACAGAAATATTCATTATTGGATAATCTCTAGTATAATGAATGACTAAAAAAAATTATTAAATAAATATTAATCTATTTTATTTTGACTCATGTTGGCATTAATACATATATATAGTCAGCAATAATTTTTATTCATATAATATCATTAAGGTATATTTATAACTATAATTTGAACAAAATATTTGTACAAACTTTTAAACCAATAAAGCCATTTCTTTGTTTACTTATCATAAATATTTTTTATTTTTAATAATTTATTAAGTGATAAAACTTTTAGAAGTTTAAACTATGTGAATAAATAAAAATAAACTGAATCAATTTTTTAAATGTTTAGTTTTGAAAAATAATTAATACATCATGAAATTGTTTCCATTTTAGTAAAGGTGAAGTAAAAAATAAAATAAAAAAATAAAAACATATAGAAGTATTTTATCATTAGACTAATTAAAATCATTTTTAAGTGACTAACAATAAAAATCAAAAATTATATTAATTTATAAAATGTAGAATAAAACATTTTTTAACATTAGCAATATGAAAAATGGAGCTCTATATAAATGAAATAATTATGTGTATTTAACTTAATTTCATATTTTATATCACTTTATTTATATTAATGTTGAATTCATTTATATAATACATGCCTGTCAATAAATGTTTCAGTCACAATTTTTTGGAAAAAAAAACCAAACAAGATATATTAAAAGACATAGTAATAAAAAAAATCCATTAAACATCACATGATCACCATTTCTTATGTAAATTGCTATTGTTTTAATTTAAAAAAAACTAATACCAAAATAATTTTAGTTTACAAGTGCAAAGTCTTTATAATAGATTATACAAAATAAAATTTTTATTTATTCCAAAACAAAAAAATAAGAAATGTCTGAGAATGTATTAAATGAGATGTATTAATTTGTTTATAATTTAGGAACAGTAATCTTTATGAACTTGAAAATTTTTTTCAGATCACAGGCAAATTTATAATTTTTTTCTTTAAGTAATCAATTCATAAACAATCTGACTATCAACCCAATATTATTCAAAAAATTAGCTATCTAGTTATTATAAGCTAGAGGATAAAGATACATGCATTATCTGGGTTATTCAAATAAATATAATATGGGAGGAATACCAAAAAATGCATGATTTATGTCTCAACAATAACACCACAAAAAATACTATGTAAACTAACTTAAAACATATTACACAAAAAATCATAAATGTGTCAAATTCAATTAAAATATTTAAATAAATATATAAAAAAGTCTGCCATCTTAATATAATAATATTTTCATTAAAGGCTGGATAGAATGTACACTTTAATCCAGAACTTAAATTTAGAATATTCCAATTCACAGCCGCTCTCTTGATACATAATGATGAGATCAAAATATTAAATATTTAATTTTTTATAATTTTACTTTTCTGTATAAATAATTTAGTATTAAGATATAATATTTTTTATCATTACATTTATAAAATTGTACTAAATAATAATATTTAAAAATGATCTGTTTTGATATGCCAATAAAGTCAGGAAAAGCATTATCAACAATTAGATGTTGGCTATTTTTCATACCCTTTCTTTCTTCATGTGAATGTAAATACAAACTTCTCTTAGAAAAAATGTTATATACAAATTCAGGCCACATCAATTATTAATTTAACTATTTATTAACAAATACACAATTACTCTGGAATATGATGAACATTTATGTGAGACTTTGCCATTGTCGAGGTTATAGCCTCAGTAAATATTACTTACATAGTCAATGTGCGTTTAATAAATTTATAATTACATAATGATCATGGTAAATTTCTACACATTATTTTGATTTACAATCAGTTATTCACTCTAATGACATCCCAAAAAAAAAAAAAAAAAATCTAAACCTTTTTTTAAAAAACATCAACCATTTTTTTAAAACAGCCACCATTTTATAAGATTGGATAATTATTTTATTAAAGCATGTCATCAAGGATAATATGGTCATTCTAAAAATGTCCAATATAGAGTTTATTCATTATAACAGGCAAAACTCTCTATACGTATTGCCACTCAGTGTAAGCCAGAATAATCAATGGATGCCAGAAGGCTTGTGCATAAAATCCCCATCTAGTGCTTACTCACCCAGTATCCCCAGACTAGTTTCTGGCTTGTGGCCTTTGCCAGTGAGGAGCCTTGGACCTGAGAGCACTGCACATAGATCTTAGGATCTAATGCAACCCTCCAGCAGCCACCTTTTATCTCTACTTAACTACAAAAATTATGAGACTTAAATTGAAAACACTTTAATATTTTCAATCCAAGCTCATCAGCCTATATAGTCATACAGTCCTGAACTCAGTTCAGTACCTATACATTTTGATGTCTCCTCACTGACAAAAGTCACAAGCCAGAAACTAGTCTGGGGATATTCAATGAATAGGCACTAGATGGGGATTTTATGCACAAGCCTTCTGGCGTCCATTGATTACTCTGGCTTGCACTGAATTGCAATACGTATAGAGAGTTTTGCCTGTTTTAATAACAATTAAGAGCAAGCATAAGAAATGGTGGTCATGTGATGTTTATTGGTTTATTCTTTATACACTATACAACATTATGTTTGATTATAAAATTAAAATATGATTAATGTATTTACAAAATTTTCATTTAATATCCTTCCAAAACAATCAGTGTTTTAAATTTATGACATCATTATTAAAGACTACAAAAGCAAAAAAAAAATGCATTTTATTTAGTATAATATATAATTAAAAATGTACTTTGATTACACACTGTAACAAAGTACATTAATAATAAATTTTCAAATATGTACATTAGATAAAATATATTCATTAAAACAATTTTGGATTAAAATTCTTACAAACACTATTTTGCTTGCAGTTAAAAATATGATCATCATAATTGTAAGTTATTTTGAGCATAAAAAAAAAAGATTTTATTCACTCAATTTTAAATCAACAATATGTAATTTGTTTCTGACATATTTAAAACAATAGTGATTTTTATTGTAAATAAATAAAAATACAATAAAGTAAAAAAAAAAGATTTAATCATTTGCATTTTTAAAACGACAACAATCAATTGTACATTATATTTTTTTATCTAATTTTTATTCAATTTTGATTGCATTTATCTAAAATAAATTTGTAACCATTGCTTTAAAACAACAACAACAACAACAACGAAAAAAAACAACTTTGATAATAAAACATAAAGTGCACCAAAAATAAATTTTAAAATGTACATTATACTAATTTTTTTTTTCTATAATTCATACTTCAAGAAATATTCTTTGGTTATGTAAGAAACAAAATGGTAGACCGTCAATAAAGAATTTATATATATATATATACATATTTAAATTATACCCTCTTAAAATTTATTTTCTACGATATATTTACCCACAGATTCTTTTTATTAATAATATTCTTAGAAAATGTTTATTTAATAATTAACATTTTTTCCCAATTTTAAGCTTTATTTTTTTAAACAAATTTTTATATATTTTGAATTTAAAGTAACAAATTATTTTTTTCCACTTAAGTATCCTTATAATTGCTTATTTTTTATGTGATATTTTTGATTTACGAGGCATTTTGGAGAACCAATTAAGTGTTTTGTCCAGGATAAAGGAGTATTTAGTTATAAACCATATCAATTTGATACAATTTAAATGAAATATTTACAATTAATACATATTTATTTAAAAGTTTGCATAAACAATATAAACTCAGGATTATCTTGAGACTGAAATACCTTCTTTCTTTCTTGATGTCCAACTGGAAGTCTTTTATACTGCACTTACTCAGCTTTATTCAATCAATCAAAATTACATGCCCCTGAAATATTAATTTATTTTTCATAATTAACTTCATCTTGTTTTTTTCATTATCTTCTTAGAAAAAGATTTAACTTTCCTTTTATTACTTGTTAATCTACATGTTTAATTATTATCAGAAAAGATAAAAAAAAAATGGCTTAAAATAAAATTCTTATACCTTATTTATATTTATAAAACTAGGTTTCATATTTCTTTCTAATTTTTAGGCTATTAATTAGACCATACACATATTACAAAAATTGTATCTATGTATTTCACATCAAAAACACTAATCTATTTATTAACTTATAATTGTGATATTGATAACCCATACTTTTATATTGTGCATATAATACATAATTTCTCACAATAATCATATCATTAGTTGCATATATTAGCTAAAAGGTAAAATAAGAAAAGAAAACCATGAAGTCTAACTACCTGGTGTTAGGTCAGATAGATGTGTATTGAATTTTTTATTGTTTCCTATTTAAAGATGTTAGAAAGATTTTGCAGTGAAAATTCAAAATGAAATTTGAGGATCTTTAAATTACTATGAAATTATCAAAATATATCCAATTATTTAATAAGATAGACAATCTGCTAACCATCCAATATTAATCATGCAATAGTTATTCATAGTTTAGCATTAATTTCAGGTGATCTAAATCAGTGGTCTTCAACCCTTGGTCTGCGGACTGGCACCAGGCTGCAGAAGTTTTCTGCCAGTCCACACTAGACTGGCAGGAAAGTTTGTAATAACAAAATAATAAGATTTTAAACTTTTAATTAATATAAACAATTTTTATTTATTTTTTCATCGCAATTGGTTAAATAAAATTAATTATAAATCAAAATTTTATTTAAATTATTAGATAATACTATAATCACTAAATAATAATCAAAGGAATTTATCTGAAAATGCAATCTTTAAAAGACAAAGTGCCAACCTCATGATAATTGCACCACTCCCTATACGTCAATTTCTATAGCTAGTAGGCATTTCTGTATTGCGTCAGCTCATTTATTGGTCACATATAGAAATTTTTTTTATTGCATTATCTTTTTATTTGTGTGTGACATTTCTTTTTGAAATTGTAAACTTCACATAATGGAGACAAAAAAAAAGTCAAACAGCAAACCTTTTGGCCTTCTTAAGAAGAGTCAAGGATAATATTCCAGTAAAAAGTGACGCTAATACTGAAAGTATGCCAAATACTAGTGTTTCAACTCTTGAAGAAATGAGGAAAAAGAGATATGTTGATACTTCAGAATGTGCAGGAAAAAACAAAAACAAAGATCATTTTATTAGAAATTACAGTAAGGAGTATTTAAAACGTGGTTTCATAGTTTCTCCTGACAGTGAACTATCACCACGGCCTTTGTGTGCAGCAGGTTCCGAAATTTTGTCAAATGAAGCTATGAAACCTTCCAAACTTGCTCATCATTTGCATTCAAAGCATGGAGAGCTTACACATAAGCCATTAGACTTTTTTGAAAGATTATGTGATCAAATAAAAATTCAGATAAATCAAATGAGTAGGATGATGACTAGTGACAAATCACTGCTTCAAGTATCTTATTTGATTGCTCTTCGAATAGCTAAACAAAAAAACCATTTACGATTGGAGAGGAATTAGTAAAACCTAGCATTTTGGATGTTGTACAAGAAATTTTGGGTCCTCAAGCTGCTAAAAAACTAAAGTCTGTATCACTTTCAGATACTACTATTAGGAGAATTGTTCGTATGGCCACAGATATTGAAGAACAAATTATAGAGGGCATTAAGAAATCAAAATGTTTTGCAATTCAGCTTGACGAATCAACTGATGTGAGTAATCATGCTATTCTACTCTGCTTCGTGAGATATAATGAAGATAAAGACTTAAGGGAAGAACTTCTTTGCTGCCTTAATTTACCTGCACAGACTACTGGTTCAGAGATATTTAATGTTCTTGTATTTTCAAGCATAACTGGAATAAATGTGTAGGAGTATGTACAGATGGTGCTGCTAGTATGACTGGATGTCTCTCAGGAATAGTTATAAAAATAAAGAAAGTCGCGCATCCAGACATTATGTTCACTCACTGCATGATCCACCGACAACAACTAGCTGCAAGCAAGCTTTTTGCTAAACTAAATATTGCAATGAATGATGCTGTTAAAATTATTAATGAAATTCATAGCTATGATATTTCCCAACATTCAGGTGAATAACATTTTATTCTTGCATGTTTTAACAATGAAATAATAAACATGGCAATGCAGGCACATTAACGAGAACAATTCTTATTGTACTGTTTTCTATAGCAGTATGCTCAACTCGAGAAACTGTGTTCAGCATGTGAAGGTAAGCAACACAATTACAATACACAGTAACTAGTGTGTTCTTTTGGTCAGTTATAACAATTATGCTCACCTAAGGCTAAGCAGTTTAAATCTTTAAGAAAATTTATCTATAGACGTCTGCTGGTCCGCGAAATCTTATCCATATTTTTGTCGATCAGCAGGTGTGAAAAGGTTGAAGACCACTGATCTAAATTGATTGAATAAGACAAGATTGTAATATATGCTATCATTAATAGATGAAAGAAATTTCCTATATTTGCTAAGCACTTAATTCATAATTTATCTTTATTTATTTATCAATGCATATTAGTCAAAAATTTGAAAGCTGTATTTTGAAATCTCCCCCCCCCCCCCCGAAAAAAGTGAGGTGAGCATTTCATTTTTAAAAAAGACATTTACTGTGTGCAAAGACAATTAGATATTTGGCAATCTAAATTATAGTAATACTTTAAACTATTGCATAACTTTAATAATTCAGCTAGGGAAAAAAATAAACACCTTTACGTAAAAAGGCAATTTAAATTTGAGGTCTTTATTTTGAAATTCTCTCCTCCCCCCAAAAAAAATGAGATGAGAAAAAGATAAAAAAATGAAAAATGAGTAGAAATTTATTTTAATTAAATATGTTTTTATACTTGAAAAAAAATTAGACAGAGAAAAAAAAGCATTCAAATACAATTTCAAGTATGTTTTATTGCCTAAAAAAGACTTATGTTTGTTTAGGCAAAGCATATCTAAACATAAAGTAAGTTATTATTATTATTGTTAAAGATGTAAATACAAAATAAAATTATTTTATAAATATTCAATAAAAAAATTATTGTGAAATATTTAAGTAAATATTTTTGTTTTGTTTGCGTAAATGCACTTTTTGAAGCAATTGCATAGTTAAAAGTTTTTATATTCAGAATAACAAACTGTAGCTAATTACAAATCTAATGATCTCATGTTTGCACAGAAAAGCAATAAACATTATTCTAATTTTTGAATTTTTCCTACTTATAAAAAGCCTTAAAGGTCTGATAACCATTAATCTCACAAAGATTTTGATTTGATTTTTATAACAACATTTTAAACCATTATAACTAGCAGAAAATACTTTCAAGAAATATTATAAAATCAACTTCAAACTAATAATAATGATTTTTATTAACAAATTTTACTCAAGTAAAATATAAGCACTGATAGTTTAAAATTCTAGAAACTAATTAAAAATAAAGATTTCACACTTACTTCTTGAAAAAAGGTTTCAGTTTGAATTTTCATCTCTTTAATATTAGTCACCTGCATATCACTTTCAAATTTGCTGCAAAAGAAAAAAATATATATAAACAACGTTCCAAAATCTGTATCTATAGTGTAACAGGGTGGGGATCAAACCCTGTTCCAAAAAAAGAATTTTGGTATCTATACATATGCATACAGTTGTATTATTAATTGTCCGTATTTTATATTTAATTTTTTTATTGTTTTCTTCAAATAGTTAAATAAAGAGATAAAACAGACATGAAGAGGGGGGGGGGTGCTCATTTATTTTGTTGAAGCATGTGTGTATATACATTGTTGTATAAGCAGGTGAATGGAAGGAATCGATAAAAATAAAAATATATAATATACTCTTTATTTCCATGATGAAATTTGCTGTATTTCATTTTTAATAAAATAAAATATATATTTTTAATAAAAATAAAAATAACTAAAAATAGAGAGAAATTACACAGATTGTTATCTGTGGAATGCCTTTTAAAGAAGGTTATTTTAAGCATTTTCAAAAAAAAAAAAAAAATAATAATGAAAATAACTTAAAGGTGTTGGAAAGAATTTTTGGTCAAGACAAAGAAGGAAAAGGTGCTAAAAGCTTTGCTTTTGTTTGAAGAGAAGCTGGACCTGGAATACAATGTGCTTAGATACTAAAAAAAAAAAATTGAAATTCAGTGGATTGGAACTTTCTAGAAGATTAAAAAAAAAAGACAGAAAAGACTATAAAAGGGGAGAGGGGGTGGGTGAGGAGTTAGTTCATGATATTTTTTTTATTACTGAAATTTGAAAAAAAAAGATTTATTATCTATGTTTGTCTGCTTACATTATTAAATTCCTAAGTTGAAGATTTAGGAAACTTACTGGAACTTGCAAATATATTCACCAGCTATGAATAGGCTGGGGTAAAATCTTAAAATTATGCTGGACTTTTTACCCCAGTCCCATGAAGATATGCAAGCTGCTACATAATTAAACCACTGCCTAAACCTGAAAGAATCTGGTTCTGACCATCTGTACTAGAGTTAACCACCAAATTAAAAGATTCAAGGAACCAAGCAGAACAACACATCCATGATGAGCAATTTTAATGACCATCACATCAAATGAAACTATAATCATTACCAATCTGAATTCTTACCTCCCTCTGGGAATGGTAATATATACACTTTATTATATATACTTTCCCTTTACACATTAGTGTGCATTTTCTATTGATGTTTAACATTATATGATAATATTCTGATCAGCTCTTTTCTCAGTTAAAATTATATTTTGCATCTGGATTGAATGAACGTTATTTTCTCTCTTTGTTTTTCTTGATTTGCTTGTCTGTGCAGCATATATGAATGCTTATGTTTTATAAGAATATCTGAGCATAAATAATATATATATATATATTATTTTTATTATTTGCTTGTTATATTAAAAATGCTATTTAATGAAATAGTTGTGTTGTTTTATGTAGGTAGCTAAAGAAAGAACTATACATATGTGTAGTAATTGTTTAGGTAAATTAATTGAATATTTGATTATTGCTGTTCCCCATATGTTTCTCCCGGTTAAGTACCACCCGCCCCGAGTGAGCTAGCCAGAGGCTGGGCTTTCTAAATATCCATGATCATTCTTGCATTTCTTACAGTATAATTCTTATATAAATAACATCAGCACTTGGAGTCAGAAAACTGATGTCCATAAATATGCTGGACGAAAAATATGAATAAATATAATTTTTTTTAGAGAAATACAAAAGCATCTCAATAAAAAAATATATTGCATCCTCTCATATATTAAATTAGATATATTGCCAAGAGAAAAGGGTTTCATTTCAATGAAATATTATTAATTATTGTGTAAATTTTTAGGTAACTAAAGGATTACGCAATAAAAAGATTTATTGCATCATTGCATATATAAAGGTAGCTATACAGCCACAAATGAAAGAATAGCTTTCATTGCAATGGAAGAATTCTTAGGGAGATTCAAAGGAATAAGACTTTTCTTGATGTTTGACTTGACTGCAAGCTACTGCCAAATCAAACTTTACTTGAACGATTGTAAATACCCGGTGTTTCGATATGAGAGTTATTCATATCAATTCAACTGGATGCTGTTTGTTTTAACGAATAATGGGGCAGGATTATTGAGATGCCTGCTAACCGAAACAAAAGATCTTATCACGATGACAAGGATGATGTGTTGGTGGCATTGGCTAGAGTGAAAGAACACGTAAGGGATGTTGAAATGTTTTTAAAGGAATGTATGGAAAAGGGAATTAAAGTAAATTTTTAAAAAAAGTACAATATTTCAGGAGATGACATTTTTAGACCAAGTAGTGGGAGCACAAGGTATTAGGCCTCACCCTGATAAAGTATTGGCCATTAAGAATTTTCCTATACCTAAGTCCATAAAACAAATACAGTCCTTCTTGGACTTGTGTAACTTCTCCAACAGGTTTCAGGAACGACTCGCAGAATGGATGGAACCCTTGGTTAGGTTATTGAGGAAAGATGTTTCATGGAAATGGACATGGAAACAAGAGCAAGCATTTGAAAGGGTTAAAGCAGCATTTGAGGAACATGTGATGCTGGTGTTTCCTGATTTTACAAAGCCGTTTGTTTATAGTGCAAAGGGATAGTGTAGTGGGTATGGGCTGAAAGTGACGTTATCTCAAGTACAAGCAGATGGTCGAATAGGTTATTATATTTCCTAAGTCAGTCATTTAAAGAGCCTGAACTCAATTAAATCACCACAGAAAAGGAAGCCCTGGCAATCATTTAGGCATTCAAAAATCTCCTTATGCTCTTATTAGGATCAGAAGTAATCATGATCATGGACCATAAAAGCTTAGAATTTATAAACCACAGTTACCTAACCTATAGTCAGTTGATGTGCTGGAGTTTGTATCTTCAAAAATACAATTATACCATGAGGCACAGCAAAGAGTTGGAGAACAATGTGGCTGACATTCTCAGCTGAAACCCTGCAGAAAACCAGTCTCAACATTTGAAGGTAGAAAATTTGTATATAGCAGGCATGGGCCTGAGAATAAATGAGAAAGTTGAAGATGACCTTGAACGGTTGGCCTAGCACCAAAGAGAAGATATCGAAATTAAAACAAGCAATTGAGCACCTGGAAGGAAAAGAAACAAAGGTCATAGGATGGGTAGGAAATAATTTCAGACATTATAAACTAGACCAATCCATGCTTCAATATAAAATCCGAGATGATCCTGAAGAATGGAAGCCAGTCATATCTCGACAAATGAAAGAGGCAATTGTGGCTCATGTCCATTGAGTATATTGGCACTATGGTAAAGGGAAGACTGAACATTGGCTTATGAAATGGTTCTATTGGACAGGTATGCATAGCAAGGTTATAGCTATAGTAAACCAATGCAAAATTTGTTAGAAACCAAATCATCAAAAAGAAATTATGTGGCCCCAATGATTTCCATAATTCCAAAGAAAGCACGAGAGATGATGCCAGTGGATTATTACAGTCCATTACCAGCATATAATAATAAATATATGCTAGTGCTATATGATTTATTTTCCAAATTTGTGGCTGCCTACCCAATAGTTCAAGGGAATGCAAGAAACACAATATGTGTACTAGGAAGAGAATATTTTCCATCTGTAGGAAAACCTCAGGTTATTCTCTCAGACCATGGTATGCCATTTGTATTTGGAGAATAGCGGAGATGGATCCAGGGTTTAGGGATCAAGCATATATTAATGTCCATTCGCAATCCACAATCAAACCCATGTGAACAGGTAATGTGTGAGTCGGGTAGTTATTTAAAACATACATCCAAACAAATCACTGGGATTGGATCAGACAAGTTCCAAATATACCCAATTATATTAATTGGTCGGTCAACGAATTGACAGGATTTTCACCTGTGCAGTTATATTTTGTTAAGCATACTCCTAAATTGATCAAGGCTACCTTACTATAAATGGAAGAACCTCCCATAGATACTGAAAATGTTCAGGCTCAGGTGTATCAAACTTTTCTCAAGAGGAGACAAAAACTGAACAAAAAGTCAATAGGAGCATCACATAGGTTTAAGATAGGTGTCAGAGTAATGATAAAGATGTTACATATGAGTGAACGCGGAAAGTTTATATGTTGAAAATTCTGTAACCTGTATAAGGGTCTGTTCATTATGATAAAATGCCATGGAAACAATACAATTTTGGATAGATACTGGGCAGGAGATAAGGGGGTCCTATAATGCCAGATTCCTAAAACCTATGCTGTCATGCAAGTAAATTATTGGGTAGGGTATTATTTTGATGCTTAAATTTGAGACATTCAAACACATAGACTGTGTTTGAAGGCTTTCAAATGGGGGAGGGGATATTGTAACAGGGTGAGGATCAAACCCTGTTCCAAAGTAAGAAGCTTGGTAACCATACGTGTGCATATAGTTGTATTATTAATTGTCCGTATTTTATATTTGATTATTTTAATATTTTCTTCAAATAGTTAAATAAAGATGTGGATGGGGGGGGGTATACTCATTTATTTTGTTGAAGCATGTGTGTATATATTGTTGTATAGGTGGGAGAATGGAAGGAATCAAGAAAAATAAAAATATATAATATATATGTTATTTCCCTGATGAAATTCGCTGTATTTCATCTTTAATAAAATAAAAATATATATATATTTTTAATAAAAATAACTAAAAATAGAGAGAAATTACATAGATGCTTTTAACGAAGGCATTATTTTAAGCATTTTCAAAAAAAAAAAATAATAATAATAATAATAAAAATAACCTAAAGGTATTTGATGAAATTTTTGGTCAAGACAAAGAAGGAAAAGGTGCTAAAAGCTTTGCTTTTATTTGCTGTACCTGGAATACCACGTGCTTAGATACTTAAAAAAAAAAAAAATTGAAATTCTGTGGATTGGAACTTTCTAGAAGATAAAAAAAGAAAAAGAAAGTAAAGACTAAAAAAGGCATGGAAAAAGGTGAAGAGCTAGTTCGTGATACATTCATCTGTTCACATTATTAAATTCCTACGTTGAAGATTTCGGAAACTTAACCAGCAAATATATTCGCCAGCTATGAATAGGCTGGGGTAAGGGCTTAAAATGTGCTGGGCTTTTGACTCCAGTCCCATGAAGATAAGCAAGCTGTTACATAATTAAACCACCACTTAAACCTGAAGGAATCCGCTCATGACCATCTGTATTAGAGTTAACAATCAAATTAATAGATTCAAGGAACCAAGCAGAATGAGAAATTCACGATGAGCAATTTTAATGGCCATCATGTCGAATGAAATTATGATCATTACCAATCTGAATCTGTTACCTTCCTCGGGGCTTTATTATATACACTTTCCCTTTACACATTAGTGTGCATTTTCTATTGATGTTTAAAGCCGTTATATGATAATATTCTGATCAGCTCTTTTTTCAGTTAAAATTATATTTTGCATCTGGATTGAATGAACGTTATTTTCTCTATTTTTCTTTTTTGATTTGCTTGTCTGTTCCCTGTAGGTTTCTCCAAGTTTAAATACTACCTGCCCTGAGTGAGCTAGAGAGTGGCTGGGCATGATCATTCTTACATCTCTTACAGTATAATTCTTATATAAATAAGATTGGCACTTGGAGTCAGAAAACTGACATCCACAAATATGCTGGATGAGCAGTATGATTAAATATTATATAGTGGTTTTTTTTTTTTTTAGAGAAATACAAAAGTATCGCAATAAAGAAATATATTGCCTCCTCTCGTATATTAAATTAGATATATTGCCAAGAGAAAAGGGTTTCATTTCATTTTATTGAAATATTATTAATTATTGTGTAAAGATAAATCGATTTCAGATGAAATAACAAAATTTTTGGAAAATAACTTCTAAGTAATTGTTAGGTGAGGAAGTGACTAGATGATAAGGTGAAGATTTCTGGATTATTTCTCATTAGAAGCATGAAAAAGTTAAATAATGTTACAAATAGATAAATGAATCCCACTGGAGGAGGGGAATCATGCTCCATTAAAATTTTCATTTGTAAATATATATAAGGAATAATCAAGAAAAATTGGATTTAACTTAGAGAGAGACTTTCAATTAGAAATTAAGTGATAATAGTTGAAAACAATAATTATTATAAAGAAAAAATATATATAATTGTTGTTCAAAAATAATTATTATCTTTTTTTAAAAATATAATGATATGACAATTCTATATTTTAATAAAAACAAAGTACTAAGATTTACTTCTGTGCAATATTTTTTTCTTTTAATAGTTGCTCCAATCTAAGAACTTTCTGTTTCATTCCACTTGAAGCCTAATAAATAACAACAACACATTAGAAATTGAGAATTAAGTAATGCTTACTATCTTTAAATATATCAATAAAAAACATTTAAAAATCTAATATTTTATACATATATATTGAAGCTGATATTTGTGTTTAGTCACACTTGTCTGAATCAAATTTATTTAGCAATTCTAATTTAATAAATCAGTTTCTAAATTTTATTAGTAATAATTTTTTTATGGATACAGAAATCATATGAAATAAGTGTACAAATAAATGTGGATGTGAATATTCAGCTATATGTATATGTAGTTTCTATTGAAATTTCAAAAAAAAAAAAAGATTTAAATAAAATTATTTTGTCTAGTTTAACAAAGAGGACTGGCTAACAATAATGAGATAAAAAATTAGATTTTTATGCTTAAAACAAATTTGAATGAAATTCTTGTGATCTGTTAAATAATGAAAATATTTTAGACAAAATAATAAAAAACTGGAGGCATTCAAGAACAACTTGTGATGTCTTTAGAGTAAGAATTAATAAATACACACACAAATTTAGATTTTGTTAGTAAAGTTAGACAATAAAGATAAATGCTGTTATTATTTTACCGCTATCTGAAAAAAAAAGTTATAACTTTTCTTATATGCAATGTGTATTTCAAGTTACAATTGATTTTATACTTGAATAAAATGAGCTTAGAAAACAACAAGATGAAACTGTTCCAATTGCTGAACATATCAGAGAATCAAATGTAAGGTGGCCTAATTTCAAATTAAGGCTGTCAATAAATTTTTTAAATCACTGAAAAATCTTTTAAATCCAACTGCTATTATAAAGGAACTTTAAACTATTAAACATCACATGATCAACATTTCTTATGCTTGCTCATAACTGTTATTAAAACAGGCAAAACTCTCCATACAGTAGTGCTACTCAGTACAAGCCAGAGTAATGAATGAATGCCAGAAGGTTTGTGCATAAAATCCTTACCTAGTGTCTACTCATCCAATATCCCCAAAGTAGGTTCTAGCTTGTGGCTTTCATTGGTAAGGAGCTTTGAATCTGAGAGCACTGCACCTAGATCGTAGGATCTAATGCAACCCTCCACCTTTTATCTCTATTTAACTACAAAACTATGAGTCTAAAATTGAAAACACAATGATATTTTCAATCCAACCACATTAACTTTTATAGTCATATAGGTCTCAGTTCAGTACCCATATCTTTTGGTGTCTTTGGTTCTTTAATAACCATAGTCTCCACTATCCTAATAGGCAGGATTGGTGTTAATCCACTAAACATCACATGATCACCAGTTCTTATACTTGCTCATAACTGTTATTAAAACAGGCAAAACTCTCCACAAAGTAATGCCACTCAGTGCAAGTTGGAGCATGGAGAGTTTTGCCTGTTTTAATAAGTTATAAACAAGCATAAGGAATGGTGATCATGTGATGTTTAATGGTTTAATACCAATCCTGCCTAATAGGATAGTGATGGCTATGGTTATTAAAGAACCAAAGACACCAAAATGTATGGGTACTGAACTGAGTTCAGGTCTAAATGACTATATAAACTAAAGAGCTTGGATTGAAAATATCATTGTGTTTTCAATTTTAGACTCATAGTTTTGTAGTTAAGTAGAGATAAAAGGTGATTGCTGGAGGGTTGCATTAGATCCTAAGATCTAAGTGCATTGCTCTTAGATCCAAGGCTCCTCATTGATGAAAGCCATAAGCTAAAAACTAGTCTGGAGATATTGGATCAGTAGGCACTAGGTAAGAATTTTATGCACAAACCTTCTGGCATCCACTGATTACTCTGAATGCACTGAATGGTACTACTGTATGGAGAGTTTTGCCTGTTTTAATAAAGGAAAATTGCTTGATAATTTTTGCAATGTTTTGCCATTAGAGTTATTAATAAAGCTGGCTTGCAGAAAAAAAGGAAGTTTATCTCTAAAAAATTATCTTCAAAGAGTAAATTTAAATGGCAAACTATTAGGAAATTCACCTCTAAGGAAATCTCATCAAAAAGTTAATTCAAATGGGAAACTATGGCATCCTTAAGCATAGACTTCATCAAGTTAAATGAATAAATAATGTTCCACAATTTTATCTATCTATAAAAAAACAATAAATTAATATATATTATGTTGGGAAATTTTACAGCTATTAATATATTATCATCTTGGTTTTATGAAAAAAAAAAAGTTTTTGTTCTGTATGGAAATAATTTAATTGTAATACTTAATACCAGATTCTTTCTTTATATACAATGGTATATATTTTATTACTAATATTATTAGCTAGCTATTTGTTATAAAAGATTAAAATTTGTGAGTGAAAATAATGCTTAAAGAGAAGGTTAAAGATTTTCAACTATTTGAGTAGTGGTAGAGAAAGTTAAATGCAGATTCACAGATATAACAATAAGCATTTAGCAAAAACAATAATTATAAATGCGATAAGGGTTTTAAAATAAATATTAAAATGAAAAATCCATTATTCATTTAAATAAAATAAAAAATAATATTTTTTTTTCTTCTTCTATGCAAAATGATATGCATAATATTTTTTTTTCTTCTTCTATGCAAAATGATATGCAAATGTTTTTTTTAAAAAAGAAAACTAAAACAAAGTTAAAAAACAACAACTAAGTTTTGATATAAAATGTTTTTCTTTTCTTTTAAGTGGACTGTGATATTACTTCATTCAAATACCACAGGATATCCATTTATGTTTTGTGAATAAAAAGGAAGAAGACTACTAGAGCTATAATCTAATTTGAAACACTTATGAATAATATTGTGAATAACTCTAGCTGAAATGAAGAAATAGATTTATTTAAAAGACAGCTAAAAATTATAAGATTATATTATGCTGATAAATGGACTTTTAATGTTAACTGAAAAGAAGTAAATGGCAATTATCTTGTTTTGATGAATCTTGTGTTTAAAGTCTGATTTGTACTTTATTTTAAATAATCTAAATTTGTAAATAAGGCTTATTATCCAGGTATTATTTTAAATAAAACTGTCAATTAAAAAATAAAGAAATAAATAAATTTGTAATAATTTCTCTTTACTTGTTAAAATTATTTAAAAAAAAAAAAATAAAATTATTATATATCACATATGTATGTATGTTAAGTTTATGAATTTTATACAAGTTAGTTATATGAGGAAAAGGTAAAGAAATAATGATAACCATGCAAATTCTATGCATATAAATTGTCCAAGTCACAAATAACCATAGTTAACAATCTAATTATTTCCATTAGTCTGATTCGTTCATATTTAAACTTATATTTGATTACTGAAAATTGGGTTTTATGTAGATTGATTTATATATCCGCAGTTGTTTGTTCAATGTTTAATAGTTAACATGTGTTTGCATCCATAGAGGAGATTACATTCCTATCAGTTTAATGAGTTAGGGACTGATCTCAGAATGAGTCATCCCTGTATAAATTGTAGTAGTATTAAATTAGGTTTAGGACCAAAAGGCTATCCCTTTCTAGTTATTATTATATAAGCGTTATGTTTGGGATTAGGATCTAAAAAAGACCATTCATTATGATTACTGAGATAAAGTAATGTTGATATCTATCCCATATAAAGCATATATATGTGTAAGTACTAGGAGACATGCGAGTCAAAGAAATGTTATATTTATGAATTCATACATGTGTAAAATTATATTTATGTTATAAATAAATACAGAAAATGTAAATAAATGAACTATGTTAAGTCTGACCATTACAACATGAATAATTATGATGTAAAAGATTAAAAAAAAAGATTGTTTATTAAAAGCATCAAAGAAAAAATGCAGTTTTGTAAATGAATATTGATATTCATTTATAAACTGGAAGATTGGCTATCTTAAGAATGATAGTTATTAGCTGTAATGCAATGCACTGTTGATTGCAAAAATAATCTTTATAATTAGCCAAACTGATAATTTTATGTAAATATATTTTTCCAAGAAATATAGTTAAAAAGGCCAGATTTAATGTCCAAGTTTTAAAATAATGGGGAAATTTCAGGATTGATTCTTAATATATATATATTATTATCGAATGTATTTTTATAGATCTCAAAAATTTAGTGTTCAAGTATTAAAATAATGGGAAAAACTGAGGAGCCATATTCCACATGTAACTATTGTTTCAAAATTAGTTCCATGTTTATTACAGTAAAGGCAAAAATCCACAAGTGATTTTATTCTGATGTATTTTTATTTATGATTGAGTTCCATTATCTTTCAAATAGATTTATCAGAATTATAAGATTTAAAAGTTTGTGCTAATTATGACTATAACATATATTACACATATGATTTCAAAAATATTAAAAAAAAAAATCACTTTATTTTTTTACTAAACATAAGCAAATCTTTAATCCAGTGAAGGTTGAAATCATTGTTTATATTATCATATAGCATGGGACCTAGATGTCCATGAGTATGATTATTTATATAATGTTTCCTCAGTGGTACAAATCAGTTATTAATATTTTATATGACATTTAAGTCAAATTAAGAAGTTATTATTATTAATAGTATTGTAAATTTAAAAACAGATTCCTCTCATGGTTTATACATACCATATCTCATGATTTATATATGTATGTATATATATATTGTAACAGACACTCAATCCATCCTGATCACAGAGGACCCCACCAGATAATACATATCTGGAAAATTTATTTACTGTGATCAACATGGATGAGGATGATGGTTTGTGCAGACTAGATTCAGGGAGAAACAAGAAATCTTAAATATTATTTAGACAATTGAGAAATAAAAACACTAAAACAAATGGTCAGCCAAATAAATTTAAACAATTTGAAAATTTTATTAAAAGTTTAAACAATTTAAAAAAAAAAGAAATCCAGCCACAAATATAAAAGTAATTTGGATTTGAAAACACATGGAAACATTAAATGCTTTGGCAGCAAAATTCTCTCATCTAAAAATAAAAGAAATGGATAGGATAATATCTTCCTGCTGGCGATTTATAAAATTACAAAAAAAACCCCAGCAACTCTAGTTTCTGATTAAGAGATATGAAAATATACGGTCTTGCAAGAAATCGATAAAACAGCACCAGCGAGCACTTCTTGCCCCGGAATAATGCATTGAGATAAGAATGTCATATTGCAGGTAGGACAGCCCTCCGATGTACTACCTTTAAAGCAATTCGGGGTCGATTTATGTGCAAGACAAAAGAAAAATACGATTACGATCTTATGTAATCTAGAAACTAAGGAAAAAAATCTTTAACTACAGAAAACCAGAACAATAAAGGTGATAAACTGCCAGCTAAAAGATTTGTGGTTTGCATAAAGTGCAAACGAAACGTATTTAAAATTAATTATTTTACAACAACAACTAAGGACAGGTGAGTAAATAAAAATTACCAAAACTGCCAAAGCATTTAGCAATAGTTAGTGAAATGATTAGAGATATCAGGAATATAAAATATAATCTCACAATGCATCCCCTGATAAACGAAAATTGAAAACAAACTTGGAATCTTAAAACTAAGATTCCAAGACACACTATAAATATTAGTAAAAGGAAATATAGATAATAAATATTAGATTAAATAATTAATACAACTTTATCTATCACAGTTATCATTAGATTGAGTGGAGATTTAATTAAAAGCAATTTATTTACTCTGGCAAGAATAAAAAAAGTTTACCTTACGGTAGAGTTCACGTAGTTTTCTGAAGAGTGCGCACTTTTAATAATAGTTAATTTTTCAGGTATTTTGACAGCGGCAAGGTAGAGGCATGGGGTCCTGTTTATTTTAGATGTTCATGGCATAACTGAAGGAGAGTCGACAGGCATGGATCCGTCTTTTAAGTTAAACTAGCAAGACATATTGTTGGTTATAAAACGTATAGTTGTATATTTTGGCATCTTGGAGAAAACAAAATTGTTTTAATAACTGCAAATTTTGCTTTTAAAGAAATTAAATGTCCAAATGGCTAACGGTATGTGAATGTTGAATGAGGTTAATCAGAATGAATATAAGAAACCAAACCACTTTGATGGAGTACTTGCTTGGTCAAGGCTCTCTAGAATAATCCATGAAATTTTTGGGATTATTTATAGCTACACTCAATTTCCCGTGATCCTTGTTGTTGAATGCTATGCCTAAGTACAGGGCAAAGCTCAATCTCCCGTGCAATCTAATTTAGTAATTCCAACCAGGGATTGCTCCTTGGATTTTCATGTGAATGAATTTTCCATAGATACCGTTTTGGATTTTAATTTCTTATGGGTTAACTAGTGATAATTTCTTCCTTATGATTACATGGCTTACTTTTTGTATAGTTGTGCTTGTTGCAATATTATTTGTATTCAATCCATGGATTGGTTTTGTAATTTAATAACTTATGGAATTGCATTTGTCTTCATAGATAGTTTAATTTCTAACAGAATACATGTATTGAACTCACTTGTTGAATATCATTGTGCATTGGTTTGATTGCTAAAGATATTATTTTCAAGTTTATTTTTTAAATATTATAATACTTTATGCTTTTTATTTTATTTTTTAAGAAATATATGAAAGTCATTAATTAGTTTCATTAGTATCTTGTTGCTGTGTGGAAGGTAGATTCTCCCCGCAGGTAGAGGTGCATGCAAAGAGTATCACCATATGAGTGATTCAGACACTGTTAGGACATGTTTTGTCAATATATGCTAGTGTATATGAAATACCTCTTTGATATTAGACCATAGTGAAAATAGCTTTTTTATAATTAACAATGTTTATATTTTATTTTCAAAGTGTGAAAGTTGCTATGTCATACAATACTAAATTCACACTGTATTTAATCAAACAATCTAATATTAAGTACAACATAAAAAGCAATGACAATAATATTGTTTAAATAAATATTTAATGAATGATAATATTAAGCATAAATTTAAATAATGTTATCTAAAAATATTTTTAACAATGAAAATACATTATTATTCTTTATAATTGCAAATATAAAATGAGCTTTAAACATAACTATACTATAGAAAATAATTTAGACATTATAAAAAGTGTATTTCTCTGAAACAAATTTCTGGCTGGTCAGCTATATTACAGCCTAAAACAGATTCTATACAGCAGCATAATAGTACTACTTTTTTTTAAAAAAATGAGTGTGAAAAAAAGACTTGTAATTATCTCAGTCTTAACTAACATTTCAACATTACATTATTTGTTTAAACAAAAGTAAAAATTGTATTTGTGTGCTTTAACACCTAAAACACTCTGAAAGTAAAATATTAATTTTATTATAGCTTTGCAGCTTCATATTCCCCTTTTTAAAGCTAATTTATTCCAAGTCTTTCTAATATTATATATCTTTAATCTTAGATATTAATAGCTATTTCCTATGAAACTGGCCACCTCATTATATGGTACCAAAATGATGATGTTTCATTTTGAGTGAGATAGTATATCTCTTCTTCAATATATTTTTTTTAATTATGTTAGTCTTGTGATATTGTGGTAGACATAACTATTTATTTCTATTTTCATGATAAAAGAACAGAAAAATTATTAAAATCAATGGCCCGTGAATGTTCATATTTTATAGTTTTAGCGTGAAAACGGCACTATCCAATGGCATCTTTAGCTATAAGACAACACCTTAATATAAAACTATTTATAAAATCTTGGTTTCAGTTAAATGGTAATTAAAACTTGGTATTGGGGTAGAGTAATTTTTTCAAGAAGAAGTCACAACGAGTTTAATTTAGAATTCTTAATTTATCTTGATAATTTTATGATTTATTCATTTTTTTTGCTTAAAGCATTATCTAAAAAATCAATTTTCCATATAAGTTTTGTATTTATTAAATAGTAATGCACAATAAATTCTCTATTTGAAGGCAGACTGATAAATTTACACAACAGAATTTGAGATTGCTTACAGTAATAAGCACAATGTAGTCAGATACATCATAAACTTTACATCACTAGAATGCAGATTTATTATTGTATTTTCCAATGATTACACTTTTAAAAACACATATTAAAGATCTAAGAAAAATAAAATAATTAAAAAAATATTTTGAAGTGTATTTGTGATAATTACCAATGTGCTTGCTTGTTTACATTTAGTAGGCAATTGAGATTCTTGACTCTAAAATATATATAAAACATTATATTGGAAAGTATTATCTATACAGCAATTTGAATTAAGAATTTAAACCAACAAAATAACAAACTACAAAAAACTAAATCTTATTGCAGCAATTTCTGGCTGTCAAGTATTAAACACAAACAATGTTTTTCAAAAAATATTTATTTGCAAAGTAGATTTAAACTTTGTTTATGCATGTAAATATTTCTAGAACCTTCTTGTTTGGGTTTATAATGTCCAAACAATTCAAAAAATGGAAGAAACTAATAAATGATTCAGGCAGCTTATAATTTTGAGGTTTGCTACTATATAGACTTAAAGTCTTAATTTAAATTATTTTATAGAGAAAGGCATAGACCTTTGATGTGTAATATATAAACAATATATTTTGCAGATTTTGGGTATGATTTTGATTATAAATATACCAACATTTCAGCTTGATCATGTAATATTTATACACTGAATAAATATTTAATTTTAAATATCGACAAGAATACTCCTGAAGTATAAGTAATAAAAAATAAAGAAAAAATTAAATATATAAATTAAAGAAAATGGAAAGAGAAGTGCTTAGGATTTGGTGTTCTAGTAACTGGTATCATCAGTAGCAGGTCGTCATGTTCTAGTGAGGGAGTAAACCCAGAGAAGATACAGAAACCCAATTAGTTTTAAAACAGATCATCCTGACCTTTTTTTTTTTTATAAGTCTAAAAGATTATCAGGGTTTAATATTGGAAAACTTATAACATATTTAGTTGAATTTTTGAAAGAGAAATGCGATAATGAAAGACTGTAATTTTCAGGCAGTAAATTTAAAAGTGTTCTAAATATATTTAGAAACTGATAATATCTATACATGAGATATATGTATATATAAATTAGGTATAAGAGTATATAATAAAATTTTGCTATATTTGAAACATGTGATAAATATTGTTTGATTAAGATAATCTCATTACATTATTTGGGAATGTTTCTCAGTTGAGTTGTTGAGGAATACACCACATAAAATGGCACAGTCAGAAATTCGAACCTAGTGGAAAGGAAGGTGATATTAAAGTGGGAAAGTAAAAATAGTGCAGTCAAGGGTTGAATTGGCAAGCAATTGTAATAACTGATATGGAAATTGAAGCGTAAATTGTCGATAGGTCAAGTGAATGTCTCAGAATTCGATATAGGTAATGCAGTGGAATAACCTTTATATGTCACTAAGCTTGAAAATTTTTTCATGCTTAGTACCATAAGTGGTTATAGTAGGAAGGCAGCCACTCTGTTGTACTTGGCAGGGAGGAAAGTAATAGAAAATTATTAACAAGTTGTTTAACGGACCTATAACTGAGGCAATAAGATATGAGGAGGAAGTAAATAAGTTAATAGAGCATTTCAGTCTGTGGCTGTCTAAACATATTGCTAGGTTGGCACTACAAAACAGAAGACAAGCAAAAGAAGAGAAAATAAAGGATTTCATTATAATGTTATGTCAACTAGTGAAAAATTGTCAGTATAGTAAATTTGGGGAACAGGTATTGTTGGAATAATTGCTATGGGGAATGGCAGATGAAAGATTAAGACAGACTTTGTTGCAATAAAATCTTAATTTGAATATATAACATTGTGTTATTTGCCAAGTCAACAAATATACAATTTATCATGTTCCATATATACTGACAATATAAGCACTCCATTTCTGACAAGAACTTAAACTAGTTTTGTTTTCTCTTAACTCAGATTTAATTTAATTTTTAGCTCAGATAAATAACTATGTTTATTTAAAATGTATCTAAATTAATAATAACTTTTTTTTTAAGAATATCAATGATTAAATTAACTTAATTAATAAATAATAATATAGTTCTGGTTTATAAAATGAAATAAATGAATATCTAATCAAATCATGAGACTATGAAGTGAGTTTACAAGTGGTAGAGCAAATACATTAAGATAATCTCCCACTGGATATCACCTTAATGGCATAAGAATAGTATCCTTATTTCTATTACTCAAATACTACATTTATAGTACTCTTACGTCTTTAATCAAAATTAATTAAGTAAATTACTTTTAACAAATTAATTTAAATATCATCCTTAAAATTAATTTAACTCAAATTATCTCAGGTTCTCTTAAAATAATGATAAATTAATTATAACTTTTGTAATCAAGTATGATAAGGGATTTAATATCATTCCTAACTACAATTTAATAATACTAATAATAACAAATAGTAATACTAATCTTTAATCTATAATTCACTCTCCTATCTTTCTATTTATAATGTTATTCTTGTATATCCTATAATAAAAATGTAATATAATCTTCTATTATCCATATGGCATCTTAAATAATATATTTAGTATGATTTTACAATCTGAGAATATGTGGCAATCATTACTAAGATAATTTAATGTAAATCTTTGGTAATTATTCCATGACCATCATAATAATACCATAAGTAAAACTTCTTAAATAAAATATCTCAATAAAATATAAGTCCTAAATAAAATTTTATTTATGATGTGCAAATATTATGTCTTCATTATAATTATCTGTGATTATGTAATTGTGATGTGAAGAAATTGAGTCAACACCAAGACTTATAAAACACATTTAACAATTTTATTAACAAACTTAACAATAAAATTATTTACATTCTAATAGAATTCTATTTATTCCTATTCAGGTATTTCTCCAATACAAATTAAATGACTTAAAATATAAGATACAGAACATTTCTTCAATAAAATATTTCTTATTTTTTAAAATATCATTATATAACTTTTTTATTACAGTTATTTGATATTATTAATTTATAGGTTTTAAATAAAAAAAAATATAGGTAATACTTTTACTATGAACTTATCCTTGTTATTTAGTTTAAAAATTATTTATTATTCTGTATAGTCATTCTGCAATAATATTCATGTGAACAACCTTAATTCATAGCATACCATCAAACTAAGCTACTTACTAATTATTACTTTAAACTTTAAATACATGTATGGATTAGTGTGTTGTTATAAAATTATTTTTGTAAAACTTATGACTACTTTCATTCATTCAACACGATTCAGTTTATTACATTTAATCATAAATAAAAATATGCATTATAAGTATGTCTTTTTAAAAAATTCTTAATAATTAAGTAATATCATTATAAATTCTTTTAAATTGTCAACTATTTATTTTCTAAAAAAAATAAATATCATTTTTAACTATAAAAGTTTTATGATTCTTTCACTGATGAAATTATGTTCTTATAATTTTTTACACTTATTATAATCTAAGCAACATAACTTATCTTATCCAATTTAACAATTCTCTATTTCCAAACTTATTTATTATTTCCATTTTAAAACAACCATCTTTTACAATGCAATCCAATAAATTTCAATAACACATAAACTAGTAGGCATATGGGGTAAACTATAACTTCAACTTAACACCTTTATCAACTAACCATCACGGGCACAGTGTACATGAACTGAGGTATAACTTATTTGTTTAATAACCTCTTCTACCAAGTATAATGTCCAGGCTATTCATTCAGAACTATGGCACATTAACCTTTAACACATAGAAAATAAACACTGCCATGAATATACACAAGATAAAGGGCTATGTTAGCTATACTTGTATAAACATCAATATAGTATATTCTTCTTCCCATATAAATAAAACCTACATATAATATTATCCTGGTCTTATATAACCTAATACTAAGATATTAGCATTTAAAATTCACTACTTTACATCGCTAAATTCATCTTCTCATTTCTATAATAACAAATAAATTCATTTGTAGAATAACAGTCTAACTAACTAATAAGACAAGATTATTTCATTCTTTAATAGTTCTCAAACTTAAGCATAAACAATCAGAATCAGTGTCATATTTTTAACACTTTAAATTATTCAACAAAACATCCAATTCAGTTTTAATAGAATCATATATTTATATTTCTTTTATGTTTAAATATCTTTATGATACCACTAAAATTATGCATATTCTTAAATAACTAAACAAATGATAAATTATGTGTAGGTATCGTGTTTTATATACGCATCCATCCGTACAAAATAACAAAACACATTTTAAAACTATTAATAATTTACATTATTACCATAAGTAATTTTTATTGGCAATTACTTAGTGATGTCTTCTGGATTACGATCTAAATAAACATTTTATTATCGTTTATTCCACATTATCACACTTTAAAATATATTAAGTTTTTTTTTTTAAAATTATTATTAAAGATTTTTTTCTTTCTTTACAATACAAATTTAATTACTAAGTTAGTAAATAATCTAATGTCTTATGTTCCTACGTCTATATTCATACTATGAATAAATATTACTATAATTTTGTTAGTAAAAAATTAATTTTAAAACTATATTTACAATAACTTTATTACAATTTCTTACGATGAAAGGTTCTTTTCTTGATAATAAGTTCATTACAGAAAGTATCTTTTTTTTTTTTAAGTGTCATAGCATCGGCCGGGACGCGAACCCGCAACCCGGGCAACTGCCTGCAAGTGCAAGGCAGTCACGCTGACCTATCGACCACCAATTTTCCTAGTAAAAAACATTAATAACACACTTTTGACGTCAATAATCACGCATGCTCCGGTTCTTAATGTTGTAATATATAATCCAAAATGACAGTTCAAGTTAAATACGGTACGTTTACTTTTATTCTATAAGACTTACACTAATATAATTAATATTTTTCTTATCTACAAAGCTTTAAATATTTAAACATGTATTGTTAGGTAAATATCTAATTTTAAATACTCTTCGTCAAGATAATTTTCCAAATTCTTGTAACTTTTCCATATTTACTGAGGTTTAATATCTTCTGATACAACCAATACTTCTCCCAATATTTTCAAATAACTTAAATTATTTTCCCAAATAATTTACATAAACTTTTGTATGTCCAGCATACCTTAATGACTAACTTGTAATATTTTTTAAATATGATATAAGTCACATACTTGCAAATGATCTTATATTTTCTAGGAAAAATTCAATTTTAAAATATTTCCAATATTTCTTCAGAAAGAAATATCTCCACGTTCTAAAATAATTGTTTGGTCAAATTTAAAAGATTTTTTTTTTCTTTAAAAGTATTTTTCCATTGTATTTTAAATAAATTTTCTTCATAAGAATATATTATATCATTTCACTTTATATCTTTTAATGAGAATTTTTTTTTTTATATTTTCTCCGTGACGTTCTTTTTATGAAATTTAGTCGTAAGTCAATATGACTTATCAACACAGGCAAAATTATATGCTTTATAAGATAATAACATTTGAATACTTCCATTAAATTTTTTTTATTTTTTATTTAGTGATGACTTCTTCATGTTTAAGTTGATGACAAATTGAACGAAAACAAATCAGCTAAGTAAGGAATTATTTAATTTTTAGCCCTCTTTCTCCATATCACGATCTTGTAATAATAAACTGCTGTATTTTTATAAAAATTGAAGCTAAATAAAATGGATTATTACTCTACTAAATACTTTACCGAAATTGTAGAAATACTAACGATGTTATAATAGTACGTCGGTAGAATGAGATAACAGCTTAATAATCGTCTGCCAAAATTTAAACAGATCTTAAATACTCCAGCTGATTCCAATTCTGATTGGTCCGTTAAACAATCCTGACCTCAAATTATCCGGGACCACGAACGTTGGTTTAAAGTTAAAGTTAATAATAATTTACTAAATATTTATTTTTATTATATTATTCCATTCTTAATTAATTTTCACATTTTATTTACACTTACTAAAGACTCTAAAATAACTTTTAAAAATCACATTTCAATATCTATTTCTACCTTTATTTTAAACTTAACATATTTATTTTCAACAAAAAACATAAATCTGATTTTATTTATTATATTCACTTTAAAAATCTAATTTACCATTTATAACAGATAATATTATTTTATTTTCAAACACAGGTGTGCGTCATCACGTGATTTACAAAACTAAATAAGGTGCTAATAATTTAAATAGAACTAAAAATAATAATTTAATTTATAAAATGTTACATAACCACTATTATAGCACAATTTTAAAATAATTATTTTAATATTATAAAACCAAAAAAATACACTTTTCTCCCACATTATTATTTTTTAATCAAATGATTTTAAAAATATAGCCATTAAATACAATTATTATTACTAAATCTATTCGTTTAACTTTAAAGCATTATTTTTAAAATTTACCCTAATTATTATTTATAAGACTTATTAAATCAGTATTTATTATGGCCAGTTCTCCCAACCATACAATCTTATAATAATTTTTAGTTAACTGTTTTCTTACAAATACCAACCTAACATTATACATCAATTATTTTACTTGCCTTAACTAAATTATTCAAAGATTATTAACACAAAACATACATCATCCCTTACCCAACTTCAAAATTTAAAATTTTTCAGTAGATTATTAAAAATAATCCATTCTAATCTAAACAAAAGGGTACATATTCCCTCCCTTCTAATAAAATTTTAAATTAACCATTTATCTTCAATCTATTTAATCTATACATATAATTCCTATTGCCTTTATAGTTAAATTTATCCTAAAATTTCACAAAATATTAGAACATCACATAAAATCTCAACCAGAAAGCACTTTTAACTAGCATTACTATCTACACATCAGAAAATACAAAATCAAACTTATTGTATTCCATACCCTTGGTATAAAATACTACATATTCTTCTACAGTCTTATCCTTATGCTTCACTTTTATATCTTAGATGCTTAGAACATCTGATCTATATTCTTTGATATGATTAAGAAACTTAGTTTCTTTATGTGAAAATAATCAATTGCATATTATCTATGAAGTTTTTCTTGCATTACCAATAAAGTCCTTGGAATAAAAACAACTATTTCATCTTTAAATAACACAAACTCTTTTTTTCATTTGAGTGAAATCTGTTTTGACCTCTATTCTTAAAACATTAGTTGCACTGAAGATTGTGAACAAATTTTCAGATTTACTGCCAATGATTTCACTGATATCTATTTTTTCATCTAACTGTTAAAAAACACTCCCATAGGGAAATTGAAAAAAAAAACCTCTTACTAAATTAGTATGTAGTTAATTTTTTACTGTCAATAAATTTTGGTGATAAAAATGTGACTTTTATATAGAATTTTAAAACCTAAACCCACATAACATTTATAGCTTACATTTATCAATTGTATATTTTAGCATAATTGGCTATGTTTTTATCATATGTAAAGTTCAGATACAAGTACCTATTTTTGATAAAAGTCATGAAAAAAAAAAGATACAGCATGTTATTTGCTGTATATAAGTATTTAGTTTAATATAAAATGCAATAATTGTGAAACAAAATATAATATGATGAAGTTTTAAACATTAGTGGGAAAGATATTACTCTCTTATGGCTGCTGAGCCCATGGTTTATTTTTACCTTTAAAATCCCCAAGAATTTAAGAAAATGTTATGAAAAACAATATATTTTTAGAATAAATAAATTTAGAGAATATATCATTTTATCAAAGATTGGCTATGACTAGGTTTTCTTGCAAGCATAATATATTGTCTTTTCTTGTATAAATTAATGTGATCTTCAATCTTGTTATCTTTTTTTCTTGAGTAAAACAATATAGAAAGTATTTGGCTAAAAAAAAAAGACCACAGTCTTCACAGAATCAATAAGTTCTGCTTAATCAATTACATGTGCAGTATGCAAAAGAATCAATTCAAATAATAAAGACAATTGGTTTGATGAAAGTGAGAATAACATGAATACAATATGAAAAGTTAGCAGGAACATTTCTGCTTAATTTTAATTATTTAAAACACTATAAGTTGTAAAAAAAATTCAGAACCAAAATAATATTGTAAAACATAGTGTTAAATCCAAATTAAAGATATTATGACTAATAATAATTGAATGGACAATTGCTTAGAGATTTGAATATCAAAAATGACAAATCGAGCTACAATTCAGCTTTGGAAGTCTGTCATTCAACAACTACATTAAACTACATAAGACAAATAAAATATTGTATATTATAACGTTACTACAAAATCATAGCTGATATAAAAGAATTAATATTCATTTACTGATGTCTGTATAAATAATATATCTCAAACAGTTGTTGACTTGCAGTTACAGTTTCTTAATTTACAAGTATTTAAATAAATAAACATAATAATTCAAAAGGAAATAATTTCATCTAAAATAGTGCAAATTAAGCTATATATAATAATTAACAAATATATATAAAATATTGAGATGATATAAATTTCAATCATAGCATTGGAAATACTCGAATTTGATTCCTATGTTATATATAAAAAAAAAATAGAGCAATGATTCTGCAGGATACATATATTTCGGAACATTCTCCATTGTCAGTCACTTAGAGAGCAGTTAATCGCCATACTTCTTAAATTGTTATTTAGCTGTACTGAAATAGGTTGACCTATGGAATTACTGTGTTCATTATTGACCCTTTATTTTCAAATTGGTTGACTTTAGGTTATTAAGATAAGAAGATTACTGTACTTGCATTAACATCAACTACTCACTAAGCAATTGATTAGAGAAATAGTTTTGAAATACATGCATCTTACTGAGTGATTGGGTGATTTTTTTTACGTAGTAGTGATAGATTAGAGAATATTTTCAATACCTTGATTGAATTTTATTAACTGATATATAATAATACATACTTTAAGAAGATTTAGCAGTTCTTGAATTTGTCGACTCTGAAATAAATATATAATTTATTATTATAAAACATTTGATATTCTAAAATATATTAAAGTTTAAAAAAAGCTTATAACTTCCAAAACTAACAGCATTAATAAAAATAATAACAGTAACAGCAACAACAATCATAATAATGACATAATTGCTTTGGTCATTTTTTATATTTCAAATTTTTTTTACTATTACAAATAAAGCTCCATGATAGCAAGAGTGAAAAATCCATAAAATTTAAAAAAAATTTAATTAATAAAGAAAAAAGCATAATTGCATCATAAAATAATAGCATGGATGAAAATTATTTTAAACGTTTGTGTATTCAAGTTTCTAAATATAAAATATGTATTAGTGAATGATAATAATCTTAGAATTTAAGAATGCAAATGAGTCTATCAAAACAAAAATTGTCAATGATTAAAAGACTAATAAACATATAATTCCAAAACATAAATGTAAGTTTTAAAGAGCATCTATAGAAATTATGGACAGTTAGTGCATTGCTTTAGTATCTTATACTTTAAATCTTCATTAATTATTTGCAGGACAATTTCTTAACATATTTCTAATTCTTATTGTTTTTTTAAAAAACATATTCCTGAAATCTTTGATCATCTTCCAATTCTTATTTCATAATTTTTCACAAACTCAATATAATGCCTCATTTGCTTCATGATTAATATTTTTTTACATCTACTCTATTCTATACACATGAAAGCATATATATTAATTTTATTTTCTTCACTCTCATCAAAACTACATCCTTACTCTTTTTATAATTATCCTCATATAAACCATTTTAAAAGCCTCTTTTTCAGATTCATTTACCTTCAATAATTCTTAGAGCATATCTTATCCATATTAAAGGACAATTGAAATTTCACAATTCTCATTTTAATTTCTTTATCATTACATCCATTATCAATTAACCAACTTTCTAAATATTTAACGTAAACTTGCTCACTCATTTTGTTTCTAGATTTTACAATTAATCTTTTATGCTCTTCATTTATCTTAATTACTTTAATTTTATTTTCATTTCCACCTGCAACTGCCCTATCATCAGCAAATATGATACACAAGTTTTTCCAAAGATAATTCTATCTTTATCTAAATTTAGAAACCAGTCTAAATAAACATTTAACTACAGGATGGACAACATCTAATGAATATACTTCTAAATATATTCTCTTCAGTAAGACAACAATATAATCTTATATTTATATTCTGCTTCATATAAAATTTTTAGTAAAAGAGCTTTTCCTTCAAATCTACTTTGAATATCTGCTAAAATAACCAATATATTTTATTAATTACTTTTCAAGATTAATAAAACAAATATTAATTTTTTCTTATCATTTGATTCCTCTGCTCTTTCTAAATCTAAACTGTGAGAAATATTTCTATTCAAAATATGCCTATTCAGTACTTTCAACTTTTTACTCACATGAAAGATCATACTAATATTCTAAGATTTCTCATTTCTTTATTGGAATCAAAGTTATTGAAAAAAATAAGAGTTATAAATTGTTAACTAAATTTTTTAAGGTCCCTTCATTCAGAAAATTCATCACTTTCATGTTATCTTTCCATAACTGCATACTATTTCACTATTAATTATCAGATTTTTTTTTTCAATTTAATATAATTAAAGAATTGTTATTTTTTGATACATCTTTTTAATATATTCACTCTATATATCATTCATACTTTTTTTTTTTTTTTGCTGTATTTTCTTAGTAATTCCTCTATTTTTTTGCATTCTTTTCTAACTACTTTTTCCTAAAATAAGATCTTAATTAATTTTTCTACAATTACATAGACCTGCTCCAGTATATATACAACACACTACATACAAACTTCTTTATAAATCTTGACTTATTATATGAACTATTATAACATTATATAAGAGTTCATATAAAAAAAATCAAGATTTTAGAAAAGTTTGTGTGTGATTTGTTGTATATATACTGAAATTATCAGGCTATTTTTAAAATAGAAAACTGTGTTTATTTGTTGTTTTTAATTTATCTGCTTCAGTATTTATACTTTTTCATTTTTCTGTACCATTTTGCTGATCATTTTATTGCTAACCTAAGGGTTTTTGTTTTTCTACTTTTCAATAACCTATTATTTGCTGCATAATTTCTTTTACATTTTTTAAAAAAAAAATCCCATATTTTATTAGAATTTCTTTATTTATCATTACATTAACAATTTGAACATTTATCTCATTACTTCATTTCAATTTATCAAAGACCATTTATCATTTCTCATTTTATTAAAATTTAATTATTATTAATCTATTATCTGAATTACAATTAGATGCAGGATGTATTCACAGACTCTTAACGCTTGTTTAAAACTTATTTGACAATGATTCATAATTGAATTAAAATCTACTCTTATCATATGAAGTTTTCTGTATATAAAACTCAATTTTTATGATTTTTCAAAAACAAATTATTACCACATAATTTTTCTAAAAATATTCAATCCCTAATCTTTTAAAACTTTCTTTTTTTTCTGCTGTATTATCACAGCACTCCAATCCTCCATTAGCACAATTCAACTATTTTAAAATTCAATTATTTTTTATATCTTTGTGCATAATTCAAGGGGAAAAAATCCACAGGATAAAAATAGTTACAGTCAACTGCGTGAGAAAATAAATGGCATTTAAAAGCTAAAGTAACAGAAAGAGCAAATGAGACTTGTTTTTACTTTCCTCACTGAAAATTGACAAAGAAACTTTCAGTCTATCATTCTTATCACTAGTTTAAATCATAAGGACAAAAAAAAAAAAAATTCCACATAAGACAATACTGTCATTACTAAACAGCAATATAGAAAATTAATGACCATGAGCGACATAGTGCATAAGCAGTTGTGATGTGCAGACACAGGTTTTATTTTAGGATAACTAAAACATTTGTGATTTTTCTTGCTTACCAAACATCACTGCATAATGCTTCAAAATATTGTCTGGGAGTATAAGAAGTTCTTTTCAACCCATTTCCCCAGCCATTATTAATTAGACCAACTATAAAGACTGACCACCTCCTCCAAAAAACAAAACAAAATTAAAAACAAAGTAATGCTTTTTAATATTTTAAAATAGTATATAGTGTGCAAATAAAGACTTACAGCATATAGAGACCAAAATATAAAATAATATAAAATTTGTTTTTGTCTTTGAATAAGACTGTGTAAAACTGAATTAAAAAATATGTGCAAGGACATAAAAATCTATTTCACTTAAGTATTATTTAAAAAAAAAAAAATTTTAATTAAAATAGTACTACAAATAAAATAAAAATTTCTTGTTATTGCAGTTTTATTGTTTAAAATTGAAACACTATCAAAAATGCAATGTAATGACTTTTTTTTTGTTTCTGCATTCTAGTATAATGATATAAAAAAAATTTAATCCAAACTTATTCAAAAAGAAAATTTAGATACCTACAATTATTTTAACTACAAATGAGATTTCTGTAAACATTTAAGAGTAGTTTTATTTAATATAAAATGGAAATAAAATTATAAAGGAATTCTGAAATAATATGGACCTATGGAATAGCGCTAAAGGCACAATATAAATACATAATGCACTAGACATAATGAACCTATCACACTTTTTGAATTTTAATGGCATATAATTATATTTACCCAAAATAAAATAAAAATCTCCAATATAATATTGAATCAATACAAATATGTGTGCTTCATCTTTAGTATACATTTAAATGCTTAATTTAAATTAAAGGTTAAATAATAACTTCACTAAAATTAAATGTCATTGAAGATAGAAAGTAGAAATATTTTTAGTGATTAAATAACTTATATTATTTTGAAAAAGCAGTTAAAATAAAAATGGCATAACTCTGTTATCTAGTTGATCTTAAAAGGTTTTGCTAGAGAATTTAATTTTAAAACTTTGGTAGAAAATAGCAAAAATAAGAGATTATAATAAAACAATGGGTATGGTAATATTAAAATCAACTGATGCTGCTATTTCATTTTACTAATTGCTTTGCTTTTAATTAATTTTTTTTTTTTTTTTTTAAAAAAGGCCTTTCGGGAGATTTTATATGTAAAAGATAAGATAAAAGAATGTATATACCTGGGATTGTTCTTGGATTTATTCTTATTCTTGCATTCGATTCCTGTACTAGTTTGAACATTAAACAAATCCATTGGTGTGTTTAAAGGTATAATGGCAGAGGAGTAAAACACCATTGCTTCCCTGTCTTTGCAGGGAAAAAGCATCACCATCCGCCACCTGACGTGGAGAGCCAGCACTGAGAACAGCTGAAACCATTCCCAACAATATGAATGATAGAGACTAAACTTATCTGCAGTGACATACCATAATAAAACAACCCGGAGTAAGTCAGAAAAAAAAAAAGGAAATATCGTTATGTTGCAAATCATTCTCACTTTGGATGTAATCTGCATCATGGAAGCCTATTTCAGCCAGCCACGGACAATTTCAACAGTATAAGAAGGTATTATAAAACTCGAGTGTAAAGTAATTTATATATATATATAGCTATATTTCTCAGAGTTCCATTCCCATTTAAATTGTAAGCATGCTAATTAATACAATAATCATTTTATACCTTGACTCTGAACCTTCATGAAAGCATTTCCCTTAGTCTAAAATACGTATGGCCTTATAATTTCACTATAATCTCACTTGTATTTTAATTTGTGTTAGATTTATATATAAATTAGCATCATTTAAATGGTTATTTATATTCTACTAATAACATATTTTGTTAACTAATGCTAGTGTTAAAAGAAAGCTGGGGGAAAATAATTGTTTATTATATAGTTTATTACTGCTTCTCTTTTTATATTTAGTCACCCCTACTCCTTAAAATATTCTAAAAATAATTTGAATTATTTTAAGTAGAACTTTGCTTTTGTCTTGTTCTCCCGATTTGAAAATAAAGTAGGAAATTTGGAAATAATCAACAAACTATATATAATAAAATCTGAAATGTTGTTTATTTTATTTAAAATCAAGTTGTTATCTGTTTTATTTAAAATTCAAATGTTATCTACTTATGAATATACATGTTGGTTCAGGGATATAATTAAAGACTAACTATGTATACAATTATTTTTTTTTTATGGAAAGATTAAAATATGTTATTTAGCTTAGGAATCTATAGCTTACAAAATACTATTATGATATTTGTTTTATTTATTAAATGTAAGTTAGAGACAACTTAATCTTCAGAAAAGCATTTAGTTACACAGGATATTTTATTAGTGATAGATTTGTTTTTATTAAAGCGTGAATGGGGAAGAGTCCGTGTTTCTTCTTGATCACCAGACCCGAAGAGAGAATGATATTAATGCTAGTATCAGAGGCGTTGGTCATGTGGTTTAAGTTTCTGAAGTCTAGGCAAATGGGTTTTGATCAGCATTGTGTGGCGCATACCGGTACCCCATACATGCATGTTGGTGACTATTGCTTGGTTCTTGTTGACGAATCATACGTTTCTGACCGTTACAAATTAGATAATAAATATATAAATGACAATAAAGTCAGTGTATTTTGTAAATTTATTAATATGTAAATAAGCATTTATTTTATATAGCGTATGTAAACAATTGTATTACAGTCAAATATCAGCCTTTCACGCTAATTGTACATACGCTTTGCGAGTGTTAATAATAAATGAATACTTTCTCACCAATACAAGATATAGTATTTATGCAGGAATAAAAGGAATCCTCTTATTCCTACGACTCAAACGCTTATATATGAGCAAATCTGAAGTACTGGCAAAGAAAGCGTGACGATGGAACAGTCACTTTAAATTACTATATATGATGTCTGAATGAATGACGTCGGTGAAATTATCTAGAATTTACTAAACGTTTGAGTCGTAGGAATAAGAGGATTCCTTTTATTCCTGCATAAATACTATATCTTGTATTGGTGAGAAAGTATTCATTTATTATTAACACTCGCAAAGTGTATGTACAATTAGCGTGAAAGGCTGATATTTGACTGTAATGCAATTGTTTACATATGCTATATAAAATAAATGCTTATTTACATATTATTAAGTTTCAGTTGGAATGACGTTTAGTAAATTCTAGATAATTTTACCGACGTCATTCATTCAGACATCATATATAGTAATTTAAAGTGACTGTTCCATCATCACGCTTTCTTTGCCAGTACTTCAGATTTGCTCATATATAAGCGTTTGAGTCGTAGGAATAAGAGGATTCCTTTTATTCCTGCATAAATACTATATCTTGTATTGGTGAGAAAGTATTCATTTATTATTAACACTCGCAAAGCGTATGTACAATTAGCGTGAAAGGCTGATATTTGACTGTAATAAATTTATTAATATAAATAATGTAAATTTTGTATCCAAAGTGAAATATACTTATATTATCAGCAAGCTTTTTTGAATCATACAAATGTAGTTTACTTCTATAAATAGATCTATTTATTATTAAAAATTCAGATCCATAAATAGTTAGGATTAGAATTCTTATATCAATCAGAAATGTCAATATATAAAGTATATTCTATTAATTAGCTTCCAAATATACAGATAATAAACATCACAAGACTGTTTGGCCTATTGAAAATCATGTTACCGACAAAGTTTGTTAATGATGCATGCATAGAGATCTGTTTAAATACCATCGTTAAATGGACTGCATTACTACATATTTGATAATTATCTACATACATAATTGATAATAGAATATATCTTGTGATAAGCTCATTAAAGTTAAAGAAGTAACTCTAAATATTGAGAAATTAAAATAAATTGTAAGAGATTGGTAAGTTGTGGTGCATTAGCTTCAATGATGACCAAGTGTTATTATTCTTTGGTCATAGCATTCTACTGCCAAGTTACTAATCCTGAAATGAAATAGGGAATCTAAATATGCATATAATACTATAATATAATAATCTCTTAATTTAATAAAAAACAAAAAAGGTTATTAAAATTTGTATGAAAAAATGATTAATAAAATGTTCAGTAATTATTCATTATATTATGTTTCCATATAATTTCTCTACTCCAGAGAATTAATGTAAAAATATGCAGATATAAAAAACATTCTGATATCTGAGAAAAAAAAAAGAATAAATGAAAATGAATAACAATTAAAAAATATATATATAAATACCTTTTTCAAATTATCATCTTCCAATTTCTGATGTTTAGTTTTTAATCTGGAGTTTTCATTCATCACACTAGTTACATTCTGAAATAAAATAGTAGAATATTAATTAAGAGTTCTCAAAATTACAGACACCCACTCACAAAAATAATTGTACATACAATTTTCTGGGGTAAAAAATCAAAAGCCATAGATTTGTTATCAAGATAATCAAAAATGGCAAGAGAAAAGAAAATCACACATTTATACGAGTGATTTATAAATAAGTCATAAAAAGAAATAGTAAAGAGTTAAATAAATACAAATTTAAGTATAACATAGATGGCAAAGAATGTATAGAAGAAAAAATTAAAAAAAGTCAATAATGATGTGATGTTTACAAAATTTGCAATAAATAGACTGTCATTGTCATATCAAAAAGAATTAATCTTATTCTGAATAGGTAAAACATTTTTCACTAATTAGTATTATTAAGAAAAGAATTTTCATATTTCACATTATCATTATTTTCACTCATTATAAATCTAATATAGAACTGGGCAGTTTAATGGTGTGACAGAGTGATAGACTTTGGAGTTCAAGATCAAGATCCATGGATCATGTCCAACTCTGTCAGTTTCAGTGCTCAAACTTCTTGTAAACTCCCAAGCAATAAACCATTTGTTTTTTTTTACTTAATCCAATGCAGAATAACAATTTTTCAAATTTAATTTATTTTCTCTGATCGATAGCTTTTCTTATTTCACTACATCAAACTTCCTTATCTCATCCATCATATATAATCTCTCACAATATCTTGGCATCCAATTTAAAAATTCAGCTGTTCTTATAATTTTTGTAGATATATTCAATAAAGATCTACTTTAGCCTTTTAATTCTTTTAATGATGTCAATGACATCAATGCATTATCTTGCCCATGCATTATGCTTTCAATTCATTCTTTTTAGTTCCAAAATACATCTTTCCACATTTTTCTGAGAGGTCTGAAGCCTCAGATCTATAAATAAGTACTGATTAAATAATTTATTAAATACTTTCTTTTAAAATACAAAGACATATTTTTTTTAATACTAAGTTACTTCTTTTAAAAGCATTCCATCCAAGTTTAAATGTATGTTTATTTTCATTCATTAATCACATTAAACACTATTATTTAAGTTTGTCTTTCTAGAAAGTACAAATATTATACTCTATGATAAACATAAAATGAATTGCAATTAAAGTCACAAATGAGTTTATTTAATTAATATAAATAATAATTTTTCTAATTTTTACATCATAAAATGAACCCAGAATTATTCTATAAAAAATTTCAGTGAGTTTATATTATCAAATTAATTATCTAACTAATTGATAAAATTTTTAATCTATTATATAATGGTATAATTTTAATATTATTTTTTAATTAATTGAATATAATTACAGAAGATTCATCAACCTCTAACTTGTAGATGCTGCAAAATTTATAATATAACTGATACTATGTTATTTAAATACTTTTCTGAAGAATAAACCTTAAGCAATTCTCTATTACATCAGTTCTTTTTTGTAAACTGTTACATATGTAAAGCATATGAATATATTTAGATTTTTACACTCACACATATGTAAGTAATATTATTAAATATATTTTTTTCCAACATTATATATGCAATTTTCGATTTTCACAATTAAATAGAAAATTGTCAAAAACTTTTTCATCCCTTTTTTCTTATTAGACCACTAAACAAATGCAAAATGACATTATTTTTACAGCCTCACAAATATATAGTAATCAAATGCTTGTGTAATCAATTTCATTTCTGTCTAAAAAAACCATTGGCTAAATTGATTACTTCTGTATATCAGGATACAAATATAAATGGTTATTTTGCATTTGTTTGGAGCTTTAACAAAAAGAGGGATGATGAAAGTCATTTAATGGCATTCTGTTCAATTGTCAAACTAAAAATTACATAGATATGTATATGAATTTATGTATATATATACATATGAGTGTTCATGAATATATATGAATATCTATATGATTTATATTAATGTATGCATATATTTGTACAAGTATATTTAAATGTACATATATATTTATAATTTATTAAAATATTAATGTAACAAGTGTTACTATATTTGGTATTTAATTTTGCATTCACATTCATTTACAAATAATCATAATAGTAAATAAATTAATACACATACACATACATTTAAAAATAAAGTTGATAAAAACTACTCTCTCCAAAACATGTTAGAACATTATATCATGTTTTTTTATAAATAAAAGAAGAAATATTCACTACTGACTTTTAATGCTTTAATTATAACTTCTAGAATGTTATCAACCCCAAAATTTTAATATTTTTTTTTCAAATCCACCATCAGATTTTCTATAAAAATGGACAATTGTTTAATTAAAACTTCCATTTCAAAAGCAGATTAAAGAAGGTTTGAATTTAGCCCCCCTTCCCTCCTTTTTTTTTTAAAAAAAAAAAAGTTAGATAATTAAAATTCCTTTGCTTATCAAAAGCATTTTTCCTTCTTCCTTTACAGTATTATTATCAGTCCCTTGTTTCTCACATGTTACAAAATAATACTTAATAATGAATAATTTTTTCTTTTAATCTTTAAGCAGTTTACACTTATTTCTTCAATGACATGCATATATAGGCACACACATAAATGACACTTTGTATATTTATTAATCAGTTCATATAAGTTTTTATTAAATACATTTTTTTTCTCTCTGCTCCATTGTAGTATAATCAATCTGAGCTATATTGGACTTGTTATAGCTACAATATACATTTTATTTTAAGCAATAAGATTATGTGTATGATAATGTAAAAAAAAAAGACTAACAGAGAACTGTTGCTTTTGCTATTTAAACTAAAGAAAGTAAATGGAATTCATATAGGTGAGTAGAGATACAAAGTATATAGATGACTAGAGATACAAAGTTGATGGCAATATGAAAAAGCAATTATATATTTATTTTTAAGAGTGAAAATAAGATAAAAGGTTATATAGGTGAAGATAGAATGGTGAAGGATTTAAAGATTAAAAAAATTCTATATTGTAACGATCCGGTGAATAACTTACCGTCATCTGCACTACAGGGTGCCATCTAGGCATTTGAACCTAGAAAAATTTATAAAGTAGGCAGATACGTAAGTAAAAAAAAAAACTTTTTTTTTTTTTAATAAATATATTTTGATATCCGGTCGTTAGCCCAAGTCACTAGCTCAGGGAGTAGCAGAGATTTATATTCATAAAAAAAAAAAAAAAAAAATTCTTATCTAAGAATAATTTTAAAAAAGGATAAAATAAGCCACTACCAGTAATTAGCATACAAACATTTATTTATGCACATATATATAAGATTGAAAATTGTTTTAGTATCAGTTTACATTTTAACATTTAACATTATTTTTAACTTTACTTTAGATTTTAATTTACATTTAAATTTCTATTATATTATAAGTTTACATTTTAATTAAGTTCGCACAGATGGAATTATAAAAATTTGTTTTAATAATGTTGAGTATAGATCGGTTACATAGATTACAACGGTTAAAAACATTTCAAAATAAACATAAACGATCAAAATATAAAATCATTGATACTGACAATTGCAGAGGGAAATTTATAAGTAACCCAATAGTATTCACCATAAGATACTTGCATTGTCACCAATAACTTAAAAGACATCCGAATAAATACATTTTAGATACCGTAAGGTATCATTATTTATCGAATGTCTATATATTTTGATCAAATATGAAAACCCAAAACATACTTAACCGATAACCAATCCATGCAAGCGTCTATAAACAACTTAAATTTAATGCATTTTTATTTAGTGTCGAGTATGAATAGACTACATAGATTTGCATTTGAAAGAAAATATTCTATCCTTATTTAACCTTAGTCCAAAAGTTCGCAGTCGAACTAACGCCAATTCATCTGATATATCGATGTATTCAATGTAATACGAAATACGGCAGCACAAAAAGTTAAGAGAAGAAATTGCCTCTTGTCAGATAGGAATACATACATCTATCTGACAAGAAGAGCAATAAAAAAAAACTCCATAGAAAGGAACTGCGGTCTCCGATTTATAATTCCTTCCATAGGCAAATGGGTGAGTGCGGCGTATACAAACGATTCTGCCCGTAGCGAATCTTGCATTACATCTACTAACAACACCAATATATCCAATCCATTGACCAAATTTAACTATGAAACAAATAACCTAAGATTACCTTCCCCTAATATAACTTTACAAATCTATATAGCCATTCACGCCCGACTTAAGTTTAATATTTATATAACTAGTTTAATGAAAAACAGAAATCATAATAAAACTTGAAGAACAAAAAAAATATAAATGGAAATGATTTAAAAAAAAAAAAAAAACATCAAATAACAATATTAATAAAGAATTTAGTTTGGTCAGATAGGATTCTATTGCATTATTCACTAAAAAGATTTTAAAATTTAGAGTTCTTATTTTTTCAAGTGAATATAAAGTTCTTACGATTTTTAAAACGTCCAGCTTTATCATTTACAGTTGCTTGCCGTTGTTGGTAATTTTGAATGGGAATTCCCACGCCATACTGAAGATATTGGTATCCCGTTAGCCGTTGTTTTTATTTATTCAGAGGTCTTTACTTGAGCTGATCCTTAACGTAAAAAAGATGTCATTTTTTTTTTTTTGAACAACTGAAGGAATTGAAAAGTGCGTCTTTTCAATCCCTTCTCCTTCAACTCCGCACTAACACATATAGTCACATCGTAATAACTAATTAATTAAACAACATCAAACTTGTCCTTTTATATTAATTTGAAGGATCCAATGGACGTTACGTCATGATGATGATATGGTCCTTTCGCTGAGGTCCGATTCCATTGTTTTTCATTCATTGGTTATTTGTTTCTATTGTTTTCCTCTCTGACCGATGTTTTTACATTTAAATGCCCAAGGCTAGTTCATTTCCATTTCTGATTAATTAATGTGTTTTCAAACTTAAAGATATATTTTTATCTTTAAGTCTCTCCTGAAAATTTAATTTTAAAACACTTTTTTTTAAATAAAGTTTTCGTTTAATAATTTTTTTTTTCTGTGCGATTTATATATACGAGTTTAAGATGATATTTAATTTCAATTTTTAATTCTTAAAGAAAATTTTTAAATGCGAACTTTTTATTTTAATTTCATGTTTAATTATAAAAACACAATGTAACGTCGTCTGTGCTCGTTACAATATAGAGGATAGAAAAATGAATATAAAAAAAGAACCAAGGATATTAACAACATAAAACTTGGTTTTATAAATATAAAAGGGTTTAGAAATATGAATAAGTTAAGAAAATTAGAGGTTTTTATAGGAGAAAATTTGGAAAAAGAATCATATTTTCAAAAATGAGATTCAAAAAAGTCAAATAGATATGATCGGAACAAAAAAAGATATAGTTATTATTAAAGAGAGTATCTTAAAAAGAAATTGTAAAAAACATAAGCAAGTTATGTTAAAATTGGGTGAAGAAATGGGCCTGTGATGTAGTGTTGACTACTAGAAATAAAGATGTTATAACAAAGTAGAATGGGTTTGGGAATATTTATATACAGATATAAATAAATTTAGAAAGAATAATTATAAAATATTGATTGTAGACATTATGATATTAATAAAATTGATGAAATGGAGAATATAAAGGGGCACTAAAAAGAACGTATAAAAAAAAAATGGATTGAAAATTGAAATTTGAGTAAAATATGTAATGTGAAATTTACATAGTTGAGATAGAATCGGTACATACCAGTGATTATATGTTACCAGATAAAAATAAATTAGAAAAGGTACAAAAAAAAAATTTAAGTGCTTGCTAAGGAAAAAAAGGTTGTAGTAGAGATCATAATTTTATAATAATAAATTAGTTATCTGAAAGATTAAGTAATGAAACTTTTAAAATAATTGATAGGATGATGAGTTTGAACTGAGTGGGTTTAATTATAACTCTTTATGAAGAGTGGATTGATGCAGCAATAAAGATTGCGAACGAATATTTATTTAGAACTAACAGGATTAATAAAAGAAAATGGAAGAAAAAATATTTTAGAAAGTATACAAGAAAGTAGAAAATAATTTAGGAATTATAAAAATGGTTGTTAAAAAGGAAATGGGTGAAGAGAAGGTAAAGATGGGTAAAATAGCTACTTGAAAAAAAAAAAAAGTTACAATAGAATTAGGAACAAAATAGAATGAATTTAATTTCTATAGCTTATAAAATATTTACATATATATTGATAGGATTAGAACTTGAATAGAAGAGAGTAAAATTTTGGGAGAGATTCAAAATCAATCTTATTTAAGCAAAAGAGTAGAAAATAATTTATTCATTGTATCTGACTGACAAATGTCTTAATAAGGAAAATAAATCATTACTTATCACATTTATAAATATAGACAAGATTTATGAAAGAGTGGGGATAAGATAAATTGTGGAGAAGTTTTGAAAATATGAAATTAAGATTGTTAAGAATGGCTAAATCTTTACAAAAATTTATAAATATCAACTGAAGGCTATGTGAAATTGGATTGAAACAGAAGTTTGAAATAAAAAGACAGGATAGGGGTAGAGATTATTATGGTTGGAAATGCAATAAATAATATGATAGGATTTTTTTTTTTTGTGGATATAAGGCATTTTTTGAAAATAATATAAATAGTATGGAGTTGCTCTGGGGATCAGATGATATTTGAATATCTGGATGTCACGTTGGGAGGAAAAACTTCCATTCAATGAATCAAATTGAGTTTCATTTTTTTTATTTTGTTCTATATTAATCCAAATACTTTTAACTGTTGAATCTGCTATTCTCTCACCTTTTCAAAGCATTTTCAGAAACTGTCCTTGATATAATAAAAAATCATGAACATGCCATTTTTTAGCATATAATAGAGATGAAGGAAATATTTTAAATAATTGATGTATAATAATCACCAAAAATTATAATGATTTCCTGTTGGTAAGATTAAAGATTTTGAAAATAAATTGATATCGTATAAACCAAATATGCCCCATTAAAAATAGTGAAGACTAATTTTAAAATTATTTGTAATATTAAAAATTGCTAACAAAATTATAAAGATTCATCTAAAAAAAAGAAAAAAAACCCCATTAAAAATATGTTTAAAATATACTTTTTTTTCAGATATGCATAATAAACAAGTAGAATCTAAAATAAAATAGAATACATCATTAAAAGAATCTTACTTGTTAAATTCTATTATTGAAAAGTTTTACTGCAAATTTTAAAATTGCTTTTAAATTTAACAATGACTAAGAAGTGATGAAACCATATTTGAAACAGAAAAAAATCTTCATAGTTAGAAAAGGATAATGAAAAGATATTAAAGAATTATTTTGGTTACTATTTCTAAACAAATGGATTACTATGAATTTTTTTTCAAAACTATTAATTATTTCTCTTAAAAATCAATATGTACGAGATAAATATGAATATATTTAAATTTATAATTAAATTCCAATAAATAAATTTTAATTATTCATAATTACCTTTTTAAGCTGTATAATTTCATCATACATATCTTCTTTAGACTTCAAAATTGAAGGGTAATACCTGGACTTAGAATCTAAATAATAATTAAAAAAACATCAATAAAAGTTAAAATCATTAGATAAAACAGAAATGTCATTACAACTTACTAGAAGACAGAGAAGCACTAAATGATCGTAAAGGTTGAAGACTTTCGATTTGGCAAGAAAGATTATTAGAGGGAAGAGAAGACTTTCTCAAAATATGAGAGGCTGAAAGCAAATAATAAATTAAATCAAAAATAAATAGGAAGTTTATTATACAGAAACGATTAATAAGATTATAAATACACTGCAGCTTAGCACTGCCTTGAATATGACCTATCCAGTTGAAAGCAGTGCTAAACTATAGTGTATTTATAATCTTACTAATCTTTCCTGTACAGGAACTATTTCTATTTATTGAATTACAAAATAATAATAAAAGCAAAGTTTATTAAGTTAAATCAAAAATAATAAAAAACTGTTAACTTATTTTATTTTTAATTTATTGTTTCAGGTAAATCAGAAAATAATTCATTACAAAATTATAATTACGTATAAGAAGAGTTATTTTAATTCTTGAAAGAAGTCTTATAAACTTTAAATCTGAAGAAGTTAATTAGGTTAAATGCACTCATTGCTTTCATTTTCCAAAAAATCCCTAACTAGTTGATCCAATATATTATAATATTTATTGTTCATTAAAACAAATTAAAAAATGACATTTTTACAATATTAAACAGAATATTTAAAAAGATTTCATTCTGCATTGTAAAATTATAACAATGAATTTCTCAGCCAACAAAAAACATTAATAATTTGAATTTCATGATATACAAGAATTTATACATACTATTTTGAATTACTACGGAATTCTTTTATCAAAGATTGATGAGCTTATTTCGTATAATTGAAACATTCCTGATTACAAAAAAAAAAAAAACTCAAGAAAATGAAGATTTGTTTTTAATTTGAAAAATTTGGATCAATAAAAAAGTATGTTTTAAATAAGGGACTGAATAATAAATCAGTTAATAATCTAAAAAGTTATTATTAAGCAATAATAGTACTACTAATACAAGAAAAAAGACTATAATACACAGCATTAAAGCTCAAATGAATCGTGGTGAGTTTCATAGTGTATTGGTATCTATGTGAGAAACATGTTACATCCTCAAGGATTAATGTATATATACAAGTAACATAAATATTTATTTAAAAAAATAAATATATTACCAATTCTTGAGATTTTAGATAGAAGACAAAGATGATTATATATATATAAAGACTGTGAACCAATATTGACATTTGTGGAAGATCAAACATCAATGCGCAAGAGCATATTGCATTTTGTATCAAGATTATTCTAAATAGTTAACTGAATAAATTATTAATTATGAATCTACCTATCATTGAAAAATTGGAAATAATGTTAAATTTGTACCAATGGTAATCATATAAACACTGAAAATCAAAATGAATATTTTTATTGTGAAAAAAAAAAAAACCCTGTCAAATTTCAACTAAAAAAGACTTGATAAATTAATATGTTAGCAAATAACTTTATTGTAAGAATTTAAATAACATGGCTAATATAAAGACAGACTTTTACTAAATTACATTTATGTTCACTCCCTTAAAACAGACTGGATCAACTGTTAAGAGAATACAATGGACAAACAATAACATTTGATCATTATCAATATTTATTCTATAATTTCAATTTTATTTTTACATCATAAACTTCAATGAACCTTTACATTATAAATTAATTACTACTACTAACATATGGAGTGGACATTAGGACTTTGCCCTGCTCGGTTCCTTTAAACCTCCAAGAGGAATCAAAGGGTCTCCTTTCAGTTAATAGCATACTCCTTTCTTGTCGTTGTAGCTGTTATTACTAGGTGATTATTCATATAGTAAATGAACATGGATGGGCTGCTCACCAACATGCATTAGCCAACATGGTGAGTTTATTGGCAGTTGCCTGATAAGGCAAAATGAATATTTGTGTAAATGATAAATATTTTTCCCAATAGATATATACAATTATGACAGACAAAAATAAATCATGGCCCTTATTCCCAGGAGGCTGTAAAGTCGCCAATCAAGGCAGTGGTTGTTGGCCGAAGGCGGAAATTACTAAGAATTCCCTGATTGTTGACCCAGGCTATCATTTGATGATGACTTTTTATTTAGGTACTTACAACTGCAGATCACGTTCAAATGAAGGAAGATTGCAAGAATTAGAAGAAGAACTATTTTATATTAAATGGGACATGATTGGACTTTGTGAAGTTAGAAGAAAAGGTGACCAGACAATTGATTTAAAAAGTGGACATGTACTCTATTATAAAGGCACAAATATTAGAAATACAAGTGGAGTAGGATTTATTATAAATAAAAAGTGGAAGTACAATATTGTGGAAATTGATGGTGTATCGCACAGAGTGGCAAAATTAATTATACAACTTAATAGCAGATACCAAATGCAGATAATTCAGGTTTTTGCCCCAACAAGTTCTCATAGTGATGAAGTAGTAGAAGATTTTTATATGGATGTACAAAAGGCTTTTGATCAGAGTAAACAACATTTTAAAATTGTTATGGGAGACATTAATGCTAGAATTGGTAAACAAATGAAAGATGAAAGTGCTGTACTGTAGGTAATTTTGGTTATGGTAAAAGAAATGAGATAGGATATAGACTTGTGGAGTTTGCAGAAAAAGAAAAACTTAATATTATGAATTATTTTTTTGAGAAAAATGTTAAAAGGAAATGGACATGGAAGCATCCAAATGAAAGTACAGCAGAATTGGATTATATTTCGACTAACAGAAAATACATATTTCAAGATTGTAATGTTCTTAATAAATTTAACACAGGAAGTGATCATCGATTAGTAAGATGTAAGATACGTGTTAATGCAAAACCAGAGAGACAAAAATTATTAAGAAAAACAATATTTACAGTTGATATTCCTAATCTTCAGAAATATTCTAATGAATTTAAATTAGAACTTACAAATCGGTTTCAAGTATTAGTAAATTTTGAACATGATTCAGATTTGAATGAAATTAATATAAAAATAACTGATACATTTTTAAAAACTGCAACAAAGATAGCTGGTAGAAAAAAGCAGCAATTGACCAATAAAATTTCTACTGAGACTAGAGAATTAATGAAGAAAAAAAGGAATATGAAGATATACAAAAATGACGCATTAAAAAGGATTAAATATCTCGAATTTTGTAAAATGATGCAGAAAAGAGTTGAAAATGATATAAGAAGGTATAACTATGAACTAGCAAGGAAAGCTGTAAAAGAGAATAAAAATTTCAAGAGTGTAAAATAACATTTTGGTAATGGTAGGAAATTTATATCTGCAATAAAAAAAAAAAGATGGAATTTTTACTAAAAAGAGAAATGATATCATGAAATGGATAGAAGACTTTTATCAAGAATTATGTAGTAATGAAGAACAAGTACCTCATATATCTATTACATCTTCAGAATTGCCCAGAATTTTAAATGAAGAAGTGAGACATGCAATTAAATGTATGAAGAAAAGAAAGGCTCCACGTAATGATGGAATTATAATTGATATATTAAAAGAAGCATGTGAAGAAATAGAAATTTTTTTTAGCAAAGTTATAAACCAAATGTCTAAATGATAAAGATGTACCAGATGATTGGAAGAATGCAGTATTAATATTTAAAAAAGGTGATAAAGAAGATATTAGAAATTATAGACCTATCAGCCTTTTATCAGTTTTATACAAAATTTTTACCAAGATAATTACAACTCGTCTACAGAGAACATTGGATTTTCATCAACCAAGAGAACAAGCTGGATTTAAAAGTGGTTTTAGTACAGTAGATCATATCCAGGTATTGAGAGAAGTTATAGAAAGAATTAATGAATATGAGTTGCCATTATGTTTTGGATTTGTAGATTATAAAAAGGCATTTGATTCTATAAATATTTCTTCAATGATTAAAGCATTGGATCATCAAGGTATACATCCAGGGTATAGTCATATTTTAAAGAATATTTATAAAAATGCAACAGCAACAATTAGATTATATAATGATACTGGAAAAAAATCAACATTAAGAAGGGTGTAAGACAAGGTGACTCCATATCTCCAAAACTTTTTATAGCAGTGCTGCAAGAAATATTTTGTAGATTAAAATGGGAAGCTAAAGGAGTGAAAGTAAATGGAGATTATTTAAATCATTTAGATTTTGCAGATGATGTAGTTGTTTTTGCAAATAATGCTTTAGAACTGCGAAAATGTTGCAGGACTTATCAGATGAAAGTAGGACTAAAGATAAATGTTAAAAAGACTAAAGTAATGTTTAATGGATTTTCTCAAAATATGAAAATTAAGATTGATTATGATGAGTTATATGAAAATTAAGATTGATTATGATGAGTTAGAAGAAGTTAACAGTTACATATTGGTCAGATTATTAATACAGATGGAAACATAATGGATGAAATTAATCATAGAATTAAACTTGGTTGGAGTGCTTTTGGTAGAAATAACTTGATACTAAAAGGAAATATGCCTATGTCTTTGAAAAGGAAGGTTTTTAATAAATGTGTTTTACCAGTTCTTACTTATGGATTTGAGACTTGGACACTTAATAGAAGAGCAATACAGAGACTTCAGACTACTCAAAGAAGTATGGAGAGATGCATGCTGGAAATAACAAGAAGAGATCGAAAATGCAATATATGGGTAAAAGAACAAGCAGGTGTTACTGACCTCATTGAAAAATTAAAAGACTGAAGTGGAGTTGGGCTGGACATATTGCTAGAAGAGATGATAATAGATGGACAATTGAAATCTTAAACTGGATTCCAAGAGATTGTAAAAGACCAAGAAAGAGACCACATGTGAGATGGATGGATGAAATAAGAAAGTCTGCAGGGGTGATGTGGACAAGAGAATCTAAAGATCGGAGAAGATGGATTGAACTTGGAGAGACCTTCATCCTGCAGTGGTCTGATAATGGTTGATAATGATGACTGCTACTAACACAGCAAAAATTAAGTCATATTAAAATTTCAAGACTAGTCTATTGCCAATGAAAAATGTTATTAACATATATATATATAAAATAAATCAACATATGTGAGTATAAAAAGGAAACACATAATTTAATTTATATTTAGATAATTTCAATCATGCTATACAAAAACTTGTTATTTACATTACTAAATAATTATAAAACCATTAACATATTATATTATCATTTGAAGAATACTTCTAGCCATTTAAAATGTTGAAAAAATATATATATATAAAGCATTAAAAATAAAGAGTATAAAATTAAATATTAAACAGTATAATAATTAATATAAGCAAAGAGAGAAGATAATGATAACACCATTACAAGGAAAAATTCTATACTCAACATTTCTGAATGTTCATAATAAACACTCTTGCATAGATGGATACTTAAGTATTTTAATATTCTTCAATTAAACACATCATTTTTTATATCTAATTAAAAAATTATTAAGCTAGGGTTGATTGATTTTTCTTACAAAAAATTTATTATGTATCTGTTGATTGCAGATTGGTGAGAAAGAAAGCACTACTGCACAGATCTAATTAAAATAAAACCATTTCATAAAAAGTGCAATCTCTTCACTTTTGGCAATATGTAATTATCACAGTAGCAGCAAAATTTGAATAATAGTAATACTAATAACATTAAGAACAGTAATCATTCTACTCCAATACTTTCTATTGCAAGTGTCAGTAATCATTTAATGATACTAACAAGTAAATTTTTTGATTAGTTTCTGGTTATTGGACCTTCATCAATGAGAAGAACTGGATTTGAAATAACAGCAGTCCTCTTTATATTTTTTTAATATATTCAAGCTAAAATAATCAAAATTAATTTGCTTTAATAGCTATATGTTTCTTATATTAAGCTAGCAAATATTTTAGTGATCTTAGTTAATATATAACAGTAGATACTCATGGTTCTTTGACAAGAGTGACATATACAAAATAAACCATTTTATGAGCCCTTCTAATTTATTTTCAATGTCTTCATTAGAAGCAGGATCCACTCTATTATTCTATTTCAGAATATTTATAGTAAACACGAATAATCAATGGACACTAAATAATAATACCAATTAAATCCCAGACTAAATTATTGTTATTGATTTTCATGAATAAAGAGCAATGGATTTTCATACACATCCAGCAGTTACCTTTATTTTTATAATAACCTAATTGCGATCTGAAATTGATATACCCAAAGGTTTTGAAATGAGGCTAATTTGATTGTATATTTATATAGGAGTGTAACAGTTTTTATAATTAAACCATTACAAATTATTCACAATATGTTCTCCATGTCTCACTTGAATAAAAAGTTAATTATATTTGAGGAGTAGTTTTACTCTTAAAAAGTCTCATCTTTACAAAATTATGGGAAAATTTTTAAGAATTTGAATAAATTTGAAAGCAAAAGCCATTACACATAAAATCAATTTTGAAACACATTTTTCTTACTCTTCAGATTATATTAAAAAAATTATGGTAAACTATAATAATGATATTCCTTTATTTCATCATTTTTTCATGGAGAAAATAATTTATATAAAATTTCTGGTATCAATTTAAAAGATGCTCAACTATCATATCTAACTAACTTTTTAAAAATTTACTTATTTATTTAACATAAAAGCTTATATTTCTAGACACCACTAAAAGTGATTATGATAAATTTGGCTATATATATATGTTGAAATAAATATTTCCACGGGAAAAATATATTTTAGAACTCGAGCAGCTGAGTTTGATAAAATAAAAGTAAAATTCTGACATTTTGATAAGCTAACACTTGCTCTCAACTGGGTAAAGTAATCATGTGTATACACACATTCATACACTTATCATTATTATCATATAAACACTTCTGTGAATGCAGATGTATATCAATAATATTTAAATATAGTGTTTGCTATTAATCTTTATACTTATCAATAAGATTTCACAAACATAAAATATGAACAAATATCTTCATAAAAAATATCTCACATAAAACAAAAATCACTGATTTTGTATCTGCTAATATATTAAATTCCAAAAATAGCAAAATGAAAGTAAAAAGGTAATAATTTTGATCCTTAATTTCTTACTTCTAAGCAAAATATACTGATAGATAATATATATATACATTTTCTACTTTTGTAATAAATAATATGACTGAGTATTATTGTCAGAGAACCAGTCATGATTTTTCTTTTTTTTAAAAAGTGAATCCAAGAATAAATTTACTTGTATTCATAATACATTTCTTAAAAAAATTCTTGAAAAACCAGACTATCCAAATTAACAATTTTAGTGTTCAATAGCTGCTGAAATTTGACATATGTAGTAGATATTATTAAAGAAAAAATATTATGTCTTGTGAATATGATATTTTTTAAATTTAACTATAATTTTAATTTTGCAGCATCCTAACCTATGATCTGCTCAAAATGCTCATGTAATATGAATTTCTCTTGTATTCTGACTCCTAATTATAATACAATCCATTAAATGCTATTCTTTTGATTGTGTACACACTATCATTGCTTCATAATGATTTTTCTACTTAAACAAAATGTGCAAAAATTCAATAATAGCAGACCATTTGAATTTATAACACCATATTTCCAACAACTTTTTAACATCTACTGTTGTACTAAGACACTAAAGTCACACAAAAAAAAAATTATCTGTGAATGGTAATGCTGTAATAATACTTTCCACCAAGAGTAAAAGCTTTTTCCCTCTGAATCTAATGTTGGAATATATGCACTAATAAAATGAGCACAGAAAACATTGTGAAAACTACATTTTAACACTTAGTCTATCAATGATATAACAAGAAATTCCAAAGATAGAAGAAAAAAGTAAATTAGACTTTACATCAAATCCAACAGTATGCAATTCCCTTTCTCTGATCTGTCTATCCCCCCCCCCCCCAAAAAAAAAAAACAAAAAAACACCCAACAACTTATAAAAATCTAGTAAAGACAAGTTTCATTAAGAACAGTTATACTGATCTTAAATCTTGACAACTTCTTAACTACTAGGGTTATCCCCTGTTTAGATCTTGAAGGGTTTATATTATGAAAAGTTCACCCATTCCATATTCCTATAATTTGATAAATACTAGATATATAATACTTTCATTCACTACTTATCACTACTCCTTGCTTGTCCATTATCACTGATAATATTATTATTTCTATCATTTTAATGAAAAATCCACCAGGCATAATAATGTAGGTAGACTATATGAAGCAGACTATTTTTTAAACTATCTCCCACCAGGAAATTCCTAAAGGAATTGCTTAAACATACAATCTCTGTCAAGCTATAAACACCTATCCCAAATTCAGTTCCAACCCTATTCATTAGAGATTGTTCTATCATAAGCAAAAATCACAATGAAGGACACCAGCCTATTAAAACTGTACTTATCATTGCTGTAGTCATTCTTAAGGGCATTTAAAAAAATGAAAAGGGAATTGGAGTCAGACTTGTACATGCAATTAACAGATTGAAATGCAATGGCATAAACATCATTCCACTGTTGCACTTGATATAGGGAAATAATTGATAGCATTAGAGATTCATAATCACTGGATCTTACTTAAATGACTAAAAACAATAAGTTTATAAAATATTCTAGGACAAAATATTTTGTAAGTGGCTAAAGCAACATAACACAAATAAAAGAAAATAATTTATTAAAAGCTAACAATTTATGTTGGGATAATATTATAAACTTTCAACTTGAAACAAAAAAAAAAAAAGATAAAAATTTTTAAAATTATGCTTTCATATTTTTCCCTCCAATCATATTTTATAAACCAATTATAAATATTAAAAGTTTTAAGCAAAACAATATTACCTTCATTGTGTTGCAGAATTTCCAACCAGAGATCATTTGGATATTTTAACCTCAATGAGTCAGATGCCGCAACAGATTTACTTCTAACAATGACCCGACCCTGTTTAGTGAGGGGCACAGCGTACGGAGAAGCTACACATATATATAATAGAACTCAAGACAAATGGAGATATTTATATATAATTCATTTAAAAAAATAATTTATTTATTTATGAAAATCATTAATAAATTAATATTTACAAATCACATAAATATAAGCTTTTTATGAAGATATGACTTTTAAGTTCATAAATATGGAAATTGTTAAATAAAAATTAGTTAGCAGCTATGATTCACTAAGTTAATAAGCAGAGAAGTTCAATTACTAGCCTAAAAAGAGATTTTTCAAGTTAAAAAAACACCTTTTGTATAATCTAAACTTTTATAATTCACAATTTTTTTTAAAAAAGTTAATTCTATTGAGATTCAATTCACAAATGAATATAGTTTTTATTCTCACTCAAAAGTTTATCTTCAACTCTAACAAGACCATCTCTTTATTTCTTCAACTAAAAAATTTACAAATGTTATAAGATCCATATAATACTGCAATTTTGATGATAATAACCATGAGAATATTCATAAGCTTGTAATGTGCAAAAGTATAATTCAATTATGATTGAGTTTGCATAAATATTATTTAAAAGAATAAATCAAAGAGATTAACGGTGGCAAAATATTTTACCATTTAAGGCATTACTATGCATAATTCATTTTATTGAAATAATTTATTATTTTCATTTGAATTAAAATGAGACAATAAAGATCAAAGAATTTAATATACATAAGTACATTGTTAAGTAATATATGAAATAACTTTTCTAAAAAGATTAAAGCAGTTTTTTAAAGTGAAGAAAATTTAAAATATAATTTGAAATTCAAAGAACTTCCCATTATAAAGAAGAAAGTTTTTATTCACTTTGAGCACATAAAATTTTTGAGTGGAGAAAAAAGAAAACTATAATTTCTTTATACAAAAAGTTATTGTACTAGTAATAATAAATCATACAATGCATAGTTATTAATTTAAAAAGACATATCTAACAATTTACATTATACATTTAATTTTTAATATGTGTCTATATCTTATATATATATGTCTACATTTTTTATTCAAAGATAAAACAAGCATGTAGGTAAAAAGCTTACAATATCAAAAGATAACATTCAACATTACTGTTTTTTAATATATAAGTTTATTTACAATACATAAAAACATGCAGAATGTACACAAATTATGTCAATACAAGAATGTATTTGGACTGAAGCCTTATTTACATTAAGAATAAATATACTTTTTACAAAAAAGTTCATATTGATTAGCACAAAATATATATAATAACAAGATTGGCATTGCATAAGTTGTAAAATGGATATTTAAGTAAGATAAAAAATGGACAGGCTATTCAGTATTAGATAAATATAATCATCACAATACTATATAAAATTTCTAATACTTTTTATTAAAGCTTGTTAATATTGATTCAGTTCTTACAATTTATTCTCATATTGATGGTTTTTTTAATATGTAGAACTCAAATGAATGTAATCGTATTTTAATATCACTTGAGATTGTCTTTTATAAATTATTCTGTGAATATTTAAAAAAAATCTCAACAATATCAAAGAAGATCTGTATTATTTGCACAGATTACCTATAAAACAAATTTGAATATTATATACCCAGTAGTCACCAAAATTAAAAAAAATTCGAACAAAAAAATTTTCATTATTTATTAGAATTTGCAATTAAAAAACAAAAACAAAAAACAATTACATGCCTAGTATGTTATATTGAATGTCTGTGCAAATGTTACCAAAAATCTTTTTTATATTATGTTTATAAATTATATTTATATCAAATTCGATTTTTTTTTTTTATTTCTCTTATCCTTTAGTTTTGCTTTAAAATTTTTTTTTTACAACTTTTAGCTATTTGATTTTATCCTAGTATGTCATTAAATGTTTATTGTTCAGCTGTATTATGATGGGATTTCCATTATTCACAATTTTAATTTTCCAAATTCAACTAGTGGAAAGCATTCTTAACTTCTTTCTTTCATTATATGATTTTTGTTCACATCAATGTATCAATTACATTTATTTATTAATAATTATGTCTCCAGCTAAATTTAGATATTTATCTCATAAGGAAAATTGCATTTTTAATTTTTTATTTAATGACTAATTGTGTTTACAACAGCATTAATCTAGAATAGCATTAAAGGCCATGGTTTTTTTTCTTTTCTTGTGTTTAGGTGAAGAGTACCTATGGATTAGACTGAAATCTGTTTAATCAAATAAACTTTAGTAAAGTCAAAGTTCCTATAATTCTCTTCCTGTTAATTATAATAAACATTGGTAATAAAATGTGGTTTAATATTTTATTGGGTCATCATCATCAACCATTATCAATACACTGCAGGATGAAGGTCTCTCCAAGTTTAATCCATCTTCTCCAATCTTTAGCTTCTCTTCTCCACCTCACCCCTACACACTTTCTTATTTCATCCATCCATCTCACATGTGGTCTCTTTTTGGGTCTTTTACAATCTCTTGGATTCCAGTTTAAGATTTCAACTGTCCATCTACCATCATCTCTTCTAGCAATATGTCCAGCCCAACTCCACTTCAATCTTTTAATTTTTTCAATAAAGTCAGTAACACCTGTTTGTTCTCTTACCCATATATTGCATTTTCGATCTCTTCTTGTTACTCCCAACATGTATCTCTCCATACTTGAGGGGTCTGGAGTGTCTGTATTGCTCTTCTATTAAGTGTCCAAGTCTCAGATCCACAAGTAAGAACTGGTAAAACACGTTAAAAACCTTCCTTTTCAAACACATAGGCATATTTCCTTTTAGTATCAAGTTATTTCTACCAAAAGCACTCCAAACAAGTTTAATTCTATGATTAATTTCATCCATTATGTTTCCATCTGTATTAATAATCTCACCAAGGTATTTGTAACTGTTAACTTCTTCTAATTCATCATAATCAATCTTTACTTTCATACTTTGAGCAAATCGATTAAACATTACTTATAGTCTTTTTAATTGTGTCATATCAGAACCTTTTTAATTTCACTGAGATAATATATATATATTCAGTATTTATGCTCAAGCAAGAAATATATATGCAAGTGCAATAATAAATGTATAAAAAACATGTATATTATAATTGTGTAGAATAAAAATAATAACTTGGTACAATAATTATGTATAATGATTGCATGAAATAATTATATATAATGATTATACATAATAACTCAAGACATGTGTAATTATCAATGTGTGTGGCAATGTTGTTGGCTCATAGAGTTGCATACTTGGCTCATAAAGGTCAGTGAGGTATGTAAAAAGTACCATGAATATGTAAAAAAACACCATATTTGATAGACTTTATAAAAGCTCCAGAAGTCTTGAGGGGTATATAAACTCCCAGAACTTGCTATATGGGTTCTGGTATTTATGTAATTCAGAGACTCCTGCCTCTGTAAGTCAAAAAGCAGGACTAAGGTTTATTATGTGCAGGTCATCACAACCTTGTATTACTTTTATGTGCTTTTAATTAGCTATGCACACTTGTAAATATTCTCATATGTAATTTGAATTAAACTATTAGCTTACCACCTCAATTCTGCCTTTGTTAATTATTTACTTGCTGCTCACATGACACAGCAAATTGATGCAGTCATCATAGGAGTCGAATCATAAGTAATTGCCTGAACAACAAACTGGGGCAGGGGTGATTGGATTTGAACTAACAGAGATGATGGTAGGCATATCACAAGTCAATATATGCAAATTCAATGTAGATAATCTGAGTAATTGGCCATTGCATGTTCAGAGAATAGGTCAAAGGGTAATTGAGATAGCCAAGTAATTGGCCATTGCATGTTCAGAGAATAGGTCAAAGGGTAATTGAGATAGCCAACAAACTGTGTGAACCCGAATTGCTGGAGACACAAGAATATGATGAGTTTGTAACAAAGCTAAATGATTATTTCAATCCCGAGCCATCCAAGTTCATTGCTCGATTACCTTTTAGGGGCAGAAGGCAAGGGGAAAATAAAAGATTATGACATGAGCCTAAGAGAGATGACAAAACCACACCCTTACTACAAATACTTAGAGAAAGCTCTCCATAAGCACAATATATGGGCTAATAGATGATCAGTTTAAACAAATATTAGCAGTAAAAGACCTAATCTATAAACAAGCAATCAGATGTGGAACAGCTCACAAACTACTACTCAACCAACTGAGAGAGTTCAGAAGTTTCACAAGACCAGAACCACTTCAAGCTACAATTTATAAAACATTGGGTGTTGAATCTAAAACGGACAAATGAGTTAAATGAAATTAATTGACAATCCCAAGAAAGGACACTACCATATGAACAAGTGTGAGGAATGGAAAGATAAGATAGTAACAGGTTTCCCTGGACATAGTGAGTGAGATTTCTGACTTTGATAAAGGAGAAGCTATAGCGCATGGCATTGAGCAGAAAAATTAACTTCTGTGTGATGGAAAGTAGCTTCATAAAAATGCTACTTTAGACAAATCAGATCAAATTATGCTAAATGTAAAAATAATCATCAAACAATAACCATGAAAATTGATAGTGGGGTAGGAGAGGAGTATCACTGATGAAAAGCAGGGATTTAGAAAGTTTAAGTATTTAAATTTCCCCCCCAAAAGTAGAGAAAACTCACCTCAAGGCTTGGGATACTAACAAAAATTCCATAAGAATAGTAGGAGTCATAAAAGTAGAAATAAAGAAGAATAAAGAAATATTACCATTGTACATAGTGAGCATAAAAATTAGCCACATCATAGGTTGAGAATGGTTTGTATCCCTAAGCATAAGAATATGCATTATTATAATAGATCACAAGTTAAAAATAACTATCCCAATCTATTCAAAAAGGAACCAGGAAAACTAAAAACCTCACTTATTAATATAGAGTTATGCAAAAGCATATGACCTGTTATTACAAAACCTCGGAAATAAAGGTCCAGGAAAAACTAGATGAACTAATAGAACAGGGAATTCTGAAATCAATTGAGACTGCAGAGTGGGCTATTCTTATAGTAGTAATTAATAGAAGAAACAAACAAAAAAAATAAGAATTTGTGGCGATTATTATACCACTATAAATAGATTCTTAAACAAAAGTTAAGAGTCCCAAGCCTCCATGGAACAAAAATATGTATTTTGCCAAACTAAATTTGAACAGTGCATTTCACCAAATACCTGTCATCGAGAAAATAGCCGAGATCTTGATAATCACAACCCATAGAGGTTTATTCAACTACAATAAGTTACCCATTGGAATTATAATGGTCCCAAATATATTCCAGACCAAAATGGATTTGTTACTCAGAGATATGAGGAAGTCATTTTATACTTTAATGATATATTACTAATGGCAAACTCTGAAGAAACATTGAAAAACAGAGTAATGAACACCTGTGAACTTCCTGAGAGATTTGGACTCAGATTAAATCCCGAGAAATGTATTTGGAATACAAAAGAGCTTAAGTTTCTTGGACCCCTTATCAGTAAGCAAGGGAAGAAACCCACATCTGAAAAAGTGAAGGCTGTAAAAGAAATATCATGCCCAAAAAACGTTAAGAAACTACAAGCATTCTTTGGACTACTAAACTACTTTGAAACCTTCTTAAAGGGCAATGCCCTGTTAAAAGAAAAATAAATTATAGAACTGGGGATGTGATCAAGAAAAAACGTTTGAACAAGCCAAAGTCTTACTAAAATCTGAAGGGATTCCTCATCCATTATGATAACAAGCAAGAAGTCATGCTAACATTGGATGCTTCAGATTATGGACTTGGAGCTGTAATATGTCATCCATCAAAATATGGCGATGCTTCATGAACACTAATGTTAGCTGAGAGAAACTATAGTCAGCTGGATAAAGAAGTACTGGCTATAATATTCAAATAAAAAAAAGTTCCATCAAAACCTCTATGGATGAAAGTTTAAGGCCATCACCAATCACAAAGTCGTACTGGCAAAGGATCAGATAACCCTGACCACTTAAGCCCTCAAATGATTCATTGGCTAGAATTCTTATGAAAATATGACTACGAGCTCTCATGTGAAAAGAGTAAAAATATATCACATGTGAACGCATTTATCTAGATGCCCAGATAAAGTTGAATTACTTAGGACAGAAACCTATGAAAATTACACTGATCAGCTAGCTTCAAAAACTATCAATAGTTGACCAATAGCAGAATGGACTAATGCAAATTCTGGCTATAAAATTTCTTAAAAAAATTAGATAGGGAATGATGTAATCCCTACTTAAATAAAGGGGCTATGGAAAGTATATGAGAGGTTGTCTGTGAATAAATGCTGTATATTGATAAGTGAGAAAGTATTTATACCCAGCTATTGTCATGGAAAAATGCTTAGATTATTACATCAGGGTCATCCGGGAATAGTTAGAGCTAAAATCCTGGCATGCAGCTATGTATGATGGCCAGGTATAAATAAAGACCTCGAGCTGTATATTAAAAAATGTGAAGAGTATCAAATCACAGCTAATCAACCACCAAAGAAATATATTTCATGAACTACCCCATACAAAACTTGGGAAAGAATCCATAATGACTTATGCTAATCCATGGAAAGGACATTATTACTTAGTAGTGGTGGATTCATATAATCATTGGACTGAGTATAGAAGAATAAAAAATATTAGTTCATCTGCAACAATTTAGATATTTGCTACACATGGAACACTAGAGATCCTCATGTCAGATAATGGTCCTGCTTTTTGCTTGGAGAAATTCTAAGATTTTATTAACAAAGGGAAGATAAAACATAAAATTACCAATATATCATCCTAAGTCAAATGGAATTGCTGAGAAGGTGGTCCAAAACATGAAAAAAAGATTAAGCAAGATTAAAAACGAAAATATAAATGAAGCCTTATTTGAAATAGTATTTCATCAACATTGCACGCTATCTAGTGCTACTGGGAAAATCTCAGCTGAACTGTTGTTTCAAGAAAATAAATTGTCAAATCTTATTACCTACCCAATAAAAAATTAATGACATTGTAGTGATAGGGAAAAAGTCTGAAATATGTGACAATATTTGATCACTGAATAAATTAAAAAAGAGTTGGGAGAAAGCAACCATCATGAAAAATATTGCATATCAATTGGAAGAAATTGAAACTGAAGAGGGTATATTTAGAAGCATATAAACCAGCTGAGAAGATGATATCATTAACCATAAATAATGAAGCCAGTGAATAAGCAACTGACAACAATGTTGAGGCAGAAGCTACAGCATCAACCAGTCTAGAGACTGACAAATCCGAAGAAAAACATTGTCGATGGTTGGAGGCCCTACCAAAAATGAGATAGCTACACTGAAATCATCACCAAGGCACAGCAAAGGCCGCCAGCATACAACAAGAACCAGGAACCCTCCTGTTTATCGCAAAGACTATGTTAGTTGAAGAATCATATTTCTGGAGTAAGGGAGGAGTGTGGTGTTCAAGATCATGCAAGAAATATATATGTATACAACAATATATAAAAAATATGAATAATTGTGTAGAATAAAAATAACTTTGTACAATAATTATGTATAACAATTGTATATAATGATTATATACAATTAACTCTAACTTTGTACAATAATTATGTATAACAATTGTATATAATGATTATATACAATAACTCAAGGTATGTATACTATCAATGTGTAACAATGTAACTATCAACATGTAGCAATGTTGTTAGGTCATAGAGTTATATATCTGGTCTTAAGTCAGAAAACTGTAAAAAACACTATATATAGTGAGGTTTGTAAAAAATACAATGTGTATGTAAAAAATGTCATATTTGGTAAAGTTTGTAAAGACTCCAGAAGTCTTGAAGGGTGTATAAACTCACAGAATTTGGTATATGTGTTCTAGTATTTATGAAATTCAGAGACTCCTGCTTCTGTAAGTCAAACAGCAAGATATGCAGGTCACCACAACCTTTTATTATTTGTATGCACCTTAATTAGGATATGTACACTTGTAAATATTCTTACATGTTATTTAAATTAAACTATTAGTTTACTCATCTCAATTCTGCCTTTGTCAATTATTTACTTGCTGTTTACAGCACACAGCAATATAAAATAAAGTTCAATTATCCATATAATATATACTTGTATGTTTTATCAAAGTTGATCTATCAAAATATCATTAATAAAAATAGTGTTGGAAAAGTCCCCAATAATAAATTTAATACTTATATTAACAGGTGGATAATTGGCAGCATATCTACATCAAATTAATGGCCTTTTTTTTTCATGAAGGCACACCATGACTAGATTTGTTAACTATTAAATGCAGGAAACTATTTGTATCTCATTCCTGTTGTATTTGTTAATCCAACTTGATCTATGTTATCAACGCATGAGAGATATCATTTTATCAAAAAAAAAAAAAAAATGATCTGGCCAATCTCATCTAATGAAATACTTAGATTGAATCTTGAGTCACCATGTATATTATTAATATTCTGACCATGATATATTAGGCAAAAATTGATCAATAAAACTTATATTATTAAAAGCTATAGAAATTTCTTATTATTTTAAAAGAGACTTGGCATGCTATAGTATCCTGCAAGTGCAAGAAGACTGATTTGTTAATCTTGGTTATACTATTATTTGTGATGACTATACATAACAATCTGAGAATCATAAATACTTACGCATCTATTTACTTGATATTTTATGAACATGTCTTTTAATTTCATCAGCAGAAAACTTTTCTTTCAATAATATATCTAATTGTAGTCTTCCAAGGTATTCTATTTTCTGTCACATCTTCTTCAATGGAAACAAATGATTTACACATTTTTAGAATGTCTTTGAGACAATCTTTACAACATAGATGGATCTATCTCAAAAACTGCTCAAGTTTTCTATAAAATACTCTTACAGTTAGTTTTGCATCATTCATTCATTTTACATGTCTAATCCAATGACAGTATGATTTACTACAGTAAACTCATATTTCATATATAACTCTTATCTACTTTTTCTTTTTCCCTCTTTATTTTGCTTCTTTTGATATTTCAATATAAACTTCATTAACACTCCACTCCTTTAACACTTTAAGCAAATAATCTTTATTTATTTAACAGTTTCAACTGTCCTAGCAGTCTTCTTCAGATCTACAACAAAAAATTATACAAATATTACGTCAATACAACCAAAAATTCTTATTTATATTTTCATACAATCACCATTATAAAATTATAATAAAACAAAATAATGCAAATCAAAACTACTCATTCAAAAAATTTTTAAACAAAATTTTTAAACTTTTAAAATCCAAAACATAAAAATTAATATTAAAAATTAAAATTTCTTTAAAATTATTTTTAAAATTACAACCAAAATAAATGTATAAAAACAATTTTAACATCAAACCATTAAAACCAAAATTCTTAAGAATCCATTAAAACATTAATCTAAAAATTAATACATAAATCATTTTCTACATAATTAAAATTACATAAATAAAACCAAAAACCAAACCAAAAAATCAAAAATTAAAATTACAAAATTAAAAAATAAAAATCAAAAACCAAAATCAAAAATCATAAATCAAAAACATTCAAAAACAAAAAACTAAAAAATAAAAATCATTCTTTCCCCCTTTACTTAATAAGGAGTATAGAGGAAAGAATATGGAGAAAAAAAAAGTAGAGTATAGATGGGTGTGTAAAGGGGGAAAGAATTATTTTTATTTTTGAGTTTTTTGATTTAAGATTTTTATTTTTTAATTTTAATTTTTGATTTTTTGGTTTGGTTTATTTATGTAATTTTAATTATGTAATTATATTTATGTAATTTTAATTATGTAGAAAATGATGACTTTTGGTATTAATTTTTAGATTAATGTTTTAATGGGTTTTAATGGCTTGATGTTAAAATTGTTTTCATACATTTATTTTGATTATAATTTTAAAAATAATTTTAAAAAAATTTTAATTTTTAATATTAATTTTTATGTTTTGGATATTAAAAGTTTAAAAATTTTGTTTAAAAGTTTTTGGAATGAGTTGTTTTGATTTGCATTATTTTGTTTTATTATAATTTTATAATGGTGATTGTATGAAAATATAAAGAATAAGAATTTTTGGTTGTATTGATGTAATATTTGTATAATTTTTTGTTGTAGATCAGAAGAAGACTGCTAGGACAGTCGAAACTGTTAAATAAATAAAGATTATTTGCTTAAAGTGTTAAAAGGAGTATTAATGAAGTTTATATTGAAATAAACTCATAGTATTACATCTAGAAAGCTGAAGAACATATTGATTGATTTTATGATCTGCTATTATATTTTTAAAAGTTTACTTAGCATTTTTACACAAAGCTTTTTTAATGCCTTTATATTGTGTCAATAGGGGATCCAAATATTATTTTCATACAATAAATTAATTAAAATAACAGTTCTATTTTCATTGTGATGAAATACTCTATCCTTTAAATAATTAGAAGTAGAAGCAGCACATTGGAGTTTGTGTTGTATCTAAATTCACCCTTTTAGTTATAAAACAACAAAGTATTTAATTGATTTATACATTCTCAAATTGATAACCATTGAAGTTAAAAGTTGCTGATGATTTTTTTTCTACTGGCTAATAAGGAATTGTTTTTCGAACAATAATTAATATACCTAAATTTTTATTTATTGTATTTCCAAAATATTATGTACATTCTGTAACTCATCTTTTGAACTGACAAAAAAAAAAATACAATCATCAGATATTAACTGAAACAGGCTTATTATATACCTGTGTTTATATATGTAATATATAGGGTATATGAGCACAGACTTTCACACGACCCATCACCCTCCACACTATCTCATAACACTGATACACCTGAACACATATATGTCAAAAAGATAAATAATCACCAATATATGTATTTCATGCTAAACCAGCAATCATCAGTTGGTCGAGATTACCATCTCTACAAATTTATGCTATAAGTGCTCAGATATATATTAAGATATCCAATTCTCATACTTTAATGGACAGGCTTCAATTTACTCCACACTCCAACTCTTCAACTGTCCATCCAATTGAAAATCTGATGATGGAATGCTCAAAGGCCACCCTGAGGCCAAGATTCTTGTCATACCCATGATGACCTAAGGTCAGTCTGACCCCTCATGTACAGGGCATAATCCATTTAATACATATGTAAGAGATGGGCAGACATCTCTATTATGTAATAACCGAAACACACAGCCTTATTATATACCTGTATTTATCTATGTAATATATAGGGTATATGAGCACAGACTTTCACACGACCCACCACCCTCCACACTATCTCTTAACACTGATACACCTGAATACATATATATCAAAAAGATAAATGATCACAATATAGTATTTCATGCTAAAGCAGCAATCATCAGTTGGCCCAGATTACCATCTCCACACATATATGCTATAAGTGCTCCGATATATATTGCCAATCCTCATACTTTAATGGACAGGCACCCTGAGGCCGAGAGCATTCCATCATCAGATTTTCAATTGGATGGACAGTTGAAGAGTTGGAGTGTGGAGTAGATTGAAGCCTGTCCATTAAAGTATGAGGATTGGCTATCTTAATATATATCTGAGCACTTATAGTATATATGTGTGGAGATGGTAATCTGGACCAACTGATGATTGCTGGTTTAGCATAAAATATGTATATTGGTGATTATTTATCTTTTTTGACATATATGTGTTCAGGTGTATCAGTATTATGAGATAGTGTGGAGGGTGGTGGGTCGTGTGAAAGTGTGTGCTCATATAATCATCAGATATTGTAAATAAGAATGCAAGATCTTGTTTTTATTTTTAATTAAGTCAAATCAAAAATTCGATCGTCAAACCTGTACTGTATCTTGCTTTATGTTTCATTAAATCACATATAAACAATTCCAAAGATCAATGTCATAAAAACTGAAAACAATGTTGGAGGAAATAACACTAGTTTTTATTTCAAATACCTCAAATTTTCTATTTATAGTAATAACACTTCCATTTATTCCATCTGTAGATCCTGTATAATACAAATAAATTTTGATGAATTTCAAACAATGCCATAGACCTGTCCTAATAACCCAATCAAATCAACAAATGCAATATATAAATTATTTATTTGTTTCAGACATTTTTCTTGCATTTACCTGGCAACAAAAGCCATGTCTGTAGAACTTCTTGATTCCTCTCAAACCATATTAAACAATTAACTACGATTAAAAGCAATCTATTCAAAAAAATCTTTGAAAGTACTTTTGCTCTAATGGATATTACATTCAAATATCAGCCTTTCAAGCTAATTGAGCACGCGCCTCACTCTCAAGAGGCGCGTGCTCAATTAGCTTGAAAGGCTGATATTTGAATGTAATATAATTGTAAACACAGCGCTAGATCAAATAATTGCTTATTTACTCTAATGGATATTGATATTCCTCAATAATTACTGCATTCTTCTCTACTGATATAACAAAAACATTCTTAAGATCAGGTTTACAATTTCATGGATCTAATATTCCTAAAAAATTCCAAGAGGAAAATATTCATTTATTTAACACTCTCAAAAGGCGCATGCTCAATTAGCTTGAAAGGCTGATATTTGAATGTAATATAATTGTAAACACGGCGCTAGATCAAATAATTGCTTATTTACTCTAATGGATATTGATATTCCTCAATAATTACTGCATTCTTCTCTACTGATATAACAAAAACATTCTTAAGATCAGGTTTACAATTTCATGGATCTAATATTCCTAAAAAATTCCAATATTTCTGAAGCAGCACATCATATTTTAATACTTCTCCAGCTATTTCATCGCAGCTTTTCCATTTTACAGATTATAAAGAACTGATTTGATTTCACAAAGCTAGTCATTTTAATTCTTGTAACATTATTCAAAAGAAGATCAAAATACTTTTTCTACTTGTTCAAAACATCATTGGATTTAATAGAATGGCAACACCATTTCTCAGATCCATATGATATTTCCAATGCACCAAAAAAAAAAAAAAGATTTAGACTAACCACAAACAGCAATATCCATATCTTTTATGCCTTCTTGTCAGTTGTTGAACTTCCGCTTTCTGGTCCCCATACTTCTTATAAAATTGTAACATTCAATTTATTGTTTTGCAAGCAGAAATTGCAATGTTTGCTTTCAATCAAATCATAAATAATGAATCATTATCAGAAAACCAGCCATATTCTTCCTTTATAGCACACTTCTTAAGACAATTCCATGCTTTAGTTACGTTAACAATTCTGAAGGTTCAAATTATTAATTATTGTGTTTAATAGCTCTTAAAATTTAGTACTATAGTAGATTCTTTTAAAGAACTAACATTTTCTTTATGAACATGGTTGGAATAATATCTATTTTTTTATGCAAAATCATTTTAATCTTAAAACTTACTTATAATCTCTCTAACAATCTGATTTCTACATGTCCGCATAATGTGAACTTATCTTGTAAACTGATGCCTAACTATAATGTAGCCTATAAAATGTCATTGTTTTGAGTGTGGTTGCATCCTATGTTTCTTTGTAGTAGTTTTTCTGCATAAACAATGTTTGTGATCATCAATCCATGTTTTGTGCAAATATTCAAGAATAACAAACTGCTTGAATTTGCAGCACCAATACCACTATTTCCAATAACTTTTGATTAAAGTTTATTATTTATACCAACACATGCATTAAAGTCTCCAAAAAAAAAACAAATTCAATCTTTTAATGATATTGCTATAATAATGCTATTATTTAAGAAATGTTTTTCTTTTCTGAATTGAGGGTAGGCATTAATAAAATAAACACTAGCATTATTGTACAAATTCCAACAATGGAAGATACTAAATTAGATATTCGAATGTCATGTATTCTTTTTTCATTGACTGAACTTCCAGTTTTATGGTCTTAAATCCTCAGTTCTCCACTTTGATTTTGAAGAGTTTGCATCAAGTAAAGCTCTCACATTCCATGTATTTATATTTAGAAAAAAAAATTAGTTTTATTATATTACCATTTCCTCCTACTTTAGCACTACCACTAATATTATTATTACTGCTGTATTATTCCTATTACTGTAATGAATAATTTGCCAGGCACAATAAATTAACCAGATTGTGTGAGATAACCCATTTTTAACATTTTCTCCACTTCCGTGATAAGCAGGATTTCAAAATAAATCTGACTAAAGATATAATCTTTGCCAGCTGAAACTCCTATCTCACTCAAATATAGTTCCAAATTGATTGCATTGCCTTGAGCAAAGATCATAACTAAAGACTGCTAGTCTATTAAGTCTGTTCCAGTTATTGCCTTCTTAGTTCTCCAAGATTTAAGCTAAAGAAAAAAAAGGAAAATTGGAATTTGAAATGAGATTTCACAAATACACAATCCTTATCATAGTTACTATAGGAAAATGTCCAATGGCACGAGAGGCTCACAATGACTAAGTTCTACAATAATTTAAGTGAATGAAGAAGGAAACTAGACAAAGAAAAGACTATCTGAATCAGAAACTGTTGCTAGCCTTTGATGAACCAAGACAACAGGAAATACTCTTGCAGGCAAACTGACTTTATATGTGAAGATCATTCCACTATCTATAACCTATGGAGCCTGCCAATAACCTAGGACAAAGGCAATTTTAAGTAGAATAAACAGAAAGAATGAATGATAAGAATGTAATTTAAAAATATTTTTAATATATAATTAATATATGTTTAAAATTATGTGAAACAAAAAATAATTTTTATAAAAACTATTAAAATTTTATAAATAGAAAAATAAAACAATACAAAAGAATTCAAGATTTAACAAGATTCTATAAAAATATAATGATTTAATTAAATTAATAAACAAGATAAAAGTTAACTAAGATTCTTAATAATAAGATAAACTTTTAATTAATTATAGAAATAATTAATTGATAAAATAGGATGTGCATAATAATGTATAGATAGAAATTAAGAAGAAGGTCACAGTAGATCTAAATATAAGAGAAAAATTAAATACAATTTTAGAACTTTGTTTAAAAATTTAGAAAAATGAATAACAATAATAGAGATTAGTATGAATATAATTTTATCATTAAAGTAAATAAATGTCTTTTTTTCGAAATGTTGCATTATACAGGCATAATAATGACAGTATAATATAATTGAAAGAATGAATGATATTAGGAAGCTATAAACTACTTCATAAAATGGTTTTTTTTATTTTAAAAAAAGGATTATGATTATTTGATATATTGTTATAGACTAATATATATGAGTGGATTAAATTTGAAAAGAAAAAGTGAATAAATAGTTAAGTGATAGAAATATTATATTATAATGTATTTAAAACAAATGTACCTGATCGTTTCATAATTCCTCTGCAACTCTAGAAGCCTGGATGAAAAGAAAATGCAACTGGAAAAAAAAATGTAATTACTTTACCACAATATTTACAACATTGATGTGAATATCATGCTCTTTATCTAATAAAACATATGTACCAGAATATAAATGGACCAATGAGCTTTATAATTTGACAATTATAAAGTAAGGTATATAGACTCTACTTAAGCAATTTTAATATTAATAAGTCTAATTTGAATATTCTAGCAATGACAAGCAGCACAAGTATATAATGAAATTAGATTAAATAATAAGAAAAATATGATAACAATAGAAGTTTTAAAATTTATAACTAAAACACACACACACACACAAACATTTATGGATGTGCAAAAAATATAAGATATGATCTCATTTTTGCTAACTTTATTATAATCTGTAGTATCTTGAAATTTTTAATGTTACTTCTTAATTATATAGTTTACTGAAAATTTTTAAATTTAATTAACTGTATGACTTGCAGTGAGATTCTTAAAAAATAATTTATATAGTTTCAGATAATTTATTTGCTGATAAGATTGAGAATGACCAAACAACAGAAAATGGATTATTAGTTTCCCAGAGCCAGGAATTTTCCTAATCTACCAGCTATTTTATCATCTGTGTATCCATGTGCTGAAGAATAGCTAATTATATGGAAGAACAATTTCAATTATTCAAATAATATATTTATCATGTAGAACCCATTTTTCTTTGTTGTATAACTCTTTGTTGTTATTTTCCCTTTAAAACAGGCAAAACTCTCCATACAGTAGTGCCGCTCAGTGCAAGCCAGAGTAATCAATGGATGCCAGAAGGCTTGTGCATAAAATCCCTATCTAATGCCTACTCTTCCAATATCCCCAGACTAGTTTCTAGCTTGTGGCCTTTGTCAGTGAGGAGCCTTGGATCTGAGAGCACTGCACCTAGATCTTAGGATCTAATGCAACCCTCCAGCAGCCACTTTTTATCTCTACTTAACTACAAAACTAACAAAAATAACAGTTATGAATAAGCATAAGAAATGGTGAATATGTGATATTTGGTGGTTTTATTTTTTCTTTATTGAAAAAATTGATGATTCAGCTCTATAATCATCAATCATAATTATGTAAGGGGGTCAATAGGTCAATCACTATAAGTTTTTATTGTAATAAAATCTAGATGCTGATACCTAGACCTACCAATTAAAGGACTGGACAAGTGACTGGTGTTGAGGTGAGATTTTATCTATAAAATATTAAATGCTCACACTAGTACAGGACAATTTTATATGTTTATTGTTATTGTTAAATTAATTTGATTATTATTCATTGTTATTCTGTATGATTGACTAGACCTCTTGTATGAATGGATATTGCTATCATAAACACTGGTAACATGAAGGGAGGACTTCATACCCAAAGATAACAGTCAATAAATCACGATGCATTGCCATAGAATAAGATAGACAAGTTAAAGCCAGGGAATAGAGGAATTGGTCAACAGGATGATATGAAAATAATCATAAATTACATTATTAGACCAAGCAAATCGTTAGAGCAGGTAGTGGACAATTATCCTATATGGGGTCAAAGGTTAGGGGAATGACCATATTATCATATGAATCAAATGAAGGATGATATGACCTACCCAAACATTAAACTGATTTGTTCTAAAAGATTGTAAATCACCCACAATGGAATAAAGCTGTTAATGATTTATTTAATTTAATTACAATTTGGGTATGATTTCTCATTTATTAACTTTCCATTATCCAAGCCATATAATTTATTTAATTTTCCATTATCCATGCCATATCATTTATCTAAGTTTCCATTATCTATGTCATATCATTTATCTAATTTTCCTTATCCATGCCATACCACACACATAACTCAGATATAAATAATTATAGTTTTATATCAAACTTATGGTAATCATCACCCTAGCTTATTAGAATTGTGCATATAACCATGGAGAACCTAAAGGGCAACATGATAATGATATGTATCAGAGTTCAACTAAACATACTGTCTAATGTGATATATTTGTAACTGGTGAACTTTATGGCCTCAATGTACAAATAAAATGAGTGGCGCAAATAACCATTTTGTCCCATTCCATTACAATTAATGACCACTTATTGTGGCTAGACATTGTCCAGTTGTGTTGTTAGGAATCTGGTCACACAAATAATACATCTGTTCCATTACAATATATATATAAACAGATAAAAAAAATAAAACTTGAAACTGAAAAAAGTGTTAATTAATGAATAATCATTTTAATAAATGTATTTTAAGAATAATAAAAAAAAACCCTATATTATATAACAACATTTAAAAAGCTATAATTTTTTTTTTAAACTAATAATTCTTATTCATGGTCTTCTATTTTGCTTCTTAAATAGCCAGAAAATATTTACTGAATCATAATTCATTAAATTAAAATAAAGCATTTAGGAAAAAAACAAAAACATATTAATATATTTTAGGTTTTGAAATTTATTTTTGGTGTACTTTGGTTCTATTGTCAAAATTATTTATTTTTATAATATCTAAGCTACAAAAGTTAATTTTTTTGCAGTGCTCTTAATTTTTCTTTTTAAAGCAAGTCGGCAAATTTATTTTGCACAAATGGAGTCAAAATTAAATAATGAAATGTAATGTACAGTTGACTGCTGTATTTTTAAAAATGCAAATACTTAAATCTTCAATGTTTATTTTTTTTTGACAATACTGTAGTTTTTTTATTATATATTATTAATAAAAAAATCATCATTATCAAGAATATGTCAGAAACAAATTATGAGATTACTGATTTAAAATTGCACTAATAAATGACATTTTAAACTTATATTTAATAAACGTTGATCATATAAAGATGATTATAAAGTGAATAATGTAAGAAATCATTTATCTTCTCTTTTTTTCTCAAAATAATCTGCAATTACGATGATCATATTTTGAGTTGCACATAATGTTCATAAAAATTGTAACCTCAAATTAATTGTGTGAATATATTTTACTTAATGTATACATTTTAAAATTTATTAATATACTTTCTTGCTGTATTGAGCAAATTTATGTTTTTGACAGCTGAATTAAACTGACATTTTTTTTTCCTTTTGTAGTTGTTAAAAGTTAAAATCTTTTTTATTTTGGATATGTCATAAACAGAAGCAATGATTGTCTTGCAAAAATACTGCATAAAAATGAGATTGAATCCATTAATTTTACTTTAATTCTATAATCAAAACATAATATTGTATACTGTATAATGAATAAATTCGATATTGTACATTATAGTGTGAAAATTGTCGTATTATTCTCAAATGACCATCATCAACTTTACAAAATGGCCACCATTTAAAAATTGTTCTAGCAAATAAGTAATTGTAAGTCAAAATAGTGGCCACAATTAATGATGATTATTGCCGTAAGAGCTCACATAATGGTCCACTGTATTTGGGAATAAGGATCTATTTATGTGCATACTTTTTTGGAAATATTAAAGGAGATAAAAATTGATGATTACAAAATATGAAAGATACAATTTCTAAGTGATACTGATTATTTGTAATTGCAATGATATATAGAAAATTACAATGAAACTAGAAAATTAAAATTATATTTTTTAAAATTAAATACTAATTTCTTTTTTATTATATTATATTGATACAGTAGATAGTGCAACCTTGTCACATTTCATTACATCTTGATATTTCAAAAAGTATATTCTTTTATTTAAACAAAAAATAACTTCATAATTTATTTATTTTCAGTTTTATTTTCACTTAGTGATCAGATAGTGATTTTAATATGGAAAAAGAATCTGAATAATATCATACATTTCAATAAAATTATATGAAATTACTAAATATAAAAACTCTTCAAATTTAGAATAATTTGATTAAAATAAAAATAATCAAATGACTTTATTGTAAAGAAGTTCATAAAAAATTTGAGTATCCGAAGGGCCAGAACTAATCCAAGGACCTTATGTTTTAGAGTATGATAATGGATTAATCAATCCATTATTTTTCAAAACACTAGAGAAAAATAATAGAGAAGGAAAACATAGATAAGCACAATTTAATGATTATTCCTTAAATATTGTACATATACAAACTCAGATATAATTATAAACATTTAACTACTATTTACAAAATATATACAATATATGTGTAAACATAATTTGAAGACCACTAATTAAAAAAATCAAGTTAATTTACAGTATTTAAATAAAAGTGCAGTACTTTTTAAATAAGTAATCCTATCTGTAATTATTTATTTTATTATAAGAAATCATATTTTTAATTTAATATTTGTAATTTTACAAACAAAAAATTATGCTTTAGCAAATTTTATTCAATTAATTGCTCAAAATCTACAGTATTTAGAAACCACTGCCATTAATATGTTTAAAATAAGACTCAAATACAAATGACAGCAACAAAAACTTTTCATTTTAAAGAATATGAACAAAATGAAAAAAAAAACAACATTAGGTGCAAAAGGCACAGCTAAAGTCAGAAAGCATCATGAAGTTAACTGCTTTTAAAAATGAGAAAATTATCTCTAAATTATCTAGAAAAAGAATAAAAGAGAGAGACAGAGAAGTAGGTGAAAGATATTTTTCAATACATTTTCTATTAAATTTTTTTTAAAAAGTATCTTTTATGTTTAGTATTGTAAAATAAAATTTGACTGTTACTTTTTTTAAAATAATAAATATGTCAAATTGAAAAAAAAAAAAAAATCTATTCAAGCAGGAAAATGCTGCATCATTGATAATTTGCAAATTGGTGATGTAAAAAATAATATATATTTATATAGCAATGATTTTAGAAGCTAAGAAAGCAGATGATGGATGCTGAAAAATACCCTACCTAAATGTCATTAATGTAAATATATAAGCATACACAATCAAATATACAATTGTAATAAGTTTAAATTCTGCTGATCTTAAACATATAAATAAGGCTGTTATTATGAACATTCCAGAAATATATTCACCTCTATTCTCTACTTTCAGTCAAAAGCATTCCACATTATTCTTTGCATGGAGCTCTGAAATATGTAAAAAAATAATCTTTAAAAAAACAACAACAAAGATAACAATATAAGAACATTGTCGTAACTAAGTTAGTTAATTCATTAAGCTATTAACTAATTAAAAACAATTAACATGCAGAGAGAAATTTAAACATATTATTACATACATATATATGATCACCACTCATAAACAAATATGGTCATAATAATTCCAAGGGAGGAAAAACCTGTTCTAATAATGAGTTTTGTGAAAATTATTAATCTGTGAAATACAAATATATCCATAGTTAACCATATTGATCCATTTTTTTGCTTATTTAATATTTTGTGATGCTATCTTTTAACTTCACCCATAGAAAATCTTTCTTTCTAAAATAGTTCAACATCTATACAACAAATATAACTTTTCAATATATTCTATTCTCAGTCATATCTTTTCAATGGAAACAATCAAAAATACATTATTTTAGTAATATTCTTGAGATAATTCTTATAATGTAAATGGGGTCTACTTTTTCCACAAAAATCATGCTCGTATTCACTGTAAACATCTTAACAAATCTTGAATTGCTCATTGTTTTATATGTCCAATCCAATGAATGTGTGATTTTTCTATACTCTGTAGTATTATATCTAGTGAGGTGAAGAAAATATTGATTGGTTTTATGATCTTGTCATTGAATTTTTAAAACTTTGCAAAGCATCCTTAAATAAAATTTTCCTAATGCTTTTATATTGCATCAATAGTTTCCAAATCTCACATACAAAAACTTAGATAAAATAACAGTTCTTTGTATAGCTAACTATTTGCAGTAGTTGTTTCCCTGTAATGAAATATCTTATTTTTTAATTGGTTACAGATTTCAGCAGAAAATTGTAGTCTGTGTTGTACCTCATCTTCCAAATCACCTTCCTAAATATAAAATTACCAAGATATTTAAATTGATTTACATTCTCAAATTAATAACCATTTAAGTTGGAAGTTACTGAGGATTATTCTTCATCACTGGCTGATAAAGAATTAGAATTCTTTGAATATTAATTATTAAACCAAAGACTTTATATGTTGTTCTTAAAACATTAAAGACATTCTGTAGACAATCTTTTGAACTAGAAAAAATAACACAATCATCAGCATACTATAAATCTAAAAGTTCTTGATTTGCTTTTAATAGATTCAAATTAAAAATTCCACTATTAAACCTGTATTGATTTTTATCTTTGTTTAATTAAGCCATCTACGAACAGTTCCAAAAACCATTGTCATAAAAATTGAAAACAGTGTTAGAGTAGTATACATCCTTGTTTAACATCAGTTTTCATTCCAAATACCCTAGATGTTCCATCTGTAATAATATTTCTTCTCATTCCATCATAAAATCATTGTATATTAGAAGTAAATTTTGATGGACAATCAATTAATTTCAAACACTGCCATACACCTGTTCAATTACTTGAATCAATTGTCTTGACCAAATCAAAAATAGCAATAAATAGATCATTCTTTTGTTGACACATTGCTTTCATAATAAAAACCATGTTTAGTGATTTTGATCCTTTAAAACTACAATGAGTTTCTGGTAACCATTTATTTATGACTGGAAGCAACCTATTCAACAAAATTCTTAAAAATGGCTTTGTTATAGTTAATAATAATTATATTCCATTACAATTACTATTTTATTTATTCCCTTTGTTTTTTTAAAAAATTGGAACAATAAAACATCCTTAAAATCAGATAGAATTCCTAAAAACTTCCAATATTTTTAAAGCTAGCATAGCATATTTCAAAATCTCTACAGGTATTTTATCAGGACTTGCAGTCTTTCCATTTTCAAGATTTCAATGAGCTGTTTTGATATCATTATGTTATATATCTTTTTCCAAATCTAAATGAATAGATAAAATGGATATCATTAAAAGTAGTCAACTCAATTCTGGAATCATTATTCAAAAGATAATCATAATATTTCTTCCACCTGATAACAAAATATCAAAGTCATCATATAAGAGAGTGCCATTGTGAATTTAGTAGGATTGCAATACTGTTTCTCACAATCATATATTGCTTCCAATGAATCAAAAAAAAAAGTCTATGTCTGTATCCTTTTTGCAATTTTAACCCATCTATTTTTAATCCTTTTCATAATTAAACTTTTTCCTCCAAATCTCTATATTTATTATAAAATTCCATATTTAATTTATTATTCTTCCAAGCAGAAAATGCCATATTTCCTTTTAATCATATCACCAATAATAAGATCATTAGATTGTATCCACACCCCTTGAGCAAATTCCATGCTTCAATAAAATAACAATCCTGAAGATTCAAAATGATAATTTTAATGTTTAACAACTGTTGAAATTTAATATATAGGGGGATAATTTTAAAGAATGGTTATCAATTTTCCTGTAAATATAATTGGAATAAGATTGACTTTTTAATGCAGGCATTACTTTAATCTTGAAACTTATTAATTTATGATTCATCCAACAGTCTTTCCCTTGTAATTGTCACTTAATATGAACTCATATTCTGATTTCTTACAATAAGGTAATCTATTAAATGTTCACTGTTTTTAACTATGCATGCATACATATTCTTTATAGTGATTTTTTTCACTTAAATAAAGTCCTTGTGATGGTCAATCCATATATTTGCAAAAATTTAATAACAATAGTGATCAAGTCTATTATTTGTACAAAACTGTACACTAGTCTCCAAGAAAAAAAAATTGACTTTTTAATGGTATTACTGCAATAAAGCAAGAAAAAAAAAGATCTATGAAGGATATTGCTATAATAATACTAACCAGAAAAAAATAAAAACCTATGAATTTTCTGAATCTAATGTTAAAACAAAGGCACTAATAAAATGAGCATTTCCATACAATTTTGTGGGCAAGTTTTAATACCATTAGCCTTTCATTGACTCAATGAAGAATTCCAAGAATAGGAGATACTAAATTAGACTTTACAGCAAATCCATCATGCATTCTCTTTTATGGATCTCCCCTTCCAAAAAAAAATTGTAATTATCCACATGTAGAATGCAAAATCAAGAATATTAACAGCACCTTTATTGTATTTATTAAATAATCAGGATAAGTAAACAATAAGAAAGATGGATGTTATAAACATAAACTTTGAAAGATGCATAATATAGTGAGGTAAAAGTATTTGAATTAACGCTTATTAATATTTTCATAATATTTCATCATTTATGAGCATTTACATGAAGAATGCATAAAAGAAATTATTATATTAAGTGATTTGGCAATAATTTTTAAAGTCTATGATATATTTATAAACAGTTTTAAGACTAAAAAAAACTAAATTCAAAATCAGGTTGTGTTCAAAGCATCAATTTATCACTTAAATTGAAAAGAAAAAAACTGTTCTATTTTGGTACTAATCTAAAACACTAATTCAACTAAGTAAATAAATTTCATGAATAATTAAAATAGTGAAATTTACTAAAAGTCAGACTTTTTTTTTTATGCTAATAAGTATTATTATTATTATTTTTAAAAATGATATTCTTATTTAATTTCACACATAATATAAATTGTTAATGTAAATATAAAAGCACCCATATTGTGCTTTATTTTCAAACAATAACTACACAATTATTTATCATATAGGGCTGTGCAAAATATGAAGAATGTTCTGTATATAAAGAAAATAAATAATAATAATAAACACCACTCAAAAATGAGTCTGACCATTCCAACTCCAAAAAAAAAAAAAAGAGAAAAAAAACTATTCTAAAAATAAGTTTTGTGGTGATTATACAAACAAACTTGAGAATCACAATATATTCATATATTAGTCCAATTTTATTTGTTTACTTGTTAATTTATAATGCTGTCTTATAGTTTCTTCAGCAGAAAACTTTTCTTTTTGAAATATTTCAACATTATGTCTAATTACAACTCGCCAATATATTTTATTCTCTGCCATATCTTTCTAATGGAAACAACTAACATTGCACTTCTTTAAAATAATCCTTATAACATATTCTATGTTCAACATGAAATACCTTTTTAGGAAGCCTTCTATTGTACATTTGTTTTATATGTTCAATCCAAGAAAGGTGTAATTTTACAACAATGGTGGCCTCAATAATATCACAACTTGCAAGCTATTGACTGTTTTTCTGATCTTGTCAAGCTGATAGAGTGTCCAAGTTTCACATTCATACAATAAATTAGGCAAAGTAACTCTATATACCACTAACTTAGTTGAAGTAGTTATTTCACTGTGATGAAATAGTCTGTCTTTTAACTTGTTAAAAGCAGCAGCATCACATTAGAGTCTGTGTTATATCTCAACATCTAAGCCCATTTTTCTATTTATAAATTATCAAGGTATTTAAACTGATTTACATTTTCAAGTTGATAAGTATCACAAGCTAAAAGTTACTGAGGTTTTTGAACATTAATTAATAAATGGAGATCTTTATAAGTTGCATTTAAAACATTAAGAAATTCCAATAATAGCAGATACTAAATTACATTTTACAGAAACTCCAACACCATGCATGCATTCTTTTTTTACTGACTGATCTCTCTTTCCAAAAAAAAAAAAAATTGGAGATTGCTGTATAAAAAAAATCACATATAATCATATTTACATTACTAGCAATATACTCATTTCTTAATATAAACAAAACCCGTAAGATAATTGTTTGTATACATATATTATCTATCAAAACAAAATCACAAATTAAAATCACTTATTACTAATGTATAAAAAGAATGGAGAGCCACTTTCATTTTGGAAAAATTATTGATTAGCCAATCAAAAAATTAATTATAAAACATTGAATGAATAAATATTATTTTAAAATAAATATAAAAAAACAAAAATTAAATATAAAGTTAAAATTAATAAATAAAAGAAAAATTAAAAATGAGTGGTTAAGAAAACTGGAATGAAAGAATATATTGGGACACTGGGATAAAACCAGGACAAATTTGGAAAACTGGGAAGTATGGACAACCTAAGCATATATACTATATTGTTCTGGTAAATTCAAATTCTAGAATAAATTTTTCATTTTGAGATTTCAATTATTATGTTTCTTAATGTTGTAAAAATAATTATAAATTACAGCCCTAAACTAAAAATCCTAGAATAAATTATATTCAAGGCAAGATATAAAAAACTGTTTATGATCAAATAAATGTTTGTTTGTAATATCCTGTTCTTTACAATCTCAAAAACTTTCATTAGGCAGAAAACATTCCTTCATTTATTATAAAAATACAAATAAAAATAAAAATTGCACCACATTCTTTTAAGAAAAATGCAACTGCATTTAAAATATTTTTTTTGAATTGAAATGTTTGTTTACATTATTTATTGCATTATTACTTATCACAGATTTATGACAGTAATAGACCAACTAAAGTAATTGCTTGCAAAGAAAAAAATGTGAAGTAAATAAGACAACAATAATTATAGTAATATTAATGAAATAAAAATCTCTAGGTAAAATAAATTTAAATGACACATTCAAAACTAAGTATTAAATATATTAATTGATTTTACTAATGTTGAGATTGAAGGTGGTCATGGTTCTAGAAATGTATAATACAAAATAATGATTTTTAATTTATTACTTGGCATATAAAATGATGGATTCTGCTGCATTATTCTGCTTTGAGATAATTATTTAGCTACAAAAATCTCATCAAGAATTATGGAAATTTGATTTGGTAATCTGATGACACGAAGCAATACTTTATCTGCCCTTCCCAGTACAATTCTTTTTTAAAAAAGAGCAATAAGAAAAAAAAAGAGTATTAGTTTTATTTTCTGCCAGATTAGATTGGTTTTCATGAAGCAAGAGACCCCATGATTTCTTAAATTTTCAAAGCAAATCCTCATTTAAAACATCTACTTTATATTGGCAGATAGTAGGCATGTTAAAAAAAAGGCAAAGCTTTAAGCACAGTATATATTCTATTTTATCAGTACGCCTTCCTCCTTCAAATAAGCACTCATAAATGTAATCTTTCTGTATTAAATCATACTACTTTTGCAAATTCTGAAACATCAAATAAAAATGGTAAACATAGAAACTATTAAGCAATGAAAAATTAATAAAAAACATTGCCTGCTTTCAATCCCTATTTTATTTTAAGATAAACATAAAATAACATGAAGAATTCAAAGTTTAATATTAAGCCATAATACCATAAAAATATGCATAATAAAAAAATGATTACAAAAATGGATACATTTCAAATGTGATAAGTACAAATATAAATTTTTCTTCAAAACTTGGTTTTTGTCAGATATTGCATAGACAGCTCTATAAAATAAAAATGATAAACATTAAAAAAATTTAAAAAAGACAATCAAATGAAAGAAATGGGGTGTTAGAGTTGATCAACAAATTTTATGAAAATACATCTTGATATATGTGAAGTTACTTTTGCTACTAACTGATGAATGTCCTAGCATGATAAGAAAGAAAAAAAGAATTATAAGTCTATTTGGAAAATGTCTTGATCAAAATAGTGGTTGAATTTCATGATATTTTACTTATGATATTTCATGATATTTTACTTATGTATAATCAAGTATGATCATTAGATTTTGAATTGTCACAGCAAACATTTTTTGATTGGATAAAATACTTTGATTTTTAGATGATAGAAAAAGAATTATTAAAAGTAGAATTTTTTCCCCCTTTGTCTCTCCTTTTTTTTTTTACCAATTAAAATGGCCAGTGGCCATTTATTATTATTATTAGTTGATTGAAATAACTTTTGAAATAATAACTGCTGATAGAAGGTCTTCTTCTAACAACTGATTGTCCCAAGATAATATGAAAATATAAATTAAAAACCAATTTCAAAAATATCTTGGTCAACTAATAATAGAATTTCTCAATATTCCACATCAAGAAATTTACTGTTCTAAAGCAAAAATAAGAATTTAATGATATCAGGAATAATAAAGAAAATAATAATTTGTTGGTTGGAAATGATAAAAAAAAAAAATCAGTTCAAAAGTTTAAGATATTAACTCCAATCATGAGACTTTAGTTACATAATACAATCATATGTGACAGGCCTTACATTGTCATCAAAAGGACTTGATGAATGAAGAGTGAAATATTTTTATTTTACATGATAACAAAAAAGAACAGAAAAAATTATCTGAGAAAGAAAAAAGGCTTCCTAAATGAATGTTCTTAATAGATTTAATCATGACTTTAAATTCTTTAGAATTATAAGGGCAGGAAAAAAAACCCACTGGAAGTACAGTTATTAAAAAATTTAGAAACTACATTTTAAACAAAAACAAAATCAAACAAAAAAATATTTGTTAATGATTAAAAATATTGTAAAACATTTTAATAATGGACTAAGATATTTTCGTCAAATTAGTAATAATGATAAAAAAAGAATTTGTCTAAAAATTTAAAGGTTTTTAGAAAAATAGAAAATTTAATTCTATTTAAGTATTCTGATCCAGAGATATAACTGAAAATAATCCATAACATGTTTATTAAACTTCCAAAACACTCAATCTGAATTAAGAATATAACAGGTATTAAAGGACAAAAGACATTCAATTATGGAGAAAAATTACTAATATATCTGCAATATGAAAATGCTTATTTATTATTTTTTCCAAAATTTTCAATTAGCAATATCTTATTTTTAGTGAAAAGAAATAAAAGCAAAATGGCTTCAGAAATATAACAGTATAATCAAGCATTAAATCACATTTAAGTTTTATATAATAAGTGTGCTTTTTAATGATTAAATTCTTGTATATTTCTAAGTATAAATTTGTTTATTTTTTCAATTAATATTATTTAATAAATTTTATAATTTTATTATCATCCAGATCAATAACTTTGTAACATCACATCTCTTACATTATACCAAACTACTTTCTTCAAAATATTTTTTTAAAAAATTTAAGAGCTAGCTGACTTCTTTCTTAAGATCTATTAATTTTTTCTTCTATTTTCTTCCCATTCCCAAGAATCCACCATAACTTTTCTATTTTTAAAATGAAATGAACAATCCACTATTCATTTCAATAAAAAAAACAATTTTTTCTCTTTTCTAAGCTAAATAATATGCATTTTTTTTGTTGATTTTTTTAAAAAAAGAACTAAAACGAGGTTCAAGAAAAACTAAGTTTAATATAAAATTAGTTTTTCTTTTCTTTTAATCAGATTGAGATATTACTTCAATCAAACCCCACAGGAAAACCACTCATATTTTGTGAATAAAAAAGTAGAATACTGCTAACAGTTAGTTAGATCAAATTTGGAATGCTTTTGAATAACTCTGGTTGAAATGAGAAAATAGGCTTATTTAAATAACAGCTAAGAATTGCAAGACTATATTATCACTCTAAATGGACTTTTAATATTTCTCAGAAAGAATTAAATGACAATATTTGTTTTGGGAGAATCTTATATTTAAAGAGTGATTTGTACTTTATTTTACATAATTTGGATTTGTAGATAATGCTTATTATTTGGGTATTATAGTTAAAAAAAAAGAATTTGTAATAACTTCTCTTTACTTGTTAAAACATATAAGTATGCTAATCTTATGAATTTTATATATGTTATTAATAAGAGAAAAAGGTTAAAAAAATAATGATAATCATGTAAATGAAATGTATGCATATAAATTGCCTAAGTCTCAAATAACTGCAGTTAACAATGTAATTGTTTCCATTAGTTTCATTCGTTCATAGTTAAACTTATATTTGATTATTGAAAATTGGATTTTATGTAAATGGATTTATAGATACACAATTGTTTGTTCAATGTAACATAGTTTACATATGCTCACAATCATATGAGAGAATATATTCCTATCAGTTTAATGAGTTAGGTTCATACCTGCATAAATTGTAGTTGTATTAAATTAGGTTTAGGAACAAAAGGCTACTCCTTATAATTATTATATAGATTTATTCAGTTAAGGTTAGAACCAAAAGGCCATTTCTTTATAATTATTATCATATAAGTGGTTATGTTTAGGATTAGGATCTAAAAAGGATCATTCTTTATGATTATTGTGATAGTGTTGATATCTATCCCATATAGAGCATATGTATATGTAAGTACTAGGAGACATGTGACATACATAGAATTATATTTAAGTTTATTAAAGTCAGGGTTAAAGATACAGCTAATGTGTTACATTGTCTATGAATATATTGATAGTATGATCTATAAAGATTAAAAGACTTTGTTAAAAAAATAAATTACAAATCAATTAATAATTATACTTTGTAAATAAATTACTGTTATATGATTTATTAATTTTATTAAAGAAAATAAATCATACATTAATTAATAAGTACACTTGCACATAAATTATTATTGCATGATTTATTACTTTATGCAAAATTGTGTGGTCTATATCATTCATCAGGAGTAACTTATGTTCTCTGCGATTTAGCCTGGCAATACAAATGGAGCTATGTAATGGTTACATTATTATATTGAATAAAATATTGTTTTAAATATACATGTTAGTTTATTTCCTGAAGCTTAAAGCCATATGGTTGCTCATGTAATTTATGTAAATAAATAGAGAAATGTACATATTGTGAACTATGCTAAGTCTAATCATTACATAATAACACACTAATTATAAATTTTTGGTTCATCCAGGATGAGGGCTTCAATTTTCAGTTGTTGCCAAGTTAGATATATGATATGGTTGTTCAGACAAAAAATTTTTTCTCTATATATTTTAATATATGAATTTTTTCCATAGTACAGGTTTTTTCATACCTGCACTCCAATATGTAATATATAGGGAGTTTGTGCAGATATAAAAAAGCCTGTACTGTGGAAAAATTTCATATATTAAAATATAGTGCTGTAAGTTCTTCCCATCCCTCGTATATATGTAAATGGATTATGTCCTGTACATGAGGGGTCAGAGTGACTTATGGTCAACATGGGTAGATTGAGAAGGGTTGGCACCAATGTGGGCTTTGAACATTAATTACTTCATAAGATTTTCAATAAGATGGATGGCTGAAGAGTTGTGGGGTGGAGTGGATTGAAGCCTGTCCATTAAAGTATGAAGATTGGCTATCTTAATATAAGCTGAGCATTAATTGTATATATGTGTGTGGAGATGTTAATCTGGACCAACTGATGAGAGCCAGTTTAGCACAAAATACGTATATTGGTGATTATTTATCCTTTCGACATGTGTGTGATCAAGGGTGTCAGCAATATCAGATAGCATGGATAGCTGAGGGTCATGTGAAGGTCTGAGTTCAACCCTCCTCTATATATTGTAATTATAGTGTAAAATAATAAAAAAAACAAGAAAAACAAAGCAAGTTGTGATGTGAAGACATACAAGTATAAGTGGAGTTCCAGGTGATGATCTAGTGCTGTTGTTGGTATATCCTGTTATAATTGTGTTGCACATAATACATTTATCATATTTAAAAATTTTAAGGATTATTAAAATGAAGAATGGAAATAAAAAGGATGAAGAGCAGCAGGAAATAATTGAAGCAAATATTTCTGAAACTAGATGTAAAAAAGATAACTTAGAAACTTTGGATATGGACAACATCCATCCAGATAATTATTCATACAATCAAATAAACCATAAAGATATTAGCAAAAAAATAAAACTGTATGAGATTACTGCAACATTATTACAATTAAACATGATGCAGATGATTGACAATATTTAGACACATGGAATTGAGATTAACAGAACGTAATCAAAAGCAAATAGACCAAACTCTAGAAGATAATCAAAAGCAAATGAACCAAACTATGGAAAATAATCAAAAGCAAATGGAGTAAATAAACCAATTCCTTGAAGATAATCAAAAACATATGGAACACAACCAAAAGCAGATAGAATCAAGATTTGAACATAACCAAAAATAAAAATTGAATTGAGATTAATGGAGCAAATAAACTGGAACTCTAGAAGATAATTAAAAATGAATGGAACATACATACTCAAAAACAAAGGGAATCAAATCTAGAAATATTTGACCAAAAACATGAGGAAAATCACTATAAGTTAAATGAACAGATTGAGCAAATAATGTGGATGAAATAAAAAAAAAAATAGATAACAAAAATTAAAAAATAAACATGACACAGATAAACAACTTAAATAACTTGGCACATTATGCACAAAACACCAGGAGTTCAAAAGTGAGATGAAATCTCAAAAAATTCAAAATACACAAATAGAGAAAATGTTGCTCTATCATATAAATCAGCAAAAGATAGAAGTGGACCCCATGTTAAAATTACATAATCAAATGATGCGAGACAATTTATATAGAAAAATCATAAAGTTTAGAGTTAACATGATGAGAGATCTCATAAACAGAAAAGAAAAATTTGAACAACAGATGTCAACACTTTCTATACATTATGTAAGAAAGGAACCAAATAAGGTTGCACAGATAGATTATTCCCTTAACAATGATATCATTTCAAATAAACATGAAGAACTGAAACAACTTTATATGGTTTGACCAGAAAATAGATGTCAACCAAATAAATGATATTCTTAAAACGAGTAATATATCAACCAACTTGAAAAATAGTTCTGTTTCCAAGCTAGCAAGAATAGACTTTTAAAGAGTTGCTTTGCCAAAACCTGCTTAATTATTTAAATGGACTTACTGAATTATTTGCATTCCATAATTTAAGTGATAAAGAAAAAATCATAATTGCAACAAATTATTTAAGTGGTATAGCCAAAGACTGGTAGAACTAAAGATACCATCATCCTGATACTTATAATAAAGATGAAGAAACAAATGTATTAGGATTTTGGAATGAGGAAGGACAGGACAATATGGTGCAACAGGTATCTCAAGATTGATAAAAACTAATGATGAGAGAAAAACTATCTCAATTTTTTTTAAGAGAGGTGGCAAAATTAAGATCCCTTACAGTTTTTCCTGTCAGAAAGATGTATTATTCACATCATAAGACAATTTATCAAAAATATTTAGCATATCATGTTGTCCAATAATTGGTTATCTATAGAAAGGGTGGCAGATTTATTAGGAGCCATGGACATAGAAATGCCTCATGCAAGTGAAAAGAACTGTTTTGAGAGACATCAAGTACTTGTACTATACATTTTGGTCAACCTGGCCAAAGGAGACATTGTCAAATACCTGGATATATCTATTATACAGCACCTACAAAAAGAATCAGAGGAAGCCCTCCCCTCTGATAAGTAATAATCTACTTTCCAGTCACAACACACCAAAAAGCCTCCAGATAAAATGTAATTTCAAACTACAGCTGAACAATCTTATATTGACCACTGGTTGAATAAACAGCTTGTAAAATATAAAATGCCCAATGAACTTTAAAGACCAATAATAAGTACAATCATTTTTTGTTGTTGTTTTTAAGTTCAAGAATTTGAAAATGAAACAATCTATTAATTATTCATTGCAATAAAAAAATATATACATATATTTTAAGCAAAATAATATGCAATTTTTTTTTAAAAAAAAAAAACAAACTAAAACGAGGTTCAAGAAAAAACTAAGTTTTGATATAAAATATGTTTTTTTCTTTTAATGAGACTGGAATATTACTTCATTCAAATCCATCCTACATGACAGCATGCTTAAAAAGGAAGAACACTACTAACAGTTAGCTAGATCAATCTGGAACACATTTGAATGATCCTTTGCATAACTCTGGCTGAAATAAAGAAATAGGCTTATTTAAATGACAGCTAAAAATTATAAGACTATATGATCACCTAAACGGATATCTGTTCATCTGTATCCGAGTGGAATAGGTTTTATTAAACATTAGCTTTCTAGAATCAATTGTTAATCAGTTATTGACAATTGAATTACTACGAAATCAGATTTTACTTTAGTTTTATTCTCATTGTTCAATTAATGTTTTAATTTATCTGTTTTATTATTTAACTATTTTTTGACAGTAGTTTTAGTAACGTAAATGTAAACGCACATTTTACTAGTAATTAATAGATATTTCAATGTTATTAATAAGAGAAAAAGGTTAAAAAATATAGACAATGATGTAAATGTAATGCACACATATAAATTGTCAAAGTCTCAAATAAACATAGGTAATTAGTTCATAGTTAAACTTATATTTGATTACTGAAAATTGAATTTTATGTAACCATCATCATCAACCATTATCAATCCACTGCAGAATGAAGGTCTCTCTAAGTTCAATCCATCTTCTCCGATCTTTAGCTTCTCTTCTCCACATCATCCCTGCACACTTTCTTATTTCATCCATCCATCTCACATATGGTCTCTTTCTGGGTCTTTTACAATCTCTTGGACTCCAGTTTAAGATTTCTAGCAATCTGTCCAACCCAACTCCACTTCAATCTTTTAATTTTTTCAATGAGGTCAGTAACACCTGTTTGTTCTCTAACCCATACATTGTGTTTTCGATCTCTTCTTGTTACTCCCAACATGTGTCTGTCCATATTTCTTTGAGTGGTCTGAGGTCTCTATATTGCTCTTCTATTAAATGTCCAAGTCTCAGATCCATAAGTAAAAACTAGTAAAACACATCTTCCTTTTCAAACACATAGGTATATTTCCTTTTAGTATCAAATTATTTCTACCAAAAGCACTCCGACCAAGTTTAATTCTATGATTAATTTCATCCATTATGTTTCCATCTGTATTAATAATCTGACCAAGCTATTTGTAACTATTAACTTCTTCTAATTCATCATAATGAATCTTTATTTTCATATTTTAAGCAAACTGATTAAACATTACTTTAGTCTTTTTAACATTTATCTTTAGTCCTACTTTCATCTGTTAACTCCTGCAACATTTCCTGCAGCTCTGAAGCATTATTTGCAAAAACAACTACATCATCTGCAACATATAAATGACTTAAATAATTTCCATCCACTGCTATAAAAAGTTTTGGAGATATGGAGTCACCTTGTCTTACATCCTTCTCAATGTTGACTTTCCCAGTATCATTACGTAATCTAATTGTTGCTGTTGCATTTTTATAAATATTCTTTAAAATATTAATATATCCAATGGTTTAATTTATACTGAAGAAATGTTTATAGAATCAAATGCCTTTTCATAATCCACAAATCCAAAACATAATGGCAACTCATATTTATTTGTCTTTTCTATAACTTCTCTCAATATCTGGATATGATCTACTGTACCAAAACCATTTTTAAATCCAGCTTGTTCTCTTGATTGGTGGAAATCCAATGTTCTCTGTAGACAAGTTGTAATTATCTTGATAAAAATTTGTATAAAACTGATAAAAGACTGATAGGTCTGTGATTTCTAATATCTTCTTTATCACCTTTTTTTAAATATTAATATTATTACTGCATTCTTCCAATCTTCCGGTACATCTTTATCATTTAGACATTTGGTATATAACTTTGCTAAAAAAAATTTATTTCTTCACCTGCTTCTTTTAATATATCAATTATAATTCCATCATTACCTGGAGCCTTTCCTTTCTTCATACATTTAATTGCATGTCTCACTTCTTCATTTAAAATTCTGGGCAATTTGGAAGATGTAATAGATATAGGAAGTACTTGTTTTTTATTACTATATAATTCTTGATAAAAGTCTTTTACCCATTTCATGATATCATCTCTCTCTTTAGTAATAATTCCATTTTTTTTTCTTATTACAGATATAAATTTCCTACCAATACCAAAATATTGTTTTACATTCTTGAGACTTTTTATTTTCTTCTATAGGTTTCCTTTTATGTAGATAAATTTATATATGTGCATATGTTTGTCCATATAGGAGAATACATTCTTATCAGTTTAATGAGTTAGGGATCAATCTAAGAATGAGTCATCCCTGTATAAATTGTAGTTGTATTAAATTAGGTTTAGGAACAAAAGACCATTCCTTATAATTATTGTATAAGCAATTATGTTTAGGATTAGGATCTAAAAAAGACTATTTCTTATGATTTTGTGATACAGTGCTGATGTCTATCCCATACAGAGTATATGCATGTGAAATTATTAGGAAACATGCGAGTTAAAAAAAGTTATATTTATGAATTCATATATGCATAGAATTATATTTCAGTTTATTGAAGTAGGATTAAAGGTACAGTAAATGTGTTACATTATCTATGAATATATCAATACTATGATGTATAAAGATTAACGGACTATGTTAAAGAAATAAGTTGCATATCAATCAATGATTATACTTTGTAAATAAATTACTATTACACGATTTGTTAATTTTATTAAAAAAAAATCATACATCAATTAATGAGTAGCACTTGTAAATAAATTATTATTGCGTGATTTGTTACTTTGTTTATGTAAGATTGTGTAGTTTATCATCACTTTTAGTGAGTAACATATTTTCCATAATTTAGCCCGGCATTACAAATGGAGCTATGTAATGGTTGCATTATTATATTGAATAAAATATTGTTTTGAATATAGAAGTGTTAGTTTATTTCCTGATGCTTAATGCCAGGTAACATTGTGTAATTTATGTAAATAAATAAATAAAGAGAAAATGTAAAAATTGTGAACTATGCTAAGTCTGATCATTACAATATATATATACCTGAATGCAGTTCCTCTTCTTTAATAATCGTTTTATTTGTTTTTAGAACATCTTTGCATTCTAATTTTATCCTTCCAATTTTTCTATCCTCCCCCAGACCCATATTACATTTTTGTATTATTTTTTTCTCTTTGTCTAAATTTCTCGTCCATTTACAGCTACAGTTTAAACAAACACTTTACAATTTGGTATTTTCTTTTCACAGAGATATAATAAGAGATCTTAGTCCTTATTGGCCAGCTTTTTTTATCTTTACTTCCATAAATAATCAATTTCAAAATATTGAAAAGCATTAATCTGCTTTCCAATTACTATTCTTAAACTTTTATTCAGTCCAAATATTTTCCAATACAGTTTAGCATAGTAGTTCATAGTGATGAATTCAAGATCTAAATTCAACCTATCATTTTTAGTGCTGAATGTGTCATGATCTTCTAAGCAACTAACCATTCCAAATTTTTATATTTCTTTAAATTGCAATTATTTTCACTGCATCTGTCCTATTCAGCATTGTGTTAAAATTATTACATTATCATCAAAGAATGTGATATAATAGTTCCTCCACTTCTTAGATTTAATTCCATTATTATCAAAATACACTCATTTAGCAATTCATATAAATAAATGTTAAACAAATCAAAATAAAATAAAAAAAGCATTTTTGTCTTACATCTTTTCCTGATATCTAATTTTTCTAAAGTAAGAAAAGTTTAATCTTCCTAACAATTATTTATCCTTTCAATATATGCCTATCTACTAAATTATATTAGATTATACCAAAACTTCTTCCAAAATCAATGAAGTAAATAATTGTCATCACTATTCCAATTGCACCTATTGCATTTCCATCAATGACTTTATATTTTGATCGTTTATGTTTACTTTGAAAGGTTTTTGACCGTGTAATCTATGTAACCGATCTATACTCAACATTTATAAAACAAACTTTTATAAATCCATCTATGCGAACTTATAAAAATTAAAATGTAAACTTATAATATTATAAAAATTAAAATGTAAATTTAAATTCTAAAATCAGGTTAAAATCCAAAGTAAAAGTTATTCTAAAATAATGCTAAATTTTATATATATGTGCGTAAATAAATGTTTGTGTGTTAATTTCTGGCAGTGGCTTATTTTATTCCTTTTTTAATATTGAAATGTATCTTAGATAAAGATTTATTATAAAATATAAATCTCTGCTATTCCACTGAGCTAGTGACAATGGGCTAACGACCGGAATCAACCAATATAAATTTTTTTTTTTAAACTTACGTATCTGCCTACTATATAAATTTTTCTAGGTTCAAATGCCTAGATGGCGCCCTTGTAGTGCAGATTACGTTAGTCTCTCTTTCTCCAGATCGTTATAACTGGGCACCCAACTTGGGCCGATCTATTAATAAACCACGTATATCCTGAGTAAATTTCTTTTGTCAAAGTGAGATATTTTTATCTGTTTACATAAAGTCATATACCTTAAATCTTATAAAAGCGCTGCCAGAAAGAAATTGCACATATATTAAATTTAGTGAAATAAAATATTGTTTTAAAAATGGGAGTTGTGGAACAAGAAGAGAGTGAGTCACAGATGATGATGAAGATGTTGATGAAGTTGGTGATAGAAATGAAGGAGGATATTAGTGAAGTTAAGCAGGGCCAGCAGGCAATGAAGAAAGAAATTAGTGAAGTTAAGCAGGGCCAGCAGACAATAAAGGAAGAAATGATTAGGGAAATTAAAGAAATGAGAAGAGAAATAATGGGAGAAGTAGAAGAAACTCAGGAAGTAGAAAAAGAAGTTGAGATGGAAAAGGAGTTGAAAAATGAGTTGAGTAAAGAGATCGTAGAAGTAGATTTTGTCAAAGAAAATAAAGAAGTGGAGATCATGAAAGAGATAGTAGAGTCAGATAGTGGTAAATATAGTAGTTTGGAAATAGAAATTAAATTAGAATCAGATAGCGTTGCTACAGAGAAAGTAGAAACAAATAGAGATCAAGAAATAGAAGAGAGATATAAGTTCAAGGCAGAAGATAGTCTTGAAAAGTTTTTACAAAAAGTTAAAAAGATTAAAGTAAAAGTTCGCGTTTGTTTTAAACGTAGATTTAAAATAAAAAGCGTAGAAAAAAATATTCACGGTTAGGAAAAATACGGAGGTCTGTGAAGCTTAAAGGTTTTCTGATTTACAAGGCAGAAAATAGAACAGAACGAGAAAGAGATAAAATAGATTTTAATCGAGAGATAGAAGTGAGAATATGGAGTATAAATTATATTAATGAGTTAGTAAAAAGAAAGAAGGAACCGCCTGATAAAGTTTAAAAGTTAGTAAATGGGCGGAATAGTAAAGGAAATAAACAAAAAGGACCGGAAATGGATAATGAGCACGAACATGATTATTCTAAAGTAAATAAATCTGATAAATTAAATCTGAAACTTCTGTTTAAAACTAAGATAATAAATTTAAAAATAAATGAGTAATAATAAGTTAAATGTTTGAAAGTAATAATAATAATGGAGGCTTCGTAAAATAAAAGATTTTTTTCCTCAGTAACGCACATATTCGAACCCGTTACAAATGGCTATACCCAACTTGGGGCTGGACCTAAGAAACAATAGTACTTTGTTTCTTGTTCAAAAAATTTTTTATACAAAAGCTAAATTACGTATGTAAAAGTCTTTTAATTTTAAAAAAGAATTAACCGAAAACTTTTTTCTTTAAATGAAAAGAGATTTTAATATTTATGTTATTTAAAATAAATCATTATGTTAAATCAGAGACAATTGGGTATTATGGGCGGAGTTAAAGCATTAAGAACGGGTAGAGAAAAGGATAAAAAGGGGTGGAGTCAGCGTGGGTTTCCATCTTAGTAAGAAAATAAATAAATAAGTCATATATTAAATTTAGTAAATTAATGTTAGTTAATAAATTGTCTTAAAACTTAAACTCTATTTGTCGGTCAATTCTTTTTATCAATCTCTTTTATAAATTTCTTTTACAATTCTTTTAATCACTAATTATGTATAATCTATTAGTGATTACAAACAGCTGAGCTAGCCGTGGATATTTAGGCATTGAGTTAGTGGCCATTGCTCAAAGTGCGTTATTTATTCATTCTCGAATAGATAGCTGGCGCCCGTGTCTATACACAAATAAAAAAAAGTGCGTTGGACGTGGTGTTGAACTCAACAGCTGAGAAGAAGTTATGTCCTGGAAATGTAATGCTAGTTATATATATTTTATAGCTATCGTTTGGGCATACATACTCTCCGAGTATGTTCTTCTCTGCCTAAGGGGCCGGTGTTTCGAGGACACATATTCGAACCCAGTACAATATATATAAATGAATTCAACTGTTAGTGAAAAAATTATGTTAGAATGAGTTAGTGAAATTCATTCTTTCGTTATATATAAAACGAATTCAACTGTTGGTGAAAAAAATTGCATTAGAATGAGTTAGTGAAGTTCATTCTTTTATTATATATAAAACAATTCAACTGTTAATAAAAAAAAAATTGAATTTTTTAAATTAAATTTTAATTAAAGCCTTTGAAAGTTTTAATGAATTTTTCTACGGAAGCACTCATTCCGTTCAAAACATGGATGCTTCATCCCTGATAAAGAGAATTATTTCGTTGCATGTTTGCTTCAGAATAACCTAGTTGATAAATAAGAATTTAGCTAGGTTAATAGTAAAAGATTTACATATGTGAAATGATCCGTGAGAAAATTTAAAACACATTTTGCAATGACATAAATATTTTACCTTTTCCAGGTATAATTATATAAAAAAAAGAGATAATAATTAAGTTTTCTTTTTTTGTGTACTTTCATTTTATAAATAGAATATTTTATTTTTAAAAATATAAAAAAAGGGAATTAAAATCTTTATTTTTGAAGAAATTAAAAAGTATTTTTCAATTCATATATACTGTACAATTCATATATAAATATAATATTTTATTTAAAAAATACAAAAACATATTAAGATATTTATCTAAAAAAAAATTAAAAGTTGTTTATCAATTAACTAAAAAACATGAAGGGATTAGAATCTTTATCTCTAAAAAAAGGAAGGGTTGTTTTCCAAATTGATATATAAATGGAATGCTTTTTAAAAAAAAAAAAAAAAGTTAATATTTTTTTGTAAAAAGAAAATGAATTGGTCATAGTTTAATGCAGTAATTTCTAAAGTAGTCATGTGATTGCATAGAAAAATGATATCAGGGTTGTTTTAAAAAAAAACAAAAACAAAGGAGAGTGTGCCAGCAAAATTCATTAGGAGTTCAGTGCAGTGAGGCCAGCATTTGAAGTCACAATAAATTGATCTCGCTTTTAATTAAAAAAGATATGTATAAAGCATTACAATAATATCGAATTTATAAGAACCATATGAATTAGTTCTTGATAATAGCTGACCATTACTGACTCAATTATGTTACTAATTTCATTAGGATTATAAGAGGAGAAAAGTATCCCTAACAGGAACTTTTAACTATCCTTATATATTGATTCATCCAAAATCATAGCTATCTTAACTTATGTTAAGCTGAAAAAAAAAAATTGTTAAATTGGAAATCTGGAGTTATGAAAAATATATGTATATAAATGGAAAAAAGAAAAAGAAAATTGTTATTAGACTGGAAACATTGACGTACGAAAGTAAAAAAAAGCTACATGAATAAAATAACTAGTGAGAAAGCTATAAAAAAACAGTTAAGAGATTGACTAAACTACTACTTAAAAGAATTTATATAAAATAAGAGACATTTCACTAGGGGAATTACAAAAGAACAAACATTTTTTTATAGTAAAGAGTGGTATTATAATGTGTACACATTTACAATTATAAATGTTATTTTATGTGGATTTGAAATTGAAAATATTGAATAATTTTTTTAATGGTTTTGTTGAAAAGATTTATTTTTACTGGCTCAAAATTGTATGGAGACATCAGTATTTTCAAAAGAAAAAGGGAAGAAAGATTTAAATTAAAATTAATTTTCTTTCTTTATTGTGGAATATTTTTTTAGAGTTTGATTACTTTAAAGGAATGGCTAATTTAGATTAAATGTTAATTAATTAAGAAGAATAAGAAAGGAATAATAATCAATATAAAATTATATATATTGTATGAAATTGAATTAAGTTTGGTTTGTGTTATCATTTTCTAATTTTTTTATTCTTTTATTTATTGGTTTACTTTATTAAATAATGGTTTTAAAAAAATAATCTCTGACAGTTAATTTTTTGATGTTTTTATTTTTCTAGCTATCTGTTCTGTGAATTACCAATGTGTGTGTCTGATTATCCCCCCCCCCCCAAAAAAAAAAAAATAAAAATAAATTTAAGATATATATTGTAACGGTTGGTGAATACACAGATGTCACGGTCCAAAAATACATTTGGAAACGTAGATCAACTTCAACAATCAGCTGGTTTGGCCATAAGGTGTAACCAACTTACACCAAGTTTATATGTGCTGATACACCAATCTTTCATTTCCCAAAGTTGATAGCACCAAATGTAATGATCCAGTCCATCCATGTATATGGGAAAGAGAACAAGATCGCATCTAACTACTGTTGGATCTAGGGTCTTCATGTAGGATGCTAGAGATAACACAATGAAATACCTGACCCATGATTACATCTATCTTTAATAGACTAGCCTAAGCATTAACCATCAAATCTACATGTAATTCAAATCAGTTCATCTAAAATCTCACCACTCTTTTTCGGAACCGTTGCCTCAGATATTTGAACTCAGGAAGAATTCGCGTTCGACCCTCTTAACAGGGATGTATCTATGCAAACTATCAATCAACAACTAAAATAATTCATCCGATTAGTAAGAAATAACTTTTGTTTAACATTTTTCTCTCATGCTTATCAAACAGTAATGCATGCGTAAAATATTGATTATAGGATTGAATGTACATGCTGAATTGAATATAAATAGTGGACTGAATGTAAATGCTGGATCAACAGAACTACAGAGATCTTGTCAATTAACAAAACTTCATAATATTTATTTACAAAAATATATATATATATTCAAACATAAAACAAATTATCAATCACTATAGAAAAGAAAATTAAAAAAATATATATTTACAAGTGCAAATAAATTATTTGGATATATACCTTTGTACTTATAGCTTTTATGTCTATGATGAGTATCTATCATTTTGTTAATTAAACAATTTAAAACTATTTGCCCTTATTTCCCATGATAGACACCCATAATATAGACCTCTGTATATCCAAAATAATGAAAAATTTATTAAATAAAAGTGGGATTGCTAACTAAATTAAAAATTTAAATGGAACTCCAGATGCAGTATGCAGTTTTAAGTATGGAAATTGATTAATCTAAAATAATCATCTTGCATATCTAGATATCATGTAAAAAATAAATAAATAATAAAACAACAGATGATATGATAGAAAAGAAAATTATAAGAATATTAAATTAAAAGCGTTAATCATTTATTCATTATAAAGATCTTAAGAATACTATCAGTAAAACATATACTATAAATAGTCATGTCATGTTGTGTCATTGGTTATTTTAGTGACCTTAAAAGAGAAAAACTCTTACTGTTTAAGTATTCTGTTTGGGCACTCAATTTCATATTTATAGATGAAAATCAAGTATTTTGACAGAAAAAATTACCTAAATTTTATTAAAACAAAAGAAAAAGACTTTTCAACTCCCCCCTACTCTCTTGATACTTTTGGACTGTTCCATGTTGAATTATCATGAGTACTTCCCAAATATAAGACCGAGATAATTAAAAAAAATACAGATCTATACAAAAGAAAATAAAACATAATTTTACAATATTTTATGAATCGATATGATCAAGCACAATTATTTTGCAGAGTCCTTCTTACATAAACAGTTCTTACAATTTATGCATTTTTTTATTATAGATGTTGAAAACTCCTGATTGATTCTAAATAGCACATTCTGAACTTATTTAAATTGGCAATGGGTGATTTTGTGTTACTCCTCACATAAATTCCCAGATCCAGCTTATCAGGCACTTAAATTATAGACAAATAGATGTTAATTTTTACATGGCCATAGTGGAAAAATGCTCCACCAGAAGACAAATCTTTCTAGCCAAAGTATGTCATATTTTAACTATATACACAGGTTTATATAAATATATATGTGGTTCGCATTTAATAAAAGTATATTTATATATAGAATACAACTATTTACTGTTTATAATATTAGCTATATAAACTTTTAAACTTTAAACTGAACAAACCGTTCTAATTTCTTTTTCAGTTTCTTTTAAAAAAAATCAATACTTTTTTTTAAAACTTAAATTGATAAATTATTTTAACTTATCTGATTATTCAACTAGAATAAAAATGTTCTATTCGCTTCCTTAACTTTTTTTTCGAATGGCAAATAAATAGAAAAACATTAACATTTGTTGAGACGCTGCTTTAAAAAATGTCCATCTTGCAGAAAAATATTATTAAAATAATATTTTTAATAAAACTTTTCATGTCAAAATGCAGAATAATAAAAAACAATGATTTTTAATTGTTTTCCTTTTTATACCATTTTTAAACCTAGCACGTGCCTATTGTTGCATTTTTAAAATATTTTTATTATCGATTCATTTTAAAATAATAAAGTAAATAATAAAATATTAACAACATTATTATTATCTCTCTTATATTCAGTTATCTAGTACAATATTTGATTTTTTTATTATTGCTATGATTGCTTTTTCATCATTTAAGTCATTGTCTATATTTAATATAATCAACACAATACAATTATCAACATATATATAAATTTGTATAATTTTTTATCAAGGTTTATATTTTTTTTATTAAACACTAAAATTTTATTACTAATATATAAGTGTGTTTTTTACTGGAAATTACCCATCATTCCCAGTACTTAATATGTAATTAGTACATTGTTATAACTATTTAAGCATTTATATATTTTGTAAAAGTGTTCTAACAAAACTTATTATTTATTTGATCTTTACATACTAATTAAAGAAAAAACAATACACTATTTTAGATGGCTAAGGCTTATTTGTGGGTGCAATCTTAAGCTACCCTCACAATATATTTATCTTGTTCAGTCTCTAGGATCTTAGCAATCCCAAAGCTAGTTCAGGCATAATGTTATTTGAAATATATATGTGTGAGAATAAGTCTGTGGACATCGATAGTATTCTAGAATTATTTGGATGGACACCAAGATCATGAGATATCTTTAAAGTCTACCTACTTCACTTTATAGATTTGGTAATTAGTTTACTGATGGCCAGTACACTCAAGAGTACCTGGCAACTCAGAACATTGATGATGATCAGCATTGACATCATGATCCCAGATTTTTTTTGTTTATTACTGTAGATATTTTAGCATTTAAATAAAGGTGTCCAGATTAAATTTTGATGGTTGCTTTTATATTATGTTCTAAGTTTTGCATTGACTAGATGGTGATTAACCTCATTTATTGTGTACCTCTTTTAAATCTAATCACAAGGGATGATTGTTGATTCCTGATGAATAATGCTGGTTATACATATAATGATTTGAAATACTGACTTTTGCTCATTGCTCAATAAAATGGTGCTTTTATTGATGCCTATTCTTCGACATATACTAACTGCTCATTCACACTGTTACAATACATGCATGTTAATGTTATTAATTCCAAATTTGGGATGCTATAACTTAAAGTGGCAGTATGGAAAGTAATGGCAAACTAATTCTGATGATGATCAGGTCATAGTATCCTATTGCACAATCTCAAACTGCCTTCAAGTAATGAACTTAACATACATGAGATGAAAGAAAAGCAGAGGACTGTAGCATATATGAGTGTCATTTAATACATAAAAGATTAATAAACCTTTATTAAAAAAGTATATTTCTTCATAATATCATAGTCATAAATGACTTCTTTTTCTGTAGTAAACTGCATGGAATAACTGGATCAGATTCATCAAAAATGTTTCATGACCTTAATCTAATATCCAGCAACATCAGCATAAATATCATATAAATACATTTCCATGAGCTTCCATGAAATTCTGAGGAAGCACACACATTTTAATTGAAATACTTAAGTCAACCTGCAGAAATATATTTTTATATAAAATCCATGAATGACAAAAAAAAATATTTATTGAATGATTCGTATAAGCTAAGAAACAGAAACACAGAAATCCCAAGAGAGATTAAAAACTGATGAAAAATCTTTAATAAAAATTCAAGAGAGAAAACGTAAGATATATCTACTCAAATTTTATAATAGTTTTAAGAAAAATGAAAAAATTATCATGAGAAAGTTAAATATATTTAATATAGAAGGCAAACTAAAAAGGAAAATAGGGGATGACTTAAAAGTAAATTCAAGATTGGGTTTTTGACAGGAGATTAAAGATAAAATATATTAATTATTTACATTTAATCAGTATCAATAACTGCTATTTCTATAATTTGCACTCATTGGGAGATAGAATAGTTATACTAAAAAAAAAAGAAGAAAATCACTCTTAAAAAGTCCACAATACCAAATTATCTTTAATTGTTAAACATTAACTTCCAAATCATTCAAACACATTTCACACTAAAAGGCATATTATAGAATCATTCTTAGAACTAAACTATCTATTTTAACTATATTTTCACAAGTGATCTAGACTTTACACTAAAAATTGACAAAAATAAAAAGCATTAATTTCATGTTAATTAATTTATGGAGTTTAAAAAGTGAGATTCTAAATTAAATTGTGTAAATAGCAAGCAATAGCAAACTATAACTAACAACCACTAATTATCACTTGTTATAGTCTATTGTTTACTTATATAATTTATCTTTGGTCAGGACTCTTATATGCACATCTATTTTTCTATAAATTATCTTTCATAATTAATTATGAAAACCAAAATAAATGTTTTGCAATTTTTTTTTTTTTAAACTTTTATGAATTTTTATAAATGTTTTTAGCTTAGAAATTTTGATCTATTACAATTACAATAATTCAAGATTTTGTTTGCATTCAAATATTTGACAAAGTTCAAAAATTCAAACTATTTATCTTAACAATGATTATTACACATACAAGTTTGAATCATATTTGAAATGTTTCTAAAGTATTATCCATAACTATAAATTACTTAAAAGATTTTGATTCTCAAAAAAGATTTCAACTATAAGCAAAATATAAAGTTCAACATACAATATCATTTTATATAATTTGAGAATTTGATATATGATTAAAAAAATACTTGTTTTATTTAAGTTTTTACTAAACTAAATAAATACCTGCTTATATTTTGTCTTTCAATATATTATTTGTATTTCTATTTATTATTATTATGTCTACAAATATATGTTACATTCAGTGATTAAATTACATTTACATATTTGGAAAAACTAGGCTGACGTAACAACATAAAATTCCTTGGAAATTTCACTCACATTAAACATTCTTAATGACTTCTCATCTATAAATATCATTTGTTCATAATAATTTTTAATGCCTGAATATGATTAGTTAAAAAATATGATAGAAAAACCTAATTAATAGAAATGTTTAAAAATTTCTTATATTGTGTTACAGACTATAGGTTCTAATAAAGTATTATCATTTTTTCTTTCAGCATGACTTCAGGTTGAAAGCTTCTCCCAGTTTTCTGATTCATAATCCCACAGCACAGCAAATATTTTTATTATTTCATCCACCCACATTTCACATGGCTTCTTTTCAAACTTTTTCATACTCTTGGAATTCTAAGATTACAACTGACTATATTGACATAGATATGACTTATAGATATAGAAGTGTATATTTAAAAAGAATATATATAAATCCAATAACTTATTTTATTTAGCTAAAGAAATGGCTATCCTTTAAAAAAAAAAAAAAAATTGTAAAAATATAAATAGTTAATAATAAAAATCAGTCATATATCACATGACCTATATAGCTTATATTACCAATATGTAATATATAGAGAGCCTGCTACTAGCTCTAAACAAGCTTAATTTTTTTTTAAATTTTTTTTTTTTATGATAAATGCTACAAGAGAAAATACATGAAGCTTTTATCTATGATGGTCGCCATCCCCAGACCGGTTTCGAGCTATGGCTCTCATCAGTGAGGAGCTAGGACATAAGATTCAAAATATTAACTCAAGCCAAGCATTTATCTAATTCTTAAATATTAAAAAAAAGATCCAAATCTTCAGACAATACATGTCTTCAAACTCAGCTCTTTAACCAAAGAAACTATATGAGCCTGAACTAAATTCAGAGGTCCCATATATGAATAGGCTTAGCAATTTAATATAGCCAAAGCCCTAATAGCAAAATTATAATAGTAAAAATCAGTCATATATCACATGACCTATATAGCTTGTATTACCAATATGTAATATATAGAGAGCCTGCTACTAGCTCTAAACAAGCTTAATTTTTTTTTTAATGATAAAATGCTACAAGAGAAAATACATGAAGCTTTTATCTATGATGGTCCCCATCCCCAGACCAGTTTCGAGCTATAGCTCTCATCAGTGAGGCGCTAGGACATAAGATTCAAAATATTAACTCAAGCCAAGCATTTATCTAATTAAATCTTATGTCGTAGCTCCTCACTGATGAGAGCCATAGCTCGAAACCGGTCTGGGGATGGGGACCATCATAGATAAAAGCTTCATGTATTTTCTCTTGTAGCATTTATCATAAAAAAAAAATTAAGCTTGTTTAGAGCTAGTAGCAGGCTCTCTATATATTACATATTGGTAATACAAGCTATATAGGTCATGTGATATATGAGATTTTTACTATTATAATTTTGCTATCAGGGCTTTGGCTATATTAAATTGCCAAGCCTACTAATATATGGGATCTCTGAATTTAGTTCAGGCTCATATAGTTTCTTTGGTTAAAGAGCTGAGTTTGAAGACATGTAGGTGTCTAAAGATTTGGATCTTTTTTTTAATATTTAAGAATTAGATAAATGCTTGGCTTGAGTTAATATTTTGAATCTTATGTCCTAGCTCCACACTGATGAGAGCCATAGCTCGAAACAGGTCTGGGATGGGGACCATCATAGATAAAAGCTTCATGTATTTTCTCTCGTAGCATTTATCATAAAAAAAAAAAAATTAAGCTTGTTTAGAGCTAGTAGCAGGCTCTCTATATATTACATATTGGTAATACAAGCTATATAGGTCATGTGATATATGACTGATTTTTACTATTATAATTTTGCTATTAGGGCTTTGGCTATATTAAATTGCTAAGCCTACTAATATATGGGATCTCTGAATTTAGTTCAGGCTCATATAGTTTCTTTAGTTAAAGAGCTGAGTTTGAAGACATGTATTGTCTGAAGATTTGGATCTTTTTTTTTAATATTTAAGAATTAGATAAATGCTTGGCTTGAGTTAATATTTTGAATCTTATGTCCTAGCTCCTCACTGATGAGAGCCATAGCTCAAAACCGGTCTGGAGATGGGGACCATCATAGATAAAAGCTTCATGTATTTTCTCTTGTAGCATTTATTATAAAAAAAAAAAAAAGCTTGTTTAGAGCTAGTAGCAGGCTCTCTATTTATTACTAAATAGTTAATATCTAATTGTCAGTTGTTGTCCAGATTAGAGACAAAAAGCTTCTACAAAGTTTTAGCTCAAACTATCATTGTTGTGTCCTACTGCATTTATTAATCAGTTTACTACAAAGTACAGTTGTTTATGTGATACTTGATGGAAGAATGGCACCATCATTAAGATCAAATAAATCAATTCTACAAGACTCCCCTCTGAATGCATTATTTTTAATTTTTACATAAACCCTTTATTACAAAAAAGCTTCATGGGATTTTTTATAAGAACTAGAGCAAACAATTCCACATCTCATCTACATAGATAATAGTACTATTATTGCCCATTAAAATTTAATCAAACAAAATTAGTAGTATGGTACATTTGTACTGTCAGAGGGGTTATTTCCACATTTACTGGTGCCCACCCTTTCTTAGGATTTCCATTTGATCTTTCCATCAGATATAGTCTTTAGTATTTCAACAAATCTTTCTATTAGGACACTGAACCATTGTTTCTTAAACGTATACATCTTTCCACATTCCTTTTCAATGTGTTTGAAGCAACCTTTACTACTACATGGCTATTGTTCATTTATTTTAAAATTTACCAAGAGATTGAATCCCCTTGCTGAAGATTCTTATGGAGATGGAAAAATGGCATTTAAAATAAGTTCTTACAAAGACATCCACTATAAAACAATCTAGGTTTACACTCTTTATCAATATTTTTCACTTAGAAAGCACTTAATTACTTCAATAACCGAATCTTGATTCAATATTTAGTAACATAATTCATCAAGAGATAAATCTCTAACTAGTTTTCCCTTTCTAATTATATTTCTCATGTAAACAATAAAAATACATAATTTTTTCTATGAAAAAAATATCAATGCTAAAATATCAATATTAACTTTCTGTATCCACCTCTAAGAAAACTTCTAAATTCACACCAGGGAATTTTGATCAAATTGAATTTTAATACTCAACAAACCTTATTTTTCCAAAATGCAGATGATACCTTACACAAACAGAAAAATGAATTGAGTCTACATACTAAGCCAATGCCTTGCCTTATAGACTATTTAAGGCAAAATATATAGTGCTTTTTCACTGGACTCAATTTTATCATTATTTGCCAATTTCGATCAGTTTTTTCTTATTACTCATCTTCATTTTTATTTTGTTTGCCCTCTGGTGCATCAGAGGTACATTTGTATATGGCCAAAACTCTCGGTAATCCAATACAATAATTAACAAATTTCAGACAATAAAAAATCATGGCCAATATCTCCTTCTCAGTCACTGGAATAAGGCCTGATTTCCCTTTTTGCTCTTAAGGAATACCTTTCTCTTTTGTCAATGTATTCTTATTGGAATCACAGAATACATATAAAAAATAAGTAACATATTTTATCTACTATATATATATATCTTTATAAAATTCAATTAAGTACTATTGAAAGATCACATGAACACCATTTCATATACTTACACAGGATGTCAATATTAGTAGCAAACTCTCCATACAAAGGCTTGCACATGATAGCACTTTGTATGGAGAGTTTGCTACTGTTATTATTATTGAAAGATAACATATTGAAAGATTTTAACTTTTTAAAAATAGTTTTTTTTTTCTTATATTGTGGAATTATATTAATTAAAAGAAGGAAAGTAAAATATTTACAAAAGATTTATATGTATTTTAAATCTTTTGTGTTGTTAATCCCAAGGAAAAAGTGTGTAATATGTTGTATTAACATCAAGGTAATAGTATAAAAACTGAACCCTACTGTCTGATGGCACTCTTTTTTCCAAAACGCAAATCAATATACCATTTTAGCAGCCTTAACTTACAGCTGACAGTACAAGATGTTTTTTGAACAGTAACAGGCCGCCTGAGGGCGATGTATTCTATGATTACGTAATGAAATATTACGCCCATTGCATTGCGACAGTATTCATCAAGTGAGTGCTCCTGAACTCTCGCTATGGTCTGATTTGATAGTGGCCGTATTTGAAAGAGACGAAACTCTGCAAAAATTCATTGTCGGAAATTTTTTAGAAAGCATAGTGGAATTAATATTCCATATTAAAGAATTGTCATGTCGTCACTCACGCTTCCCTATGCTTTTCAACTGCACACAACTTGAAAAGGTTCTTCTTTTCAGCAGAGTTTTTTCCAATTTCGTGTGCAAATGCCCGTTTATGCGCGAATCCATGAGAGAACTGTCAAATGTCGTCTGCAAGTTGTCCGAATTGGTCGAAGCTGAGTGAATTGCCGGCTGGCCACACAAGTGGACACACAATATTGTGTTTCCCCAGAAAGAAAAACTCCTGCAAGCATACCTATGTAGGTCTGTGTAGGGAAGTTGTTAGTTCGAAAGCTCCAAAATCCCGTTACTTATAGCTTCGAGGCTTCCCTGTTATTTTATTTGCATGTTACTTTTGGCTGCTGTTTTTTTATGCCCCCGTAAATGGAGGTGTTATGTTGTTTTTTTTTTACTTGTTTTGCTTCACAACTTGTCCAAAGTTTCGTTTCTTTTTGATTCAATAAATTATTTTATGGGAAAACTTGTTGTGGTTTTGTTGTTCACATGATTATAAAGTAGGTAGGTAATATTTGATAAGTTTCATTAACAGTTAAAGTAGGTACTATTTTATTATACTAAAAAAAAAGAAGTGTTTAAGAGTTTATTCAAAAGGCCCCACCAAAATAAAATAATAATAAAGAGCTGTGTAGTAACATAATAAAATGTTCAAAAAGAAAATCCAAAAGAAGTTGATAATTAAAAATCAAAACAAACCTTCCCCGCCATCCTACCTCCCCCAGCTTAAAAAAAAAGTGTTCTTTAAAAACGAACTGTTTATGTCTTTTTTTTTTAAATTAAAGGCCCAAAAAATTAAGAAAGAACTTTTCACTATCATATAAATCTTTCTGTAGCGTAAAGATTTGAAACAAAAAAAAAAAGCCTCGTAATAAATTAACAAAAAAAAAAAAGATGACAATTCAAAATCAAAACAACCTCTCTCCCCTCCACCCTCTAAAAAACCAAGTGTTGGTTTATTCAAAAGTACCGAATTGTTGAAGTCTTTCAGCAAATCAAAACATCAACCAAAAAAAAAAAAGAAGAAAAGTTCAAAGCAAATAACCAACCCCCCTCCACTATCTAAAAACAACAAAGTCTTTGTTACTGTATTTTTATGTAAACAAACCGATGAAGCATTAATCAATAATTTCAAAGCAAACCAACACCCCTAACACCATCTAAAAACAAAGTGTTTGTTCCTGCAAAAAAACGAACCAAAAAAAATAAATAAAAAAAAACGGGTGAAAAAACCCTTGGGTTTACCGTAAGTAATATTATGTAAAGAAACCTATGGACAGTTAGTCATTAATTTACAAACAAACCAACACCCCTAGACCATCTAAAAACAAAGTATTTGTTTATTAAAAACAAAAAAAAAACCAGGTAGAATAAAAAAAAACTTTGGTGGTTTACTGTCGCCGACGAAAAAAATTAAAAACCGGTTGAAAAAAAAACAACTTTTACTGTAATATTATGTAGTAAAAAAAAAACTTTGGTGGTTTGCCAGTGCCGCTGAAAAAATAATAAAAACCAGTAGAAAAAAAAAATCTTTTACCATAATATTATGTAAACAAACAGACAGCCTGTGAATCGGTACATTGATGTGAATTGGGCGAAAAAGAGCACCAATCAGACGGCAGGGTTCAGTATTCATACTATTACCAACATCAATACAAATTAAAGGATTTTTATATTTGAAAGAATGATTTTATAAGAGTAAAACCAATTTATTATTTAATGACTGCTTGATTTGTCTTTTGATAATGATTGAGTAATAAATAATCTACAAATTGTATTTTTTTAATGTCATCCCAAGGAAAAAGATATTAAATAACTAACTAAATGTCATAAAACAAAAGGTCTAATGAAAACACTCAAGGATTCATTAAAAACAATTATCAAATCCAAAATTAATTCCAAGCTGTCTTTATCAATCTCCTCCTTATCCTGGAATAACCACAGGTCTAAAGATAATGAAACTCTTCTTTTAAGAAAGATTAAATAACAAAAAAAAAATAGCTGATAATATTAATTTCCATTCTAAATCAGGAGCCTCATATACAATTATTAAACAAAAGGTCACTGTTGCATAATTTTTTAAAATTTATCTATCATTTATGAAATAAAAAATAATTTGCATTCTTATTATTCTTACAACATAAGCTAAGTATATCTGAATGCTTGCATTTTTAGATATATTGTTGTACACATACATATATCTGATTATGATATTGTCTATATTATAGCCATTTCATATTAACTAATTTTTAATAGATGGTTATATTTCAAATAAAAAGAAATTATTTAAAATTAAACATATCCTTTGTTTTTGTTACTGTCAATTTGTGTGTGTTTATGTGTATATCATAAATGTGTCTATTTCCTATTTTCTTTTTTCATGGAGGTTTGTAAGTTTTAATAATTATCAACATCATGTGGTGAACATACATATAATTTTATATATTCATCATTTCTTCTAGCAATGTTAAACACTATAAAAATCATTTTCAAATAAAGGCATATTTCCTTTTAATATTAAGTTATTACTACTTATAACCTCCACTTAACTTTAATTGATTTTTATTATATTTCCATATGTAATAATAATCTGATTAATGTAATGGTACTTGTTCTATTAGCTCGTGTCAGCCACTTGATGGCAATATTTCTATATAAAAACACAGAAATAGGCCATTTATGTGGCCTTCTTTCTATGCTAAAAGCACAGAAAGAGGCTGTTTACATGGCCACCAGCACAGCTGCACATTATTTCTATGCTAAAAGCTCAAAAACATGCTGTTTTGGCTACCGGACTGGTTTGTGTTACGCACTTCATCACAATGCTCACAATTCAAAGTTCATTACAGCATCATGTGAGTGTAGCTTACAACTCATCTGACGTACTATTACCTCCTAAGAATTGTAACACCGTCGCTACAATTCCATACTCAACCTCGAACCTTCAAAAAATTCGTAAAGGGTACAGGCAAACCGGCTTTTGACAAGCTCATGCAAAAAGACACATTTTTGTGAAAACATGTCCACGACAAGTAAATTGGTGAATTCGAATGGGGAGATTTTGAAATTGTGGCAACTGTCATCCACAGAAGCCAGCATGTTGGCATTTCTCCTGAAGCATAATGTACTGCTCCATTCCAAGAAATATTTGTGCAGAGAATCAATGTGATTTGAGGTTTATAAAAACCTCTGGACGTTCATAAGTATGATGCATACCTGCCATCAAAAGTATATGCTTCAGCAAGGGAGCTAGTTTGATGGCTTCAGAATCCCGTTCATCAAATCATTAAGTCTGCTGTACTATTAAAGCCATGATGAGCTTACACTAGACCATGCTGTCAGTAATATAGAGATGTCTCGAGGTGCCTTTGCGAGTTGGACAGATGCTCTGTGCAAGTTATGCTGCGAGAGCCTAATCTCATGCCCCTGCAGTCAAATTAGATCGTTGAGGTTGACGACTCTTTTCAGCCATCAAAAAAAGACTGCTTCCTCAACAGTGAGCCGGGAGATCAGAGATGGCTTCATTGCAGTCATTCCATATTGCCCTAGGGCCATCCTGCTGCAGGCTGTACACAAAAATATGAAATCTGGAATAAGCATCTACTCTGACTGCTGGAAGGGCTACAAAACCTCTGAGCAGGAGGCTGCTAGCTTCCAGCATATGACCATCAACCATTGCTACTACTTTGTAGATCCTAATACAGGCACCCATATCCAGCCTATCGAGCATCTTTGGGGGCTGTCTCAAGTGACAGAACAAAACAGCGCAGAACAGCCAGATAATACCTTGTCAACTACATGTGCGAGTTCCTGTGGTGACATCTTCACAAAGGTGAGGACGTTCCGGCCCATATTAGAGCAGATGCATCTACGTTAAATTGTTGACATTTTTTGATGTTGGGGTTTACAAGAGTTTTGTTTGGTTTACAAGTTAAATTGTTTTTATTGTTGGTGTTTATTGATGTTCAAATTGTTGGTTCCAAGCAAGAAACACATATCGAGGTTAATTATTTCTTTAGTATTTATTTATTTATTTCTTAATATATTTTATTTTTCAATTGATTAATTTTTTATTTATTTATTAATTTTGTTAATATATAATGAAAACAATCAATGTTATATCTATGTTATCCCAGGAATGTTATATCTATATGTTTTTGATTGGCAACAACGCCACCAAGTGGCTGATATGAGCTAATAGAACAGTACTAATGTAATTAACATTGTATAATGGAAATTCACTATTTCCCAATTTAGTTGCCATTTATAACTGAAATGTTCTCATCTCCAAGTTGGGAGAGTAATTTATATAACTGATTACTAATGATTTATGAATTTTAAATTTTATAATAACATATATAAATCTGAAGTACCATTTTACAAGCAGAGGAGTTAATATGGTTAATATTTTTATACATTAACCTTCATCATCATCAATCATTATCAATCCACTGCAGGATGAAGGTCTCTCCAAGTTTAATCCATCCGATCTTTAGCTTATCTTCTCCACATCATCCCTGCACACTTTCTTATTTCATCCATTCATCTCACATGTGGTCTCTTTCTGGGTCTTTTACAATCTCTTGGAATCCCGTTTAAGATTTTAATTGTCCATCTATTATCATCTCTTCTAGCAATATGTCCAGCACAACTCCACTTTCAATGTTTTAATTTTTTCAATGAAGTCAGTAACACCTGTTTGTTTTCTTACCCATACATTGCGTTTTCGATCTCTTCTTGTTATTCCCAACATTCATCTCTCCATACTTCTTTGAGTGATCTGAAGTCTCTGTAATGCTCTTCTATTAAGTGCCCAAGTCTCAGATCCATAAGTAAGAACAGTTACATTTGTTAAAAAGCTTCCTTTTCAAACACATAAGCATATTTCATTTTAGTTTCAAGTTATTTCCACCAAAAGCACTCCAACCAAGTTTAATTCTATGATTAATTTCATCCATTATGTTTCCATCTGTATTAATAATCTGACCAAGGTATTTGTAACTGTTAAGTCTTCTAATTCATCATAATCAATCTTTATTTTCATACTTTGAGCAAATTGATTAAACATTACTTTAGTCTTTTTAACATTTATCTTTAGTCCTACTTTCATCTGTTTAACTCCTGCAACATTTCCTGCAGCTCTGAAGCATTATTTGCAAAAACAACTACATCATCTGCAACATCTAAATGACTTAAATAATCTCCATTTACTTTCACTCCTTTAGTTTCCCATTTTAATCCAAAAAATACTTCTTGCAACACTGCTGTAAAAAGTTTTGGAGATATGGAGTCATCTTATCTTACATCTTTCTCAATGTTGACTTTCCCAGTATCATTATGTAATCTAATTGCTGCTGTTGCATTTTTATAAATATTCTTTAAAATATGACAATATCCTTGATGATCCAATGCTTTAATCACTGAAGAAATGTTTATAAAATCAAATGCCTTTTCATAATCTACACATCCAAAACATAATGGCAACTCATATTCATTTGTTCTTTCTATAACTTCTCTCAATACCTGGATATAATCTACTGTACTAAAACCACTTTTAAATCCAGATTGTTCCCTTAGTTGGTGGAAATCCAATGTTCTTTGTAGATGAGTTGTAATTATCTTGGTAAAATTTTTGTATAAAACTGATAAAAGGCTGATAGGTCTGTAATTTCTAATATCTTCTTTATCACCTTTTTTAAATATTAATATTATTACTGCATTCTTCCAATCATCTGGTACATCTTTATCATTTAGACATTTGGTATATAACTTTGCTAAAAAAATTTCTATTTATTCACCTGCTTCTTTTAATATATCAATTATAATTCTATCATTACCTGGAGCTTTTCCTTTCTTCATACATTAATTGCATGTTTCACTTCTTCATTTAAAATTCTGGGCAATTCAGAAGATATAATATCAATAGGAGGTACTTGTTCTTTATTACTATATAATTCTTGATAAAAGTCTTCTACCCATTTCATAATATCATCTCTCTTTTTAATAATAATTCCATCTTTTTTTCTTATTGCAGATATAAATTTCCTACCAATACCAAAATGTTGTTTTACATTCTTGAGACTTTTTATTTTCTTCTACAGCTTTCCTTGCTAGTTCACAGTTATACTTTCTTATATCATTTTCAACTCTTTTCCGTATCATTTTACAAAATTCGAGACATTCAATCCTTTTTAATGCATTATTTTTGTATATCTTCATATTCCTTCTTTTCTTCATAAATTCTCTAGTCTCAGTAGAAATTTTATTAGTCAATTGCTGCTTTTTTCTACCAGCTATCTTTGTTGCAGTTTTTAAAAGTGTATCAGTCATTTTCATATTAATTTCATTCAAATCGTGAATCATGTTCAAAATCTACTAATACTTGAAACCGATTTGTAAGTTGTAATTTAAATTCATTAGAATGTTTCTGAAGATTAGGAATAACAACTATAAAAATTGTTTTTCTTAATAATTTTTTTTGTCTCCCTAGTTTTGCATTAACACATATTTTACATCTTACTAATCGATGATCACTTCCTGTGTTAAATTTATTAAGAACATTACAATCTTGAAATATGTATTTTCTGTTAGTCAAAATATAATCCAATTGTGCTGTACCTTCATTTGGATGCTTCCATGTCCATTTTCTTTTAACATTTTTCTCAAAAAAAAAAGAAAGAATTCATAATATAAAGTTTTTCTTTTTCTGCAAACTCCACAAGTCTATGTCCTCTCTCATCCTACAGCACTTTCATGTTTTACTTGTTTACCAATTCTAGCATTAAAGTCTCCCATAACAATTTTAAAATGTCATTTATTCTGATCAAAAGCCTTTTGTACATACATATAAAAATATTCTACTACTTCATCTCTATGAGAACTTGTTGGGGCATAAACCTGAATTATCTGTATTTGGTATCTGCTATTAAGTAGTATAACTAACCTTGCCACTCTGTCCGATATACCATCAATCTCCACAATGCTGTTCTTCCACTTTTTATTTATAATGAATCCTACTCCATTTGTATTTCCAATATTTGTGCCTTTATAATAGAGTACATGTCCTTTTTACATCAATCGTCTCTTTACCTTTTCTTCTAACTTCACAAAGTCCAATAATATCCCATTTAATATAAGACAATTCTTTTTCTAATTCTTGCAATCTTCCTTCATTTGAAAGTGATCAAGAATGTATGTCAATATACAACCCATGGCTACCTTTCAAGACCATTGCACCCCTCCATAACTGCAAAGAGCAAATACTCCTGTGGAAACTTATTTAACTGAGGATAAATCCTTGGGTGTTATCCAGCTAAAGACAAGTATCAACTAAAGATTTTAAAAAACCCCAAGCACTTGATTCCTTGATTACACAAAGAGCAAGAAAGTGACATGACTCAAGCTATCAGATAATGTATTTTATACACATATTTAATTGATATAATTTTATCTTAATTAATATTTCATGGTGAGATATGGAGAATTTAATCAAATTAGCAACCTAAAACATGTTTATTTACACAAACATATATCAGTAATCAAAAATAAACAAACTAAATTAGACTCATTATCGTTATTTAATACAAATCTGTCCATTTCTAAATATGGCATCAGAATTCAATTATTTTTAATTTTATAAAAGTATTTTTAAGAGAATAAAATTTGTCTAGACTTTAAATTATCATATACATTTACCTAGGTTTTGTTATGGCATTTTCTGGAATGCATTCCTGCCTTCTTGAAAGTTAATTGAGTTTATGGCTGGCATACTTTTCACATCTTCTTTCCTAGGGCAGCATATACTTTGGGTCTTGTTCAATAGCAATCTTCTATAATAAGGAGTAAATATCTCAGCAACAGTGGTCAAGAATATTTATTACATTTCAGTTAGTCAAACAAAAGAACTGGAATGCAAATACCGTATAAACATCCTTTGTGAGCTTAGCACTGTATGGTAATGCTGATGGATGAAGTGGTTAGTCTAGGTGGAGGAATCAGCAAGATTAGTATAGTTATTTGGCAATAGAATGAGTAAGCACACTATTTTTAATATCAGCAAACTGAAATGATAGACTAAAAATGACAAACAACTTTTAACAGTGCAACTCAGCAGATTGAATAGAATAGAAATTTAGTAGCTTTTATACTCTTGATAAACTCATTGTCTGAGATCACCCATGTCATTAATTTCAAATTCTTTTTTAATTAGTTAATCCTCTTTTTTCTTCTTAATTACAACACTAGTTATAATATTATCTAATCAATTGGAAATATTACTGATTTCCAGTAAAACCTTATCCCTCCTGATTAGACAATTTACAAAATTATTATGATCTTTGATTAGATGGTAATTTTTCTAAACAGTTTTCAATAATAAATTTGTATAATCATTTACATTATTCTTTAAAGTAACAATTCCGTTTCTTTTGTCTTCATTTCCATCTTAACATTTTGGATTTTTTTTTCTTTTAGTTAAAAAGGCAGATAAGCTATCTTTAAAAATAATAGATCCAAACAATTCCTACATTATAAGCTTTAATTATATTTTTCCTTTTGCTAAAATATCTTTACTTACTTTATTTATTAACTTGTCATTAGGATATCTTTTGTTTATTTTCTAACAGATTTTTATTTACTTTAAAAATATCTTTACTTTTACTTATTAAACTAATAGTCCTTTTTCATTATAATAAAAAATATATACTATTTTTTTCCCTGAATTATACCAGTTCATCCAAACCCTGTTAAGATGAGCATGTGCACATATAGAACATAAAAAAAAAAATATAGTGACCCGCCAGGATAAAAAGCAATTTTAAATCATTTTACAATCACCTTGATGCAGTCATAAGGATGGTTATTAAAGTAATGACTCTTACATATCTTTGAAGGATTGCTTTAATTACAAACCCTCATGCCATTCCCAGAAAGAGAAAAAATAATTCCCCTTCCTGAAAGGATATGCAAGGCCAATAATTATATTAAATGTAGTAAAACAAACACAAATCTAATAGAAATAAATATCGTAATGACTAAAGAATTAAATACCGATAAGTTGGTGTCCTATATGCTAGCTCAGCGTTCTCTTTATCCCAGTTAAATAAATGGGGATCGCAAGACTTGCGTCATTACCTAATTATTTTATTACTGGAGAAAGAAATATGAATAAAGTATCAAAGCAGTAAGGCAACTCTAAAATTTATTGAATAAATATTTATTGAACCCGATATCCCTTCACCAATTACAAAGATAAATATCATAATAATAATAATCCCCCAATGCAACAAAAAAGGTATTATAATATGTTATTTTGATAAAGAAATATAATTTTAAAACATAAAAGGAAAAGAATGAATTAGTGAGAGTGAGTAGTTAATTATAACCTTATATAAACACTAAATAGTACATAAAATAAGATCAATATTTTAACATAAAGAAATATATAAATAAAAGATCTATATTATACAATAGTATATATGAAATTAATAAAAATAGAGTGTACCATATAAAGTCTCTATTGTACTTCTCTGGGCTCTGAGTAGGCTATTCATCTTGGGTGGTGAGGAACTTATCTTGAACATGGCATTATTCAGTTTTCATAATCACTTGATGGCTGGATCTAGGAGACCTTTCTGATGGCAGGAGCGGAGCTGGGTAGGCACGCTGAATGGGGTTCCCACTCCATGACCATTTCACACAGAATATACTTATGTTGCATGTTTAATCGTAACTAAATTTCTTCTCTGGTCAATGATCATCCACTAATAGTAGGGTTTTCTTCTTAATTTAAACAGCACTGGTAGCGATTCTCTTTTGCTTTGTTTTTTTTCTAATATCAGAACTCTCCGATAAAACAGTTCTGCACAGCACTAATAATTATTTGTCAGTCCGAGATCATCTTGAAGCTTGCTCTTCGCCAGTGTGATATAAAAAAATATCTAGAACTCATTGAATGTGTGACTGTTTGCCTCTGTAGGGGCAACTCCAACTCTCTAAGTTTACGTAAGTTAAATAAGTTCGATAAGTTCACCTTCAACTCTAAGCATTTAAGTAAGTTAAAATAAATGGAATAAGTAAGCAAGCAAATGAATAAGTTAAAATCAGCAAATAAGTGAAGTAAGCGAGTGAGTTCAAACAGAGAGAGTGCCAAAAAGAGAGGGTGAGAGTGTGCTTCAAACAGCTGGTGAATAGCTTATATAGCCCACTCATTACAATCCCAATCCAGGTACCGCTCTAAGAGATAGATACTGAATTAGTTAATTTTGAATTTTATTAATGGATCCATACAATGCATGAAGCATTCCTATATAATTACCTAATTAATCTCAAGAATTTCAACACACACACAAATTTTTTTTACTATATAAAACATTTAAAAATATTTTTTAATTAAACTAATACTCCCCCCCATTAACATAAGTTTCAACAAATTCTTTTGTCTAGTTGAAATACTTGAGTATAAAAAAGAAACAAAATTACTTATCTACTAAAAAAATTTAAATGCTTTTAGGCTTTTCATAAATCTAGAACAATGATCCCCCCCCCCCTGCTTATATGAGTTTGTAGAGAAAAATAACTAATAAAACTTTTGATTTTAAAAATTACATATATGTTGGAACATTTAATCATTTCCATCTTTTTTTTCTTTTTACAAGCACTTAACAAAAAATATAAATACAATTATCTTTGCGTTTCTTTTATAAAAAAAAAATGAACATAAAATAATAATAAAAATTATTATAAGCATATAGCTAATATGCCTACGCATTGAAATTTTAAACCTTAACTATGGCTTTATTCTTGTGTGTGCGAGTATGATACATCCACAGATCCCTCACCTATTTTATAACATGACTAATTTTGGTTATATAGATGGTACGCACCCCCCTTAATAGTTTTATTATGTATTTTAGGTCATTTGCTTACTTAATATAATCTTACGCTTGGCCATAAGAAGTGTGCTGGCATAGAATTTTATTTTAAATGTCTTATGTAATGCATATATATATATATGTGTGTGTTATAATTGATAACATCTAATTTGTTATTATCAATTCTTATTTTTATCTTGTGCGAAAACCATAGAACATTAGTTTTAATAGCATTCTTACTTTCAACTGAAAGTTTTTGTAACATTTCCCAAAAGTATATTACAGTATTTACAAAAACTATTGCATTATTTGCCAAATCTAGATGACTTAAATAATTTCCTCTTATTTTTATTCCTTCAGTTTTCCATTTTAATCCATAAAATAAAAGTGCTACAAAAAAGTTTGTTGAAAATATACAACCTTATCATTATTAATCTTCTTAACATTACCATAAACATTGCTGTTACACTTAGATAAATGTTCTTCAGAATCTAGCAATACTCCAGATTTAAATTTTAATATTCCAAAATTTTAGTCACTAAGAAAATACTTAAAGAGGTTTCTCATAATCTAAAAATCCAAAGCTTAATGGCAACTCATAATCCTTTGTATAATTTCTCTTAATACCTGAAAATAACCTAATATGCTAAAATCTCTTAAATTCAACATTTTTTTTTGGTTGGTTAAGTCCAAAGTTCTCTGTAAATGATTTGTAATAATCATAATAAAAAACTTTTGTAGAACTTATAGAATATTGATAGAGTCTATTTGGCCTTTCTTAAATATTAATATTTCTATTGGATTCTAATAATTTGGCATATTATTTTTCAAATACTTGGCATATAGCTTTATTTACCACTTCTCTATTTCTTCAATTGCCTTTAAAATATCTTTAACAATCCCATTAGTTTCAGGAGCCTTCCATTCTTCATATATTTAATTGCAAATTTTATTTCTTTATTTTAAATAGTTGATAATTCAGAAGATTTTATAATTGTAGGGATTATGTTAGATTCTTAAACTTTATTAGGTAATCATCTGAAATCCGGGCACGGCCGCTTGGAGTGCTAGTGCTATACAAAATCAAGCAAATGTAACATTCCTGGGTCGCCGCAACTTTTTTTTATAGAACATGATTTTTTTTTTTTGATTAAACAAATTTTTATTTCACTTACAACATGATTTCTTTTTTATTAAACAAATTTTTATATTCATTTTCGTTGTTTTTTTTTAACCTGACATTTTTCTTTATTCAACAAATTTTGGTAATTTAATTTTGTGTTTATTTTTCTGATTTTAACAACTTTGGACTGTTTTACGATCCAAAAACTTGATTTAACCCCGCCGGAAAAATATAATACAATTATTTGGGACTTGTTTCAACTTTGTTCTACCTTTTTTTTGGTTGACTAAATTGTTTTTCTTCTTATTATTAAATCAAAAGTAACTTTTGTGTTGTTGGAGGTTCAAAAATTGTTTTGAAAACCCCACCCCCACCCTTGGATCAATAATTGTAACAAAAAGTCAATAACTTTTTTTTTTTTTAAACAACTTTTTTTTCACTTTTTACTTTTATTCATATTTCGTTTGAATTAGCCCTTTTTTTTTTTTTGGCTTCTACAATAAACAGCTTTTTTGGGGGCTTTCGTACTGTTATTATTAACAAAAAGTAAACAAAAATAGTCATTTATTTTAACCCCATTTGTTTTAACCTTGCTGAAAAAATATAATGGTATTATTTGGGAATTGTTTTGAATTTTTTCTACCCCCTTTTTTTTTTTGGTTGATGAAATTGTTTTTCTTCTTATTAAATCAAAAGTACCTTTGTGTTTTTTTGGGGTACAAAATTGTTTTGAAACCCCCTCCCCCACACTCGGAAAAATAATTGTAACAAAAAGTCAATAATTTCTTTTTTTTGCAACAACTTTTTTTCACTTTTTACTTTTATTTATATTTCGTTTGAATTATCTTTTTTTTTAGCTTCTACAATAAACTGTTTTTTTGGGGGGCTTTCATACTTTGTTATTATTAACAAAAAGTCAACAAAAATAGTCATTTATTTTAACCCGCTGAAAAAAGATAATCCGAATACCTGTCAATTTCTAATGAAATAAAAAAAAAGAGGGACACAAATTTTGGATTTTTTGAACTTATTTATTATCTTATTGCTGTAATAAAAACAGTCTGGTATTTGGGAGGACATTATGTGCCTGAAAAAAGGACACAGTCTCCCTCACTTTCTGTACTCGGCAATTCTGAAAAGTTGAAAAATTGTACATTCTTCTCAGACCTTTTATTGGTCTCATATATTTTCCACGCTGAAACGTGACTTAGTGCGTGAGCTTTGTCAAAGCATGTTCGAACATACCCTTTGCCAATTTTTTACATATTAACATTTTTTTAGGGAAGGGTGGAGACCATATGACAATTATTAGTAATTAACAACACTATTTAAATATAAATAACATTACTCTATTATGGAGAATTGAAAAGTTGTACCGACTTGAAATTAAAACACCCTCAAGCGATACGGTAATCAGTTATGAATAGCACAAATACGTGTAAATAGTTTCAAAGCACAAAACAGGCCATAATATTTTTGTGCAATGTCATATAAAGAAGCCTTCAATGGGTTAATACAATATAAATGTTGTATTAACTGTAAGGCCTGCCACAGAAATGGCATTTTTATGTGTTTTGACACATAAACAACGCCATCAGGCGGCCGTGCCCAGATTTCAGATGATTATCCTTTTTATTATTATATAGTTCTATAAAGATTTCTTTCACATCTTTATAATACTATCTCTTTTTTAGCAAAAGTGTCATCATTTTGGCTAAAACAATTTCTTTCCCAAACCAAAATTTTGTCATATTTTTTGAGATTTTTACTCACTATAAATTTTCATTCAGTTATATTTCCTTATATCATCATTATCTCTTTTTAATAATTTTTTATAAAATTTATTTATTCAATTCTAAATAAATAATTTAAAAATATTTTCATGCCAAGCGTTGGTAGCCAAGAGGTCAGCGCAGTTGCTTGCAGACAGTTGTCGCGGGTTTGCTTCCCGGCTGATGCTATGACATATGAAAAAAAAAATATATATTTTCATTCTCCTTTTTTTCATAAAGTGTCTTGTTGCATAAATTTTTTTTACTGTGAATTGCTGCTTTTTCTTATGGCTGTGTGTGTAGCTGACCTTAGTAAAGAATCAGTTATTTTTTCATTTCATTCAAGTCCAAGTGAAGTCTATTAATATTTTAAAATGACTTGTATATTCGAGATGAAAATTAGCATTTAATACTATTTCTTAATAGTTTTTGTTCAAGATTTAAATGATAGTTGCATTTAAAAAAGATTCCACTGTAATTATATTTGAAAAAAAAAAAAAAAGATATGTTCCATTATACACTAAAATTACTAATTTGGACATTTAAAACTGTCATAATTATCAAGGCATGGAATTCTCTTAAAAAGTATATTGTGGATTACAACTAAGTCTCTGTGTTCAGTAAAAAAAAAATATCCTTAATTAAAAGCAAATGTGGTATTTATAGCTTGACAGAATAATAAATTGAATGTAGAGTTTCATAAGCAATATAAAAATTTAATTAAAGGCAGAGTACACCAACTGGCAAGTTTAAAAAGGAGTGGTAAATTAAAACAGCAGAGACAATATAGACATTTACTGATCATGATAACTTTATATATTTTTTTGATGAAGTATGACATCATAATCCTATTAAATTCACAGATGGAATTCTTTATATGTCAGTGAAGATATTTCAAACATCTTTTAAATAATGATACAAATATTGAGATATTGGTTTTTAATATGTTCAAATTACATATTCATTTGGAAATAGACAAAAATATCCAACTTAATGAGATACCTGGAAAAATTTAAAAATATGATTATATATTAACTTTGAAACTATTGAAATTTTTTTAGGAATACATAGACCCATGAAGCTATCCATATGATCTTGATGATGTTTTTATTGTTATAAGTTATAAAGTAGAATAAAAAATATTACAGAAATTACTGCAGATATACATTGTTAAAGATTACAATAAAAGTGCTTTCAAAGATTTTGTTGAATAGATTGGTTCCAAGCATAAATAAATGATTATCAGAGAATTTATGTGATTGTAGAGAATCAAGAAATATTATAGTCATGGTTTTTGTTGTCAAATAAATTTTTTAAAAAATGCTGAAAATAGAGAAGTGATTTTCTCATTGCTTTTATTGATTTGAATAAGACATTTGAGCCAATTGGCAAGACAGATCTATGACAATATTTGAGTTGGTTATACAACTTCTATATCAAGGGATTAGAAAAAAACATTACTGTCGGTGACAAACTTTAGTCATTGAAATGAAAAATTGTGTTAAAAAAGGGTATGAATTAGTATCAATCTTGTTTTCAATTTTATGTTAGTGATCTTTAAAAATGTTATAGATAGCTTTATGAAACAAAATCAAGATATGGAACAGATTTTATAGTCAAATTTTTAATTTGGAATAATTGAAAGCAAAACTAAAAAATTCCATCTTACTTTCTAGATACACAGATGCTGATGTTTGTGCTATTGTTGCTAATTAAAAAAATGATCTGTGTAATATACTTATTATTTTAAATGCAATCTAGCTAATCAATGTAAAAAAGTGGGTCAATTTAAATATCTTGATAGCATTTAAAATAGAAAGGTGAAGTTGTATGTTTATGTGAACATTATCTTCTGATGTGTAGCTTTGGCATATTAAAAGAGGATTTCCCCTTAGTGATCTATACATGGCAACTAAGTAATAGTTTTCTAATTTACCTTATGAAAGTGATTTCTGGATCCCTTCAGTAATAATGTAGTCTCAAACCCAGTACTTTATTCAGTTTAAATGTGATGGGTTGAGTATATAAAGTGAATGAATGCAAAACAGATTTTCTAAAAAGTATTTATGCTTAACTTATGCAGTTTTCTTGGAAGAGACAAACTCAGTTACATTATAAAGATTATCTCAAAGATATTCTAAAGGTAGTCTAGTCAATATGGGCTGCCTAAAAAGGAAGATATAATTAGAATAAAACAGAGAGCTACAATTCCGGAAAATATTGAAATATTTCAACAAGTCAAGTGCAATATAGTAATATTTGAGATTTACGGATTGGTTTATATAATTAATTTCTACTATCTTATTGTCTTTCCTTATTTTTTTTCCATATTTTTATAATAGGATGGCTATACTTATTTGCGAGGAGCTGCTACTATAATATAACGTAGACATTTATAGAAGTGAGAATACCTCCTTTTACGCTTGATCATCTATTTATAGTTTGGAAAGAATATGCCAGAGTACACTTGAGGTTAAAATAAAGAATATTGTAGTAGATATGAAGTCACGAAAGATTAAAATGATATAGCGTAAGTCTACGAGTGGAATCGCATTAATTAGGGAATCACAATAGTGTATTTTGACATTTAATAAGCGACATAGTATTAACTGAAAATAGTTTTTATTATCTATTTCTATCTTTATTTACAAACTAACCCAAAAAGAAAGACATACCAAAAAATAAAGAGGACAAACAATAAATTATATAACAGCAAATAATTACAGTGAATATAGTAAAAAATACTTACCAGGGTATTTTCTTAAAATTTAATTTACTTTTAAATAAAAAAAAAAACATTTATAAAGAATTTTATTTATTTATTAAAACAGCAACATAGCTATAAAATGCCGAGGATAAAAATCACGTGGTAAATAACACGCGTGCTTGCCCTCTTACGGAAATATTTTTAATGAAAAAATAAATTACCATAAAGCTTTCTGTAACTATAGTAATAAAAAAAATTATAAAGATTTAAAAAAAGTTATTTAGGATGAAATCAACTAATTAATTAGGTTTACTATCAGTTTTTTTAAAAAATTAATATATTTATAAATTAATAAAAATAAAGTTGAATTTACAATGTAAGTTACAGGAATATCCTTTTTTAGAATCTCAAATTAAAATTTGATATTGTTTATTTTTATTTAATTTATTGAAATTAATGCTGTAGTTGCGATAAAGATATAATATTAAGGACTGGAGAATTTATAAAATCATGTGTTTGGTTTTCATCACATGATATATCAACATGGCCGCTGACCTCACGTTTGGTAACTTGGACACTTAATATTTTGCTTATAATTGGATAACTAATATTAACTTTTAAATCATTCTTGATAGATCTTTAAAGAAAAATATTATATTTGACTTCTTAAAATTTTAGGGTCAGTACCTCCTTTTTATCGAGAGGTATTTGAAATCATATGTCCAAATCAAGAAAGCCACCTCGATCGGGATATGTTTGTGAAGCTTCTCGTCAAAACAAGTTTACCTACACAGACTCTATGCACAGTAAGTTAAAAAATCACTTTAAGTAATTACTTACTGCCCTCTTTATATATGTCTTTTAATAAAATGTATATATAATTCCTACATCTGTCAAATTAGTCACGTTTTTTTTTTTTTGGTACTACTATGTTTGTTTTGAAATTTATTTTTTTATAATGAAGTGGGCGTGATGTGGTAAGTAACCGATTTGGTTTTCTGCGTTAATTCGTCCACTTGTACACGTTAAAAAAAAAAAGTTACGTTTACTGAATGAAATAAACAACGCATTCGATAACTTTATTAATGCAAAGTTTAGTTTAATGCATGGCTGATTTATGCGTTTCAATCGCATGCAGAATAGACCAATGATTTTAGAATTTCCTGACTGCACTATTTTATATTTTTATTAGTATCGGCGTAAAGAAGAAATTATATACTATACGTATACACATTTTAATTGCTGAATTTTTTGCAAAGAAAAAAAATATATTTTATATCCTTTCAATTTTCACCCCCCCCCTTCTCTTTTTTTTCTTGAAATATCTGAAATATTAAATTAATTTGCGATTAATATTTACAAAGAAAGAAAAATTGTTAGCAAAAGAAAGTTGCAATTGTAATGTTTTTGATTTTAAAAATTAAATTTTAATCTTTTGATATTATTGCTAACCTTTTCGTCGATGAAAATATTTATTAGCTGCTGTTGGTTTTACGTAAGGTACCTGCGAACTACTGTTTGTGCTTAAAATAAATTATTTCAACAGTTAAAAACAATTTTTTTTTTATTAACTCTTGAAAAAAAATAATTCATAATGTTTTTCATTATTATCAAATAAAAAGTAGTAGTTGTTAATTTTAGGATAATACTTATTTTTATATAAGGACTCGTATAGGCCTTTATATGTATTGGTATCTTTGATATTAAAAAAAGAAGTTGTAACTGATTGCATTATTTATTGATTATAAAAAAATTAAGATTTGTCTAATTTTTTATCATTGCCTAAAGAAGAATAAGTTGGTAATACTTCTTAAAAAGATAGTATTACTGATTATACATATATATGTTGACTTACTTATTATGTCTACTTTTTTTCTATTTTATTATACTTTATATCAACATTCCATATTAATAAGTTTTAGCATTCATCTGCATGCAACAACACACCATTGCAATCTGAAGTGGATTAATCATAGGCAAATTTTTAGATCATAAGTAATTGGCTTAAATTTTTCAGTAAGCAGCCCACAGCTCTCCAATATTGGTCAGTAGATAGTGAGACAGTTATTTTATGTTTCATGGCATACAACCACTTAGTGGTGTGCATTCATATATATATAAAGTTGAAAGGAAAAGCAGAAATAAACACAAATTTTTTGTAGATAACAGCTGAATTTAAATTTTTTATTATTGTAAATTAAATATTTAAAAAGATCTAATTAATATTTTAAATTCTTATTTTGAAATTAAAACAGGCATGTTTTTATGTTACAATAGATTTACTGGTAATTATAAAATTCCACTATCTATTTTGATTAGATTAAATTTTTTTTAATTAAAGCTTGTATAACATATTTTGATTCTACAAAGTTGTTTTTGGAAAGGATTAAAGGAATTGAAAATGAGTCATTATTTTTTTTTCAGTCGAGATAAAGTAAACTTATTTTTAATTAATATGTTTTTAAATTCCAGTCTGTCTATAAAAAGATTGGAAAAAAAAATTTGAGAGAAGTTTTCAGTTTTACAGATTATAACAAGATTACTTCTACTATGAGGCTATAACTGAAGACAAGAGACAGTGCAAGTCCAACTGCTGCTACTAGTTCACTATGATAGAGTTTGGATTCCCATGGAAGCAAGAGGCAGTTTTTCTGTGGTACATTAATCTGTGTATATATTATGTACTAATCAGTATGCCTGAAATCTGTCAAATTTCTAGACTAAATGGAGTTGATTGAATGCTAACAGTTACTGGATTATACTTTTTCTGAAGATGACAATAAGCCAGTCTACTGTTTAGAAGAGACCAACTTACTCAGAGATTCCATCAGCTTGCTAAGTAATTTGGTTCTACAACTTTGGCAATCCACACCACCTGATGGTGCTGTTTCCACACAAAAGTACAGAAATATGCTGTTTACAAAACCGCTCATACATCTTACGGCCTGTAAACACTTTGATGAAGTCAACACTTTCCCAACATTGCTAGTGTGTGAACATTACCATTGACATGTTACAACAGTCTGTATAGACGTTAGTATTGAAGAATCAATAGCATATCATATGAGGGTGTGTGTAGTTGTAATGGCGAAAAGTGTAGCAATATGCAATCACAACTTTTTATTGTTAAACATAGGTAATTTGTATGAGGGACTGCAAATTGTAACTATTTCGCAAAGTCCCTACTTTCCTTGTTAGCTGGCCCAATTTAATAAATGAGGAGTGGAAATCGCAATTTGGCAAATTCATGCAAAAGTCGCACATTTTGCGTGAACTTTGCGAGATCAAAAAAGTAAAAAGGCAGACGGAGATTCACTGTTCAAGTTGTTAAATTTGCCTGCTACAGAAGCAGATGCGGTGGGTGGCCTTCCTTCAGCCAAAAAAACAATTTCATCCACAGAGAACTGTGTTTGTAGTGGGGTAATGACATTAAGGCCATGTAAAAGATGTGAAATGGAAAATGCAAATTGCTTCAATGCCATCAAAGGTCTGATCTACATAATGGGATCTGTTTTGAGTGAAATGTTCTTGTTTGTATAGATATGAAATAAAAGCAAAATTTATTTTTCAAAAAATAAAAAATTTAAATCCAAAATGAAAAAAAATTAATTGGTGAAAGCGTTATTTAACAAAAAAAAAACTGAAATGTTTTTACCCCCTCTCCCCAAAAAAGGAATGTAAATCCAAAAAAAAAAAAAATTAAAAAAAAGAATGAAGTCATATCTATTTGTTTACGAAAAAAAAAAAAAAAGGAAATATTTTACAAAAATAAAAGAACAAAGTTATATCGATTTGTTTTGGAATAAATAATAAAAAAATGTCAAACATCTAAATCAGCCCGGTAATGTTATATCTTTGTTTTGACTAGAAACAGTGCCATCGAGCAGTGTGGATCGTCTGAAGTTGTAGTACTAGTAATTTATATGTATATTGTTTTAGATATATGCATAGAGGCTCAAATAAAGATACTGCATCATATATATAAAGTGCAGCTGGTGAGTAGTGTTAAATATATTGAGTACAATAGTATTTTAAATAATTCCTTGAAAATGATATTTAAAATCTACAATTTAAAAGTAAAACAAGTAAATAATTTTTGCTTGAATTAGAAGTCTAAAAAAACAGGATTGATTTATAGAAAATTTTATTTTGAAAAAAAAAGTGAACAATTTTTTTTTAGATTAGGGAACAAAAAAAAACTTGCTGGAATATTTTTTAGGATGTTTGTAATTAATCAAGAGTAACCTGTTGAAAAAGAAAACTTTTATGAAAGATTGTCAAAGGAGTAAATATTTTTTTAAAGAAAACTTATACGTATCATAAAAAAAGAGACTAATTCAAAGATTTAATTCATATCTATTTTTTATATACACATATCAAATGAAGAATGGTTAAGGCTGTTGGATTTGATGCAATACGTATAGAATTTTTGAGAGAAATGGGAAAATTTACTATAAAGGAAGTAGTTAGACTTTGCAATTTGATATATAATAGTGGAGTTTGACCTGAAGATTTTTTAAGAACTATAATGATTCCAATTGCCAAAAAGAAGAAAGCTGCTAAATGTGAAGAGTATAGAACAATAAGTTTGTTGTCTCGTGCTTCTAAAGTTTTATTGAGGATTTTAACTCGAAGGATTTATGGGAAGGTAGATTATTATATTGGTGAAGAACAGTTTGGTTTTTGGAAAGGCACAAGAGAGCTATTGGTATTGTTAGGACAATTTCAGAAAGATGTATTGAAAAAGATAAAGGAATTGGTATATATTTTGTGGATTTAGAAAAGGCATTTGATAGAGTAGTCTGGAATAAATTTATGTCCATCTTAAGAGATAAAGGAGTATTTTGGAAAGAAAGACAATTGATTTGGGCTATGTATAATGGTCAAAGGATAAGAATTAGATTTGGGAGTAGTGTGACTGATGAAGTAAATATAGAGAGAAGTTCACCAAGAATGTAGTATATCACCTGTTCTGTTTAATATTTATTTAGAAGATATGTTAAATAATTATTTGGACTGTATCAGAGCAATTGTTGGAAGGAGATTAATAAAGTGTATATGATTTGCAGGTGACATGGCTTTTATAACTGAGGAGGAAAAGGGTCTTCAGAATATGTTGAATAAACTGGAAAAAGGATATATGGCATATGGAATGAAAATTAATATTAGTAAGACTAAGTGTTTATGGATAGGGAGAAATGCAAAAAGACTGAAAATTGGAATCTGTGATGACATGGTTCAACAGGTGAAGGAATTTAGATATTTGGATAGTTGTTTGAATGAGGATGGAAGAAGTGAAGATGAAGTTAAAAGAAGAATAGCATTGGCAAAAGAGACATTTGTGAAGAGAAAGAAGATATTTTGTGGACCTTTGGAAAGAGAATTAAGGAAGAGATTAATTAAATATTATTTGTGGAGTGTATTAATGTATGGTTGTGAGACATGGACCTTGATTAATAGAATTAAGAACCAATTGGAAACTTTTGAGATGTGGACATGGAGAAGAATGGAAAAAATCAGTTGGATGAGTAAAATAACAAAAGAAGTTTTGAAAAAGAGTGAATGAAGAAAGAAGATTGATTGAGGATATCAGAGAGAGAAAGAGAAACTGGATTGGACATATATTAAGAAGAATTATAGGTTAATGAAAGTTGTTTTGGAGGGAATGTTGAGTGGAAATAAAAAGAAAGGATGGAAGTGATTTAAGAGATGGGAAGACCTATGTGGAATTGAAGAAATGGGCAAGGAAGGGAATGGAATGGGAGAATGGATGAATTGATGTTGTGACTATTCTCTGGAGCTGTCTACTGGACAGAATACTATTGATTGATTGATTGACACACATACATGTGCAATTGTTATATTAAAAATGAATTGCATTTTTTTATATAAGTCTATGACAATTCGAACATGTTAATTTAAATTATTATACAGCACATCTGAGTGCTTATATATATATATATGAATTTTATTTATATTTTTGACATTGAATTAATTGTGTGCTAAGAAAATATAATATAGTTTATTAGGTTTTATTTTTTTATAAACACCAGGGTGTGCACATATTTACATCCACACACACATGTATGTTAAATCAGTTATTAATTATATATTATAAAAAAATGAATTTCATTTATAGGTTTATGATAATTCAAATATGTTCATAAATTATTATACTTCATGTCTGTGTATTTATATATGTGTGTTTTATGTAAACTTATTGAAACATTTGTATAAATTACAATATAATAGTGGATTTCTTTTGTATTAATCAAAATCAAAAGATTTAATTTATATGTATAGCCATATTTTGCAGATGTTAATTTTATTTTTATTGTTATTAATAAATTGATATTTCACTGCAGTGAGTTTACTCAATCCTAAAATATTATAAATCATTATATGTTGTATTATATCTCTTGCTCACAGTAACAGTTATAGAGCTTTTGTTCCTGAACTAGATTCATGCATAACATTCTATTATATAAAAAGGGTTTTATATTCAGTGTTTATGGATATCAATTGACGATAATCCTGGATTGGTGCAAAGGGGATATTCTTTAAAGTCAATGCATTACATTTTATTTAGTTTAGTATTTATTAGAAATTAAGTTAATAGTTGGACAGTACATTAAAGGTACTAAATGGCAGACATTGATGATGATCAGCAGGTTTTAGTATCCAGCATTATTGTTTTTTATGTTTAAGTTTGTGCATCCAAATTAATCTTTAAATGATCTGCCCAAACTGCCAAGGGTTAAATAATTAGCCTGATCTATAGTAGGCCCACTTCAAATGTAGTGACAAGATTGACTGTTGTAATGCTGGTGAACTTCTCAGGCTTATTCCTCATATATATTCATTCCTTTTATATTAAATTTTATATTTTGTTTATTTGAGAGTAATTTTCCATCACCCTAGGTTCACCCCCTATTGTTCGTACCATTACAATAGATATCAAACTATTAATTAGTTTACTTGGAGGTGATCCTATAAGTATGAGCTCAGAATCAAAACAAAAAATAAATAAATTGTAATATGCAATTTTTTTCAATACTGGGGAAAGCATTTTACTTGTGTAAATGGAGAGCCTATAAATAAGACCATTGCAAATGAAACTGACCTAATAATGCAAGAGCTGTAGACGAGAAAAAGTTGACTTGAGAATGTATAATAGTAATGGAAAAAAGAGAAACTGGTTAAACTGTGAAACGAGAGGTGACAACAGACATAGAAACGTCACTATATATACATATTATTATTAAATCATTAATTATACATGTTAAAAATACTACTTTAGTTTTTATATTTGACAGTTTTGTTTTTCTTTCTTAATACAGACAGTTGAGTCCTTTATTTTAATTTTGATATTTATGTATTGAAGCAGTCAATCTTAGCTCAAGATTGTGCTTCATGGTTCTACCCGCTCACCAATTACTAACCTAAATTCAAATCCTATTTTGTATATATATGTCTGAGAAGCGAGCCTAAACATTATAAATTTAATGATAGTTAATAATTAGCCACTGTACACGGCCGAACTTATGGTGTATAGACCAGTTCTGTTCACATTAACTGTTAGCAGGCCTAGATGGTGTTGCACACAAATATTATGGCCCATTGATGTGCTTTGCGATACTATGCAAATAGCACATACTTCAGATAACACTACTATTTTGATGTGCATTTGAAGTAATGATGTTACACCCTATCTGACATACTATTACATAGTAATAATTGTAAGCCCGGCTCCTTGCTTCCCTACACATCTTGGAAGGTGAAAATAATTTCAAAAGGGTAGGGCAAACACCATTTCCCAAAACTCATGCGAATAGGCACATTTTCATGAGAACAGCTACGAGACAAATCGTAAGCTTGGTTTGATCAGAGGATGATCCTTCGGATCGGCAAAACCATTGTTCCCACCCCCTGCACTTTCCAATGCTACGCGCTGAAATTTAATTTAATGGAATTTAATTTAATTCGGGCTGATTAGTTTGTTAATCAAGTGTTTTTTTAATTTTTATTTTGTTTAAACATTTAATTTACTATTAGAAGAATAACGTACATTTATAAATAAAAAGAAGTGTTTAGTTTTTGACATTTAATGTAGAATGCTAAGAATAACATAAACTTGAGTGAGGTTGGACATTGTTTTGGAAGTCATAAACTTGGTTTGATCAGAGTAATTCATCTTTTGTATGATCCTTTGAATCTGAAAACCATTCGCCCCCCCCCCTGCACATTCCAACACTACGTGCTGCAATTCAATTGAATGGAATTTCATTTAATTTGGGCTGATTAGTTTGTTTATGAAGTGTTTTTTTGGTGCTTTTCTCATGTACTGGATGAGCCACCAGGTGACACTGCAGAACCACCAAGAAGCCTGCAATTGATTTTTTTTTCAATATTCGCTAAAAATCGCTTAATTTTAGAAATGGTAGACCCCCCCCCTCCAGCGCACGAGACAAATCGATCAAAATCACTGAAATTGAAATGTAAAAATAAAAATCGCTAAAAATCACTTAATTTTAGAAATGGCAGACCCCCTCCCCACTGCACGAGACAAATGGGTCAAAATCGCTGAAATTGAAATGTATAATTGAAAAAAAAAACTATAATAAAAGCCTACGAAATTAAACAAAAACATACTAAATGTCAAAGCAATTTAAAAAAGAATCACTCTTCAATTATCTAACTATGTTCTTATTAACCTGTAATAGCGTCATTAGAGTTTAAATTCAGTTAATATGTTACTGTATTACTAGTTTATATCAAAAATTATTGCAAATACTGGGTTTAAATCGCACATATATAAAATCAACAAAGCAGAAATAAAATAATCAGAATAGAAAATTGAAATTTAAAACAAAAGTTGATTATAACATCTGAATAATGTTTAGAAATCCCCCTCCCCTCCCGCACGAAGGGTTCAAGGAAAAATAAGTAAAGTGCAAATTATGAATGCTATTTTTAAAATCCTATGAAATAAATGAGAAAAAAATATATAATAAAATCTACGACATTAAACAAAAACATACTAAATCTCAAAGCGATTTAAAAAATAAAAATATTTATAAAATGCAAAATAACAGCACGAAAAATGGCGGGAATGTCTTAAAAAAGAATCAGTCTCAGTTATCTAACTAACAGATATAATAATAATTCAAATCTTAATAACAGACTAATACATATTAAGTAATCAATGTTCCTATTAATCTATAATAGTGTCATTAGAGTTTAAATTCAGTTAATATGTTACTCTATTACTAGTTTATATCAAAATTATTGCAAGTACTCGGATTAAGTTGCATATATATAAAATCAACAAAATAGAAATAAAATAATCAGAATAGAAAATACAATTTGAAAGTAATTAAAATAGATTATCAATTTCCCTGGAGAGTCAGTTCATCTTTCAGCAGGTCGTTGAAGTTTTCATCCTTGCAAAATGAAACTTCATGCATTCTAGATCGCTCCATTAGTGACAAAATATGGATATATATATATTATATTTTTCCCGTATATTGATCACGTTTTCTTTCACTTAAAGTTTGTTATTTTTAAAATAACTTAAGCACAATTTTTAAATGTAGATAGAAACTGAAAAAAAAAACCGTAAACATCTTTGGTAGTATGTGTAGTATGAAGAAATTTCCAGAACTCTGGTCACGTGACTGATTGATTTTGCAACAAGGTCTTAATTTTTTTTGTTTATATCCTATCAAGGTCTTAGTTTAACTTGTATATGTGTTTTTTTATTTATTTATTATAAATAAACACATAACCTAAAGAAATCACTAGTCTTTTGCCTTCATTTGTTTGCATGTCAGTTTTTGATTAAATGTCTGTTTTTTAGTTGTTTTAATTCTAATTTGTTGTGCACGTGTGTGTCCATAAAAAGCTGTATAAACTTTAAAACTTATGGAATGGAATGTGTACAGCAGTTTTCATTCGAATTTTTTGAAATGCCGGATTTCAAACAATAAATAAAAAGTATTACATCTTAGGGTTAAGTTTTGTCTTCATTAAAGCACAAACTAAATAGAACAGTAATGTTTTCGTTTTACTTCCTTTCATCCCAAAGCCAAATAAAAAGTAATAACAGAGCAAGCCCCTCCCAAAAAACCACAGAAAGCTTGATGGATCAATATTTTGAGAAAATGCATATATATAAATTATTTGATTTATAATCATATATTATAACACTGCAAATGTACAATCAGTTTTTCTTTTAAAATATATATGTTCTCCAATAATATCAACAAATTAAAAATCCTTCTCCTGTTCAAAAACTTTATTTTCTTATATCAATACTGAACATATTTATATAATATAAAACTCCAAAAATAACTGTAAGAAGATAAAAACAGTTGAAACGTTGGAGTTTTATATTATATAAATTGTTACATTTACCATTTTCAAACTCCCCCCACTCACAACTTATAAATATATGTTCAGTATTGATACAAGAAAATAAAGTTTTTGAAAAGAAAAAGGATTTTTAATTTGTTGATATTATTGATTTATAATTTAAAACGAGAAAAAGTATTATTTTCCATTTTTTTAAAAAAATACTTTTACTTTCTAAAAACGTAGAGATTAATTTTCCTGTGACAAAACTTGCAAAATCAATCAGTCACGTGACCCGAGTTCTGGAAATTTCTTTATACTACACATACTACCAAAGATGTTTACAGGTTTTTTTTTCAGTTTCTATCTACATTTAAAAATTGTGCGTAAGTTATTTTAAAAATAACAAACTTTAAGTGAAAGAAAACGCGATCAATACACGGGAAAAATATAATATATATATCCATATTGTAACGAGCACAGACGTTCGTTACATTGTTTTTTTTTATATATATTATTAAACAAGTTAAAATAAAAAGTTCGCATTTAAAAACTTTCTTTAAAAATTGAAATTAAAATATCGTCTTAAACTCTTATATATTAAGTCGCACAGATAATGAAAAATTATTAAAATAAAATTTTTATTAAAGAAAAAAGTATTTTAAAACTAAATTTTAAAAAAAGATTTGGAGATAAAATTATATCTTTAAATTTATCTTTAAACATATTTTTGATTTGGAAAACAGGTTAATTAATCAGAAATGGAAATGATTGTTAATTAGTTAAATGTAAACCAGCCTCGGCATTTAAATGTAAAAACACTGGTCAGACAATAAAAACTGTTAGCAAATAAGAAGAAATCCATTTGGAAAATCGGACCTCAGCGAAAGAATCATCACTCCATGACGCAATGTTAATTCAATCCTTCACATTAATATAAAAGGAAAATTTTGGAAATTATTAATCAGTGACTGGAAATTGATTGATTATTGACGATGTAACAGCTAGGTGTTAGCGCTGGGGGGATTGAAAAAGACGCACAGCTTCAATCCCTTCAGTTCTGCTAAGAAAGAGAAAAAAATGGGCCATCGTTTATACAATGAGGACCAACTACACGAAGAACAAAATCTCCAAAGGATAAATAAATAAATCAACCGGATATTAATCTTCGGACGACGTGGGAATTCACGTTTAAACGGCCAGGAATATAATAGGATGAACTATTTCAATAACCGTAAGAACTTTAAAATTTATGAACAGTAAATTAAAAACTTTTCATATTTAAAATGATTTCAATATTATTCTATCTGACCAACATTATTTTATTAATTAGTTATAATTTTATTTAATGTATTTAATTTGTAAAATCATTTCCATTTATTTATTTATTTATGTAATTTTGTTCTGTAAGTTTTATTATGATTTTTGTTTTCCGTTAAATTAATTATAAAAATGTTAAACTTAAGTCGGGCGTGAATGGCTGTATCGATTTGTAAAGATATATTAAGGGAGGGTAATCTTGGGTTGTTCATTTCGTAGTTGAATTGGTTCAATGGATTGGATATATTTATGTAATTAGTAGGTGTAATATGAGATCCGCTACGGGCAGGATTATAGATATACGCCACACACCCTCTGTTTGCCTATGGATGGGTTTGTAAGTCGGCAGAATACCGCAGCCCATTCCTATGGAGTTTTTAGTTTATTGATCTACTTGCCCACAGATGTCACATCCCTGTGGGTGGAGAGTCAATGTCGTTTCTATTTCTACATATTGTTCAGATGTACATTCCCGACAATATTGTTGTGTTGTCGTATCATGCTACATTGAATACATGAATGTATCAGATGGATTGGCGCCAGTTGATTGCGAAATGTGTTGCCTAAGGTTAAGTAGGGATAGAATATTTTATTTTTAAATGCAAATCTATGTAGTCGATTCAGGCTCGATCCTAAATAAAACTATTAAATTTAAGTTGTTTATAGACGCTTGCATGGATTGTTTATCGGTTAACTATGTTTTGCGTTTCATATTTGATCAAAATATATAGACATTCGATAAATAATGATACCTTACGGTGAGTATCTAAAAATGTATTTATTCGGATGTCTTTTAAGTTATTGGTGACGATGCAAGTATCTTACGATGAATACTAGAGGATTTCTTATAATTCCCTATGCAATTGTCAGTAATCAATAATTTTGTATTTTGATCGTTTATGTTTACTTTGAAATGTTTTTGACCGTTGAAATCTATGTAACCGATCTATAGCAACATATTAAACAGGTTTATAATATCCATCTGTGCGAACTTGATTAAAAATGTAAATTTATAATATAATAGTAACTCACTGTAAATTAAAGTAAAATCAAAGTTAAAAATAATGTTAAATGTTTAAATGTAAATCACTAAAATAATTTTAAACCTTATATATATGTGCATAAATAAATCTGTTTGTATGATAATTACTGGCAGTGGCTTACTTTATTCTTTTATATACTAGTAAATGATATTATTAAATCTCTGCTATTCCACTGAGCTAGTGTCAATGGGCTAACGATCTAAATATGTAAATAAAGTGGAATCCTAACAGCGCGTATCTGCCTACTCTATAAATTTTTCTAGGCTCAAATGCCTAGATGGCGCCCTTTGGTAGTGCGGTGCGGTGCGATGCGATTTACCACTTCGTTTGGATCGTTATATTTTGTCACTAATGGAGCAATCTAGAATGCATGAAGTTTCATTTTGCAAGGATGAAAAAATTCAACGACCTGCTGAAAGATGGAACTGACTCTCCAGGGAAATTGGTAATCTATTTTAATTACTTTCAAATTGTATTTTCTATTCTGATTATTTTATTTCTATTTTGTTGATTTTATATATATGCAACTTAATCCGAGTACTTGCAATAATTTTGATATAAACTAGTAATAGAGTAACATATTAACTGAATTTAAACTCTGATGACGCTATTATAGATTAATAGGAACATTGATTACTTAATATGTATTAGTCTGTTATTAAGATTTGAATTATTATTATATCTGTTAGTTAGATAATTGAGACTGATTCTTATAAAAGTAAACTGATCAGAAAAACAGACCTAACTTAGGATTGATCAATACAGCTAAGATGTAAAACTACATAATAACTGATAATTTTATTATCATGGAGTAAAAATCTAATGAGTGCATTAAACAAACCTCAAATTACATAATCTCTTGAAAATTCTTTTAGAAGTGTCCCCTTTGTACCTGCATTAACCATCTTTCACATAATCTCTTGGTGCTTATTCATGAAAGCGAGGTTAATTCAATAAAATAAATCTAGTAAAGCTTTAAAACTATCTTATGAATCAATTTTTTAAAAACAGTTCAAACATATAGTTTAATGAAGTGTTAAATTAAAATCTGATTTTATGGTAAGAGAAATTTTATTTAAATTAAAAGGCCTTTAATTAATAAAAGAAATAATAATAACATTGATAGTAAATATTAGTTAATATAAATGTGCAATTAATAATTTGAACATATATTCTTTTTAAATGTGTATTATTATTTTTTATCTCTTAATTTTTTTTTTTTTTTTTTGCAAATGCTAAAGCAAATATAATGTAAAATTGATTTCTTTTTCAATTAATAAGCAATATTTATTTTTTATAACTGTAAAAATGTTTATGGATTAATTGATATTGTTCTAATTAAAAATAAATGTTTTAAACAATTTTAATAAATAAAAATTATATGTATATAATTTATATGCACTGATAAATGTATATGGTATAATTAATGATAAATTTCTTTTAAAAATATGTTAAAACAAATTGTGTTTTTATTATTATTAACAATTACAAAGTGTAAATGGAATTCTTAGAAAAAGTAATTAAAATGCTTGTAAACACATTAATTATGTAAGGGAATAAATATCTGACTAATTTAGGCTGTTATTTTATTAATCTCTTTCAAAGATAAAATTTGTAAATGGTATGATTGGACAAACCAAACTTCAGACTAAAAATGGAGATACAACCAATAGATCCAAGGATTCAAACGACTACCGATAGATCCTATTTTTGCTGATAAGCCAGATCAAAAAGATAAAAATAAGGATCATAAGCTGATTTATTCTTCTTCTGATTCTTTTGCTTATTCTGCTGTCTATTTTAATTAATCCAGCTTGGTTTATTCAGCTACCTTATTTATTCATGTATTTTGGTTCCAATGTCATTCAGGAGTAGAGAAGCCACCATCTATTTCATTCTGATCAATCAGCTGAATGCAAACCGAAGTCCATAACTGAGTCAGAAAAGAAATTTGTCAACTGATGAAGAAAACTCTTGAATGTTGTGCAGTATGTATATGCTGTATATGCATAAACTTCAAATCTCTAAAGCTTCAGGGAGAAATCACCCAACAAGCAAAGAAAAGCTACTGCCAGAGATACCTCATGAATTTTGAATGATGATCAAAACCTACCATCACCATAGCTATAGTTCGACAGATAAAGTCTGCTGAAATATAGAATGAATTCAAACTGTTACTGCTGAAAGAATTAAGTATGAACTTTAAAAGAATATTATAAATTACTAGCATTATTATTATTTATCTCCTTTCTAAGGAAAATATTTTAGTCAGTAATTGTTTGTTAAATCTGTTTATAAGCAGGTATGGGCATGAGATTGTTGTTTTGTTCTCTTATCATGTGCCAATATATAAAGCAATTAAAGTTTATTATAGCAATCTCTAGTCATGCTTATAGTTTATTAAGTTCAGTTAAACCTGCCATTTCCATTTCATTCAAAGTATAAGCAACATTTTAAACCTGTAATTTAACAAATCCTGAATGGAGTTCAATCTGGCTGCTTAGACAGGCTAGATTAAGATTATCATTGATTGTATATGAATAGTTTTCAGTTTTAAGCAAACCATCACCCCAGGCTTGAGAAAAAATAATTTAGAAAATTTGCTGAAGTTAGTTACTTTAATTTAGACTGTCTTTGTCTCAGAATATGACCCATTTTTTTTTGCTTTATTTATTTTAGATGATTGTAATACCATTTGAGATTGCTGGTTTCTTACATTCATTATTTTATTTAGTGCAATAGTATGTGATAGATGGAATTTCCTACTATATATTATCTGCCTTGTCTTTGTATATGTCTTTATGTGATACATATGCATCTGCTGGTCACTCTTATGTTTTGTACTTTTACTCTGAGCAGTAGTACACAGTGAAAGTTTATTTCTACCATTTGCGTATACCTGGTACATGTATTTGTTATTATTCCTCAGATTAATATAATGCAAATATTATTTCCTGTATTGTACATTTTCTGTGTTATTTTAATTATTTACCCATATTAATGCCTGAGGTTAATTATTGCAGTCAACTATTTTACTAGTTCCTAAAATGATATATCTTTGTCTAGTATTAGCACATCATTAATTTGCCAGGTTGTTAAATCTTAAAACTGGGTTAGTAATTATTTGTGATCATGAATTTATGGAGCTGGTTGATATCTTTTCAGAATAATATATTATACTGGAGTATACAATATTATCTGTGTGTAAATTTCATAAAACTAATAAATAAAAATAATAATAGAATTCAGAAATAATTTATGCACTTGTCTTTTAAGTTGACACACCAGTTATGCTATTGTATGTCGTGGCTTTTAATATATACATAAATTGTAATGTCAATATATACATAAATTGTAATGTCTCATTATTTTTAGCTTTTTGTCACTATTATGCTATCAATAATTTAATTGGAATATAATATAGAGGGTTTTTTTTTTTTAATAATATGGCGCTTACAATGTGAAGCATATATAACCATGTATTCCTGAGATACATTTTTTTTTTTTTTAATGTGTGGGGTCCAGGTATAAATAGGAATCCCTGAGATTGAAAGTCTAATTTTAATTGCATATTGATTTTAAAATGCTGGAAAAATTTGATAATGTAAAAATAATAGTGAATAAATTCATTTTTATTTTAGTTTGACAGGATAAAGTAGAGGAAGAAGTTTTAAATAATATAATAAGTTCATCTTTATTTTAATTTGGCAGGTTGAAGTAAAGAAGGGGACAATTTTTTAAGTAGTTCATTTTAGATTTAGAAAAGTAATTTTATTGATTGCAAAAATATATTTATTGGAAAAAGTTTTGTTTGACAAATTATTGCTAATAATGAGAATAAAAAAGTACATACATATAACATGATATATTGTGAAAAATTAGTTTGTTTAATGAAATTAAGTATCGTCAGTATGAAAGTAAATATATATATATCTCCTAATGAGTACATATATAAAATTGTTTTATAGAAAGCTAAAAGTGTCAATGTCACCAAAGGACATAACATGGATGGCAAAAGAAGGACTTTTGTGTGGAATCAGCATTTTTTCAGCTAAAGTATGGCAGAGTGGAATAGATAACTAAAAAATAAATAGTTAATAGTTTAGAATTATTATAAAAGCAGAATTTTGAGTTACTTTAGAAAAATAAATAAAATTTTTATTGTATGTGTAGTTTTATTAGTTATAAATATGGAATCAGAAGAGCGAACCAATCTAACATCGGGGAAGGAAGTTAGTTCCATTTCTTTCAAAAATCCATAGTAGTTGAAAGAACAAATGAGCCAACAGAGATGCAAATGATGATGAGACCACTGATGGAAATGTTAAAAAAAATTAACAAGATTTAATGAAAAATATAGAAGGATTGAAACTAGAAATGAAAGAAATAAAATAAGTTAATAAAAAGGGCATTTTTCTTTATATGAAATAAATGTAGGAACCATACTAATACTAAAATGAGTCTGACCGATGTGATCAGTAATATTTTTGATGATGAGGAAAATACATTAATGCAAGACTAGCAAACATGCCCTTTAATTAATGGGGAAGTAGAAGGACTTTAAACCAAGGTATTATTATATATGGGCAGCCAAATTTCCTTGATCTCTAAAACCTTGCTTATACAAATTAAAGCTCAAGGCAGTCATATATCAACATTGCTTCTCAAGCAAACAAATAATCTTGGCTAACGGAAAAAGAACTAGGATTGAGACTGTTCAAGCATAGATGAATGTACGAATAATCTGCAATCTTTGGTTATATCTTCTTGATAATGTCAGGGTTGATACATAATATAGTTTCTGGATCTGATTTCTTATTCAGACATAAATGCTTACTTAACTACCAAAAGAGATTTCTGGTCATAAACAGTGAACAGCTTGGTTTTTGGGATATGGAAAAAGAACTGGTGTAGGATAATAGTATATACCAAGTAATGACTATTGAGATCTAACTGAAAGTGAAAGAGTCAGCCCTCACTATGGTACAGGAGAATTAAAAAAAAATCCTATTGGATTACTCCTCTGTATTTTCCAATAAATCAGGAAAAATACAGGGCTATGTAAACTGCATACACATTTTCAGTAAAGCACTTACCCAGTTCCTTTCAGTACTGAAAGGAAGATAGAGGCAATTACAGCAAATGCTTGATTAGGGTGCAATAGAAAATTCCTCATCATCATATAACAACCAGATTATGTTTGGATGCCAGAGGTTTAAATTCTTATTACTATATCAGAGAGAGAGATATTCCACCTCCCATTCAGGAAGTCTTGTTGAAATTTAAGGACAAGTCAATCTTTACCACAGTGAATCTTACTTCCAGCTTTTGGCAGATTCCATTACATCTACAGGATCACAAAGATATACTGCTTTCAGTTATCAAGGGTGTACTGGATACTATTTGCATTAATCATTAGTGGAGTCTATTAAGATGTTTGGATAAGATTCTGTCAAAAGAGTTGAAGAATATTACCATCTTGTACATGGATGATGTTGTTATTGCATCCCGAATAGGGGAGGAACATGTGTGACATCTAACCATGTTTTTCCAAGAATGCCAAACAAAAAATATAACAGTAAATCTTCAATAAAGTCAATTTATAAAGGAAGAAATACCTTTCTTAGAGCATTTAATCAACCAGCAAGGGATTAAGCCACAATCAGACTAGATTTTAGCCTTCCAACAATTTTCCAAACCAACAAATAAGCAACTAAAATCCTTTTTGGGGCTATGCAATTTTTAACATTGATTTTATCCAAACTTTGCAAAAGATATTTTATTACACAAAGAACAGTGGCGGACTTGGTCTCCCATAGACAGTCAAGGAAAATTTTTTGAGGACTGTTATATTGCCATATTCAGACTTTAGTTGGTCATTTTACATACAGAACGACAGCAGCAAGAATGGATTGGGGGCTATCTTCTTCCAAGTCAATGATGAACAACATTTGCAGGTTCTGTACTTTAGGAGCATTGCCATGAAAAATGCAGAGAGGAGGTGGTGAACATATTATGGGCATATGGAAAATTTAAACAATTTCTATTGGGCTTAGAGTTAATTATTATTACTGACCGTAAGTGTATGGAGTTTCTGAATAGCAGTTACTTGACCAATAACAGATTAATACGGTGGAGCATATTCTTTCAGAAGTTCAATTACAAAGTACACCTTTATCCCACTTAACGATGACAATTGGTTCTCCAAAACTCATCATTAAGCAAGAATATCGCATACAGAATACGTATTTATAATAGAGGTCTATGGGAAAAAAATTGGTCGGTTCCAGTCGACATAAAATATCCACATTGGTTTCCAAGCTCAAAGATTCTCTTGATTTTTTCATGGCAATGATGACTAAATACAGTATCTAAAAAGAAAAGTTTTATAGCACTAGGAAAAAGAAAGAGAAAGTGAAATTCAATTTGAATTTAAGAGTTTTTATATTCTTCTGCAGAAGATTTTCATCGTAATGAAAAAAAAATCCATACTGAAGTGCATTTTTTAAAATTTGTATTACAGTACATATTACTGTACCTTTATGTTTATTACTTATGTGAAATTATTCAAATTAAAAAACAATGTTTAATTATAAATTATTTAATTAAACATAAAGACTTATTACTGTACTCCAGAGTAACAAAAGGCTTAATGCGTATAGTAAATCAAAAATAAAAAAAATCAACATTTTAAAAGAAAAAAAATCTAACTTCTAATTTTTTAAAACATTCGCTAAGTTTATTTTTCTTACTGTATATTTTTAGTAATGTAATAGTGCCCCCCCCCCCGTTCGTGTAGAAAGATTATTTATTAACACTTATTTTAAATTCAATCTGTTTTTCTTTTTAAACTTTTTTTTAAAAATGTTTTTCTTTTGATTTGAAACCACTTGAACATACTAATTAAGGAACACACACAAGCAATTTAATATTACTATTTAGTGTTTTCCTGAAAGTTTGTGATGATGGTATTTTTGTTGTACTGTTTTCATCATCTAATATAAGTGTTGAATGTGTAGAAAAATTAAACTTTATTTAAATAATCCAAATACTGTACATTATATTTAAATAAAGTTTAATTTTTCTAAAGACATTCGACACTTATATGTATACAATATTATAGATTCAGTAATTATATATATATTTCAAGTTTATATGTTCTATATTTATAATACTGAATGCAGCACTAACATTGTGTTTTATGAATAAAATATTGTATGTGCTATACAGTAATATACTTTTGCTTTTGGGTAAAATGAATTTAAAATACCTATTCTCTGATGTCATCAGTGATGCAAATTTCAAGATGGCTGCCAAAAAAAATTTTTTTTAAAAATTTTTTCGATCGTTATAGTGAATAATCGATTGTAAATCGAAGTAGTGGGTGCAAATTGATGATGATCGCTATTGTGAAATATCGCTAAGCGGGGTAAAGGTGTAATCTACTATGCTGGAACTGATAATATGGTCGCAGATATTTTGAGTCAACACCCTGTAGAGATCACAAAATCTCACCAGATAAAATGGTGGTAAACACAATGTCACTAGCTATTTATGACTCAATGAAGAAAGACCTCAAAAATTTAGGTAATCTTAAATGGGCTGAACCTGATTTTATATCCACATTTTCAATGTTTTGGAAAGAAAAAGAGTAGATGATGAATAAAATCAATGTATACAGAGAATATACCACAAGTACAAAATAATAGATAATTTATTTTGGTATAGAACATAACTATTCTGACAACTCATGGGAAATACTAATTTTTAAAATCTCTAAAAAATCTACAAGGCTGCTTGATTACATATATCCATTATTATTTATATGGGCATTACAGACTTCGAAAGGTAGAACATATCTTACAGAACTTCTTACATTGCCAGGCATTTACTCCAATATTCTTTCCTTACTGCAGAAATGTCAAATGTGCTCCAAAGCAAAGCCACCCAATAGGTCATACAAAGGAGTGACTCAACATATTCCACAGACCCCAAATGGGATACTGGCAAAATTGACTCCTATGGACTCCTGTTTTTCACCTATTTAGATTTTTGGTGGTTACTTATGGTTTGTTTTTAAATGTTATGGCATATCCATTACAATGAGCAGATGCAAGAAGCATCATTAGGGTCTTACAAAACCAACAACCTTCAAGGGTAGGTAAACTTCAGGCTATTCTGACAGATCATGGTTCTCCATTTACATCTTAAAAATAGAAAACATGGGTAGATAAAATTGGAATTCCTCAATCCAATCTTTGCAAGTTAGTCATGAGGGAGCTTAACCACCTGTTCTGATTGTATGCAAATAAGAATCAGGTTAACCAGACAAAAATGGTGATGAACTATATTAACAGACCTATAATGAGTCTACTGGGTTCATACCAATATTTCAGTTATCATGATTTACCAATGATAAAAATGGTATTACCAATTGTTCCAGAGATAAGCACAGCAAATAATCAAGAAAAGGCTCATTCTCGATTTAAAGAGATGGCAGAAAAGTGTAAAAGACAAGAACACAGACACCCTGTCAATTCAATACAGGTGACCGAGTTTTGGTCAGGACACCAGTTGTTAGTAACCCAATGCAAAATCAATACAAAAAATTTTTCACATTATATGAAGGGCCATTCATGATTAAAAGAAAAATTGCAGACAACCTTTCTTACAGGAAGGTGAACAGGGTATAAGAGGAACATATAATACCTGAAGTCTGACTATTTAGGGGGTAACTGGAATTTTATGTTTGAAAAGTGTTATAATATATTTTTGTAATATATTAATTTTTGGTTGTGTATTATTTTACTAACCAAATAAAATAATTTTTTTTGTGTTTTTTTTTTTTGGCAAACTGTACTGATATGAAGCGATATTTATATACACTTCATGTCCATAATTTAAAAAATTTGAAGGAAGTTTAAAAATAAATGTTTAAAATAATTTTAATAAATAAATATTATATATATAATTTATAAAATCCTTGTTTTTTACTTCACCTTTGAGTGGTAAGTTTTAAATTGCGCTTTACGCAAAAAAGTGAAGCTTATTATCATTAGAAAAGTATTATACAATTGAGTGCTTTCAGAGAACTTAAGTTTCCATATTCATAGCCTACTTTAAGCGAAGTTTAGAGGTAATTTATGCAAAATTTATGCAAAGTTTTCTTTCATAAAGACCATTTTCTGGAGATTGTAAAACACTGATAAATGTGTATGATATAATTAATGATAAATTTATTTTAAAAGTATGTTAAAACAAAATTTTTTTTTTTTTTAAAATTAATAATTACAAAGTGGAAATGAAATTCTTAGAAAAAGTAATTAAAATGCTTGTAATCAGATAATTAAATAAGGAGATAAATATCTGATGTAATTTAGACTGTTATATTATTAATTCCTTTCAAAGATAAAAATTTGTAAATGGTATGATTGGGCAAATCAAACTGCAGACCAAAATGGAGGTCAGACTTCTACAACCTATAGATCAAAAGATTCAAATGTCTATCGATAAATCCTATTTTTGCTGATAAGCCAGGTCAAAAAGATATATATCATCTTCATTTTCGATTATTATTGTTCCCCTATAGGACAAAGATTTCTCTTCATTATTCCAGTATACTTCCTTATTTTATGAAGGTCTCTCCTCATTGTCACAGCATATTTCCTTATTTCATCCATTTATTTCATGTGGTCTCTTTGTAGTTCTTTTATAATCTCTTGGAATCCAGTTTAAGATATCAACTGTCATCTACTATCATCTCTTCTATAATATGTCCAGCCCAGCTCCACTTGAGTTTCCTAATTTTTTCAATGATGTCAGTAAGATCTTTTTTTCCTCTCACCCATCTATTTCATTTTCAACTCTTTTTTGTTACTCCTAATATACATTTCTCTGTACTTATTTGGGTGGTCTGAAGTATTCTATTGCTCTTCTAGTAAGTGTCCAAGTCAAGCACTGGTAAAACACATTTATTAAAAACGTTCCTTTTTAAACACATAGGCATATGTCCTTTTAATATTAAGTTATTTCTATCAAAAACAGTCCATTCAAGTTTAATTTTATCATTAATTTCAACCATTATATTTTCATCTGTATTAATAATATGACTAAGGTATTTGTAATTGAAAGAACCACAAAACATTAATAGATTTGGATGATTTTATGTAAAAAATTATTCTTCAGATTTTATTCGTTGAATATAGAAATAATGTGTTGCTTAGGCATCTTCTTATATTTAATTTCACCCTATCATGTTAAAAATTCATTCACAGTTAAGCTGTAATGACATATATTAAAACAAAACATCTTATGATTTTTTTTAGCTTGCATTTAATGTCTACATTTAACAATTGTAATTTAATTTATCTAATTCTACATTTCTTACGTAAATTTAATTATAAGATATATAATTTTTGTATATACTACTATCTGTTTACTGAATGGCCTAAAATGTCTACAGTTAGCTAATAACTGAGGTCATTAAAGTATAAAATTACTGGCATCATACTTATGTAGACAAATAGATTGTCTACAGTTAGCATATAATTGATTGGCACTAAAAAATATAATTGCTGGCTTAAGCAATGTACCAGTTATATAATTAGACAAAAAAGTTGGTTTATACAGAAAATTTTAAGATACTGAAATATTAATGTTATTAGGTTGAACAGCATAAAAAATTAAAATTTGTTACTAGTGGGTATATGCATTTCTGTTTTTCTCATAAATTTGAGGTTGTGAGTTGGAAAGTTGCCAGGGATTTGATTGCTATTATCATCAATTAACTATCATTATGCTTACACTGATGACTTTAGAGTATATACAAAACAAATATGCATTTATACTGATATCCTCTTAAATAACTCATTTATTTTCAAATATTCTGTGTTTTTTAAGGGTTGCAATAAAAAAATAGAAATTGTTTGTGAGATGCCTTAAGATTTATTATCAATCTTATACAATTTTGCTATTTTTCTTAAATATTTATCTTCATCACAATAAGAAATGTCATTGTAATTATTAAAAAAATATGGATACTGTAGAAGAATACGGTTGAATTAATATTTTATCACCAACTACCTTAAAGAAAAGGCATTATGTGCTGAAAATATTTCATTTCTGTGTTAAGATGAAAAAGTTGAAAGAAAGCAGTCAATTATCTAGTTTTCCCCCCTTATGTAAAAAAAATGAAAATGTTTAATTAGTCATTTTAAAATTAAGTTTATCAAAAAACAAAACAATAGATGTTAAATAAGTTTGTAATTATGTTATAACAAATACTTTTTGCATGGAGAAAAGGCATTATGTGCTGAAAATATTTCATTTCTGTGTTAAGATGAAAAAGTTGAAAGAAAGCAGTCAATTATCTAGTTTTCCCCCCTTATGTAAAAAAATGAAAATGTTTAATTAGTCATTTTAAAATTAAGTTTATCAAAAAACAAAACAATAGATGTTAAATAAGTTTGTAATTATGCTATAACAAATACTTTTTGCATGGAGCAAAAAACCTAAAGTACTTATTAATTGAATCCTTCAATGCATTAGACTATGAAATGTTTTTACTGGCGATAGGGGGGAAAAAAGACTTGTTCTTAATGATTTACAAGATACAATAGATGCAATAGCAATGCTATTTTGTTAAAAAATAGCAAACATATCTTAAATTTGATGTAACAAAAAAAAAAAAAAAAGAAATCAAATGATAAATAGAATAAAACTAATATCCAAATTTAAAACTGTAAATAAGAAATATATAGTTATAAGAGATCTTTGAATATAGACATTTCGGGTATATTTGGGGAGGGGGGGCTTAATGAAAATAATTCTGATATTTTATTTGAAAAAGTTTCAAAAGTAACTGCTCTAGAAAGTTATTCATTCTTGATTGTCAAAAATTAATGAAGTAAATTTGATTATCCAATAATATTTTACCAAAAACTTTAAATTTTTTAATGATATTTGTGAAAATTACCCTTTTTTATTTTCACCATTTCACCAGAGTACATTATCTTCAGGCCATTTAAATCATTAGCAATGCAATATTTTAAGAAATATATATATATTGATAATTTCTTCAGGTATATCTTTCCAAGACTGCAAACCCTACTCAAAATTATATATATTGTTTGCATTACAAAGACTTTTTTTATTATTGTAAAATACTATAAAGTTTTTTTTTTTTTCCAAGATAAAAAAAAGAATTTTAAAATACGGTATCGGTATTGACATTTAATGTTATGGTAAATTCTTTTCACTCTTGATTAAAAACCTTTTCTAAAATGCAAATTAATAATTTGTCAGATTATTAAAGTAAAGAGAAGTTTTTAAAAATAACTTTCTCTTTATAATTGGCAAAAATAATTACAGTAGTCAACATAAAACATTTTTGTCGTCCAATTACAAATTGCAGCCATATGCTATTGATTTCTTTCTCAGTTTGCTTTCATGTAAAAGTAAATTTTCTGTTAAAATCTGAATTATTCTTTGAAAATAATTTATATTATTACAAATATTTTCTGAAAAAAATTATAAATGTGTTTAAAAAAAAGATTTTAAAATACATGTTTTCACTTGAAATTAAAACAAAGATATTGGAACTGTCAAAATTGTTAACAGGCATTCTCTTATATAGAGAACAAGAAACAACCAATCAGATTGAAGCAGATTTTTATCTCATTGTTGTATTGATTTATTAATTACATAAAAAATCCAAACATTATTCAGTGCAGTTTGTTTGATAAAACAATGGCAAAATTGCCAAAATAATGATAAAAGTAACAGTTCGAGAGAAAGTTAAAATTGTTTACAAAATTAATCCAAAAAATATTGCCATTTAATTTTAAATCTTTTTTTTTTGATTAAAAAAGATTTAACACACTATTTTACACAAGTCAGTGATCATAATACTATGTACATGTATATAGATATAAGTTCTTAAAAGTTGTTTGTAATTTAAGATATACTCCTTTTTTATGGGTTCAAATTTGAGGAAAAAGTACTTTTTATATTCGAAAAAATACTATTAATAAATTCAATATGTTTTCTAATTAATAAAATTTTATTATTATTTTGGATTATTATTTTATCAGTTTTTTCATGGACATTCTTGGTGTTTTGAAAACATTAATATTTTATGATTTGATCAGCTATTAGTTTCATGATTGTTGCTCACAGAATTCTTGCAAATTTTTGCAAAACCTGATTTTATTTCTGAAGTAATTTTAAAAATATACAATTACATATTTCAATCACTTGATTATTGTTATTCTCAAGAGTAATTCATATTTAAAATTCACCTCCCTTCCTACTTACATATTGAGAATTATTTCTGCTCATGTTAGCAGCAGGATAATTTATTTATTAAATAGAAATTTAGCTAAGTTGAACTTTTTAAAAGGTATTGTAACCAGATGTACTGACCAACCCCACTCTTTGTTGGTTTTATTTCCTGTTGAGCATATTGCAGGAAGGAACTATTGATTGGCATTCCCCAATGCAGATAACACCCCACCTACAACTATATTTCCTGCTCATCAGAGGATGTAGTGCCATAGAGACTGGAAGTACCTAGAAATTTAGATGGTTGTTTTCCCAAATGGCGCCACTAGACTTCCATGTCACTACAACCTTACTTACCATAGTCTGGTTATGCTGAACATAGCTTAGGAGGCATGAGATTATTGTGAAACAGTGCATAATTGGATGAATGATGCAAATGAAATTGACAAAAGGAATTATTTATTTTGAAACATACATTACTTATAAAATTCTTAAAGAAGAAAATGTTTGTTGACAATCTCCATACTGGCTGTCTTCATATCTGTGTGCACATTACAGGTGTTTATTTAATCGTTCCTGAATTGGAATTGCCCTTCTAGGTTTGAAGCTCCCTCATCTGCATAGATACCTATCCATGTGTATAAAAGTAACTAAGTTATCCAGATATCTTGTATTTGTTATAATCCAGGTATCTTGAAGTTTTATTTTAATCCAGGTATCTTGAAGTAGTTGTTTTATTTAACAGATCATATAAGTGTGGGTTTGAACCACTTATCCATCATGTAGATGCAGTTTTGATATTATTTGGAAGAGATTTATTATTACTTAACATATTAAATAGATGTAGATTTGAACCACTTATTCATCTATCAATGCGGTTTGAAGTCATTATTTGGAAGAGATTTATTATTATATAATATATTATATAGGTTTTGAACCTCTTATTCATCGTATTAGTGCAGTTTGAAGTCATTATTTGGACGCATTTTATTATTATTTAATATATTATATGGTTGTGGGTTTGAACCACTTTTTCATTGTATTAGTGTGGCTTGAAGTCATTATGTAGACACATTTTATTATTATTTAATATATTATATAGTTGTGGGTTTGAACCACTTATTCATCATATCAGTGCCGTTTGAAGTCATTATTTGACGCATTTTATTATTATTTAATATATTATATACCTGTTGGTTTGAACCACTTATTCATCATATCAGTGCAGTTTGAAGTCATTATTTGGACACATTTTATTTAATATATTATATAGTTGTGGGTTTGAACCTCTTATTCATCGTATTAGTGCAGTTTGAAGTCATTATTTGGACGCATTTTATTATTATTTAATATATTATATGGTTGTGGGTTTGAACCACTTATTCATTGTATTAGTGTGGCTTGAAGTCATTATGTAGACACATTTTATTATTATTTAATATATTATATAGTTGTGGGTTTGAACCACTTATTCATCATATCAGTGCAGTTTGAAGTCATTATTTGGTCACATTTTATTATTTTATATATTATATAACTGTGGGTTTGAACCACTTATTCATCATATTAATGCAGTTTGAAGTCATTATTTGGACGCATTTTATTAATATTTCTTAATTCACATCTACCATTTTTTTCAGGTATGTGGGTACCTATTCATCATTGTTCATATATATAACAATTTTTAATCTATAATTTCTTATTCACTTACATAAACATTTCATTAATTTATATGTGTGTGAATCCAGATTTAATTAATTCTATCCAAGCATTTTGTAAAATAATAAATGTCATTTTCACTATCAATAATTTATTTTATGTGGATACAAATTAGCATGAATTTCATTATAGAATTATTTTCAGATTAGCAAAATCATTTTTACATATTTAGTTCAATAAAATTCATTTTACAAAATATTTTTAATTCATCTATTACTTCAATGTGTTCCATTTTTAAATATATTTCCTTACAATCAATTAATTTTAAAAATTAAGTGACATTTCATTATTATATAATTTAACTTGTTAATATATTTTACAAAATATTTTTATGTATTATAAAAGGTGTAAAATTTCCCTACAGGAAACTGCATCTGCTGGTTGTTCACTATAAATTTTCCAATCAATAAGGGGGGTTCCGAGAGCTCAACAAGCAGATGGTCAGTTTACAGGCCTTGATTTTATTTTACTTCATAACTGAACAGAAGGCAGAGGAGAGAGAAAGCTATTTTCTATTACTCAGACATTTGAAGATATTATACTTTAACCACTTGTTTCTTCATTTAATATTTTATTAGTTACAGGTTCCTTTTTATTATTCGTGGTGCTCCAAGTTTGTTGGGCTAGTAGTCATATAATCTGGATTTTAGTAGTAACAGTCTTGATGCTTTTTAACCATATGTCTGCTACAAAATCTCCTAAGCAATCTATCCCCCTATTTATCTCTTTATGCTTTTCTTATCTATCTATCTTCGGATCGATTTAGCACCAACCTTCTTGGAGGTTTTTTCCTCATTGCCATCTACTTTTGATGGGAATAGATTCTAATGACTCTTATCTGATGTTTTTGAAAATCATCTATTAATTTCTATGCCCATGATAATCTTTTTTTTTATTTTTATTAACTGTTAACTACAACCTTCTTTTTGATAATCTGTAAACATTAAACTTTTGCAAAATACTACATTTTAACAGTACTTTTAGTATTTTAAAATATTAATTTTTAAATTGCTGTCACCTTTTTATTTTTTTGTTTTATCTTTTATTCTTAAAAACTGTGTCAGTTTTTTTAAAATTTTATGTCAACAGTTTTAAATTGGGGGAGGGTAAAGAACTTCAAATTATATATGTGAAACAACGTGCCTGTTTCATTCCCCCCTGCTAAATTTTGGGATGAAATTGCCTGGAAATACAATTTCATTCCACACACTATTACTTTATTATTTTTGGATCTTATATGTGAACTGCAGCCTCCAATGTCAAGACAAACAGACAGCCAAGCATGGACCCAGCACACAATGCCCTATGATGTCATGAGGAGAAAATCTCATTTTTAAGCACTACCTCTCCCATACCTAGAGAGAGATCTAAATAAGAGTAGGAGCCAGAAAATATACTTGGTGCTGTGCCAACCCTGCTCATCTCTTGTGAATCTTAGAGGCCTATTCTTATAGTCTATTATCAATCACTGCTGCACTACTTTAGGAGGTTAACATACAGGTTTGGATAGTACCGAGCATATACTTTGCAGCATCATGAACACAATGCATCCAAACAGCTCTGCTCAATCATCCACCCACCTTAACATGAAAAAGACAAATTCGTGCATCACTTCTACCTTTCTCATACCCCCCCCTTCTATCAGCTACCTTAGCTTCATTGTTCCGAGGTGTAACTACCTCCTGGTCTGGAAGACTGAGGATCATGATCAGTTCTCCGATGATGATTTTCCATGTTTTGAGGTGGATTCCTATATTCTCTTGTCTTTGGTTGTTTTTCATGCCAGACATCATCATGGTGGCTTGATTTTTTATCCACACTTCTTCGCAACTCATCACCACTGTATGATCTTTTTATGATACGGGTCTGATATGGACTATGAATTTCACCTTGAATTTTTTTTTTTCTCTTCCGTGGTGGGTGGCACTTCATTTCTTTGTTGATGATACTATGGCAGTGTTTTATAATTGTTGTAGTATTGTGGAGGCGATTTCCTCTTATAATGGCTAGCACCTACTCTTGGCTCACCATCTCCCCTATATGGAACTCTATTTGGCAGCTTGGACCCTCCTTTATTGGTTGCTGAGGTACCACAGTTGTCATATGATATGCTAACAACTTTGTCACCTGCTCAATGGACCGGTGATCCATCACAATTATATTCTTTTGACATAAATAGGGAAACTATGGCAAATCAATCTGATGATTTGAAGTTTTGATAATGGGTCTGCTGTCAGAGCCCTTAACTTGGCCACTTGTCTTCTGAAGAAGGGTGTGTAAGGGTCCCCAGGTGGACATTTTGACTAGGATACCTTATACTTGATACTCTCTTGACAGTCATCACTCCAGTAGCAGCTTATGAATGCCCTTTTAAAATCATTAAAATTGGGGGGTTTGGTTAAACAACGAATCCCACCAGGCTTGAGCTGCACCCTGCAAATGACTGCAGGCTATTGCCAGTTTTGCCTCCTCAGGTATTGCATTAATATTGAAGTTACCGGTCTAATCTTATGTATTCAATAGGTGCTTCTTGAGGGCTTCCTGAAAACCCTTTTATTCCAGGCATATAATTGTCTACTGGCATTTCTTGGTTAATTTTTCTACAATTCTCATATTTCCTTTGAGACTTGCTTTTCCTTTCTTTACTGGCAATGCACAGCTGTTTTTTATCTTCAGTTTTCTCACTTGGATGGTCAAACTGCTTCTGTTCAATTTTCATATCCATGGCTTCGCAAATTTGGGTCATCTTGACCTCTTGTTCTATTGGTGACCCTTTAATTTAATCCATGACTTCTTCTTTAATTTTCAATATTTGGTCATTTATCTATGTATTTATTTCTCAAACTTTTCATTTTGACTTTTGATTGCTTCTGTGATTTGTTTTTTTATTCTTTGGTTTGCTTCTATTGTTTGCTTCTTATCTTCTTCTCTTTGTTCCTCTCTTTTTTAGTTATTTTCTCTTTGTTTATCTTTTTCTCTTTGTTCATCTTTTTTTTCGTTATCTTCTTCTCTTTGTTATATTTTTCTCTTTGTTCATCTGTTTTTTTGTTATCTTCTCTTTGTTTGTTATCTTCTTCTTTTTGTTCACCTTTTTTTTGTTATCTTCCTCTCTTTGTTGGTTACCTTTTTTCTTTGTTCATGTCTTTTTCTATTATCTCATCATTTTCATCAGCTGGACTAGCATGGAAGCCTCCTTCATTTTCTGTGCTTGTTGTGGATCATTTGCCTTCGGATCATTATATTCTCACTTTTATCCTTGATTCTCTTTATGTGTTTATCATCTTTTTTCTTTTTGCTCTGGTTATCATCTATTTAAACTACAATTTATTCCTTGGCTATATTTACTCTTTGACAACCTTTTAGTATTGACTTCTTTTATATTTTTTTATTTACTTAATAAGCTTTTCTCTCTCCACACCAGGGTTCAGCTTCATGTTCTTTCTTATGCCTGTTTTGTTCTTATTGCCATTTACTTATCTTTTTTTTTTCTGGCTCATTTTACATCCCCATATCATGTGCCTTGTTCACATCCACAGAATGATAATTGCATCTGCCTTGTAAACTTCTTGTTCATCTGTTTTCTTCTTTTACATCTAAAGGCAGAGAGGCAGACTAACTAGATCGAGCCTCACAATTAGGGCAACAAATGTAACCAGATATACTGAACAACCCCACTCTTTGTTGGTTTTATTTCCTGATGAGCATATTTCAGGAAGGAACTACTGATTGGCATTCCCCAATGCAGATGTCACCCCACCTACAACAATATTTTCTGCTCATCAGAGGATGTACTTACCATCATCTGGTTATGCTGAACATAGCTCAGGAGGCATGAGATTCTTGTGAATCAGTGCATAAATGAATGAATGATGCAAATAAAATTGACAAAAGGTATTATTTATTTTGTAACAATAATTTTATTTAATATTAACCCTACTTATAAAGTTCTTAAAGAAGAAGAAAAAGTTTGCTGACAGTCTCTATACTGGCTGTCTTCATATCTGTGTGTACATTATGGGTGTTTTTCTGATCGTTCCTGAGTGGGAATTGTCCTAGGTTTGAAGCTCCCTCATCTGCGTAGGTACATATCCATGTGTATAAAAGTAATTAATTTATCCAGGTATCTTAAAGTATTTGTTCTAATCCAGGTATCTTGAAGTATTTATTTGAATCCAGGTATCTTGAAGTAGTTATTTTCTTTAATATTTCATACAAGTGTGGGTTTGAATCACTTGTCCATCATATAGGTGCAGTTTTGATATCATTATTTGCAAGAGATTTATTATTACTTAACATATTAAATAGGTGTGGATTTGAACTACTTATTCTTGTCAATGCGGTTTGAAGTCATTATTTGGAATAGATTCATTATTACTTAATATATTATATAGGTTTTGAACCACTTATTCATCATATCAGTGTGGTTTGAAGTCATTATTTGAAAGCATTTTATTATTATTTAATATATTATGTAGCTGTAGGTTTGAACCACTTATTCATTATATCAGTGCGGTTTAAAGTCATTATTTAAACACATTTTATTATTATTTAATATACTATATAGCTGTGGGTTTGAGCCACTTTTTCATCATATCAGTGTGGTTTGAAATCATTATTTGGACACATTTTATTATTTAATATATTATATAGCTGTAGGTTTGAACCACTTATTCATCATATTAGTGTTGGTTGAAATCATTATTTGAATGCATTTTATTAATATTTCTTTAATTCACATCTACCATTTTTTTCAGATATGTGGGTATCTATTCACCATAGTTCATGTATATAACAATTTTTAATCTAAAATTTAATTCACATCTACCTTTTTTTTTCCAGATATGTGGGTACCTATTCATCATTGTTCGTGTATATAACAATTTTTCATCTATAATTTTTTATTCACTTACATAAACATTTTTTAAATTTATATGTGTGTGGATCCATATTTAATTAATTCTATCCAAGCATTTTGCAAAATAATAAATGTCATTTTCGTTATCAATAATTTATTTTATGTAGATACAAATTAGCATGAATTTCATTATAGAATTATTTTCAGATTAGCAAAATCATTTTTACATATTTAGTTCAATAAAATTCATCTTACAAAATATTTTTAATTCATCTAATACTTCAATGCGTTCCATATTTAAATATATTTCCTTACAATCAATTAATTAAAAAAAAAGTGACATTTCATTATTATATAATTTAACTTGATAAATACATTTTACAAAATATTTTTACATATTATAAAAGGCATACAATTTTCCTACCTGAACCTGCATCTGCTGTTCATTCCCTATAAATTTTCCAATCAATAGTGGGGGTTCCAAGAGCTCAACAAGTCAATGGTCAGTTCGGCCCTTGATTTTATTTTACTTCATAACTGAACAGAGGGCAGGGGAGAGAAAGCTATTCTCTATTACTCAGACATTTGAAGATATAATATTTTAACCACTTGTTTTTTCATTTAATATTTTATTAGTTACAGGTTCCTTTTTATTATTCATGGTGCTCCAAGTTTTGTTGGATCAGTAGTCATGTAATCTGGATTTCACTAGTAACAGTCTTGATGCTTTCTAAAATATGTCTGCTACAAAATCTCCTAAGCAATCTCTACTCTCCTATTTATCTCTATACTTTTTTATCTCAAGTCTTCAGATCGATCAAGTACCAACCTTCTCGGAAGTCCATGTGTTTATTTTGTTCCTCATTGGCCATCTACTTTTGGCAGGAGTAGATTGATTTCTATGTCTACCACAATCTTTTTTTTATTAACTGTTAACTACAGCCTTCTTTTTGATAATCTGTAAGCATTAAGTTTTTGCAAGATACTACATTTTAACAGTATTTTTAATAATTTAAAATATTAATTTTTAAATTGCTGTCATCTTTTTACTTCTTTGTTTTAACTTTTATTTTTGAAAACTGTGTCAGTTTTTTTTAAAATTTTATCTCAACAGTTTTAAATTGGGGGAGGGGAAATAACTTCAAATTATATATGTGAAACAATGTGTCAGTTTCAGTATATATATGAAATGATCATAGGACAAAGTTTAAAACATTTTAATAATACATTTATTTAATTTTTATTAGGTATAGCAAGAAAAAAAAAAGAAATCATACCTTTATTTTCTTGTGTTCATTTTTTAATAAATATTTTATTTTTTGAAAAAGAAATTAAAGTTGTTTATTAATTAAGCTAAAAAAAACAAGAAGGGATTAGGATCTTTATCACTGAAGAATGAAAGTTGTTTTAAATTAATGTGTAGTTTTTTTATATGTGGAAATGATCATCTGACAAAGTTTAAGACATATAATTGTTTAATTTTTATTAGGTTTGAAAAAGAAAAAAAGACTAATATCTTTGTTTTCTTTTGTTCATTTTTTATATATATTATTTTTGAAAAATACACAAAAGCGGATTAACATCTTTATTTTTAAAGAAATGAAAGTTGTTTATCATTTAATTAAAAAAAATAAAAACAAGAAGGGGTAGCATCTTTATCTTTGAAGAATGAAAGTAGTATTTAATTAGTGTATAAATGTTTTTTTTTAAAAACCTTTCTTGCAAAGAGAAAAATCAATTGGTCAGGGTTTAATGCAGTAATTTCTGAAATAATTATATGATTGGATGGAAGATTGATATAATTTTTTTAAAAAGCAAAGGTGTGTAAACAGTAGAATTCAGTACTGGTGAGCTGATCAGTCCTATCAGGTTGAAAGTCTCATATGAGATTGTTATCACTACTAATTAAAAAAAAATATGCAAGGCATTATAATATGAAGTTTTTAAGAACCTTGTACTAACCTCTTGCTAAAAGTTGATCATTTACAACCCAATTATTTAACCAATTTTACTAAAATATATGTAGAAGGAGGAAAATGTTTAGAGAAACTTGCTTTATGCATTGATCCATGCCAAATCGTGGCAGTTTCAACTTATGTTAATCTGCAGTGAAAATAATTGTTAAATTGGAAACCTGGAATTATACACAAGAAAAAGAAGATGAGATACTCTGAAATGAAAATAGTTGTTAAACTCTACAAAAAGAAGGAAAAGCGAACTTGAAATGAAAATAATTATTAAACTGGATACTGGAGATTCAAAAAAGAAAAAGAACAAACTAATCTGAAAGGAAAATAATTAAACTCAAATTCAGGAGCTCCAAAAGTTTGAAAGAAAAAGTTAAATGGTTGAAAGTAATTAATAAGAAAGCTATGATTAAAAAAACAGCCATGAGATTGAATAAAATGTTATCAGTAAGATTTATAAGAAGAAACACTTATCTAGCAATTAAAAAAAGTTTAAAAGAAAAAAAGCCCATTGTGTATGCACATCCACATTTATAAATGCTATTTTATAGGAAATGAATACACCCGGGTCTCGTTTTATGTGGATTTATTTAATTTGATTTTGAAGTTATGCGATTCATGTTTCTTCATAATATCTTTATATGCAGTTTTCTTTTATGCGATAAAAATTATTATATCAGAAGTCAAGCTCCGATAATGTGCTATTACTTTAAATATTATAAATTTCGCGCACTCACGTCATATTTAAAGTAATAGCATATCGGAGTTCGACTTCCATCTAATAATTTCAATATTTTCAGCACTTTATAATAGTACTGTAATAGATTTTATGCAATAAAGAAGTTCATAATTCATTTAAAAATCAGGGTTTCCCCATTTTATATACACACATTAAATTTTACAAGATTATAATGTAAATCTGTTCAAACATTATAGATGCCTATACTACACAAGTTGTTGTTTTTGCATTTGAAATCACATTCTATTTTTGCTTTTTAAAAAAAAAGAGTACGTAATCAATTAATCATTTCGTGTCTGCAAGTAATACATTTTACAAGATTATGATGTAAATCTGTTCAAACGTTATGCATGTTGTTTTTGCATTTTAAATCACGTTCTATTTTTGCTTTTTAAAAAAAAGAGTACATAGTCAATTAATCATTTAGTGTCCACAAGTTTATTTTTAAAAGGTGAGTAGGTGGGCACAATTAAATTTGACAATTAAAATCTGATTTTTAATTGTAATTAACAATTTAAAAATTACATAACGTGATCTGAAATTAATGTCATGTGAAACGATGAAATTTGATTTTTAAACAGAATTGAAAATTAAAAAATTAAAGACAAAAATAACAATTTAATTTTTAATGGTTAGTTTTAATTAAATTTTGTCCAACAGTGGTGAGTCGGTGTCTTTTTATTATTGTAAGTCTAAGTTCTTATTTTTATTTTAAACTTTTAGTTTCCCCTAATAGAGAGGAAAAAACACCCAAGAAAATGAATTTCTTCGGAAACAAAAATTTCAATTTTAGATCGCTTAGCGAAATGGGAAGGATCAACAGCGATTGGAAAACATTTTAGTTTGGGTGAATCCATTATAAGACCAATTAAAAAAAAAGAAGTTGGCACTAGTTGTATTTCCTCTTGTGATGAATCTGATGTCTCAAATAGTGATAATGATTAAAATACTGTACATGTATGAAAAAAATGTAAAGTACACATAAAAATATATTGTTTTGAATAAAAGTAAATACTGTAGTTAATAAAAAAAGTAAAAAAGTTTATCTTGTATCAATTTTTTTTCAAATTTAAATTTTTTATTAATTTTATTTTTTTGTTTCTTTTTATGCAAATTTTAATGTAATTTTACATTGTTGCTTTGCTTTTATGCGATTTTTGGAAAATTACAGTACGTATCCCTCATTTTTCAAGGTAAGTTAAGTCTATTTTTGTGTGATTCCTTTTGTGCGCATTTTCTGAGGAACCTATCTATGCATAAAACGAGACCGAGGTGTAATTGGAAATAATGCATTTTTTTTTATAGTTTGTTGAAAATAGATTGTACTGGATAATGCCTATTCTTTTCATCAAGATGTCACATGATGTCAACAACATGCTATCTGAATAAGACATCAATATAAACTTAACATCAAACTAAAAAAAAAAAATAATAATTCACTTGATTCAAGTTTAAATGAGAGAAATCAAACCAGTGAAAGTTGGCCATTTCCTGATCTCTCTCTATAAAAAAATATATTATCATACTGATTGGTATAATTAATTTGGTGTTAAATGTGGTATATCTTTGAAAGGCTGAACTGATAAGACATCAATATAAACTTAACATCAAACTAAAAAAAAAAATTAATTCACTTGATTCAATTTTAAATGAGAGAAATCAAACCAGTGAAAATTGGCTATATTTCATGATCTCTCTCTATAAAAAAATATATTACCACACTGATTGGCACAATTAATTTGGTTTTAAATGTGATATATCTTTGAAAGGCTGAATTCTGATCTTGTCTTTATGTACCACTTTCAAGAAGAAGAAATTTCTTCCCAAAAGGATATACTACTGCAAATCACACAGAGAAAAAAAAATCAGCATGCCAACAAATTTTCCATAATCATGATAAAGTAATTCCCTAGGGGGTATGCTCAGTCAACTCTTATTTCAAGAATAGTGGTCAGTCACATCATCTGAATCCTTGTGTAATTTTGTTTGGAGAGGAATGAAATTACATCATTGTCAATTTAATAAACATTTATTTCCCTAAATGTGCCCATCATCAATCCACTTTGATAAGATACATGAAACAATAAAGAGAAAAATCAATAAGTAAAATAAAACAATTTAATTAAACTCAGAACTTTCCTCTTTTTTCACTCCATATGGTCAATCTTAAATGACATGATCTAAGATTTATTATTAGACCGGTTAAATATTTTGATAAATTATAAAATAATACAAAAAAAAAATTCTTATAAATATAAAATAAAACATTAATTCTTTAATGCATATAAAAAATTAATATCCCTCCCCCCTTTTTGTTCAACACATTTTGAATGTGCATTGTGGGTACATAAAGAAATATGAATTTTAAAACAGAACCAATATATATACGGTTAAATGGAGAAAATGCACATGTGCATGAATAACAGCTTTATATAAATTACTTTGGAGAATTGCTTGAGTCGGGGGGAAAACAAAATAACAATTAATAGAGAAAAGAAAAAAAATTTATAGCAACAAAATGCACTAACAATAGAAGATTATATCATCTGGTTTCCCTTTTGTTTCCTCTCACCAACCATCTCTGGGCTGCACAAGCCCTTAGTTTTCTATAAAACATGATGTCAAGGTGACAAATTCTTCTTTTGACAGCAAGATGTAGGTATCAAGAATGTTCATCATCAATAGCTGACATTTGCGGCTATTTTTAGCAACTGCATACAAGATGGGGCTTTATACTATCATTGTGATGTTTAATCCATTTGACTTTTAGTTACAAATTTAGGAATTTCCATCTTACTCAACTTTCTATCAATATCTTTTATAAGAACTGCAGCAGCAAACCATTGACCAATCATGCAATTCTGGAATGACTTTAATTTGAAGCTCTCTACCCTCCTTTATCTCTCCACTGCTCAATGACCAGGATATTTCTCTTGATTCTGCGGACAGATTCTCCAACATGGCCTTCTAAAATAGCCTTAGTAATCTACCATGTACAGAGAACATCAACAACATTTTCATATACCATAGTCAAAATTTAACAGCATAGGTACTTCACCATAAGGAATCTGCAATTAGTCAATCCTCACATGGCCCACATAAATTTCACCAAAATTACATGCCACATGACCAAATAACATCGGCTAGCCAAAAAAAAAAAAAATTAAAACAGTTCTCTACCAGCCAACAGTATAAACAAGACCCCCCACAGGCAGCAATTCCCAATTTCTTTTATAATTGATTATAACCAAATGGATATAGGTCGAATCCCATTTATCTATCATTTCTATCCTTACCCTCCCTCCGACCATTTTAATTCTTCAAAGAGTTCCATTTACACATAATTTCTGATTTCAATACAATGGAAATGAAATGTTCTTCTTTTTGCTCTCTTCTCTCTCTCCTTTTTACTACAAAAGATTCATTTAAACAAAACAAATTTAAAATAGAATAGGTAAAACTATATTTCCTGGAATTTTGAGCATATCTCGGATTGATTTTAATGATTAGTAACTCATGCTACATTCTTTGGGTTTGTCCCTTAATATGTATACAATGGCAATTTGTATACATTCGTAAAATTAAAAACTGACCATGTAATAATAACCTTCATTTCCTTTAAATCATTAGCAGAAAAACAAAGTGTAAAATCACAGATATGCAGAATATTTACAATTACTTAAAACTTTTACATTCCTGTGCCTAAATAATTTAAACACACATTACGAAACTTTGCAATTGTATATAAAAAAATCATAAAATCATACTTCCCATTATTCATCCTGTGTATAGATAAAAATATCTGTACAAATCACTGTCACCCAGTTAATTGTTCACTTATATGAGATTGTACTTCATTTACTAATCTGATTTATATAACAAAATATAAATATATACATTTAAGTAAGGGCTATCTTTTGCATGGCCACTTAACAGTGCCCATCACATTACGCCTTTTAGGCACTGAAATGAGAGTGACCATTTCATGTTTCATCTCTGTAATACCCTTCTCATCAACAACAAACTTCTGGAAGGAGGAGGGCCAGGAGACATCCTATATCAAATAATGTAGGAAAAGTTCATAGCTGTTATGAGTGAAAATTACTTCAAATTCTTTTGAAAGCAGATGGCCAAACTAAGGATGTTGAATGCTTGTAATATATCAGAAGGTCAAATTATCTGGATAATTCATCATAATTTGCCCTTTAGGATTGAACAGATGCTGTTGACTGCTAATATGATTATTATAGAACCAGTGATTGAGCTGTTGAATGCTGTAGACATGAGTCAAGAAGACTGACCACCTGACAAAGCTAAAGAGAGTATCAGCATAAATGCAATGAGATTGGGAAGAAACCAGAACCATTATGAATGATCTCATTGGAAGAAGAGGACCGGACCTAAGAACCAAAGTCCAGTGCTATATGTCATCTCTAAAAGAAATGCGTGATGATCAGCTATACAAATATCAGAGAAAGGAGCCCAGACAACCACCAATACCGGGATGAAGTAAGAGTAATGACTTCAAAAATAAGGGAAATGGGAAGGGGCCTTGGTAAACTGTTTCTTTTCCACAGACTTTCTGAATGTCCAGAGGAACCATCATAAAAATAAAGAAAAAGAAGTGATGAACCTAGTATGCTCATGGAAGAATAGAGTGCCGGGTTATGCTCAACAAAATTGTCAAAAACAAAAATACCTTTGGAAGGGATCAATGTTGAAGCTTTGTTGGACTCAGGAAGTCAAATCTGTGTAATATCTGAAGAACTGTACCAACAAGTGTTGATTGGTAATTCTCATATAAAAATGTTATTTTTAAAGCTCATTCATGTACTGTGGCCAATAACCAGAAGGTGGAAGTGGTAAATGCAGTTTAATATATTATTCCATGTGGTTTTGATACTGAATAGCTTGATACGTGATGTCATACTAGGATTTGATTTCTTATATAAAAATAACTGTTTTAGATTATACAAAGGGTCTGGTTATGTGTAGCAATGGTGTATTCAAATTTTTGTCACCCCAGTTGTATAGTTCTGTTGAGGTAAGCTGTGTAAACAAATTGACCCCCTATATTATTGATCAAAAGGCTAATGAGACAAAACTGGCTGATGTAGAAGGTCATGAAAGACTTAAATCAATGCTGGAAAACTATGGTATGGTATTTTCTGAGTGCCCAGGAATTATCAGAGGATTTGAGCAAAGAATTTGACTAAAGCAAGGTGAATCATTCCAGTCCTGATCATACCTAGTACCCACCAATATAAAGAAGAGGTGGAAAACAGCTTAGACTAATGCTGAGTTGGGGCATCATTGCCACATGCTCATCCTCTTACTATAACCCTCTTGTGATTGTTTAAAAAAATGGGTCTATCCGGTTATGCCTTGACACCTGCACCATACCGGATTATAATATTCCCCCACCTATTCTGGTGTTATTAATAAAATTTGGGGGGAAAAGAGATCTTTTCTGTATTTGATTTGATTTTCAGTTACTGGCTGATCAAACTCCAGATTGGCAGTTTATTGCCTCTAGATTGGGGAGGGTATTACTACCAATTTAACAGGATGTTATTTGGCCTGATTAGCTTGAACCAGGATGTTATTTGGTGACATCAGCATCTATAGAGGAATATTTCCAGTATCTAGAACTATTTTTCAGGGAATGTGTGCAGAAGGAAATGAAAATAATTTTTTTAAAAAGCACCATAGTCTCTGATGAGATTGAATTCCTTGGCCATCTGGTGGGGTGTGCATGGATCAAACCCATCCTGACAAAGGCAATAAATGAATTTCCAGTGACTAAGACCAAAAACACAAATTTGGTTCTCTTTAGGACTGTGCAGTTTTTACAATAAGATTGCCAATGTGCAAAACCACTGAACAAAAGCTGTATAACTCCAATGAAATCAATCATATTTCAGAAACCAAGAAAAATAATGCTTATTAAAATACAACTTTTTATATTAGGTAGGCTTAAGCTTTTTATTCAAAGTAGGTTCACATTTTCTGGTTAAGTTGCGGCATCTGGCACTTAAAAGATTTACTCTACTGCTGGTTTAGCATGAAATATGTGTATTGGTGATTATTTATCTTTTCGACATGTGTGTGATCAAGTGTGTCAGCAGTATAAGATAGCGTGGATAGTTGAGGATCATGTGAACGTCTGAATTCAAATCCCTTATATACTACATATTGGAGTGCAGATATGAAAAAGCCTGCACTGTAGAAAAAAATAATATTTAAACAAATTTAATATTTTTAATTTCTGGTATTTGAAAATTAGCTTTTCCTTCACTTATGATTATTACCATTGTTTCAAAAATAACTGGCTGTCCGAAATGATTTTCTTTTTCCTTATTATGGCTTGGTATACAGTTTGATCATATATTCCTAATCAGCAAAATAAACAAAGTAGAAAAAAAATAAAAGTAATCTTATTAATAAGACAACAAGAAAAAATTATCTTAGATTTTTTTTTTTGTTCTACTTAATATCTTTAATTCTAATTCAATATAAATAAATAAATAACTTAATCTTCTAACAGATTTGAAATTAATTATTGTTTGTCTATTCAAATTAACAAAAGAGATTTAATCCAAAATTAAAAAAGTAAAAGTGAAATATTTTAAACCCCCCCCCCCCAAAAAAAAAAAAAATATAGATTTTACTTTTTATTATGCAAAGTTTAGTAAACCTGAATAATTGCTTGGTAATTTTTTTTTCTTTTAGGAACCATTATTACTTATGAGAAATCACTAGCAGAAAACTATAAGAAATTGTAGCCTCTGATTTCCCACATGGAGAAAACACTGTAAATACTTTAAACTATAAACACAGTGAAAGTGAAAAAAAATCAAAGTGAAAATTGGAAAAATCATCATAACATCATTAATTTTTCTCAGAGGTGAATGAAAATTATATTTTCTGAAAGTAAAATGAAAGACGAATCGAATGACATTACTTTGCATATGCATAGAATGTATGGTTTCATGCTATTTTAAATTGAAGCCAGTGATCACTAATTTCAAGAAGAAAATATACACTATGCTTTGAGCCCATGGTAATGGTTAAATTATTTAATGATAAAATGAATTAAGCATGTATATTTTCTTTTGTTCACAGTCTCTAAAATCCTATGGTCAAAGAGCTAGTTCAAGCATAATGGTATTTGTAATTTATGTGTGGTTGTGTGTGGACATCCAGATGGTTCTCTTCAGAATTATTTGGTTGGCACAAATGTAAAGATTATTTTTAAAGTTCACACACTTCACTTTACAGATTTTATGTTGATAACTAGTGTTTTAATGGTCAATACCCTCAAGGTATCAAATGGCTCAAAGCATTGGCGATGATCAGTATTGATGTAATAATTTCAGCATTTTTGATATAGCATTATTTTTATAATTTTTACCACTTATGTACATGCTTACAGATGAAATATTAATGATTATTGCCTAAAGTTTGGTATTAGTTAGGTGGTGATTAGCCTAAGATTTGATATTATGTTGCTTTTAAATTTGGACACAAGGATTGACTGTAGACTCTTGATAATTATTGCTATTATATTGGATTCTGATAATGATTTTTGCTCATTTTCTATGCTTATTAAAATAGTGATACATTTGTGGATGACTTTTTTATTCAGATGCTTTTGAGGTTGAGGATTTGCATCACTCTTTCAGTATCCTTATTCGTCATTACCATTACAATATATATATATATTGTTAATTTTATGAACAGTCTTATGATTTTTATTGTTTTTTAATATTGGTTTAGGTTACAGATGTTAAAAGTAATTGATCAAAAAGTAGATTTTGTATGAAATTTTCAAAGATTATAATTGAAGTTCTGATATTATAAATAGCTTAATTTATTTTATTCACCAAAATGCTAGCTAAAAAAATATGAATTAAAAATCAATAAGATTTTTATCAAAAGTAAAATTTTTTATATTTAACTTTCTATATATTCAAAGCCTTATATATGTAAAATATATACAGAGACAAAACTGTATATAGTAGTGCCACTCAGTGCAAGCCAGAGTAATCAATGGATAGAGGAAGATTTGTGCATAAAACCCCTATCTAGTGCATACTCATCCAATATCCCCTGATTAGTTTGTAGCTTGTGGCTTTCATCAGTGAGGAGCCTTGGATCTGAGAGCACTGCACTTAAATCTTAGGATCTGATGCAACCCTCCAGCAGTCACCTTTTATCTTATTAGCTATGTATAAAGCTTTGAGTCCAAAGTGATAACACGATGTTTTCAATTCAAGCTCATCAGTTTATATAACTGTATATTCAGCATCCAACTATAAACCTATTGGGCAGGATTGGTATTAAACCACTAAACATGTCATGATTCTTTATGCTTACACAAGCTGTACACAGAGGCAGAACTCTCCATATAGTAATGCCACTCAGTGCAAGCCAGAGTAATCAATAAATACATGAAGATTTATGCATAAAATCCCTATCTAGTAACTACTCATCCAATATCTCCAGACTAGTTTCTAGCTTGTGGCTTTCATCAGTGAGGAGCCTTGGATCTGAGAGCACTGCACCTAGTTAGGGATATTATGCACAAACATCCTGCATCCATTGATTACTCTGGCTTGCATTGACTGGCGCTATTGTATGGAGAGTTTTGCCTTTGTGTAAATAGCTTGTGTAAGCATAAAAATGGATGATCATGAGATGTTTAGTGGTTTAATACCAATTCTGCCCCATAGAATTATGGTGTCTGGGGTTATTAAAGAACCAAAGATAAAAAAGTATGGATGCTGAACTGAGTTCAGACTTATATGTCTATACAAGCTGATGCGCTTGAATTGAAAACATTATTGGGTTTTCATTTTAGATGCAATGCTTTATAGTTAGCTAATAAGGTAATAGGTAGCTGCTGAAGGGTTGCATTACATCCTAAGATCTTGTTGCAGTGCTCTCAGATCCAAGGCTCCTCATGCACAAACCTTGCTGCATCCATTGATTACTCTGGCTTGCACTGAGTAGTGTTAATGTATGGAGAGTTTTGTCTCTGTGTAAACAGCTTATGTAAGCATAAAGAATAATGATCATGTAATGTTTAGTGGTTTATAAAATCTATACTAAAAAAAAAAAAATCCATGTTTCATGAGTATATATTCATAAATAATAATGTGAAAAGTTTCGTTGTTCTCATCTAATTGAAAATTCTTGATAATGTCAAGAATGTTTCTAATTATTATATATTACAAATATAACTTACAACTGTAGATCACTTTCAAGTGAAGGAAAAATTACATGAATTAGAACAGCCATATTCAATCTTTTTTTTTTTTTTTCTGGCCTCATATGTATGTTTATTATGTTACATGGCAACAAATGCCATGACAATTTTGTTATTAATCAGTAATGATTATTAATAAAAAGGGGGCAACATCCTTATTTAACGATTAATGTAGAGCAGATATATTTATATCCGAGTATGGGATATTCTAATAATAGTATGTTTAGTATATTCAAATGGTGGTGTTGCATCTTGCTATCAGTTAGTTATTTTTCTAATAATGGATTGTATATTAGAATTTTGTGATTTAAAAGGAAATAGATCTGTGGAAAAATAAATATAATTCAATTTTTTATTGAAAGATATAATTCTTTCACATTGTTATATAAAATGGTTGGATTAATTTTTTGGTTAAGTGGGCAGTTGTTTCCTTGTTCAAGAGTCTACAGTAATCTAAAAGCAAATAGAATATTTTAAATTTATAATTAATTAGGTAATTGATATTTATTTGCTTCTTAATTAAGTCTTAAAAAATGTTAGATTGCTTAAATTTAGAGTATGAAGTAGAAATTATCTGTAAATTATATTATTAATTGAGATAATTATTAATCAGGCAGTAGTTATTAACTCATTCTAGAATCCAGTCTAGAAACAAAAAGTCCTACTAAATAAATATATAATGAAATACTTCTTTTATAAACTTAAAAATACCATTCTCTTTTAGATTCTGAAATGTAAAAATATTATCATTATATACAGATGTGTAATAATATTTAATTAAAAGTATCTTTAAGAAAATAACAATTTGTATTTTTTTGATCAACAAATTTGATAGAAAATAAATCATTAATATCATTTTAAATTTAACATTAATATTTCTATGTAAAATATGTAACAGTTATCATGAACTTATTTAGCAAACCTAAGAAATGCAAATGTACTCTGAATGATTAGTACAATGATAAAGAGGTCGGGTTTAATATCCATGGATTGCAGCCCAGGCATCATTTTAGACATAGTGAACAAAAACATTTATAACCCATTTTTATGTATTTTGTTGAAAAAACAATTTAGAATGACTAATATGATTGCCGCAAGTTGAAATCAACTTGATTGCACTTAATAATAATAATAAAATTATAACATTCATATATAACATAAATTAGTTACATGATAGTTTTCATGTACATGTAATTACTTTTATGTATGGTTTGTGTATTATCTACTCTGACATTTTTAAAATCAAAATTTAGATTCAACTCTCTTAGATTCTATATAATAAGATTACGTAATTGTACATTAACTCGTATTATAGATTTTGCTGTATTCATTTTACCTATCCCATAATAATACATATTAAAATGTATATATTATTATAACTAATTAAAAATCAATTACTTATTATGATTAATTAAAATCAATCGATTGTTATTTTTTTTTAATAAAAATAAAATTCAAATTGGTGACCTCAGACAAAACAAACACTATTTATTTATATTATCAAATTTAATAATTAAATGAATTATTGGTAAAATAAAAATACACACAGAAAAGGGTAGTTTTTTTATTAATATTTAGCTTTATTACTGCTTAGCATGCTTTCATATATCGAAAACATGGTAAACAGTAATAAAGCTAAATATTATTAAAAAATTACCTTTTCTGTGTGTATTTTTATTTTATCAGATATTAAGTTGGCTCAGAAAAGAAGAAAATTAGTAACAATTGAGTTATAAATGAATTGTAGATATTTTATCAAAAGAAAACACACAAAAAACAATATTAATTAATAAAAATACCATGTATTTTTACAATAAAATAATTTAAACTTTTCATCATTAAGTCAAGCATTGGTGATTGAGAGGTCAGTGATGGCTGCTTTACGAGCAGTTGTCCCGGGTTAGCGGGTTCGCATCCCGGCTGATGCTATGACATATGGGAAAAAAAAAATTCTCACCATTAAGTCTATTAACTAAAACATGATTCAAACTGAATTGAAATGTTATCTCATTTAGATTATTATAGACAATCCAAATTTTATATAGTCTAATAATACTAACTTTTATCCAAGTTGAACACTATTTCCTTGTTTTATTTTTACAATCGACCAAGAAACTAAGTATTAACAGTAATTATAATGATCCCATAGTCAGTATCCATTCACTTGAGTATTTAGTTCAATTCAAAATCTCTGCTTTGTATACTGTGCCAGATGAAACACTCTTTTTTCCTTTTTTTTTTTTTTTAAATAATTTTAATACCTTATCTCAAAAGTAACATTCTTTTAATACAAACATTCACCATCTTTTAATATTTCCCTCATTCTTTTTTCTTCTACTATTTTGCTTTTACCTTAATGTTTCCATTATTAATCAGCTTTTAATTCCCAAAGAATGCTTTTTTTTTTTTGTAAATTCTTTGATGAGCTGAAAGTAAATTAAAAATATATATATATAATCAACACCATTTCAATTTTTTAATATTACAGATTGTTAGATTAAAAATGTATAAACAAATCTGATTTAATTACTCTTTGGAATTAGTAAAATTCAAAAATCACTTTTTAACTATTTAAAATAAAACTAATTACCACTTTGAAAGTAAATCTTTATATATACTGTACTCTATTTCCAAATATATAAAATTTTACTACCTTATGAATTATTTGTAGCATTTGTTGTTTAATTAAATTATTAAAATAAAAGACGAAAAAAAAAAAAATAGAATTTTATTTTATAAATCATTAGAAAAATTATTTGTAAATTTAAAACAACAATAGTAATGAAATTAGTGTGTGTTAACTGTTTAATTTATTGTGCCAGTATGATATTATTTATATACATGTATTTATATTCACATGTATATCAAATATTTATTTTTAACCACAGATTGTTTCAGATTTAACCTTTTATCTTTTATTGATAAGCTGATATATATATTATTACTTTCCAGATCTTAATTAGTTTAAACAGGATTTTATTAGAATTCACAAAGAATAGTTGAGATGTTATATATAATGCGTTTAACTCAAATAACAGGTATTTTGCTATTTAAAAAATTATTAGTCTATTGCGAATGTTAATAACAGTGAATAAATGAATATTTATATATTCTTTTATTTTTTAAAAGTATTTGAAATCTTATGATGTTATATTAATGAAAAAGAGAAGAAAAAAATTGCAAATTAGTAAAGAAAATAAGCTTGTTATTTATTAATGCCATTCTATATGGGGGAGTACTAACTTCCAAAATATGAATAGATTTTTTTTTTCCAAATATTTTTTTTTTTTAAAGTAATTATTTTAGACTTTGATATATAATTATTTTACTTTATATATATTAAAAAAACAACAACATTGTAGTATTCTATTGCCAAATTATTTAAGCTGTCTTTTAACAGATAATATATATATAATTGACAGAAATATCTTAGAAGTTGACATTTGTACAATTATTTTATCAACTATCTAGAGCAGCGTTTCTCAACCTTTGTGTCGCGTTAAATTTTTAATAGGTCGCGAATATGCACCAAGAAATAAAAACATAAATATCTGAGAGCAAACATCTTTTTTACATTTTAAAAAAATATTAGTATTAATAAAAAAAATTAGTAAGCAATACTACCTATACTTTGTGTAGTTTTTCAAATTCAATTGTAAATTTGATCTTAAATAATCATAATGTTAAATTTTGCGATTATTTTCAAAATGTAATTGTTCAAAAAATTGTAATCTTTTCTTGTATTTCGTATATAAATAAAACCTTATTTGAAAAGAAAACACTTTTTTTTTGGTAATTAACAAAATGTGTTAAGCTTTTAAATTAAAAATATGTAGTTTAACTTTAACTCAACTTTTAACTTACAAATTATTTGTTCATTATAAATATCAAATTGATCCTAAAATATACAGTACCGTGCTGATCTAATATCTCTTTTATTTTATATTATAATTTATGTAATAAACATTTGGATCGCAGAACTATTTGAATGAAGTCTATTGGGTCGCGCGGCAAAAAGGCTGAGAAACGCTAATCTAGAGAACTTCATTGATTCATAGAAATTGAACATCTGGATGAAAATTGGCAATTCCTTCTAAGTACAAAGAATCATTTTAATTTCAATGTATATTAAAGGGAAGACCTATTATGGGCTTAATGGCTATAAAAGTATACCATTTCTGGCTATTGGTAAAAGTTATATCTTATCACAATTGTTTAATGCAGTTGCATTAAATTTATGCATAATTAGTCTATATTTTTTCCCACTGAATCATTTTAAACTTTCATCTCTTATTTCTTAAATTTAAATTATAGCAATTTTTGAATTTTTTTTTTTTTTGTTTTTTTTTATATATATATTTTCATCATCATATTCTCTAGTTGATATGTAAAACTATGTAATCTCATGATTTTTGGAATGATATTGAGCTACATGAACAATCTATAATTAGATAGATATAAAAGTTCTGTTTTTGGTCTTAATACAATATTTACATCAGTTCATTCATTTTTACAACAAGAATAATACATTTTTATTTTATTTTGTGGTCCAGACTATAATTAATTTTTTCTTATTCATTTCTTATTCATTTCCACTTTATTTATATGGGATGATATAGTCAATGCCGAGAAATAAATCTCCTTTAGAGATATGCTTCCGTTTGCTTTACAATATGTATGCATAATAATGTTTATGAAATCATAAGAACAGAGTTCAATTAACAGAGCATAAATTAATAGAAAAGGGGATTGAAGTTATTAGTAATAATTTTAGTCATTGTATTTTATGAATATAATGTCAGAATTACTAATGATTAAATCTCTTTATTGTGGCACTAATAAATGAAGCAGTTTTGGCTGGATTTTTGAGTTGCTAGAAATATATAGACTCCTGACTTCCAAATTATATGGATTATATGTATTCAGGTTTCATCATGATTTGCAAATAACTGTAGAACTGTACAATTTTTTTTTAGTTTCATGAAAGCTTACTAAATATAACAAATTTTTTTTTCTCTCTCTCACTCATACACATAAATGCATGATTTAAAAAATATGGTAGTCTTTTTCTATCAACATAAAAATGATAGAAGCTAGAAATTGTTTAAGGATTTTAATTTTAGTGTTTTGTATTGCCTAATAATATACTGTAAATTAGCATTAATTTATTGCAATGCACATGCTTGCAATTTAAGAAAAAAAATTTTCATTTAGAAATTTAAACACAAATAATGTGAGTCAATTGTGATAAATGTGATAAATATTCATTATTACTAACTAGTATATATTTTCCATTTATAAAAAATTCAGTTTCATGTTGAAGAATAAAGGAATTAATGTTTAATGTACCAATGCTATACTCTTATTTATTAATCTAAGACTCAAAAATATTTTATTAGTTTAAGTGTGAAAAGTTAAATTAATGAAGAGTTTTTAATTAAAGTGCAATATATCATATTAATGTACAGTTGTTAATAAAGTTATAAATTAAGAATGTTAACAATCCATTGCTAAGCAAAGGCTTTTCAAACATCAATCTACAAAAAAATTGTAAAGGAGATGACCAAGTCATTAATTAAATAACTAAATATGTTGTTTAAAACCTGAAAAAGTTTCACCTAATTGAATTCAGATCAGATATTGTACAGGATGGGGAAGTTGGCTTGATCTGGTGTGAAATCAATCTGGGGTGATGGAAAATCATCACTCCCATGTAAACACAAAATTTAAAATAAAATATTTAAATAAAGTATATAAGAGATATTAAAGAGAGCATGAAGTAATATATCAAAAAGATATATAAGCAATTTAATATATTAAAGAGAGCATGAGATCATAAAATCTTTGAGATCAGTAATGAGATCAGCCTGTTATTCTTCAGAGCAACTAAAATTAACTATATATCAAACAGCATTATCAAAGTATAAGTACTAGTAATACTCAAAATAATCATTCATCATGAATGATCAACAATCAAACTACATCAACAGTCAATCTTGTGACTGGATTGGAAATGGGTTTTCTGTAGACCAGTTTAACTATTGAGTCTTTGCCAGCTTGGGGCATTTATTTAAAGGTAATTTGGATGCACAAACTTAAGTGCTCATCCATCACAATGCACAACCATAAAAACAATAATGCTGGGATATTAAAACATGCTGAACATCATCAATGATCTGGCCACTTAGTACCATTAATGTACTGGACAACTATAACTAAACGAAAATGAAATGTAGTGCAGGGTCTTTAAAGAATATAGTCTTAGTGCTATACCAGGACAATGTCATATTGGAATGCTTCTTGCACTAAATACATCTCCATTTACATAATCAGCCATTGTGCTTGAATCTAGCTCAGAAGAACACAAGCTCAAGTACTGTTATGGTGACCAAAAGATGATGCAATGCAACTTTTAACAATTGAATACAAGTTTATTAACAATAATAAAAAAATAATACTAAGGTCTTTAGAATATGGTTATACACATATCAATTAAGCCTTCTAATTTTGATTAACATACAATAAAAAACATTTCACATTGTGATTTACATGATTAATATACAAAATTCAAGTTACTATATGATGGTTTACACATAACATACATATATGTGTGCACTGCTGCACGTTTTACTATTACATCAATATATTTCAATTGGCATTCAATAATGACAAAAAAAAGATTAAATTTGACGTGTCTATTTGACAATCGATATATATTGTGCCGGTCAGATTTGTATGTTCACGTAACAAGATCAAGCATCTAGGCAAAAGTACCTCGAATCCAATCGTGCGCAAGATACACAGGTCAGGAACACTCATGAACTCTGCCCTATTTGCCTATTTCCCAGATCTATAACATTATGAGCAACAATCCCGATGACATCGATTAATTTACTTCTCATCCGCCGGCATCGATCATCGGAGACACAAAAAGACTCTAGGCTAAACTTATATGATAGAATAACTTAATAACTAGCTATATTTTATGAGCAATGAAGGCTCATGACCTAGCATATTAATTATGTATTGAGCGGAGATCATCTAGTCATATTTAGCATAAGTAATAACTTAATATATTATCTTAACTAAAAGAAAGCAATGGTTCGAGTTTGATATATATATTTAAGATTTATTAATAACAAAATTATGTCGGGTTATTTACCTGACATGAGCCTCGTACGTATTATATATATGTGTTTGATTCATATTTAACAATAACATTATAATTTGCGGCTATGCCAATAATATATATGTGTGATTTAATGAATTAGCGCTATTAGAATACATTACTGGAATACTATTACACCCCCAGAGACGAAAAGAGCATTTACTTAATTTAAACAATAATAATTTCATAAGCAGATATTACATTTGGTTACATTCAATATTACGATTAATTTGAGTTATAGATAATTAATGTGCGGGATGGGTAATGAATAATTATATAAACGATACTAAATCTATCGCATTAATACTTATATTAAACTAATGGAAATATGTCTGTTTAAAGAAATCATTTCATTACGGCTTATGAATACTTCTGGGTGACTAATAAGACACTGAAAGGCGGTGCGTGCATGGCGGCTGATTGGGTTGGTCCAATTATGGATCCTGGAGTGTGCTTCATGAATTCTAAGAACGAAGTTGACCGATTTCCTCTGCAAACGTAGGCAGGGTCGGTTTGACGAACGAAAGAGTCCAAGATTCCCTGGAATGAGGTACAGGCGAATCATGGATGATGAAGAGTGGTCGGCAACGACTTTATTGGGCTGGTTTCCCAGATCGCTCCCCATATAAAGTATGCACATAAGACCAAGGATGTCCCCAGGGTGGTTTTACAGCCTGGTTTAAGGACATAGAGAACGACGATGGGGCCCGACTTCGCGGATGCCTCCATGAGAGAAAGAAGCACGAACATATATATATAAACGAAATGCCTTTATGCACGAAACGCTTAATAATATAATATAAATATAATTCTAAAATTTAAAGATTATCGAAACGTATTTATTGCCCATAAATTATGAAATATTCGGCATAATGACATGGCTTCACTAAGCAAACATGGATAATAATTATACTTAAATATAAAACTAAGATCTTAAGATCCCCCTCCCCCTTACATTATGTTACTTAATATTATTCATTACTTTTTACACATTTAATAAATCTCAATTTTGGTTAATCAATGCCCTTGTGAAAATATATAAATGATTACAAAATAAGTGGGTGGTGGTAATAGCTAAGATGGGTTTTACATATATAATATAATTTAAGAATAAAAGATAGCGCATTATTTAGGAAGGAGAATGTGAAAAACAGATGTCAAATCTGTTTTTCTACAGTAAACATGAAAAATATAATTAGTTTATTTATCTAAAATCGCGAGCACCTGGGCAAGTCGAATAAGACTTGTTTTGATCAAATTATAAATTATTTACCCAGTAAATGATGGGTGGGGAAACGAAAATGAATTATATGCTGGCGATTTTAGAATACTATTGGCATTTATTTTAAAATATAAATACATAAATGTAAATGAAAATTATTTGCCGCTTGGAAATAAAAGAAAAGGAAAAACATTTTATAGGAGGCTTAATATAGATTAGTTATATAGAGTTATAGAATACATATTTGAAGACATTTAATATAGATGATTTAAAATATAAATATTACAGAGAAGGCAGGATTTAGGAATTATAAGCGGTCAAAGTTCTTTTACCTTGATTATTTGGAAGAGCGTTTCACTAGGAATCAGTCCATCGGTATTATTTCACTAGATCTAGGGTAGCATTATTATTTGAGAGATAGCATTTCACTTTCACTGGAAAAATATACATAAAGTTCAGTAGTACGGGATGCAGAGCTTCGTTCATGGGAACAGCATATTAGAACGGAGGGACAAGGTGAAATTTCCTACTCACGACACATTGAGTGAGAATTAAAACTGGCGTGGAATATGTATAGCAACATAGCTATTTAATGGTCTCCTCTTCTTTGTGGATTCAAATCCAGCAGTATATATACTTTTATTTTGAAGCTGTAACTTAGCAACTACTGCTGGACCTGAGGCGGTTTAAGCACTTAAGGTTTCTCTGGAATAGTTTGACCGGATACTCTTATCTAGTAAGATGTTTGAAACAATGCAAGTTTGTTATCAGTTTCTCGAACGATTGTTTTAAAATATATCTTATGATTTTAAAACAAGCTAGCGTGGACAATTTCCACTAATGGGTTTATTTTATTATTACCAATTCGTAATCTTTTACTTTAATCTAAAGGGTCTTCCAGGTAATTGTTTTTCGATAGACTTCTTAACAAGATTGCATCATTTCTGGCTCCAAAATTATATATGAAAAAATAATAAGTTTCATATGTAATACCTTATATATATATATATATAACTATTAATTTATTCGCAATCTCCTACACTGAAATATATAGATGTTTATTATTTACGCCCGCATACACATGAGAATATTATTTTTAAATAAAATATTTTTAAATTAAAATACATATGTTTAATGTGATTTATGTTATAATACTAACCAAAAGAAATATATATATATTATTAGCTATGTATATACGTGCGTAAAGGCGGGTTTGAGTACAGTTAGGTGGTCGGATTTGTATGTTCATGTAACAAGATCTAGCATCTAGGCAAAAGTACCTCGAATCCACTCGTGCGCAAGATACACAGGTCAGGAACACTCATGAACTCTGCCCTATTTGCCTATTTCCCAGATCTATAACATTATGAGCAACAATCCCGATGACATCGATTAATTTACTTCTCATCTGCCGTCATCGATCATCGGAGACACAAAAACACTTTAGGCTAAACTTATACGATAGAATAACTTAATAACTAGTTATATTTTTTGAGCAATAAAGGCTCATGACCTAGCATATTAATTATGTATTGAGCGGAGATCATCTAGTCATATTTAGCATAAGTAATAACTTAATATATTATCTTAACTAAAAGAAAGCAATGGTTCGAGTTTGATATATATATTTAAGATTTATTAATAACAAAAATTATGTCAGGTTATTTAGCCGACGTGAGCCTCGGAAGTATTATATATGTTTGATTCATATTTAATAATAACATTAGATTTGCGGCTATGCCAATAATATATATGTGTGATTTAATAAATTAGCGCTATTAGAATACATTACTGGAATACTATTACACCCCCAGAGACGAAGAGCATTTACTTAATTTAAACAACAATAAGTTTACAAGCAGGTATTATATTTGGCTACATTCAATATTATTATTAATTTGGAGTTATAGATAATTAATGCGCGGGATGGGTAATGAATAATTATATAAACGATACTAAATCTATCGCATTAATACTTATATTAAACTAATGGAAATATGTCTGTTTAAAGAAATCATTTCATTAGGGCTTATGAATACTTCTGGGCGACTAATAAGACACTGAAAGGCGGTGCGTGCATGGCGGCTGATTGGCATGGTCCAATTATGGATCCTGGAGTGTGCTTCATGAATTCTAAGAACGAAGTTGACCGATTTCCTCTGCAAACGTAGGCAGGGTCGGTTTGATGAACAAGAGTCCAAGATTCCCTGGAATGAGGTATAGGCGAATCATGGATGACGAAGAGTGGTCGGCAACGACTTTATTGGGCTGGTTTCCCAGATCGCTCCCCATATAAAGTATGCACATAAGACCAAGGATGTCCCCAGGGTGGTTTTACAGCCTGGTTTAAGGACATAGAGAACGACGATGGGGCCCGACTTCGCGGATGCCTCCATGAGAGAAAGAAGCACGAACATATATATATAACGAAATGCCTTTATGCACGTAACGCTTAATGATATAATATATAAATATAATTCTAAAGATTATCGAAACATATTTATTGCCCATAAATTATGAAATATTCGGCATAATGACATGGCTTCATTAAGCAAACATGGATAATTATTATACTTAAATATACAACTAAGCTCTTAAGATCCCTCTCCCCCTTACATTATGTTACTTAATATTATTCATTACTTCTTACACATTAAACAAACATAGCATACATATATGTGTGCACTGCTGCACGTTTTACTATTACATCAATATATTTCAATTGACATTCAATAATGACAAAAAAAGATTAAATTTTACGTGTCTATTTGACAATCGATATATATATATGCACACATACATATGCGTACATGTAATTTCTGAACATATTTAAATTGTCCTACAATAATATATGATTAAATTTTTTAACTTATATTTTTAATAATACTAATATCTAAGCTAGGCTTACTTAAACATGTGTGTAGAATTGCACAGATTATTAATATAACAAATTTTATTTTGTCAAAACAATAATGACATGAATTTTTACCTAAATATGTCTATTTAACATGCATTGATATATAAATATGCACACAGAGTGCAGTATATTTGATGACTATATTTCAATTGTCATAAAATAATAAATGATTAAAAATTTAATTTACTACATTTTAATGATACAGATATCTATTAACATATGTGTGTACACATAGAAATGTATGTGCATGCTATCATTTATATCATATATTCAATTTGACACAATAATAAAAGTTATTATAATATATTTTTCATATAAATGCATGCATATAACATGTATAAATAAAATTGTAGATGATATAAATTAATTATAAACACTTTGATAAAAAGTTTTCTTTTCATAAAAAAAAAAAGTCTTTTTTTTTTTTTACTTTTTCGATAATTATTTTGATTGAAAAGATTTTTGAAATCTGTTTTTTCTTCTAAAACATAAATTTTAGACAATTCTTTCTGTATATAGCTATGATCATCACAGGCTGCTCTTAACTATAATCTTTTTAGAATTTAAATAAAAATTTCAAAATGTCTTTTTGTTTTCTCAATAAATGATTTTAAACAAAATCATTATATATTATATATTCCTTGTTTAAAATGTCACTTCAAAAATGAATTATTTAAAACCATTCATGTTATATATATGTGATGCAATGCATTTATCTGTGGTTCCTTGCATGTATACACAGCAGTATACATCTACCAATTCTTGGCAAACTGATGGGTAAGTATCATCATCAGGAAAGTATAGTTCAGGATTATCATTATCGATAGAAATATAATTCAGGTAATTTATTGGCATGATCAGTTCCACAGACCTTAGGCAAGCAAACTATCTTGTCCACATTTGAGGCTTTGACACTAGAAGTTTTGACCCATTTCCCTCCAAATGAATTCAAACTCCACCTTCATGAATTAGGGTAGCCTCCTTCCTTGCATTCTTACACCTGATTCATGCAGTTTTCTGTGTAATTCTGCTAATCATCTCTGCAGCTAGCTTTACTGTTGCCACTCTGCTACAGTTATCAACAAACTGTAGTTAACTACTTTACAAAATATTTTAGCCATTAACCAACTGCTTCTCAAAAATATTAAAACCAAAACTTGCAGCTGTTACAAAAGCTAAAAGCCAAACTTAATACCAGACTCGTCTGGCCAGCTCTCACAAAAAAAAAAACAAGCCTAAACTGAATTGATATTTTTATCAGCTTTTTATAAGAGTCATCTGAGGTGATAAAACACCTTAAATTGAAAACAGAGTTTTTTTTCTGTCTAATCCTTGTCTTGATTAAAAACAATTTTAATCAAAAGCTACTTTTAGTTTTATTCTAAAGTGTCATGTACAAAGGTTTCTACATAAATAGAAATTTACTAATTAAAAGATTTCAACATCAGAATAATAATAATACAATATTAATATTTATTCAGATCTTTTTAAATGTTCATTTCATAATTAAATTTTATTTTAAATTCAGAATTATTTAATCCCTGATTATTATTCCAGGAAGGTAGAAAATGTCTACTAAAATTTTTGTCTGTGTTTATTTCTACTTTTATTTTATATATATGTACACACACACACAAGTATGTTGCTGTGTTCCATGTAACCCAACCGGTTACAATATATCCGTACATTAATATTATGACATGTAGTGAATGTGTATATAAGAGGCATAAAGAATTATATGAAAACTTGCTTTTTATATTTGAATGCTTTGTAAGATAGATTACAGTCATTATTTCTATGTTATAAATAATATGTTGTTGACATGGTATAATAAAATTAAGCTTAATTTTTTTTTTTCTTTTTATATCATTATTTACTCAGAAGTATTTGTAATATATAGTTATATAAATATATTTATTCATATAACTAGACTCCTGAGTAAAATAAAAATAACAGCTTGGAAGGATATTGCAGAACATTTAGCGTGTGCTTATGTATTGTGTGATGTCCATAAATACTATCTTTAAGGCACTTAAAATGATTTATAAAGTAGTATTGAAATAAAATATATGAATTGGAAAAACTTTTTAATTAAATAAAATACTTGTAATTAAACAATAATATGTATATATTATAGAAAAAATTACATTGTCCATCTTACTTACTATGAAGTAAAATTAAATATTCATTTGATACATTGTTACTTTGAATTTTGACACTTTTGTATTTATATTTACTATAAAATATTGATAATGATGAGGTAAAAGAAGTAAGAACTACAAATACCTTGATCAAATTATTACTATGGATGGAAACATAATAGATGAAAATAGAATTAAATTTGGTTGGAGTGCTTTTGGTATAAATAACTTAACATTAAAAGGAATTATGCCTAAGTGTTTTAAAAGGAAGGTTTTTTTTTTTTTTTATAATAAATGTGTTTTACCAGCTCTTACTTATGGATCTGAGACATGGACACTTAACAAAAGAGAAATACAGAGATGTCAGACCACCCAATGAAGTACGGAGAGATGTATTTTAGGAATAACAAGAGGTTGAAAACAAAATACATGGGTGAGAGAACAAACAGGTGTTATTGACATCATTGAAAGAATTAAGAGGCTGAAGTCAAGTTAGGCTGAACATATTGCTAGAAGAGATGATTATAGATGGACAGTTGAAATCTTAAATTGGATTCCAAGATATTGTGAAAAACCTAGAAAAAGACCTCATGTGAAATAGATGGATGGAATAAGGAAATATGCTGGGGAGGGGTGTGTGGAGAAGAGAGGCTAGATCGGAGAAGTTGAATTGAATTTGGAGAGACCTTTATCCTGTAGTGAATCAAAAATGGTTTAAAATGATGATGATGATAACTATACTTTTTTTTATATTTATGTTTTAAATTATTCTTATAGTTCTCCTAAACCTATTGATGACTATATTTATAGTTAATAAGTGAATAAAGATTTTGCAACAGTAAAATAGGTTTAATTTGATAAGGTATTTTTTTTCTAAAAACTGTTAAAATTTCTTTAATGTTGTAGGCACAGATATTATTCTATTAAAGTATATTTTCTATAATTTAATGAAAATGGAATGGAAAAAAATAAGTAAATATATTCAATTACCTCTACATGCAAATACATAACATTTTATAAATCATTAGTCATTAGTAAAATTTGAAAGAATTTCAAGTTTTCATTTGTCCATTTTTCTAGATCATTATTTGTTTCTGTTTAAACTTCTTAGTTGGGTAATCAACATATAAAATTTAATTAAGAATTTTAATGAAATCTTTTCTAATAATTTATGATTGGATTGTTTTAATTGAATTTTGAAATCTTGAAGTTGCCATTCAAATAAAGGCTTTTTGCAAACAAAAAAAAAAATATTTTTTTTAAATTTAATTTTTATTTCATAGTTAGATATTTATAAAATGGTAGTTACTTTATTTATGCAAGATTTAAAAATGAAATAATACATTTTTAATTCAATTTTTTTTTTTACAGCTCTTTGTTTTTTTTATTTCAATTAATTTCGACATCTGGCATTTATATTATTTTTAAAGCAATTAAAATAGTGCTTTTAAATTTTATTGTATGCTTGATCATTACTTATACAGTCTCACTGCTCAATACTTTGCCAGAAACTTGGTCATGATTACAGATATAGTTGAGGTTATTTAATATGCAGTGGTGTTTACAAAAGTAGTCATAATAAAAAACTGTGAGGTACTATATATAAAATAGGTTTTGATTTATTCATAATTAAAAGCTTTATTCTACTGGATAAGTCATTGTGAACAATGAATTCGTGGTATGCCTAAAGTGATTGAGGATATAAACATCAATATTGATTTATTTGATATTTCAATTATCGATCAATAAATTGATATCCAGCTATTTCTAACTAAAAAATTAAACAAGAAAAAAATATCATGAACTCTTATAGTTTGGGGAGTATTGTCTTCTCCTTAACTATTTCTCTGTAGAAAAATGCTGGAGAGACCTTGTTCTATAATGGATTATTTAAAGACATTTTATGACCTATGTGTTCCTTTATTCGAAAATATTTTATTTTTGCTTTGATACTTTTAAAAATTAAGTATAGTATTTAGTTGTAACAGCATTTTTTTTTGATAAAAGGAATTTTGGAAAATATTGAAAAAAAAAAAGTCGAGGCTTTTTTGATAGATTTCATTGGTAAATTTTTGTTAAATAATTTTAAAATTTTGCAATTTTTTTTAATATTAATTATGCACACTATTGTAATTAAAAATAAGTAGTTATTTTTTGCAAAATAGAAAATGAAATATTTAAAAAAATTTCTTGACAATAATTACAGGATTTTAAAATTGAGAAATATTGAAATAATTTATAGTTATAATCCATTGCAATTTCTTTTTTTTTAAAAATAATAATAATAATTTTAATGCAATTATCTAATTTTTTTATTAATATATGGCACTTTTGATTGATTTTGAAATAAGTATTATGATTAAATTACAATTTTCAAGGTATGAAATTAATTTAAAATGATCCAGAAATGATGTTATATAGGATTTCAGTTATAACATAAGTGAGTATGGCTATTCTAATTCTAGAAGAAAAAAAAAACAAAGTAAAAAGACTAAGGGTGAATTAAAAATAAATTTTGCAATGACTAAAAAAACAATCTGAAACACAAGCATAAGTGTATATTACATGTTGAATAACTATAATGATCAAATATTGAATATAATTTATTTTTCCGCAATATATATATAAATTAAATAATCAATCTAAATAAGACAAACAACTAATGATAATTATATTTTAATATTTATTATTAATTGTTTATTTCAGTCTTATTTATATTGATTATTTTATTAATCATGTCGACCTTTTAATTTGTTTATATGACATCTTGCAATGCTGTGTTTAATTTCTGCAGCAATTTTTACTTCTGGAAATATTTTGATACTTTCCCTAATTGTAATTCACTTCTGTTTTGTATTTTATCATCAGTTTTATCTTTCCAATTAAATAAATCAATAGTGTGATGATATAATTTTTATAATGTATATGTCTTCAGCCATTTTGATGAAGACCATGATCAAGTTTATCTTAAAATGTCTGTTTTTTTTTTTAAAGTTTAGCATTGTTTAATCATTTCTCTTGTTAAATACAATGATGATGAGCCAATAGCATGTGATCTTACTATCTATATTTTAAAAATCTTATCAAGCATCTTTTATGATTTTTTATCTACAGATGACCAGTGTTTTACTTTCATAAAGCCATTAATGTGGTTCTGTATATATCTGAATGCTTTTAAAATAAAACAAAAAATATGATATAGAACATGAAGTTGAAATTATAGTGAATCATTGCCTTTTATATTTTTTTTCTTTCATTACTATAATTTTATCGTCATGAAAATGTGCATTTAAGAATAGGGGAACATTAAAATAAAATGAATTAATGATTATATATTATTAATTTATAAGTGAAAAAAATACTCATACAGAGTTAAATATAAAATTTAATATTTATTGTACTGAGTATACTTTCGATCCTTTCATGTTATATTCATTATCAGTCCGACTGACCATGAATATGACAAAGCATCATAAGTATACTCCGTCAATAAATATTATTAAATTTTATATTTAAATTCTGTATGAGTATTTTTTCATATTGATGTTTAGAATGCAGAGTATGGAAATGTAATTACTAATTTATCATATATTTGTAAATGAAAATGTTATTTATAATTCTTATTTATACATTTAACTATGATAGTAATCAAATCTATATAACTTCCTTTTGACAGCTGAATGTGCGAACTATTGTTCTCTATGTAAACGGATATTTTTTCAAAAACTTAAATTTGTTTAAAATTTAGAAACAAATGTTTACACAATGATTAAAATATAACATTACACTTTCTTTATTTATTTGTCCATAATAATAATAATGCATCTTTATTTCAAAATAAATACTAAATATTTCGGCAGTTACGTCATTATAATAAAATTTTAAAGATCATAGAAAAATCACTTATATATTTATTTGCTAATATAAGACTTAAACTCTTGTCCTGAAGATAGAATAATGTTATTGTGCAAAGAGGAGTTAATTAAGTGATAATACTATCACCATTAATGGTAGTTTACTATAACATATTAAATTATAAGAAAACAGTTTATGAGACTATCATTAAAGTTTACTGAGCTCTTTATTTCATTAAAATAGATATATATTTGTTTTAGTCCAAATATAAATAATAATTGAAAAAAAAAATTATGGCATATTTATTACATATATATATTTGCCTGTAAATAAATATTCATCTAATGTAAGAAGTTGAATGCTTTCTGCTCTTAGTTCTAGATTGTGTCAATTTTAAAGAAAGTAAAATAATTAGATAAAGCCATTACTGCATTTGGATATATTATCTGTTTACATTTTATACTTGTTCATGATTGTAAAAAGCATGTATACATGCAAAACAATATTGTAATGTTAATCATTACCCAAGCAACACTTTTTAAAAAATAAAATACAGATAATAGTTATCACATATTTATCAAAGTAAATTTTATTTTTTTGTAGTAAAAGTTGTATAACTAACTATTAATATGTATTCAAAACAAACATTATCAATCAAGCTTTTACCACTATAAAGTTAACTATTTAAATGGCAGTAAATATTTGGCTTTATCTGTTCCTTTCTAATGCTTAAAATTATCAATGTTTAATTTGCCTCATTCTTTGAGGTAAATAAAGCAATCGAAGTTGCTGATGGCTATATTGCCTCTCTGCACATTGATATTATGATTCTATAAACTTTATTACTGCTTAGAGAAGTGTATGGTTTATTTCATAATTTTGTATAAATACTTATTTGTATGCTGCATTGATTTATAATAAACAATTGATTTGTGTTTCTGGTAAAAAAGATACTTGAAAAATTGTGTTAAGAATTTACAGTCAATAATAATTAAGTGAGTGGGTGAATTTAATATTCTATGTTGATTATTAATAGTTTAGCATTGTATATATATAATTATATAGAAAGAAATTAACCTTCAAACCTGCACTGTTCACTTTTATGTATAAATGTATGAACACTCACTCATCAGGCAAAACTCTCCAAACAGTAATGCCACTCAGTGCAAGCCAGAGTAATCAGTGGATGCAAGAAGGTTTATGCATAAAACTCCTATCTAGTCCCTACTCATCCTTGCTTGCACTGAGTGGCACTACTGCATGGAGTTTTTCATGTTTTAACAGCTTGAGCAAGCATAAGAAATGGTGATCATGTGATGTTTATTGATTTAATACTTATTCATCAGTAAGTTTTAAAAACACAAGTAAACCACTTGTGCTTGGAGCTTATTTATATATAAGCCAACCCTTACTGACTGTGCTTAACCCAGGGCTTGATCCTATCTTATGCCTGACATTTTAATTGACAACTAATTATAAAAATTTTGTTGATATATCACAGGAAAAAGTTTCTCATTTTTAACATCTGCGATTAAGCATGTATTATTTTAGAATGTATATATAAATTAATAGTTTAATGCTGTTTATGACAACTCCATCATATAAATTAAATACATTAGTAATACTGCTCAGCATTGAAAATACATAAGGTTATATTTCATGTTCTTAATATTTTCTCCATGTAAAAAAACAGTACTATTATTGTATTTAAGTTATTACCTTGTATTGATAATTGTTTTTGGGAAGAAAACTATATATATACACAGTATATTGTAACGGTCATATTTGTGCATTCACACAACAAAATCCAGAGTCCAAGAAAATTACATAAAAGCTGATTTAGATGAGGTGGTGAAAAATCTGACCATACGCCAACTCATTTACCAGCACTCCATGATTTAATACCCTATGAATGACATTTATGAGGTTACACTTGATCTTAATTTCTTCAGCAAGCTGACTGAGCAAAGGGAGAAACATGAGACTCAGGGGAAAATTAACAACTATAATTAACAATTAAATGAATTACACCTGGGTCTCGTTTTACGCGGTAGATCGGTTCCTCAGAAAACATGCACAAAAGAAATCACACAAAAATAGACGTAACTTACCTTGAAAATGGGGGATATGGACTGTGATTTTTCAAAAATCGCATAAAAGCAAAGCACCAACATAAAATTGCTTTAAAATTCGCGCAAAAAAAATAAGGAAATAAAATATGACTAATGAAAAATTTCAAATTTGAAAAAAATTGATACAAGACAAACTTTTTTTTAACTATAATATTTAATTTTATTCAAAACAATATATTTTTATGCATAATTTACAGTAATTTACATTTTTTTATACACGTTTTAATTATTATCGCTATTTGCCGATAAACAGGTTCGTTTGCAAACTGGTAAAAAAATCAGATTCTTCACAAGAGGAAATACAACTAGCGCCAACTTTACTCTCATGTGTGTTAATGGTTTTCTGGTGACAACGTAATTAGTAATTAATCTAACAACTAAAAATTAAATTCTTATTTTTGTCTTTAATTTTTTAATTTTCAATTCCGTTTAAAAATCAAATTTTGTTTTACATCACATTAATTTCAGGTCATCTTACATAATTTTTAAATTGTTAATTACAATTAAAAATCAGATTTTAATTTTTAATTATCAAATTTAATTGTGCCCATTGTTACTCACCTTTTAAAAATAAACTTGCAGACACTAAATGATTAATAATTGATTATGTTCTTTTTTAAAAAGCAAAAACAGAATGTGATTTAAAATGCAAAATTAACATGCACAATGTTTGAACAAATTTACATTATAATCTTGTAAAATTTAATGTGTGTACATAAAATGTGGAAATCATGATTTTAATTTCATTATTGCATAAAATCTTTACTATTATAAAGCACTGAAAATATTGAAATTATTAAGATGAAAGTCGAATTCCAATGATGTGCTATTACTTTAAATATGATGTAAGTGCGCAAAATTTATTATTTAAAGTAATAGCGCATTATTGGAGTTCGACTTCCGTTCTAATACAGTGCTAACACATAAAAGAAAACCGCATACAAAAATATTAAGAAGAAACATGAATCGCATAACTTCAAAATCGCGTTAAATAAATCCGCGTAAAACGAGACCCGGGTGTACTTAACACCCTATGGCTTAACTACGGAAATACATAATATATTATTAATAATAAAGAATTTGAGTGATTTGGAGTAGATTGCAAGAAATAACATTAAACAAATGGTAATTTTAAATATGTGTAATAAAATAAAGTTTAAATAAATTAATTAAAATAAAAAGAACATAGTTATTTAGCATTGGGTGAATGGATTATGCATGCAGGCATTACAGTAATGATGAAATAGATAATGATATAGCGATCTCATCTTGATATGCAATTCAATTTATACAATTATCTGTGGTCTCTGAATCATGCCTACTATTGTAATATGCCAAGCTATTCTTTAGGTTTGCTAATGGTAAATTAAACCTTTATCAGATGTAGAGCCTTAAGCTACTAAATTTAATATATTACCCATGAGCAATTAATATGCTCGAAATACAGATTCATTGGGTAAAACCAGATTCCAATTTCAAGCTAATGCTGAGTGTTTATTAATATGGAGAAAGAAGAGCTGATGACACTTAGATTTGACATCTGAAAACTATGGTGCTAAAATATTAAAATTAAAGATCACGGTGTGAATGTGAAATTAATCACAGACTTCAGTACCTAATACTCAGTGCTCTTGGACTGGACAGCTTGCTAGCATAATAAAGAACATTTCCAGTTCAGGAAGTGGGATAGGCTTTGAATACTGTTCTGGACCCTTGTGTTCCAATTCTAAAAGATAGCCATCCAAACTAAAGAATGAGGTGGCCTGACACCGGAACCCATTTCAAAAGACATAACAAGATGCTAGTGCACACTTGGTGCTTAATAAAAATATACTCGCAACGCTTAATAATAGTACTAATATGTATATAAAATAACTAAGTAATTTACCTAAATATATATATTTTCTATCTGTGGAAACTAACTTGACCCAGTTCTTAAGATAGCATATAGTAATTATGCTAAGAAATCATTAACTAAATATTAATCTAGTTTATATATATTGAATCTGTATACCATTAGTTATAATCAAGTTATGGAGGAGAAAGCATATTTCAGGCCTTACAACATTTACAAAGATACTTTTAATATCATCCCTGGTTGTTATCTAACTAATAGATCTAATCAGGATTTAAACTGACTGGGCACACCTTATTATGTATACACCTGGGTCTCGTTTTATGCGATAGATAGGTTCCTCAGAAAACGCGCAAACGAAATCGCGCAAAAATAGATGTAATTTACATTGAAAAGGGGGGGATGCGGTCTGTGATTTTTCAAAATTCGCGTAAAAGCAAAGCACCAACGTAAAATTACTTTAAAATTCGTGCAAAAAAAAAAATAAGGAAATAAAATATGACTAATAAAAAATTTCAAATTTGAAAAAAATTGATACAAGACAAACTTTTTTTAACTATAATATTTAATTTTATTCAAAATAATATATTTTTATGCATAATTTACAGTACAGTAATTTACATTTTTTATACACGTGTTAATTATCATCGCCATTTGCCCAAAAACACGTTCGTTTGCAAACTAGTAAAAAATCAGATTCTCATGTGATGTGATGTATTTGGTTTCTCCTTAAACGAAGTCAAGAATATCTCAGCAATTATTCTCACAAGAGGAAATACAACTAGCGCCAAGTTCACTCTCATGTTGTGTTAATGGTTTTCTGTTGACGACGTCGATGATTTTATTAATTGTTTATGAACTTAGACTTATGATAATAAAAAGACATTTATTCACCACTGCTGGTAAAAATTTAATTAAAACTAACAACTAAAAATTAAATTCTTATTTTTGTCTTTAATTTTCAATTCTGTTTAAAAATCAAATTTCATTTTTCATCACATTAATTTCAAGTCGCCCGTAAGTAATTTTTAAATTGTTAATTACAATTAAAAATCAGATTTTAATTTTTAATTGTGCCCACTGCTATTACTGACCTTTTAAAAATAAACTTGTGGACACTAAATGATTAATAATTGATTACGTTCTTTTTTAAAAAGCAAAAACAATGTGATTTAAAATGTAAAATTAACACGCACAATGTTTGAACAAATTTACATTATAATCTTGTAAAATTTAATATGTGTATACATAAAATGTGGAAATCATGATTTTAACTTCATTATTGCATAAAATCTTACTATTATAAAGCACTGAAAATATTGAAATTACTAAGATGAAAGTAGAATTCCAATAATGTGCTATTACTTTCAATATAACGTAAGTGTGTGAAATTTATTATTTAAAGTAATAGTGCATTATCGGAGGTCGACTTCCGGTGAAGCACGAATCGCGTAACTTCAAAATCGTGTTAAATTTAAGTCCGCGTGAAAAGAGACCCAGGTGTATTAACAAATATTAAAATGAATAAATATAGATAACAATGAGTGCGTAGTGATCTGTTGTTATCTCTTAGAATAGGATATCGAAGCAGCGATTCATACCAGTCAAAAAGCAATGATGATCTTATGCTAAAGAGCTTCTAATTGTCTCTCCCAAAAGTTTATTCAATTAATCACTCACTGCCTTCAAACATTGGCATATCATAATATATAAAATCAATAATGAAATAAAATAACCAAAACAGAAAGATATGCATGGCTGCAGATTATAAGAGATTTTAAATATTAACTGATACAATTATTACAAGTCAAAGGAATACATTATATTAATTTAATCTATAGGCAAGTTTATGGTTACATTTTAGACAGCTTTATTTTAAAAGGAGTTTTAATTTAATGAGAATTTTCAGTGAAAATGAACATTCATAGTAGCTAGCTTAATAAATGAATTATAGGTTTTAAAAGTATATTTATAGAGCTCTGCGGTTTGAAGAAGTATTACCAATTTTCTTCTTACAGCTGAGTCATCCGGCATTTGGGAATAGGCATTGGCACTTTTCTTTTGATAGGTTGCTTGATCGTAACATCTTTTCTTGCAAGCAGTGGCTGGAATTCTCCTTCCTGGTGGTGATGATATTACATTATGGCAGCATGTAGGATGGGTTTGAAAGTAACCCTTTCATAGGAAGACAGAAAATATACGGCTTTTCTAGTCACTCATTCTAAGATTTGAACCTGCATGGTTTCATGCAGCAACAACTTTAAAATTTAGAATATTTACAATGCCAAAATATAGGGTATTTTCTACCACTATATTAAATTTGCTAACAAGCTAAGTTTATGGCATGAAAATCCATTAGCTTGCTTACCAGTTTTATTTAAATTTACAAAATTTAACTTCACTATTGTTAAATTTTCTAATCACATAATTTTCACCTTAGTTTGGCCAACTCAGTTCCCAATGGAATAGAAAATAGTGCTACTTAAATGAGTTTGTTTTCATTAAGTTGCACTTTTAAATTTGTTATTGTAAATTTTAGATTTAGCTGACATGCAATTTTAAAACAGGTGCATGTGGCATGATTTCTTTTGAAAAAGATTGATTTTTAAATTTAGAAATTTAACAAACTATTGTATAAACATTTTGCTATATATGTATGCTGGTCACAGGTGAAATTGTACATATTGTAACGGTATACATATAAGCCGTTACATCACTGTACATATTGTAACGGTATACATATATGCCATTACATCACTGTCAAATAATAAAAAGATATAGATAAATAAAATTATTCAAATAGAAATTTAAAAAATTAATATATTTAAATGAATATATAATAAGTACATAGATGGCAAACTATTAAATAATTACTTAAAAGAAAGCTAAAACAATCTAAAGATAAGATTATTTTAAAGAAATGTAAAAGAAAAGAAAATGAATTATTTTCTATTAAAAGTTATTTTTAAATATTAGTAGAATGGAAATGATTTTTTTATTTAAATGAAATGATTTAATAACAAACAGGCCCTTGAGGCAGTGTTGATATCCTAAATTTCTAAGAACCGATTCTCTAAAGGCAGGTTGTATTTAAGAACCTATTCTGTTTATTTTTCTTCTTTCTAAGCATGGAAGCAAAATCACTTTTTGGCTTCGTACCTAAAATTTTTGGTGACTTCTTAGAAATTTTGCATGCCCCCCCCTACCCTCATACATAAAAAAGTGCAGCAGTGCACATGTGTATTATGATGTACTTTACAATCTCACTTGTGGGATCAAAAAGAATTAAACCATTTTTATAATTGGAAAAAAACTTATTTATTTGGCAAGCCATTTCCATATTGACATTCTATTTGCATCATATGTCTCTTTAGGTTGATGATGCTTTTGATTCTAGCATCATCAGCTGTGTTGTAATTTCTTAGCCATACTTGAACTGAGTCATTGCAGTTCTAATGATCTGATGGAAGATGTATCAAATTTTATTACTAGAAGATTTGCCACATTGTTCATTTCAAGGTGATGTCTTTTATCTGAATAAATTGTGTTCATCACAGAAAACCCTCATTCAGCCTCTGCGGAACTCACAGCAATGGTAGTAATTATATTTTTAGCTCTTTGGATAGTTTCGAGTACGACATGTTTCTGGTGATTTCTCGTAATATTTTCAACATAATCATGGAAATCATTAACTGAAATCTCATGATGAAATATTTTGTAAAAATCTGGTAATTTCTCTTCAAATTCTTTTCAGGGAACTACAGCTTCTTTCAGATTTCAAGCATCTGGGTTTACAATTTTAACTAATTGATGAATTTTATGATTTCTATCTTGAATATTTATGCTATCACAATCCATTAATCTTAATGTCATATTTGTTGTCATTACATTCAGTAATTTTTGATGGGGAAGACTCATATATTTGTTGCCTTTAACAAAATTAAGATGCTGGAATTCCTTAGAAGAAATAGTTTCATTTATTATTTTTTCGTAGGAACCATTCTTCTCTCAGATATTCAAATGCTTTAATTGTTCTCTTAATCAATTGTTCAGCATGCAATATATTTACACATCTTCCTTGAAGGGCATCCGGCAACAAAGACATTTCTTCTAGTATATTGATTATTAAAGCCAGATCTCTCATAAAATATTTGTTGGTGAGATGTTTAGTCATTCTAGAAAATTTCTTATTAGTAGAAAAAAAATCATACAATGCTGGATAGGCTCGCCATGTTGCAACTGCTATTCTATGACTGGTATGCTGCTCATCTTGGGCCAAAAACTCTACCAATTTTTAGAATTTCAATTCCCAAATTGTTTGAAATTTTATTCAGTACCATTTGGTTTTTATTAGACTGAAGAAAGATTTTGTATATTTCATCAATAAATACTTTAAAGTGACTCACTTGCTTTATGTCCTTGATAGAATGATCCAATACAAGCTGAAGGCAATGATTCAAACAATGCCAAATAATAATCTTGGGATAGTGTTTTTTAGTTTAACATTCACTCCTGACCATTTTCACAGCATCACACGTGCTCCATCTGAACAATATCCAATCAAATTATTTTTCAAATATGGTTTATCAAATCCTCCTATTGAATGCAGACTTTGTAGTGAGCAGTGTAAATGGTTTCAACATTTTGGTTTTGTAATTCCACTAAATCTACAAAAAATTATTGGTACAAAATCTGTATTTTCAATCTTAATAAAAATGATAAGGACTGGTTTGCATGATATTATTGATGCCTCATTAATTATAACACATATCTTTAAATTTGATCTATTATTTTTTTAAACACTTCCTTTTTAATGTATTTTGCTATGTGCTCAACAATTTTGACAGCCATGAATTGAGAATGGAGTCCCACTCCCATATCTAACCCATTCTTTTTTGTAATTATATCAAATGTTCAATATCAGAAAACAATCGATTTAGTTTTGCTAAAGTGTAAACCGTATTGAAAATTTTACAAGTAGAGCTCACAAACTTTTCATGAGCTTTGTTTATGGATTTGGAAATTGCATTTTTTGTACTTTCTTTCAATTGCATTACACATCTGGTGTGCGGTGTGCTTTTGATGAAAAGTGTTCCTTTATTTTTTTTCGAAGAGAGACTTGTTGAACTAATTTACTTTTTCACTTGGAACAATATTATATCTTCTACATTCTTTTGACACATGAGCTGCCTTCACTTTGACTCAATTTTGGTACAGATATCACACCCAAGCTTTTTTCCAACAATAAGTAAACCACAATATTTTTCTTTGAATTCATTGGCTTGTTTTATATTCCAGCAGTTAGGAAGGTCACTATCTACAATTATTTTATATGCATCTTTTGTACTTTTGGAACTGGACAGCTTATTTGTGTCATCGACTTTATTTTCTGTTGAATCAGAAGAAACAGAAAACAAAACTTGATTCAAAATATTCTTTACCATCATTTTTGATTGTGTATCAGTTTTTGGGTCTGGTGGGTAAAAAAATACCAAATGTATGCAAAAAATGCCATATTTTGTAATGTTTGTAAAGACTCCAGAAATCTTGAGCGGTATATAAACCCCCAGAATCTGGTCTATATGTTCTGATAGTAATCTAAGTCAGAGACTCCTGCCTCTGCAAGTTCAAAAGCAGAACTAGGTTTCATTATGTGCAGGTCACCAAGACCTTTTATTGTTGTAATGCACCTTAAATAAGGCTATGTACATTTGTAAATATGCTCGTAAGTTTTTTAAATCCAACTATTAGCTTACTCTCAATTTTGCCTTTGTCAATTATTTACTTTGGCTCAGTCAACAGTGCTGCATCCTGTGAGCAACAAGTAAATAATTGACGAAGGCAGAATTGAGGTGAAAAGCTAATAGTGTAATTAAAATAATGTATGAGCATATTTACAAATGTACATATCCTATTTAAAGCGTATTAAAATAATAAAAGGTCATGGTGATCTGACATAATAAACCCTAGTCCTGTTTTTGAATTTACAGAGGTAAGAGTCTCTGATTTAGATTAATACCAGAACATATATGCCAGGTTCTGTGGGTTTATATACCCCTCAAGACTTCTAGAGTCTTAACAAACATTACCAAATATGGCATTTTTTTACATACACTTGGTATTTTTTATCACCTCACCATATATGGTTTTTTTACAGTTCTCTAACTTTATAAAGCCAGCTATGCAATTCTATGTCCTAACAATATTGCTACATACACAGTGATAGCTACATTGCTACACATTTATTGTTAGTTATTTATATAATTATTATATATATAAATTATTTACACACAATCGTTATATATAATTATTGTACAAAGTTATTATTTTTATTCTACGCAATTATTATACATTTATTGTTGTCCATATAGATATATTCCTTGCTTGACATTGAACACTGCAATAAGATTGCTACTGTATAAATGTGAAAGTGATTTATTGAAAAAGGAAAATTGATAAATTTTGATCAGCGGTATTGGCACTTGATCAGATTAAACTTGAATTCTCGCTTAATGCATAAATGTCCAAGTTAAAATTGTTCAATTTTGATCATTGATAAAGTCTGTAATGATTAGAAAAAATGTTCATGAGCAAAGAAGGTGCTCGCAATGAGGCATATGGATTTTTATCATAACAGCTATGAGTGTCTTTAATTTGTCTGAAAAATCAAACAGATGATAGATCATTTTGGAGAAGTGCTATTCGTATAATCTCCCAGGATTGGTATCAATTTGATAGCATGTAATAATAACCAGAAAGCTTTTTGAAACTCTCTAAAGAAATTAGAGATTAAAATTTGTCTCGAAATGGTAGTTTATTCATCATCAAACATTTGGTATGACTTGCAAATTTTCTCTATATTTTACATTATTATTATACCAGATCCCTATGTATTTCAATTCCCAATAAAATACTGGCCCCATCTTTCCATCTTGCTATGTTTCTATGCGTGAACATTCATTATGTTAGTCCTAGTGCTGAGGAATGCATCATTTTACTTTTTAAAGACTTTTTGTTTACCTTGCTACATACAGATATAAAGATTAAGAATGGAATATTGATAGGGTAGAAATTCAGACTTGCATTTTGCATGATTTTAGTAGTTTTTTTTAACATATGCATCTTACTGATTTTATAATAACTCAATGCTGTCATATTGAGTACAGAGGAAACTTTCAAATTTAAACACAAGAGAGACTTTATAAAGATAAGAGTGGCTGTCTTATCTTTAACCTAAATTCTGATTTATATAGGCCAATCTGAAGCATTTTGGTTTGAGAGAGTGAAGATGTTACTCCATTCACTTATGATTATAAATAACCATTTTTTCATTATTTAGTCCATTTTTATATATAATCATTGTTTGTACTCAACCATTCTGACGTATATATATATATATATATATATATATATATATATATATATATATATATATATATATATATATATATATATTATCTAGTTGGCTACATAGCTGCATTAAAAATAATTAGATAAGTTGGCAGTAAGTTCCTCAGGTTTAAATATAAAATTTATTTAATCCTAATATAGTATAAATTGTTATATGTTGTATTATATCTCTTGATCACAGTAACAGTTATAGAGCTTTTACTCTCCAAGCTGGGTTTGTGCATAACGTTCTGTTATATAAAAGGGTCTATATTTAGTGTTTATGGACATCCAGTTGATAATGATCCTGGTTGGTGCAAAGGAGATATCCTTTAAAGTCCATGCACTATATTTTATTTTAATTATTTATTTAGATATTAAGTTTATAGTTGGCCAGTATATTAATGGGACTAAGTGGCTAGAGCATTGATGATGATTAGCATGTTTTAGTATTACAACATTATTTTTTTAATTGTTATATTCTTATGAATCAGCACATAAGTTTGTGCATCCAGATAATTATTGTTTAAATAATCTACTCCAAGCTGGCAAGGGCTATATATAGCCTGGTTTATAGTAAACCCATTTCAAATCCAGTCACAAGATTGACTGTTGATTTATTTTTATTGTTGCTCATTCATGATTATGAATGATTATTTCTTGTCTGTGATGCTAGCAAACTTATAGTTACTTATTTTATAGTTTTGTGCTGATTCTCATGCTCACCATATTCATGCCTCATTCTTCATTCATTGATGATGAGTTCCATCACCTCAGGTTTATCTCATAATTTATACTGTTATGATAGATATATATTACATCTTATTTTTATAGTGAAATTTTTATTTTTATTTTTTAGATATGGGATTTGGTCGATTCTAAACAGGGTTGTTTAACTCGAACTGGCTTATATAAAGCACTGGCCTTAACAGCTCTCGCTCAGCAGGGAAAAGCTGTTCATGAAAAATTATTGGAAAGTTTTTCTGAACCAGGTTAGTAAAACTGAGAATTTTATGGCTTGCAATTTTACTTAATACAGGAAGGATAGTCTTTGTTTTTCACAATTAATTGATGTAGAATAAAGTCATGAATATTGAATTCTCAAACAAGAGTAAAATTTTTGTAGAAATATTGATATGCAAATAACATCATATACATTTGTCTGAACAAGTCTTGTCTGGTATTTAGAAGGATCTGATTCCTACTAGTGACCCCTCCACTAATATTTTTTATTTATTTAATGATTATTATAATAATTCAATTCATTAGTGTTACATGATATGCCATTCAGATAAATAGTAATAATTTTTATGGTTAGAAATTATAATATTTTCTTAATTAAAATATGCACTTTAATTTTTATACTAAAATAAGACATATTCAATTAATATTAATCAATGCTTAACTTCTTAAACTATGTTACAATATTCTTTTTATTCATATATCACATTTATATACATATCTTTAATTTCATACAAATGTTATTTATTACACAAGTGATTATAGGCAAAGGAAAAATGAAGTGGCTCCCACAAAGTATTTCGATTGAACGAGTTCTATCAGATAATCCACATATTTTGACATTTTTTGTTGTCTGAATTTGTAAATGTAGTTTTATTTATACAGGGATAATTTTAAAAAACAAATAAAAGATACACATTTAATAAATTCAAAACTTTAAATAGCATTTATTTTTAGATAGCTCTTCTTATTAGAGGTAGGGAATCTATTGAAGATTTATTTTATTTTTGGTTAACATTACAGATATTTTTAGTGCAAATAAAATACAAGATTGAAATATTCTGTTATGTTTATCAGGTCAGTTATTGGGAGATCAAATGATTTAAATAGCAGAATAGTAGTTGAAGCATTTAATGTATTTTTATCCAATTGGCTAAATGAAATACATTTATATTTATTTTGATTATTTGGTAGGCATAGATTGTTTTTGTCATAAATTGAAAACATATGTTAATTGAACGTGGTTTAATCTACCAGTTTAATAAAGAATGAAGTGAAAGTTTGTTTTTACTTTTTTTTAAGAATAAATGATTTATGTGATATTAAATAATCATTATTAAAACAAATGGCAAGTTTATCTTTGTTGTTAAAATTTGTGCAGTATTTTAGAGCAGTAATAGAATAATAATTATATTGTTTGACATGTATGTAGATAAATTATCTCTTGTAAGGCAGAAGGATTTGATAATAGTCTTTTATTGTTGCCATTACCATAACATAATATTTTTTAACATTTCAATCGTGGAATTACATTATACTATAATAAATCGAGATACTGCCAAATCTCTAGAGCTTGTTACAATACATAACTGACAGCCAATCATATGTCAAGGATAGCTGTCTAAAATGACGACAAACCTAAACACACAACAAAGATTTTACGAGAAAAGGGCAGCCACCCTTCTCTCAACTTTTCTTTCTATATATCTAAGCCAGTCATAAGCATTTAGGTTTGAAAGCTTCGCTAATTAAAATATTATTATACTATAATGAAGTTTCATACATCATTAACATACTGCATAATTGCAATGTCATTAAATTTATCATCTGCAAATATCTTTTGCAATATTGTATTTTCTCTTTCTTATATTGACAAAAAAATATCATTTTTAAATTACTCCATGCATTGTGAATAATATATTAGTTTATCTGTTTCTTAAAAATTGTTTTACATGAAATATGGTGGAAATTTTTTTTATGTAATTTTACTTGGCATTGATTGCATTTTTGAATTTATGAAGATTTCTATATATATATATTTAATAAATTTTAAATTGCAAGGTTTAGAAAATTAGATAATCCCAACTTGATTCACCCTCAACTTGCTGACATCGCTGTTTTTGTTATCATTTTTAAATAATGAAATAATTTTTTTTATTAAAATGAACTACTTTAATATACAAAAATAATTAGAAGTTTCAATTGCAAGAATAATTAAAATAATATCACCACAGTAGATTTTTTGAAGCAATTAATAATTATGCTAATCAGAAAATTTTAAGAACTCGAAAGGTTATCAAATTTTGAATTTCGATTTATTTCTTGCTGATTCTAGTGTATTGGTAATATCTTCAAGAGACTTTGTTGCATAATCAATTTGTAATTATGATCTCAGGTTTTTCTTGATGTGAAATACAATGTCTTCTTTTTTAGTTATAGTTCATGCTGCTATTAATGAAAAAATGAAAATGTACTTTTTTTTACAAAACAACATCCAAATAAAAGAAATATTAGATCTTGCAATAATTTATTTTCAAATGTTTATTAAAAATAGCATTAATAAATTATAATTTGAAAAAGCTAATACATATTATTAATTGTTTGGTTGAATTTATATATATATTTTCATATATATGGGTTTAATTATTTGTGCATATTACTAATTTGAATTTTTATTATTTACAAGGCAGTTACTATATAATAATTTTATTTATAAAAAAATAATCTTGAAGCAATAATTCATATTTTTCATAACTCACTACAAAGAAAAATGTTGCAAAATGAAGATATATATATATTTTTCTCATATGTCATAGTATCGGCTGGGACATGAATCCACACCTGCCTGCAACCAACTACTTGCTTGCAAGGTGGGTGTGATGACCTACCGGCTATTTGTCATAATCTTATCAACAATTACACAGTTTTTTCATTATTAAAGATATAGTTGAGAATAAAATGATTTTTTTTTAAAAAAATTGTGATTTAGAAAAATAATTGTTAAAAATCCTTATTTTAATGCAGATAATAAATCATACCTACCATCTGAAAGCTCTAGAAATGACTGTTTAAATGTTATATAAAGCTCATCACTAATGGATACTATTTTCCAAACCATTTGAATTAAAAAAAAAAAAAATCAGTTATTTAAAATGAATAATTTAGAACGGTCCAGTAATATTGATTATAAGATGTCAAAAATCATATATATATATGTGTGTATTTAAAATACCCAGTAATTGTAAATCAACGTACTTTAAATACCTCAGTTGATTTAACATTTATTCTTCTAACTGTTGCAATTTAAGAAATCTTTCTATATAAAATAATGGATACACAGTAAGATTGAACATTAATATTACTATATATTCATTATTTTATATAAAATTTGGATGCTTAACAGAAGAGCAACACAGAGACTTCAGACCATTCAATGAAAGTATAGAGGGATGTAGTTTAGGAGTAACAAGAAGAGATCAAAAATGAAATACATGGGTGAGAAAATATTACTGCCATCATTTAAAGAATTAAGAGACTGAAGTGGAGTTGGGTTAGACATATTACTAGAAGAGATGACAATAGATGGACAGTTGAAATCTTAAACTGGATTCCAAGATTTTATAAAAGACCTAGAAAGATATCACATGTGAGATTGATGGATGAAATAAAGAAGTGAGCTGGGGCGATATGGAAAAGAGAGACTAATAGAGATTGGAGATGGATTGAATTTGGAGAGATCTTAATCTTGCAGCGGATCAATAATGATTGAAAATGATAATGATGATGATGAAGCAGTCTTTTTACTACAAAATAGTTGATTGATTTACAATGGCTAGAGGACAGTTCAGTACAATGATATTGTGTGTGACTATTGTGTGTGACTTCATTTGTTAACGTATAATAGATATTATAATTATATATATAATAGTTGCATATTTTCTGCATTTTTAATATATTGCAATAGAAAATAGAAATTGTTTCTGGGATCATTGTTATTTATTATGAATGACTATTATTACATGCTTTCTACATTTCTCAAATACTTTCTTTATTACAGTCATAAATACTATTGTAATTTAATTACTAAAAAATATAGAAATCACAAAAGGGAGGGGGTGGTAGATCCATTGAATTATTGAATATAAACAAATTTTTTTCCTTATAATATTTCTTTTATTATTAAATAAAAAAAGAACAAAACCAACTTTTTAAAATATTTTTCAAACTAATAAAAATAGTTATTATTTGTATTTTGTTTTTGAAAGAATGTGTGCATAGTTTATATTGTGTAAAATCAATATTTTAACTTAAATATTGTAATGGTCAGATTCGTCTATCTCGCTAACACACTGCAGAATTTATACCCCAAACACGAAACTGAACACTCTACGAGGGGTTGCCTTCTAGATATCCTAGGCTTGAATCTAAAGTCTAAGTTCCACAGCGCCACCGACGTGATAACGCATCTGATGCTACTAATAATATAACCTTTTAACTGGTGCCAGTGGTCAGGGAGAAACAAAGAGACTCTATACTACAATATAAGCTTGGGTTTGCTAATGAAATGTCTATGAATGGCACAAAGAGATGTATAAGAGATATAGACCAAGACAGTGATATAGATCAAGAAAGTAAATAAAGAATCAAAATTTAGTAAATTTAAAAGATTTATTAAACTATCAATTATATATGTGCACTGTCTGCATATGTAAGACAGCGACATTTACTAACTAAGATTGTGTTTTAAAATAAATGTCAATCAAAATTTACATTATGGCTTGTTAATTAATTCTCTATACCTCAGGCTAATACAATAACATTATGATAATGTGCCTAAGAGAGTTTGTGAAGATATGTGAGTTGCTTTAAGCAAATATCAGAAATAGTTGAATAAAAAGGTTTGGACACAGTAAGGGTTCAATATAACACTTCTTGATTTCGAGAATAGAACGGACTGATGCTCATTAAACTATAAGGTGGGGATGTGATTAGGGCATGCATATTCATAGAAATAATTAAATACATATTAGGCAGTCGGTGGTGTTAGTGAGGAATTACTGTAAAGGATGGAGGGTGTGGTACATTGAAATCATGGAGCTTTGCAAAATAAATAACTAAATAATAAATAAATAAAATGAAACACGGGAAGGCGTCTTGCCTTAAATCCGTAGGAAGTGGTATCATGTGGCAGTCCAAGGCTGGACTCCTCTAAATACTTAGTGACAATGGCGTACAATCCCAGGTGTGACAATTTGAGTACACACTCTAACTGGGAACCGCAGAAAGTGATGGGGAAATGATCTTAGCCGTTTAAAGTCCTTTGGAGGAGCAAAGCAGTCTCAACACCCAATACACATACTAGCAACACTCGAATAAAGTATATAAAATATTTTATAAAGGATTCACTTAGTTTGGGAAAGCGCCTAATCAATTCCCCAAATATTTATTTTAAGAAATTACGCACATTCTCGACTTCAAAATTATAAGCTTGGAAATTAAGCAGAACAATAAAGCATATTTAAAATGGGAGAATGCATAATTGCAGGGTTTTAAAAGAAAATATGTTAATTATGCAATCATACATTTGTTAAATATTTACTCATTGACCTCGCACATGTGGATTTTAACTGCAAAATTATTAAATAGTTAAATAATAGTAAGATAGCCTTCGAACAAGCGATTTAACGAGATAATAAAATAGGACAAAGTTTATAATTTAAAACGCATTAATGGTGTCATATTGATTTAAATAAAAAAAGGAGTAATTCGTTCGGTCGATGGCTATGCTGGCACACCATCATAATAAAAAGAAAAACAGATTAATAAATACAAAATATTAACCAAAGTATAGAAATAGAGTACACTAATTAAGTTACAGAATTTAAAGAAACAAGAACAGAATTATAAGATAAAACAAATGGTATTAGCTATAGCGTAGAAGGAATATGATATTACAAGAACTCTTGGGTTAATTTGGGTTACCTCGTTAGAAGTAGGCATTTGAAGGCAATTTCAGGTGGAGACTTTTCCAGTTTGATGGTAGCAGCACTCATAAGAATTTGGCAGCAAATTTCGGTTCACAGTTCACATTTTAGCAGCGGTGGCAGTTTTCAGGGCTTCTTAAGTGAAGGCATAAGATGGCATGGTATGCAGCGGCCGGCCATTTCCGAAAGGAAAATAGCCCTCTTGCCGGCTCTACTCGGTCATTTTAAGATTCCGTTAAAGCTGGGGTATACAGTTCTCTGAGATTCATAAACTCTCAGCAAATTTAAACTCTTTCAGAAAACATTTTAGATGTAATATACTTGAATACTTTAAAGTCTATTTGAAGATGAAAACTCGACTTCAAATATTAAAACTTGCAGGCTACTTGCCTACTACCTTTACTTGTTCTCTTAAAAGTGAACTGTCAGAAGACTAAGACTAGAATAATCTAGAATAAGAATCGATCAAACAAAAGAAGACCCCTCTATATATATCAGAGCTGTACAATAAAAACTGCCCTGGAACATTTTAAATATACCAAAAATTTGCCTATCCTATCAAAGCTGCAATCAAACCCATCCGAACATCCAAAGGAATTCAACAAAATTTTAATTAATTTTCTATTGTTAACTACCCTATAGACATTTGGATTAAAACTTTGATTTCATAAAAAAAATTTTTGCTAATTAAAATTTTCCTAAGTGGTTATCTGCTGCATTTCTAAAAGATAAGCCACTAGAACATATTAATTAAACTATTGTTTTCTTACCAACCCTCATTTATTTTTTCATACAATTGATGGTGTGATTTTAAATCTAAAATAATAACTTACTTTTTTAATTTCAATGGTTAAATCTATTTATAAGTTGAATACAATTGAAACTAAAAGAGATTTAAACAGAAATAATTATACATATCAACATATTATTCCAACTTAAGTTTTGAGAATAAATATATCACAGTGAGTGTGCAATTATGATCTATATAACCTACTTTTTAAACAAATATTTTTTACATGTACATACACATAATTTACACTAGTGATTTATACTGGGAATTAGAAATATATATATAACACGAGCGTTGTACTCATGGTTTAAAATTGGGCGGGATTTTGGCATATAAGCGCAATACAGACAACCTACAATACACTGGATTTAAACTAAGGTATGAGGGTAGGAAAGAGGTGAGAAAAGGTGAAACGAAGATCTGCAAAGCAAATCTTACTGTTTCAATATTAAGCTTTTTTATTTAAAAATATTTAATTTAGGAAACTTCACAACAATAATCTTTTTCCATTATAGTATGAGTTCTGATTAATAGTTGTGTTTTAATGATAGTAAAATAAAATTTTTAGGCAAAACACTGAAATGATAATTTATAGAATGGTGATATATCTACAAAACAAACTACACACAAACTTCTTTATAAATCTTGATTTATTATATGAACTATTATAAAATACAAAAAATATTCTGTTTCAACTATATTTTTTTATAGTCTTTATCAAGGAACAACTAAAAAATACATAAAAAATGATAAATATAAATACAAATACTCCACAATAATCCAAATACATATAACAAATACAAATAATTCTTTCCTTAAAACTCTTCTAACAAACAATCTTAAATTTCCATTACATTCATTTCTTAAATACCTTTCTTAAAATAATTCCTCATATTTATTTAATTAAATCAACCTATTATCCCTTTTTTTTTTTTTCAATTAACAATCTATTCATTACAGGTTTCATTTCATTAATATAAATTCCTTTTGTAATTCTTTCATAATATGATCTAATACATTCCATAGGTTCTATTTTAAAATCTTTATGTTTAAATTTAATCATATGATTATAAACTGCAGAATTTATCATTTAAATGCTGTTTTAATTTTATTGCCAATTTATTCTTTGCATTTTCAACATATGACATTTTTTATTATCTTTAAAGCAATCTAAACATTTTATGATATAAACTGAATTCATAAGTTCTAAATTATTATGATCATTATCATAATTAATTAATAAATTTAAACTTTTTTTATTTATAAACAGGACAAATAATATTAATTTTTTTATTATTCATATTAAATAGTTTTCTAATTCTAACAAACAAACCTTTTAAAATATTGAAACCAACATAAATTACTTTAGTATTATTATTATTATTTAATCTTATCCTATTATTCATTTTTTCAATATTTTTATTACAAAATAAACCATTAGTAAGATTCCTAGAATAATCATTTATAAAACATTCATATTTTATCATATTAATTTCTCTTTTTAATAAATTTTCATTTGAACATGTTTATTAAGAATAGGATTCATCATGCAATTAAATTATGCTCAAATGAAAATTATTAAAAAGAGAAATTAATATGATAAAATATGAATGTTTTATAAATGATTATTCTAGGGATCTTACTAATGGTTTATTTTATAATAAAAATATTGGAAAAATGAACAATAGAATAAGATTAAATAATAATAATAGTAAGATAATTTATGTTGGTTTCAATGTTTCAAAAGGTTTGTTAAAATTAGGAAATTATTTAATATGATTAATAAAAATATAATGTTATTATTTGTCCTATTTATAAAAAGAAAAAAAGTTTAAATTTGTTAATTAATTAATTATGATAATGATTATAATAATTTAGAAGTTATGAATTTGGTTTATATTATAAAATGTGTAGATTGTTTTAAAGATAATAAAGAAATGTCATAAGTCGGAACTACAAAGAATAAATTGGCCGTCAAGCACTGGTGGACGAGAAGTCAGCGACGACTGCTTTACAAGCAGTGGTCCCGGGTTAGCTGGTTCGCTTTCTGGCTGATGCTATGACACATGAGAAAAAAAGAATAAATTGGCAACAAGATTAAAACAACATTTAAATGAGAAAAATTCTGACGATTATGTGACTAAATTTAAATATAAGGATTTTAAAATGAACCTTTTGACTGTAATGAATAGGTTGTTAATTGAAAAAAAGAGGATAATAGGTTGATTTAATTAAATAATTATAGGGAATTATTTTAAGAAAGGTATTTAAAAAATGAATGTAATGGAAATTAGAAGAATTTTAAGGTAAGAGTTATTTGTATTTGGATTATTGTGGAATATTTATATTTATTGTTTTTATGTATTTTTTAGTTGTTCCTTGTTAAAAACTATAAATGAATATAGTTAAAATGTTCGAGTATTGTTTGTGCTTTAAAATAGTTTATATAATAAATCAAGATTCATAAAGAAGTTTGCATGTGATTTGTTTTGTATATGTATTGAAATTAATGGATTATTTTTAAAATAGAAGACTATTTGTTATTGATTTAATGTATAGAATAGTAAGAAGGCAAAAACTTTTTTTTCTCAGCCTTACTACTATTAGTGCTAATGGGATTTATTTGTTGTAAATAAATTGATTTTATTTATTCAGTTTTTATTTTATTCATTTTTTATATCATCTTAAACTTTAGTCTGTTGCTCTAGTGGCAAGCTATAATATTAAAATAAACTGATTTAATAAGCTAATTGTTGATAGAAGATGAATTGGTGTCAATATATGTATAGTTAGATTATTTAATCACTATTCTTATATAAAATGTTTGTATTAAATCAGAATTATTGTTTGCTCATTATGTATTTAACTTTGAGAATATATTTCAGTTTATCTAGCCATGTCTTATAAAGTCAAGAACTAGAAACATTCGCTACATTAAATGCCAATATATGCAGAACACTTTAGTTGAAAGGATCGTTAATCTAGACAAAGAGATGACTGTTATTTTTATTTATAGTTGAAAATAATATTTATAAATATCATCAGGATAATTGTAAATGAGAGTTTATTGATGTGTATCCAAATAGAATTTTTTAAAAAAAATCTATGCAGCCATTTATTATATACATATGTTAGATATTTTATATCTAAATATGGATTTATATATGCCAGGATTATATTAATTGATAAATGCATTATATTTGTAAAATCAAATCAAATGTTATTATAATAAATAACAGAAAGATGTATAAAACCATCTTAGAAATTAGTTAATATATATATATATAAATGGATATTATCTGTAGGTAGTTGTTTTTTTAATGACAGTGTTGTATGGTTTTCTGCTTAATTTGTTTCAATATATCACTAATGTATGTTAAAATATTAATTTAATAAAAATATATTCTACAACATATTTTTCTATTCTGATGGAATTTTTAATTTTAGTAAAAAAAATTCTTTACTCAAAGTTTGCACACATTCCTGCAAATTTCCAGGTCAAGCCTAAGTGCTTTTGTATCAGTTTATCACAAGCTTTATTTTATACGAATAATAATAATAAAATGAAATATATATTATTAAAATAATGTTTATTTAATAATTTTAATTATCAAACATTCTGAATTTGAGTGTTTTCCTGAAGGTTTATGATGATGGTGTTCTAGTTGTATTTTATATTGACTATTTCCATCATCTAATATAAAAATATAATTGTGAATTTGAGTTTTTATTGATATAGATATTTTTTGTCTTAAATTTGTATTGTTAAATATCTACTATAATTTAATCAATTCATTGTTTTTTAGGAGGAGGGGGTGAAAGGGATTTATAAAGATTTTTTTTTTTTATCTAATTGATTTTCAAAAATAATATTTTTAAATTAAGAAAAAAAAATTTCTGTGTTCTAAGCAGGATACAAAATAAATACATTATCTATGTGTGTAATGAATGACTGAACTAATAGTATTAATTGATGCATAGAAATTATGTGTTTTATATTCATAAATTTTAAATAAAAAATCAACTTTTGTTTTTGTTTTAATGCAAAAATTAATTTTTTGAATGCTCATTTTTAAATGACTTTATATATATATAATAATATTTCTAAAAGCTTTTTTTTGGATTTCTGCATATCTAAGTGTATATATTTTTTATTGCAATAATATAATCTGTATTCATCATGGTGAAGCACTAAGAGGACTAATTGCAGGATAGTATTTTTTGTAAAAGTGTTGTAGTATTGTGAAAACTTTATCTTATAATGTAACTTTGTACGTACTTAAAATTATTAAGTATGTAAAAAAAAATATTTAGTATAAAATATTATTCATATTGGAAATTTTTTTCTCCAAGTTAATATTTTTCTAATTATTCAACTGATTTTTATTCCAGTTGATATTTAGACAAATTGTTCAGTTTTATAACAGTTAATCTATTGTCTGTAAGTAATTTGAATGTCACCAATATTTTAGATCAAAGCTGCTATCAATATTAATAAGACAAATTATCTCACTTTAGCACTTTACTTTTTATTTTTATAATATAGTGTAGAGAAACTATACTTACCCATGCAGATATTTTTTTAAATGTTCATAGAATCAGTAATCTGCATTTTCCAGTTTCTATTTTAATGGTAATTGAATAATAGATTTCTTGATTTGCTTTTCTTTCATAATTTTTTTAATTTTATTTATTTGATGAATATATAATATTTCAAATGGCAATATGTAATATATATCAAATGACTTGAAAATGACATAAAGAAGATAACAAATATATATTTTAAAGTAATTAGTATAATACATACTATCTTATTATAAAGAATTATTAATATAATAATAATAATAATAATAATAATAATAATAATAACAATAACAACAACAACAACAACAACAACAACTTTTTAAAGTAATTAGTATAATACATACTATCTTATTATAAAGAATTATTAATATAATAATAATAACAACAACAACATCAACAACATCAATAATAACAACAGCAATGGCGGCGGCGAAGACGACGACAATTTTCACATTAATTCAGACTAGTATTTAAAATGTTAAAATGTAAAATAAATTAATTTTGTAGATATAAAAAAATAATATATTGAAAGTAATGCACATACAAAATATATTTATTATAGATTTTTAACTAATTGAGAATCCAGCAGTAATAAAGAGAATGTAATAAAAAGTAAAATACTATAACAGCAAAAGTTTGGTCAAATAATGAATTATTAAAAAAGTAGTTTCTAATAATTATTTTTTATATATCATTATTATTTTCAATCATTATTGATTGATAATCGTTTATATCTAAACCACTCTAGCAAACCTTCTTATTTCATCCATCTTTTTCATATATGTTTTTTTAAAGCCTTTTACAGTCTTTCAGAATTCCAATTTATCATCTGTCCATATATTATCATTTCTTCTAGGAATATGTCCAGTTTATTTCCATTTCAATCTCTTAATTTTTTCAATGATGTTATCACTACCTGTGTTCTGTTTTCCATGTATTTTATTTTTGATTTTTCATTATCTCTATTTTCAACAAACATTTCTCCATACTTTGTTAGATAGTCTGAAATTTCTGTATTGTTCTTCTGTTGAAGTGTACAAGTCTCAGATATATGTAAAAACTGGATAAATACATATATTAAAAACCTTTCTTTTTAAACACCTGGTCATAATTTCTTTTAATATTGTTATTTTTATCAAATATACTTGATCTGATATTTTTTTTAAAAAAAATCTCCAAAATAACAAAGTATCAAATTTATAAGATAAAAATTTAAATCATTTACAATATTATTTTACCAGCTTTCAGTAGATAAAGTTATTAAGAATAACAACTGGTTTATTAGAAATAGAAATTTTTTTTGTTTAAAAGCTATATCTTTTTCAAAAATAAATGAAAAAAAAAAGATTATTTGTTTTTGTTATTTTTATAAATTTGTTGGCATGATTTTAAAAGGTTATCACTAAAATGATTTCCTGCTTAATTAATTTTAAAATTTGTATGTATATATACTATAATACATTTTATTATTGTTAATTACTCTGTAATATGGAATACTACTATACAATTAAAATAAAATTGTTTTCCATTGACTTTCTCATGCAATCAGAAATGTCTGTTGCATTTTTGAATCACTTTATGTGTGTATATATGTTATTGTCATCTTGGATTTTTATGATTTTATAAATTTCCAACAGCCATGATGCTACTTTGTGTGTAATGAAGGTGCTGTGAATGAGGACTTCTTATAATATTTTTCTATTTTTTACTTTTAAATAAATAAAATTTGCAAAATTAATATATGCAGTATGTCAGTGCCAAACAAATGTGGCCTTCCAATTTTAAGAAAAAAAGATACAAAAACAAAAAAGAAATAATATATTAGAGATGAATTTTGCATTGACTATACAAATCAATCCATGAAAGATAAATATATTCACATATAAAATATGCTAACCTTTTATTCTATTTTGTAATCTTGTCTCTCTGTGGTATTCTGTTTTCAGTCACATTTTTCCAATTATAGCAATCAATATTGCACTTCTTTTGAATGTTTTTGAATCTTTGTAACATAAATAGAATTTAGTTTTTTCACAAAATGATGCTCAGATTCAGTATATATATATTTAGGAAGTCTTGTATTGTTCATTCATTCTATTTATACAATCCAATAAAAATATGATTTTACAATAGTAGATTATAATATTACATCCAGCAAACTAAGAACATATTGATTAGTTTTATGATCTTGCCTTCATATTTTTAGAATGTAAATGAAATTTTTCTAATGCTTTTTTATCATGTCAATAAGGAGTCCATATCTAACTTTCATACAATAAATTACATAATGTTACAATTCTATATACAGCTAATTTAGATATAGTAATTATATCACTGCAGTAGTTAAAACAGTAGCAACACATTGGAGTCTGTGATGCATCTTAAGATTCATCTAACAAGGTATTTAAATTTTTCACATTATTAAGTTGATGATTATCCAAGCCAAAAGTTTCTGGGAATTTTTCTTCCATCATTGGCTGATAAAATATTTGAGATTTTTGAACATTAATTTTAAAAATCTGTATATGTTGCATACAAACAATGACCACATTTTATAGATTGTGTTTTGAAATAGTAAGAATGGCACACTTATCAGCTGACTGTATATTCAGAATGCAAGAAACTGAAATTCTTGTTTTCATTTTTAATTAATTTAAATTAAAATTACACCATCAAATTTATTTTGTACCTTGATCTTTGATTCTTGAAAATTGCAAAGATTACTGTCTTAAAAATTGGAAACACATTTTTGTTTAACATCAGTTTTTATTTTAAATGCTTTAGATTTGTAGTAATAATAATTCTTCTCATTTTATCATATAGAAACTGTATAATATGGATAAATTTTGGTGGACAAGCAATTAATTTCAAACATTGCCACACCTGTTTTATTAATTGAATAAATATCCTGATCATATTAATGTGAAAACAACATTTAAGTCATTCCTTTGTTTAAATATTTTTTTTGCATTTGTTTGCCTGGTATCAAAAGCCATATCTATTATCGCTTTTGATTCTTAAAACCACACTGTCCACGAAAAACATTCATTTGTGATTAGAGAAAAAAACTATTTAACACAATTTTTGAAAAAACCTTTGCTACAGTGGATAACAATAATATTCCGTTACAATTAGTGTAATCTTGTTTATTCCTTTTTAATTTGTAATAAAACAATATAATTTAATGAGTCCATATACTTTTAAAATATTTCATTAGTTTTGAAGCTAACATATTGCCAACATATATTAAAACTTCTCAAGGTATCTCTTCAGGTTTTGCAGTCTTTCTGTTTTTAAGATTTAAATGAGTTATTTAATTTTCCTAAACTGGATACCTTTGTTCAAATCTAAATCAATAAGTAAAATGGATATATCATTAAAAATTGTCATCTCATTTTGTATATCATTGTTCAAAAGATGATCAAAATTTTTCCTCAACTTATTCAAAATATTATTGTTATTATATTAAAAAATGCTATTGTTAAATTTAATAGGATTATGAATTATATATATTATTTCTAATGTTTCAAAAAATGATTTTAAAGTGACTATAATTATTAAATGTAATTACAAAAAAATCAAGTCAGTTGTCACATGACCTAATTTAATGTTAAGAGTTTCTTTTGTGAGCTCTCTCTATATATAACGATTATTAAATGTCTATGTCTTGTAGTTTTAATTCACCTATCAATTTTAAGCCTTAGTTGAACTTTTTTCTTTAAACATTTATATTAATTATGAAGCTCAGCATTCAATTTACTATTGTGATAAGCAGAAAATGCCATGTTTTCTTTGAATTAAGTCAGTAATAATAGGATCATTGTCAGAGAACCATTTATGATTTTTCTTTTTAATGAATCCAAGAATAAATTTACTTTTATCCATAAGACACTCAGAGAATTCAATGCTCCAGTAATATGATATTTCTGAAAGTCCAAATTAGAAATTTAGTGTTTAATAGTTATTGAAATGTAGCATAAACAATAGATATTTTTAAAGAACAAGCATATATTTTTCTTGTGATTGTGATTGGAATAATGCAATTATCATGTTAATTTTGAAACATACAAATCTGTCATTTGTCTATTAAACTGTGCTTGTAAAGTTCTCATTTAATATGAGCTTATATTCTTATTCCTTACTATAATGTAATCTATTAAATGATATGTTTTGAGAGTGAATGAAAGTGTTCATGATAATCAATCTGCAAAATTCAATAACAACAAGACCCATCTAAGTTTAATTGTAACATTTTTTGATTAATGTTTACAGTTTGTATCAACCTGTGCATCAAGTCTCTAAAAAGAAAAAAGTCAATTTTTTAATAATATTGATGAAAAAATATTATTCAGCAAGAGATAAAAGTTTTTTTTCAGTTCTCAGAATCTAACAGTAGAGTATATGCAACAATAAGGTGAACATAGGTATTCAAAACACATTTTAATACCATCATCCTTTTATTGAAACATGTAGGAATTCCAAGAATAGAAGATATTAAATTAGTTTTGACAGGAAATCCAAACTCAATAAAGTCTTCTTTCATTTATTGATTTGTTCTTCCAAAAAATGTATAGATATCTATATGTTTTATTAAACTTCCTCCTTCTGATAGATGAATATCATTAATTGCAGTTACATCAATTTTAAGCCTTAGCAGCTTCTTGCTACAAGTGCAGTCCTCCATTCAGATATTGTAGAGATTGCATCAAGTAAAGATATACAATTTACTGTATAATAATTACATATCCTCCTAGGATTTTAGCAAGGGTCATCTTTCAAAAGATTTTGATTAAAAGTAGTCATAAAATTCTATTAATGCACACCCATTTGTAGATCTATACATGTAATGTATATATGTTCACTTACAGTAAAGAGCATTTCTAGAATATAAAAAATAAAAATAAGAAGCTTGAGTGTCAAAAGTTATGGAAAGGGGCCACTATTTATGGTGAGTACATCACTCTCTTCTACATCAAATCACACAGGCAGTAAAATATAAATGTAAACATAGATATAAAAATGTCAGGTCTTATTTCTAAAGTACTGGTTCCAGAATCAGAAAAATCAAAGATAAATAAAAAAAGGGAATGTTTTCAGTGAAATATTATAAATATATATTTATTTGTATGTTTATACAGAATATGCATAGACATATAAATATGTATATATGAATATGAAAATTCATTGAACTACTTTGTTTTTTATCATTTTTTTTACATCTTCTGGTTTTTTGTTTTTTTTTTGAGCCTGGAACAAACAGTGTAGAAATAATATTTTCCTACAACTATAGCATTGCTAGAACTGTTATTTTATTACATCTGTCATTTCCAAGTTATGGTCCTGGTACAATATTTTTTGCATGGATACTTTTTTTAAAAAAATTTGAAACAATTCTATGATTTTGTCATTAATAATTGGTTTAATTTTTTTTACAGGCTATGATCTTATTTGGAAAATTAAAAAAGCTTTATTATAAATAAAAATCATCTTAAATTTATGTACATTTTCTGAAAATAAATTGTAATGATTGGTAATACATTATTTGTCTTAAATTATCATCATTGCTTTTCAGTTAAATCTGCAATTGTTACTAGGAGTCAGAAACAATATTTGGAACTCTATATTTTAAATTGATGCAATTGTCTGTAAAAGATTTCAATTTTTTTTATTCATAAAATTAAATAATAAAGCAAGAAAGTTGTATTTTTGATAAATAAGTCTGTTACAAAATACTGTACTTTTATCTAATCACTATAATTAATATTGATCTTAATTTTTTTAAACATATGTAATTACTATCCTATTAAAATTATTTATATATATTCTACCGTGCCCTTCTTACCCTTTGCACCAGCTCCCTATTAAACCGTTCCTTTAAGGGATTGTGAGCTCCAAAATAAACATGATACAGCGTAAAGATTTATTTATTTTTCTTATATCAATAGTTGTTCATTATCAACACAAGAGGGCGCCAGATACGATGATTTGATTCACAATTTAATTTCTCGCATCACCTTACGTCATATCAAAACGATTTTGAAGTCTAATCCCTGCCCATAAGCTCGAACTCCCACTACCAATAGGGGTCACTCAGGTCATGTAATTGCTTCAAGACATTATTCTCAAATGACACAATATTAACCAATGATAGAAGATCGGTTGATTAATAGATCTCCAACATTACGGATCATTTTATTTATAACTAATACGAATGTTGATGAGATCATTAGAATAAACAATTAGACGCTATAATATCCCCCCCTTTATTATACATCCAATAGAGTTATTTATATAGCTCTATTGAATTAACTTATATTTATTAATAATAGGCCCTCCCAACTCTTAAACCTTTTATTACATAATAAATAAACATCGACTTACCCAGTGATAATTTAAAAAAATAAAAAAACAAAAAAACTATAAGAAAACAAATTTAAAAGTAAAATAATTAATTGATGAATAAATGCTAATTTTAATAATAATTTCAAAAAAAATATATATTTAATTATGAAAATGATTGAGGAATTCGACTTTTTAAATTAAAAAAAAAATTTATTATTATAAAAAAAGAAATATTATTATAGTTATTTCACAAACACATAAAAAAAGAACTATTATACATAATAACACTGATAAAATATATTTCTTTTTAATTTAAATTTTTTTATGTTTATCTCAAAAAATAATAATTAGGACAAATTATAACTGGAAAAGTCCTAAGATTTAAATATGAGGAACTATTACATCTGTATTTTTATTTATAAAATTGAATTAAAATAATAAGATTTAAATATGAGGGATTACGGATCATTTTTTTATATTTGATTTACGAAAGTCGAATTTAATTAATTATGAGATTGCCTTTAAGTTTACGTAAAGAATGAATGGAAGCATTATAAAAAAAATGTTTACCTAGGATTTTGCTTAGTTTTCTGCTGCTTCTAATTTGGTAAGGGTTCGAACCTGATAGATGAGGTTTCCATAATACATGGTTATTCATTTCACATAAGTTCAGCGTAGTATGTTTGGACGATTCTTGTATATTAAACGGAACAACGTCCTTAGACTGATTGGAGCATTATGTTCGGACGGTACTGTTGTTGATCATTCATAGCTGTGGAGATGTTCTGGCGGCGGGTCGATCAATCACTGAAGGGTTTCCTAGCCCATCATGACGATCGAGCTCTAAATGTTAATTTCACAGTGATCATATTGGATAAACGGATAGTAAAAAAAAGTTGGCTTGGAGGAATCTAGGGAAAACTATAAGCATAAGCATAAATTATTTTTTTAGATTTAGATTCATATTTATATGGGTTGGTTATTATCTGAGGATCGAATCTCCACCCAGAGTTCAATATTCTTTGAGTTGTCATTGGGGTCCGTGTCCTACGTAATGTCCACTCAATCCATATGCTTGAGGCAATCTTAGGTTTATGCAATCTCATGTTGCAATCTCAGTTAGAAAAATTCATACTTATTCACACCTTTTATGCATACATGTGCGCGTGTTTTAAGAGAACAATTTAACTTACATTAGTTTAAAAGTCGAGCATTTAATCTGTCTCAAAATCACTTCTATAAGCTTTTAACTTTCACTACAGTTATAATTTAAAATAAACCCCTTTTAATTACCCCCGCGGCATATACAAGTAGAAATCACTTATTGAGATTTAAAATGGCATATTAGTAATACTTTATATTTATTTTTAGAGAATATTATTATAGTGATTATGAAGCCTTAAACTATTTAATCGAAAATAACTTTATTTACAATGTTTTATAACTGAAAAATTTACATAAGTTGAAAGTGAAGAGAAAAAAGAGTGTTTAATTGTCGGTGTGGGTATATACCTGTACCACTTTGTCTCGGACAATATGTTTCAAGTAATAGATATGGAATGTCTTAAATTATAAAATATAAACTTCATTAACACTCCTTTTCTTTAAGCAAACAATCTTTATTTATTTATAACAGTTTCGACTGACCTAGTAGTTTATATTGAAATATGAAAAAAAGCAAAATATAGAGGGAAAAGAAGTAGATAAAAATTATAAAATACTTTCCATACATTCAGTGAAGAATAATTAAATTGTTCATATCTGTATTTTTTAATGAATTTTTGATATTATTGTTTATTTATATCTATTGTGTATTTTCTACAATTTTTCGAAAGATTGATCAAGATTTCAATGTCCATAAATATGTAGTTTAAACCATTAAAATATTTAATATTTCTGATATATAATAATTTCTAGTTGGTTGCTAATTTCTTTGTGAATTGTTAGCAAATTACATAGACTTGTTGAATTTATTGACTTAGCTTGAAAATTTCAAACCATTATATTAATGTTTTTACATATGCAAACATTTCAATAATTTATTAAGTTAAATTCATATTATAGATCAGCTTTTGATGAACTTAAACATGTCAGTAGTTTTATTCTATTAGTTATAAAAATGTTGCAACTAGTTATAACTTTTTTTTTTTTTAAAATTACATTATTGTTAATTGTAAAATTTTTTTTTTTTTTTCAATTAAAGAACTTCCAAAACCTTCTTTAGGAAACCTCTCAGATCTTAAAGCTTTAAGTGTCCGTCTACATTGTGAAAGGAATCCCACTATGCTAGGTTACAATTACCAAGAACTTTGTGAACTTGATATTATTCGTGTGGAGGTAATACCAGAAAAAAAAGGCCTTTTTTTGAAACATGTTGAATATGAAGTTTCCAGTGAGGTAATTTATTTTAATATTCAAGCTTTTTTTTTATCCTTTAAATAAGATGTTTTTATTTTTCAGCTTTTATTAATTTTTGAATAATAATTTAATCTTTTGAGAGGTACTTCTAATAAAAAAAAAAAAAAAGAAGAAGAGAATATTAAAAGGGGAAAAAATAATTTTATATAAATAAAACATTTATTTTATTCAAGAAAATGATACATTGTTGGATAGCAATAATATTTGAAAATAAGCTAAGAAAAGTTAATTTCTAATAACATTTGTGAAACACAAAATTTAATATATAAAGATATACTCTGAAAAAACTTGAGCTGAGTCAAAAAATTGAACATCTGACATTTATAATTTACATTTCTTGCTGGAATAATTTGCATATTTTATAAACTATACATTATCCTGCTCCTGGTACAGTTACTTAATTAATTTTGTGTTATGATTGTGGTGATAATTCGCTGAAAGTTTAACTCGGTGCTATTAAGTGAGAATATATCTAAAATTATATCTTTTCATAATGACTTGACTGAGCTGAAGTTTTTTTGGAGTATTTCATTAATATATGAAAAGAGTTTCCTGTTAAATAATTATATAAAAGTATGTAAATTTTAATATAAACTAGTTTAAAGATGTTAAAAATATTATATAACTTATATTTTTTAGAATGCAGTTTCACTTAATTTTTTTTTATTTTAGAAAGATATCTTTGTTGCATTAATATATTAATTTGTTAGCATTAAGCATGTTAATCATTACATATTATTTCCCCATTCTGGATTGTGGCCCAAAGTCTCTATATAGAAATTTTGATTCTGTATTTGTAACCAAATCTGATTAGTGATCTTTTGTTACATTTGATTATCAAAATGACTGATTGTGATAATAGTTTTATTCAATGATCATCCTCCCCCCCCCCCTCATTTCTCTGTTGGAAATTAATTTATCTTTTGATTGCCACATAATTAAATATCCCTGTCAACATGAGCATGACTGATAATATCTAGATAGTGATAATGCCTGTCTAGTTAATAACTTTGTAGATTTTTTCATGTTTGTTAAGTAGTTTTTGAATAAATATAGATTTTTAGCACACGGTATGACAAATCACACTGTCTTTGTATTAATAAAATAATCATTTGTTTTTCAAGTTTATTATGATGAGATATGCTAATGATCAGTGATTGAATATTACCTTATGAATTAAACTCATTTGGAATTTATTTTTTGACAGGCTGTTTATATTATTGTATGTCTCATCTAGATTCTTTGAATTGCAAAATTTAAATGGTATAGTTATTTATTGTTTATAATAAAGTGATTAGTGTTTAGTAGAAAAGTTTGTACTATATATTTTATGACTGTTAATTATCTTCATTTGGAAATTTTTATTCACATAATAAATTTTATAGAGAAATCAATAGATGATCTTGAGTTAATAATATTAGTATTGAAATTAGAACTAAAATTTATACATAAGTTAGTTGAATAAACACTTATATCATCTCTTTTATATTTTTAAATGAATTAGAATTATCATCAAACAAAATATATTGCATACTTATGTCAGCAAACATCTATATATGTAAATGCATACTAATATAAAAGAAGAAGTTATTAAAATAGAAAAAGTTAAGAAAAATTTTACAATGTCTACAACAGTAATCTATGTAAAAAATAAAATTAATTGTTATTTTAAGATGCTAATTAACAATCATGAAGTTGAGGGGAAAAACCAAAAGACTGCTTTTTTTATCAAGAGCCACAGGGCTAATGGTAGGCTGTTTATTCACAGATAGATATGAACCTTAACCAATATGTAGAATTAAAAAATACATCATAGATTAATATTGTTTATCCATCCGTATATTTCAATTGGAACTTGCACAAATTAAAGGTAAAGATTTGTTAAAGGCAAAGAAAATAATGACAAAGTAGAAAAATATTTTTTTGGAGTACATGATTCAACAGAAGAATACTACATATGTAAACATTACAAATTTGAAAATGTTAAATTGCTGAATTAAGAAGACAAAAGTATTGCAATGGAATTCACATAAAAGGAAAAAGTAATAGACTATAGAGATTAATTTAATATAAGTCTTTTGAGCATTTGATATATCTAGCTCTACTGATAACATTAATTGATGAAAAATAATGCTGCAAATTTAGAAAAAACCCAAGATAAATGAAAATTAGCTTTAAAAAATGTTGTGTGTATGTATGTGTCACAAAACTTTATTCAAATACAGATATTAAATATGAACAAAATATTTATCAAGAGCAAGTTTCCAAAACATTTTACAAATAAATGAATTAAAAAAGTAATTTTTAATTTAGATCACTCAGAAAAACAATAATGATTTAGAATATAATAATATAATTAAAGAAGCATGTCTTAAATATAGAAATAAATAGTATAAAAAAACAAACAATAATATAAAATTAATATTAAAATTATTTAAAAAAAAAAAACATTTATCAATTACATTCATTAGATAACAAATATACCAATTATACTATAAAACAATAGTGAAAGAAAACAATAGTTGGAAATAATATACAATCTTATATAAGTCATACCAAAGATTTAATATCAACAAGACATTGCAAATCAACAAAAGATTCTTTTAAATAATCACATGAAAAAGAACAGACTTTTAATTAAAAAAGATGATATTGTGATATATTAAGCAAACGGGGCATCAAAATAAAAAAACAATCGTCATTAATTTTTTTAAAAAAAATCATATTAAATGAAGAGCAAGAAAAAGATCTTATCAAATTAAGTTAAAAATTTAAGTTGATTCACATAAGTATAATTAAAAAAACACTTTGTATCTATAAATAATAAGATGCTAAAATAAAATTTATATTTTTGTAAATAATTTTCTAGTTGCATTAAATAATTTTGAAATGAAATTATTAAAATGTTATATTTAAAAAAATATTCATATTTAATTGGTATTTTCAGAGAATAGTAATAGATGGAGCACTTCTACATCTCACCAATTATTTGGTTGTTAAAAAAAATTAAATTTTGATTTGTAGAACCTAAAATATTAGGACTTTTTAATTAAAATTAATCTTAATGCTTTTCCAGTCAACTTCTCGTTATTATTTAGAAAGAGATCATTTCATATTGATACCATATGCCTCCTACATGGTTGAGATGAAAAAACTAAAAGCTCAATTTTTTTATTCCATTATATTGGATTATACAAATTCAGGAACATTGTAGCCACTGTCACATGACTTTACATTCCATAATTAAATAAACCAATTATCAACATAGAATGAGGACTTTTTTTCCAATGTTTTCTTTTTTAATATTATTTATATATCCATAATTTAATATACAAATTTCTTTCAATAATAATTCATTCTCTAATGATTATTTTTAAATCTTCACAATATTTTACGGTCCCTTTTTTTTCTCATTATCACCCTCTACTTTTGGCCACTGTAATTTGTTTTATATGTAACTTTTTATCTTTTCATAAATAATTGCCAAATCATTGTAACTTATTCTTAGACATGAATCAGAATCTTTTGCACTTCAATGAGATATACTCACTGCTTTATTGTTTTTAAGGTCCCATTTTGACTTCCAATTTTTTATTTTTTCAATAAAATTAAGCTTAGAGATTAAGCCATAATCTTTTCTGCTATTTATGCAGTCACTTGGAACTTTTTTTTATTGCATTAAAATTTGTAACCACACACAGGTCTGGTAGGTGCTTATTGTTTTCTGTAATTTTTATAATGTAACTTCTTTGAATACATATTTTAAAATGTCTTTTTTTTCTTCTTTTATTATTTTTTAACACAATTTTTCAAAAGTATTTTTTTTTATTTTGTGGAATTTAATGTTGTATTTTAATTTTATTTAAAGTTATAAATAATTATGTAATATTACACTATTACCATTTATATAGCTTACATTTAATACTGCAGTAACAATTGTGAATTCTGTAATTTTTTCTATATATAATCAATAAAGTTCACTAAAATAACAGATGGAGCATATCAAGTATAACTGATTTTTTTAAAAGATATTTTTATTATATATATTTTTCCTCTTTAAAATGAGAAAATAAATTAAATTAATGGATTTTATTTATATGGATATGAATATTTTTAATGCAAGTTGTGAATATATCTTGTTTGTTGATAAATATATTTGCATGCATATTGCTATATTAGTAAGTATGAGGTATTTATATGTATTTATATATTTACTTGTTTGTACATTAATATATTATTTTTAATCTAATAGGTTATATATTGTTAGTTTGTATGTATGTAAATATTTTTTATCTTTAGCCAGATTTAACCAAATTTTATCTAATGTTGTGATGTATTACTTGTTTTGTCCATTTCATTCCAGCAATTTTTTTATCTCATTCACCATTTCATATTTGACCTTTTTCTAGGTCTTCTCAGCTTTGTAATTCTTTCAATGATTTTTATGATACCACATTTTACAATTTCAATCCTTTTTTGCCATTCACAACATTCCTCACCTCCTTACTTTGTTGGCTGATCTTTTCTATTAAATGTCTCAGGTCTCCATAAGTAAGCATTGGTAAAACACATTTATTGAATTTTTTTTTTTTTAAGCATATAGGCATATTTTTTTTTAAATATTATTTCTACTAAAAGCATTTCATCCAAGTTTATTTCTCTATATTAATAATCTGACCAAAGATATTTATAGTTGTTACATTTTTCTAATTTTTTTTACCAATTTTTGTTTTACTTTTTTTGAAAAGCCACTGAACTTTATTTGAGTCTTTTTAGCATTTATATATGATAACTCTTGTAACATTTCCTTAAAATAGTATTTATAAAAATAACCACATCATATGCAAAAGCTGGATTTTAATTTGTAAAATATTTCCTATACCATTATAATAAAACATTATGGAGAGATGGAATCATGCTATTACATATCCCTGTCAGTGTTAATATTTTTAATATTATGTTGAGTCTAATAACCACAAGTGTTGCAGTTTTATAAATAAACATCTTCAGAATTTGACATTCTGAATTCATGGTTTGGCTTTTCATTGATTAATTACTGCTGAAATACTTGTAAAATCAAATGCCTTTTTTTATGATCTATAAATTCAAAGCAAAATGGCCATTAATTGATTCTTTAAAAATTTTTTTTTTACTATTTAGATATCATATATTGCATTATTATCACTTTTAAATTTATTTTGTTATTTTTTGTTGGTTTGAGTTCAAAGTTTTCTGTAGATGCTGTTGTAATGATTTTTATAAATGACAAAAATCTGATGGTTTTTTAAATTTGAATTAATTTTTTCACCTTTTTTTTTAAATATTAATTTATCATTAATGCATTATTCCAATTATCGGTTGTCTTTATTATTTTGATACTTATTTCTACACCTGCTTTTTTAAAAAATAATTATAATAATTTCATTATTTCCTAGAACTCTTTCATTATAAATTTAATTAAATTGCATGTATGTTGTAATTATAAGGGATATTTTCATTTTTATTATTTATTGTTATTTAGTTTTCAGAATCTTATGATATCATTAATCTTTTTAGTAATAATGCTATTATTTCCTTTTATTGCCAAAATAACTATCTTAACTTTTTTTCTATATTAAGATATTTTTGAGATTTGTTCTTTTCTATTGCTTACCTTGCATAGTTACATTCCCTTGTTTCATTATTACAGATTTCCAAATTTTTAGTTCTTCTAAATGGATTTTTTTTAAACATTTTCTTATTCATTCTTTTCTTCATATATTATTTTGTCTTGGTTAAAAATGTAACAGTGAATTGCTCTTTTTTTTTTAATACCATCTATCTATAAAGCAGTTCTTGGTAGAGGATCAATTATTTTTTTAATAATCTAATTTAAATCTGAGTCATCTTTGAAGTCTGTTAATATTTTTAAACGATTTTAAGCTCTAGTTTAAATTCATTGGAATATTTCTGGAGATTAGGGATATCAACTTTTGTATTGTTCTTAATAGCTTTGGTCTTTTAGTTTTGTTTTAAACCATATCTTACAATTCATTAATTAATATCATTTTTTTGTACAGAATCTATTAAATATATTTTTAAAATGTGTATTTTCTGTTAGTCAAAATATAATTCAACTCTGCTGTACTTTTATTTGTATGCCTCTTAAAATCCTAAAGTATAATTTTTATTTTCTACAAATATCTCAAATATATATATATCCATCCTTTTTCATTTCTGTCTTTATATCTAAATTTATCCACAACTGTTATCTTTCAATTTTAGCATTATATTCTGTAATAACAATTTTAAATTGTTGTTTGATTTGATCCAAACTTTTCTGTATCTCTATATACCAATATTGGAGACATAAACTGAATTTTATATATTATCAATCTCTGCAATATTGTTTTTCCACATTTTTAAATTTATAATGGCTCTTACTCCACTTTTGCTCTGAGTATTTGTATCTTTATAATAAAATATATGTCAACAAATCACTTTTTCTTCTAACTTCATAAAGTCCAATAGTTTTTATTCAAATTTTTTTTCTTTGAAAGTGATCTACAGTTACAAATTTCTAAATAAAAAATTATCATCAAATGATATATATATATATATATAGTCTAGGTTTATAATGAAAAGATTTTTAGCACTCACTACCTTGGCTGATGATTTTGCAGCTACCAGAATATGATTGCTATACTCATTTTTCCTGTTTCAAGAAATTTTACATAGTATGTCAGGTAAGAATTATCAGACATATGGGAAGAAAGTTCATCATGTTTTTTTTTAAAATTTAAACTCAGAAATATATGGCAGTAAATCACTGTGCTAGTTAATGCACATTGAAGAGCAGGCCAATCCATGTTCTTTTATCATATAAATAATCACATGTTAATAGCAGATGCAGTGATGAGAATGTATGGAGTGGACAGATCTGCTTGATTGTTTTTAGGCCTCAAAGACTATTATTATAAGAATCATCTTTCACTTAATTACAAGCTCCATTCTGTATACATACAGGCAAACCTTGATAACCACTATCTTAAATTCTTGATTAAAAAAAAAAACATTAAACAAAAAATAAAATAATTAGTAATTTATAAATTTCCTGCAATCTTAGTGTATGACTGATGTTAGTGTGTTTGCAGTTCCAGTATTTGCACTCTTGATAGGGTATTACTTTAAATTTCAAAATTTAAAATTTTGTTTTAAATAATTCCAGTCTGCAAAATTAATGATAGTAGCAATTATATTAAACATTAAAACTAATTCCATATTATTAGAAAAGTATATTATGGGTTTTAATATAATGTATTCTCTTATAAACCAACAAGAAAATAAAGTTAAAAGATTTTAGTAAAACTTAATTATTTATATATACAGAGGATCTTTGATAAATGTTGCTTTAATAGACATTATTTTGTATATTCAGTGTTAATGAATTAGAAATAATTTTTTTTTGAAATATATTAATTATTTTTATCTGATTTGTGTCATTTGAACAGATTATAAATGTATATATTTTTTAAACTTTTTCATTTTCTTATAGACCATTTCATGCCAAATGAGCCTTACTAATTATCTTACTATGTATTTATTTATTTTTATGAAATTACAGACATTTTACTGTATACAAATTTTACAAATATAAAATTTTATGTAAAACCATTTGGAGTTTGGGGTTTATATTTTTCAAAAAATGATTTTCTAATGCATTGATTCAGAAATAAATAAAAAAAAGCATATTTTTTTCTGTTAATTATAACATGATCAAGTTTAAAGAAACTAATTATTTAAATTCTTTGCTGTTTTGAAAATATATAAAGTTTCAGGATGAAATCTTATTAGGATGCTTTTTTTTCAGATTTGTAAATTTTATAATATTTTAAAAAGATGAGAATTTATTGTAAATATAAAATCATTAATTAATCTCATAACTTTACTTAATTGAAAGAATTTATGGATTTCTCACATTTAGAAGTCTCTTAAATAAATATATTCTGTTTTATTTAAGGAAACGAATTTTTCCATTTGATAATAAATCTAAAAAACTTTATGCATTAATATTCTATAATAGCAATTTCTGTTTAACAGCTTATTGTTATTTTGGTATTGCTTTTAAGTTGTACATACATGTGCTTTTCAGCTGCATATGTATTTAACATTTTATTTTGTAATATGCTGGTCTGCCTTTTTTTTGGAACATTAGTACATCTAACTGTAGTTATTTTTCATCTTTACAAAGTTATTATTTATTATATAGTGTATACATAATATTTTTTGTTAATTAATTTAATATTTACACACATAAATGCTTTCATATACACACACAGTAAATTATGACAAGATTTAAAGAAAAATTTAATAGTTTTTTTTATGTTGTATTTATATGATAATGTTCATGGAAAAATTATTTTATAATGTTTGTAATATTATATAGTATATATGTATAAACTTATTTTACAAGTGCCGTACTTTTAACTAATGATTATATTTTTTAAATTAAGTTAGAAATTATATATTTTTAAACCTTAATATAGATATTAATAGATTTATAAATGATTATTTTAGAAATATTTCACTTTAGCAGAATGAAAAAAGGAGGATGGGTTCTTTATTAGCAATAAACTCATTTTACGTAGTTATATAGCAGTTCATTAGAAAGGGATTAATTTGAAGTTTTTTAAAGTTGAATTTAACCAAAGTATTAAAAAATTATAAAATGTATAAAAAATATCACATTTAGCTTATTCAATTTGTTTTAGCAACATATTTTTTCTTCACTACATCTATGCCACTTACAGTGTATTTTATAGATACAGATAATAGAGCTTAATAAATTCCTATCCAGTACTGTCCTCTCCAATATGCCCAGATTAGATTCTAGCTTATGGCTTTCATCAGTGAGGAGCTTTGGATCTTGACCCAGTGTCTGGATCTTTAAGATCTAATATACCTTTCCTCTGCCAGCCATCATTTACCTTTCTGTTTCACCATAAAGCTATCAGCCCAATTTGAAAAACCTATAAATGTTTTCAATTGAATCCATCTTGCCTGTATAGACATATTCTTAGTTTTTTTAACAACCATTGGTACCTCTATTCTGTGGCTAAGAATAATATAAAACCAAAAAAATACCTGATGATTCTATCACTTGACTTTAGCTTAACTCTGTGTTATTTCACCAGCCTACTTTTTTTTTCATTGCCACATCTATACCATTTGCTGTAAATTTTAATAATTAATAGTTGCAGATGATAATCCAAGATCCAAAATTCCTCACTGATGAAAGCTATAAGCTTGAAACTAATTTGGGATGTTGAATAGGATAGCACTTAATAGGGATTTATTAAGAATTATTATCTGCATCTATTAATTATTAAAGCTTACAGTAATAGTAAATGGCATAAATGTGGTGAAGAAAAAAAGGAGGCTGCTAAAACAACATTGAGTAAGCTGAAGTCATGTGAGATTTTACTGTTTTTTATATTGTTCCTGACCATAGGATAGAGATGCTTGTAATTGTTAAAAAATTAAGAACACTGTAATATATAAAAATTGAAATGGTTTAATTTCAACATGACTATATAAGCAAGTTAGCTGGCTTTGATTGAAAATATTTATATGTGTTTCAAATTGGCTGATATCTTGATAGTAAAACAGAAAAGTAAGTGATGATTGGAAGAAGGAAACTGTATTAGATCCTAAAGTTCCAGACTCTGGTCCAAGATCCAAAGCTCTCACTAATGAAAACTATAAGCTTGAATCTAGTCTGGAGATATTGGATATGACAGCAACTGGATAAGGATTTATTAAGCACTATCATCTGCATCTATTGATTATTAAAGCTTATAGTAAGTGGCATTTTTCTTTTGAATTATTTTGAATAATAAATAGGGTATATGAGCACAGACTTTTACACATGTGAAAATCTGTGCTCATATACCCTATATATTACATATATAGACACAGGTATATAATAAGCCTATGTATTTCAGTTATTTGAATAATAAAGTAAATATGATGTTCAAATAATTTTTTATTTAAAAAATAATGTGCACCATATAAAAAGATAATGTATTTTAATATGTCACAGAAATAAAGATTTGTATATATTTTTTTTTACATAAGTCATTAAAAAGTGATTGAACAGACTTCTGGTATAATTTTTTACAATTTGTTTATAAATATTTAATTAATTGTATTAATAAAATAATTAATGAAATATATCTGTTTTAATAACATATTTCATGAATGAAATAAAGGCATAGATTATTTAACAGTGAATTTCATTTTAATGGCAGGATGAGAATAGCTTCTATTCAATTGGGTGGGATCTTTATAAATTATAATGAAGCTATTAAGAGATTTCTAAACAGAAGTAAAAATATTGTATTTCGCTTATAAAAGAATAGCATCATATTTCCTCATATAATAAACTCGTTGCAACTTGCAAATGGATTAATTCTGACATTTCTATGTATTGTTAATATTTAATATAATATTTTCTTTCCTTCAAGGAAGAAGACTAGTTTAGAATTTTTTAAAAATTATTTCATTAATGTCATATAGGAAATAGTTATAGAAAATTTTGCTCAGATCTCTTTGTTTCAATTTTCACTCATGTGTATGTTTGCCAGTTATGGCATAAAGAATCAAAAAATTGAATTTCAGTGTGTAATGTTGCAACCTTTTTTTTTTTTTTATAAAGACTAATATAAAATCATAAAAAATATTAGTTCTGTATAAGATTGAATGTGTACAGTAAATGTTATTATAAAATTTGAAATGAAAAAATCTAGCAATTACAAAAAACGATTTTCGCAGTAGAAGACTTCATATCAGATTGTTAAAAAATGAACTCTATTTTAGTGAAGCAGGTAGAAAGTTTTTTAGCTAAGACATAAACAACTTAAATATATAAAAAATGTACACTTAATTCCTTTTCCATACTTTTTTTTTTTTCAAACTTGTTTTTATTTTACAGAATTATATTATTATTTTAACTCAATGTTTCATTTATTGTATATAATCATTATCAAGGATATGGAAGAAATTATTGTATATGTTTTGTATACAGTTTATGGATCAAATTGAAAAGAAAAAAGAAGCAATAAAAACTTAAACAAATGGAATACTCCAATAAATTTTATTTTCATCATTACCAATTGCGAAAAAAGCATATGCAATGTAATGGATATTACAAAACAAGATAAATACAGAAAAATATATACAATGTAAAAGATATTGTAAAGTAAAATAAATGCAGAAGTAATTCCTGTTAGATGTAGCTGCATCTTCAGATCAATTTCTAAAATTAAAAAAAACTATAAATTTAAATTTTGTTCAAATAATTTTAAAATTCAGATTTATCTTTAGATATACATCTTATTAGATTTGTACAGTGGATTTCAATGTTTCTATAAACAAATCCATTTTAAGAGGAAAGATTTTATTTTGATTTTAAGTTGAAACTTTAAATATATATTTTTTAAATGATGAGAGTGGCACATAATTTAAAAAAATTTTAAATTATATTTTTTATTTGAAATTTTCAGAAAATTGATTATGTGATTTCAAATCCTGAATTTCTTTAAACTAAGTCAATTTATATATCAGGAAAAACATTTTCCCAAATTTGAAAAAAAACATTTATGTGTGAATCTATATATTTAAAATCATCAATATCATTTATTTAGTAGTAAATGTTTTATTTTAATAAACTTATTTTATCTCAACTAGATGTCTATTGCCATTAACCATACTATTCAAATAACAAAATTCCATAATTTGCCTCAAACTTTTCTTTTATTATTTATTCTTATATCCAATCTTTTTTTTTTATCTGTTGTTTATCCATTACTATTATCTTAGTTTTAGCAAAATTTATCTTTGGATTTTAAACTCCAAAAGCATATTCAGAAGTTGAGATTTTATTCATTTATTTTCTTTCAATCTGCAAGTAAAGCTATAACTTTTGCATGGTAAATACTATCAGCATATTTACTATTAATTTTATTTCTTTGATTTTCCTTTTCATTATCATTATTATATTTTCAATAAACAAAATTAATAAAGAGGATGATAGTGGGCATTATTGTATCACATCTCTTCTTATATTAACTTTACTCTTACAATTCTTCACTTCTTAGTGCTTTGATATCTGTATAAATTCGAAGTAATCTTCTATTTTCCCAAAGGAAATATACAATTTTCATCGTTTGAAGTAAATTATACTTCATTCTGTCAAAAGTTTTTTCCAAGTTAATGAAAATAACATGAGATTTGTTTATTAATTATTCTTACTGCCATTATCAATTCCTGGTTCCCTTTCAAAATCTAATATCATCATCCAAGTTTATATCTTCTATTACATTCTTTTTTTTTAATTATTATTATTAGAATCTTGGAAGCATGAGACAAAAGTGCTATTGTTATGTAGTTCAATCATTCATATGCATTGAGTGGGTGGGTGGGGGGTATTCAACAATTTTAATTATCGTAAAATCCAATGGAACTATTTTTTCTTTATAATACTGTTATTAGTAAAGAACTTTCCATAATATCACTACAGTTTTTTAAATCTTTTATTGGAATGTTATCTACACCAATTGTTTCAAAATTCTTTTTTTGTTCTTTCTCATGTTCTCAATTATATTTTCATTCTCTATGCAATCTTCCCTATTCAAAGCCTTTTCTTCAAACAAGTCTTCAGTATATTCTTTCTGTCAGTCACACACCTTCTGGTTCTCGAAAAGTATATTCTTTTTAAACTTGATAACATTCTTTAATCATTTTTATTAGTCATAAAAAATATTAATATACTTCCATCAAGTGGTTTGTGTTAAAGTTGTGAGGGTAGTAAGTTTGATAATTATCAATTAAACTGAAGTAATTGGCTATATATATATATTAAACAATGATAAAGGTATGTGTAAGAGATTGTGATCTGGCCAACTGAGATTACTGGTTCAACATGAAATGGAGATCATACATCTTTTTCACATGTCTTTAGTCATGTTTATGGTCACATCATTCCACAAGGTGTTAAAAGTGAATAGAAACCAGTCTCTTTCTACCTTGCAAGAGAGTGGTGTAGTGAAAATTACAACACAGCAATATTCATTAACTAAATGTTCTTTTTTTGTAGAAAACCAGTCATATTTGATTATTAAAGGAGATTATAAGAATCTTTCAATTTGGTGCAGAACTTTTACAATACAATAAGATAATGCCTTATTTCGGTGATGAAACTAAAATGCACTGGAAGAAATGCACAAAAAATCTGCAGAAAAGGGAGCAAAATGATGATGATTACTTCAGATAAAGATTTCTTTTATGAAATATTTTTTAAGAGTGAAGTAAAATGGTCATAAAGAATGACAAAAAAATGAGCATAAAATGTAGAAGAAATTTTGAATGAATTATTTAGGAAGTCAGAGTGGATATAATTTACAATATTCTAAGGTTTAGAAAAATTGATTTATATTTACATTTTAAAAAAGATTTTCAAGATTATCTAATTATAGAATTTTGTCTAATTTTACATGGAGCAAGAAATACCTGTTGACTAACCTGCTTTTTAGAAATACAACACACTAAATATTATACATATCATTAATGGTTGTAGCAACATAGAAATAATTTTATTTTGCTTTGTAGATTATTTAGATTTTTGATAGTATTGATCATTCCAGTTATGAAAATATTTTAGAATATTATATATAATACTAGAATATTTATTCTTCTCATTAAAGGTCTTATGAATATAACAAATATCCGTAGTCATAACAGAAAGTTGTTAACACAGAATGGTTTGTGTGTAAAAAAAAAAGAAAAGGCATTATCAGGGTTGTATGCTTCACCATATTTGTTTAATTTATTTTTCAATATGTAGATATAATATAGGGTATATGAGCACAGACTTTCACACCACCCACCTCTCTCCACTCTATCTAATAACACTGATACACCTAAACACATATATGCTGAAAAGATAAATAATCACCAATATACGTATTTCATGCTAAACCAGCAATCATCAGTTGGTCCAGACTATCATCTTTACACACATATATAGTATAAGTGCTCAGATATATATTAAGATAGACTATCCTCATAGTTTAATGGACAGGCTTCAATCCACTCCTCACTCCAACCCTTCAACCGTCCATCCAATTGAAAATCTGATGATGGAATGCTCAAAGGCCACCCTGAGGCTGAGATTATTGTCGCACCCATGTTAACCTAAGGTCAATCTGAACCCCACATGTACAGGACATAATCCATTTAATACATATGCAAGGATGGGCAGACATCTCTATAATGTAATAACTGAAACACAGGCTTGTTATATACCTGTGGCTATATATATGTAATATAGGGTATATGAGCACAGACTTTCACATCACCCACCTCTCTCCACTCTATCTAATAACACTGATATACCTAAACACATATATGCTGAAAAGATAAATGGTCACCAATATGTCCTGTACATGTGGGGTTCAGATTGACCTTAGGTCAACATGGGTGTGACAATAATCTCGGCCTCAGGGTGGCCTTTGAGCATTCCATCATCAGATTTTCAATTGGATGGACGGTTGAAGAGTTGGAGTGAGGAGTGGATTGAAGCCTGTCCATTAAACTATGAGGATAGTCTATCTTAATATATATCTGAGCACTTATACTATATATGTGTGTAAAGATGATAGTCTGGACCAACTGATGATTACTGGTTTAGCATGAAATACGTATATTGATGATTATTTATCTTTTCAGCATATATGTGTTTAGGTGTATCAGTGTTATTAGATAGAGTGGAGAGAGGTGGGTGGTGTGAAAGTCTGTGCTCATATACCCTATATTACATATATATAGCCACAGGTATATAACAAGCCTGTGTTTCAATATGTAGATATAGAAACTGAAAAAGCTTATTCTGAAAGTAAAACAAGAAAGTAGATAGATTATGTTCTTTTGAAAGATAAAACAATCTTAAATAAATAACAAAAACATAGATTCTAAATCATAGATGGTTTTGTTTTTCAAGGTCTAAAATTTATAAAGTCGATTTTGGTCATTTAATCATTGTCTATACATTTATTTTCTTAATATTTGTGGAAGTTGGTCTATAAAAATATGTTTAAAATTTTCTGGATAACAAAAAAGACTAAGTAATTAATTATCAAAAAAATTATGCCTTAGCTCACTGGAAGCCAGAATATTGAGATAGAAATTACTATATTTTGAACATGATATGCAACTGATCGTTCTTGTAAAAATATTAATGAATGATATTGAATACAAAAGAAAGCTAGAACATTCATCAATAAGCAAAATAGATTGAATCGTGAATGTTCTAAGATGTAATGTAGCTTCAAGAGTTTTATCACATGACAAACAGAAAAGAAATGGAAATTTTTATATCTAAAGCCACCAGAAGTCCACGATAATTTGATAGAATGCAATATAAGTTATGGAATCTTCTTGTGACCAAGTGATATTTATCAGATATTTTGCTGCTTTTTTTCTTCTGATTTTTATAATAGTTGATTTTAAAATAGTCAATCAATATCTTTAAAGTATAATTAAAAATAGAATTTTATTAATACTAGGGATAAAATTTTTATTTTTTGTACATAATTGTTTTGTATTTTTAAATTTTTATTTTATATCAGTATGATTAAATTTTAGCATTTATACATTTATATAAGTTAATGTTTTAACTGTTTGACCTGTAATATAACGTTATTGTTTTTTTTTGTAGAGGCATACTTCTAAAGTTCTAAGAAGATATAATGACTTCATCGCATTATATGAATTATTACTCATCCGATTTCCATACAGGATAATTCCTCGTCTTCCTCCAAAGAAAGCTGTAGGAGGTAAATCCATTTCATTTCATGTTTTTGTTTATAATTAAGAGTAAATGCAATCATTAATTTATGAGTTTTTGAAAATGCCATATGGAAATAAACATACATACTAAATATCCTTAAAATTTTTATGATTATACTGCTGCAGTTGTTACAAAGGGAAGTACAGTACTTAGAATTTAATTTATATACCTAAATAAGCATAGCTCAAACTTGTGCTTTAACATGAGAACTTCCAGTATCAGTGTATGAATGTCTACTGCTGGATTTTATTGTGAATACTTTTAATGTTCTGATTAGTCATCTTTAGATTGTATAAAAAACTTGAGAAATTAATTTAAGTATCGAGTTATTTTTAATTATTATGTATATAAAATTCATAAATAAGTATTAAGTTAATATGCAGGTTAAATAAAATTAACCTATTTCTACTGTCAGGGTAAAATTATAAGGGTTTTAGACTTTATTATTTTAGAAAGAGTTATTATTTAATATTTTATATAGTATTGAATTATGTACATTAAAAAATCCAATATATTAAATAAATTAATATACATACAAAAAAAAGATAAAGGTGGGAGATATATATAAACAACTTTCTAAAGTAATATATTTTTAAATTAATAAACTTAATTGGCATGAACTTCATGTTTATATTTTATCTTTTAATCATTTTTTTTTCCAATTAAAAAAAAAGTTATTACAGTATGTAATAAAGTGAAATTTTTGTAAAAGTTGGTGGGGGGGGGGGCTACATACTTGTAAATAAGCTGGGATGAAGTTTGCAACAGTTTTAAAAGATTTCAGTGAAGATAAAAAACTTATATATATATGTTAGCATACAATAGGCTATGATATCTGGTTAATTTTTCCATACTTTCTTCATGTACATCATACATTATGCATAACAAACAGTTCATGTTTTGTTGATAAACTTTGATTAGAATATAATTCATATTGTTTTTTGAATTGCAAGTGTATATTAATTTTTCAACATGCATATATATATATAGCACAGATGCTTTTTATATGTATAGTGTATATATATAAATTATGATTATAATATAAACATTTTAAAAAAGTAATAATAATATAGTTTTTTTTTTTTTCATATGTCAAATGCATTGACCGGGAAGCAAACCCAGGCCAGTTGCTTAGAAAGTAGCTATGCTAACCACTAGGCCACCAAAGTTTGACTAATAATAATAATATAGTTATTAATAATAAATGTGAGGGAAAACATTTGCATATATTTTACTGTGTGACTCATTCATTCATTGAAAAAAAAAACTTACTGTACAGTATTTTTTATTTATTTTTTAAATAAAAAGAATAATGAAATGTCTGACTTTAATCACAATTAAATATGCTTTGGGTGATACCTTTTTCATTTCTATAACTTTTTTTATATTTTTTATAGAAATTTAATAGTATTCTTATTATCAAGAAACTATGATCTGTAATTGTTATTAATTTTAAATATGTTCTTAGATTTTGAAAATTTTTAACATTACTATTCATACATTAGTTAAATATATATACAAGAAATGAATAGGTAATAGTAACTTAGCAACTAATACATATGAAATACATTCTAATATTGCCCCTCTTTTTTTCTAATTGAAAACGAATATTCTTACTATGGTATTTTTTTTTTTTTTTTTTAGAACTTCCATTACTGATCAAAATAAGAGAAAACTCAAGATGATTTTTTTTCAATTTGTTTCATTTTAAATGTTCCATTTAAAAAAAAAAGAGGTACACATTCTTCTATTGAGTTATATTCAATCCTGTATTAATGTGTTAAATTCGAACTCGGGCAGTATTCAGAATATGGCTACATGATTAATGATGAATTGGCACACTTTAGATTAATTAGCACTGCATACTCTCTGACTGTATTAACAAATAGTCATTGTATTCCATAAAGCAAATATTCTGTTTCTAGAAAGGACTTAATATTTCATAAAATTATAGCAGTATAATTTTAAATATAATTATATACACAACTTTTCACTTCTTCTTTTTCTTTTTAAATTATAGCTCCATGATAGTAAATATATAAAATCAATATTCCTCCTTTTTCTTTTTAAAACTTGTTTATTCCAACTATAATTTTATTTTTACTCCATACAACGTTTCCTTAAACAAAAAAATAATAAAAAAAACAACATAAAAATAATAACACAAATAAATAAAATATTAATACATCACAATTATATATAATATTCCAATAAAACCACAATATTATTACATTTACAAATATAATTATTTACCTCTTTCCCTATATTTAACTATTTCTTTTAAAATACCTTTATAATTTAATACTCTTCTTATATAATTTTATTATCTATTCTCTAAATCTTTACCCATTAACATTCCTTTTAATACCCTTTTTTTATTCCAATATTATCTTATTTTTTATCTTTATTTATTAACATTCTATTTAATACTGGTTTATACAGATCAGTATATGCTTCCTCTTTTTTTATTATTATTTTATAATTTTCCAAACAAGTATATATATTTCAGTTATAGTTCACAAAGTAAAAAGTTTTGCTTTTTCCAAGAATCAGTTCTATCCTGATTTTTTTTAATCCTAATCCACCGTAATGAAAGAATGCATTTCCTTTTTTTATTCGCTTTTATCAATTCTTTTACATTTTTTTACAAAATTAAATGACAGAATGCATTAGTAATTAAAAACTACAAAATAAATTGGAGACGGTTTCTTATCTTTTAATTGCTAATACTAACCAGATTTGTGTTTTGTTTTTTTTATCAGCAAATCTAATCACTTTAATAACTTTTTTTTTTTGTTTAAAAAAAAAAAAAAATTATTTCAATATCTTTTATCTTTAAAAATTTAAGTGATTTGTTTATAGGGAGTAAATTCTTTAATTCAAAGTTATGAAGGAACATCAATATTCTGGGACCACTAAGCAGCTACAGGCCATGTATTGGAACCCAGTTCTGCCCAAATAATTTGTACAGAGAAGTGTGATGCCAAAAAAAAAGTTAAAGAAGCTTTTTACATAGCAAATGATCTCAGTGCCATTAATAGAAGAGAGGCATGCTTTGCTCTCTCCAAACAATGGACTAACTAATTAAAAATTCAAACTCATTTGCATATGTGTACAATAAATCACAACAGTCTTCATTCACAAAGCTATGAATATGAGATTCGAACATTAAATCTCGAAAGCAAAGCAGACCTATTACACATTATAATATAATTATAGCTTCACTAACGCATGCGGAAAAAAGTCGCATATTTATAATTATTTAGCCCAAGTAAAATGCTTATATATATATATATCTCACCTATGAACACACATACCTGCACATTATGTTTAACAATTCAATACATGCTTACTATGTAAATATAATACATACATACTGTATTAAAAACAGGCAAAACTCTATATATATATATTGCCACACACAGCAAGCTAGAGTAATCAACAGTTATACACAAGCATAAGAGGCGGTGGTCATGTGATGTTTATTGGCATAAAACATATGTTGGATGATCACAATATATCCCCTCTCCCATTTAAAAAAATAAGATAATAAAACAAATATTTTATTTCTCATTTCATCCTTTCTACATCTTATTCTAGTGATATTGGTTGCTTACCACATTCACATTTATTATAGATTAAACAAGTAAATTATACATGGAAATTTTTATCAATAAATGCTACATAATTGAATTTCTGCTATTGCCTGGCCTCTGTCCATATTAGTTACCCACATGCATAATCACATAACAATAAGTCCATTTGATCCATCTGCCAGATACCAAAATTGAGATATAGCCAAGTGATATCCGATTCTGAATACACTAAAAGTTTGGAGCCTTCACATTTAAAATGGAACTATGCCACAAGTGCAACCTTATAACTTGTAATCACTACTACTAATAAAAATAGACTAAGTAACTGGCTGAAATATACAGATAAAATCATAATCACACTTACACTGGGACTATGTCACACTCCATATAATTATTAATAAAAAAAATAAAGCAAGTCACTGACTGGAATATACAGACAGAATCATAATATCTCTACTGGGTAACCATCTGTAATAAATGAAGGGATCATTTCATTTAAAAACAAAAGATGTTGCTTCATTATGAATTACCACCATTCATGTCAAGTAACTATACTTTTCCAACTTAGCATAGGCTTCAATCCAACAAGACGAATCACTCATAACTTACATGAATCTTTTAAATGAATACAAAGCCTAGTCTAACATTCAGTTTTTATTTTCATACTTGGATAGCATCAATAGCTGAGCATTACATTTCCATTTACTCCACAATAAGTTATAATGGTTATTTAGATTTATATAAGTAAAAAAAATATATATATTACATGTAATATGATCAAAGTTACTATTATCAAACATTATAGCTTTATTTCAAAATAAATCTTTTATCATTTTCCAAATGTCTGGGATTGACAACATTTCAGAATTTTCATATTCAATCAAAATTTAATCTTCATCTCTTTCTCAGTATTTCTTGAATGGTGCTGGTGATCCCTATTTTAGATGACCAGAAAATTTTATCCTTTTCTTTCATTTTAAAGACAGAAACATAGCTACATCCAGCTATAGGTGAAGCACATTTGCTTGTGGCTTCATATTTTTTTAAAATTCTAATTCCATTTCCAGATCGAACAAGATCTTTATTTTGATTTTCACTTGATCACTGTCTTTTTTGAGATCTCCATAATTTATTTTTATTTTGCTTAGGTTCTCTATTTTCAAATTTCAGAATGTTGTTTAAAGTTTTATCACAAGTTTTCTCAGACTGCCTACTTTACTGGCCATTATAGTGACATGTTTATTTCATGTTTAAAGAGGTTTATTTAAACTTCATTGTAACAATATTTCATACTCTGTAGTCAAGTTGCAATCTTTAAGTGTCCATATATATTCAATGGACCATTAGTAAGAATGGATTTCCATTCTTGCTATTAAAAGGTGTGAAGGTTGCCTTGACAGCAGTTAGAAATATTGGTTGCTATATTTACTGTGAATGTTTAGGTGGTTACCGGTTGGAAACTAATTACATAATTATCTCAGATTAGCTTTAGGCACTATTTCGCTTATTATTTCTAAATAATATATTGGCAATTTAAAAGTATTGCATTAAGTAATGTTTTAGATGACTATTTATTAGTCTGCATTATAGTGACATGTTTATTTCATGTTTAAAGAGGTTTATTTAAACTTCATTGTAACAATATTTCATACTCTGTAGTCAAGTTGCAATCTTTAAGTGTCCATATATATTCAATGGACCATTAGTAAGAATGGATTTCCATTCTTGCTATTAAAAGGTGTGAAGGTTGCCTTGACAGCAGTTAGAAATATTGGTTGCTATATTTACTGTGAATGTTTAGGTGGTTACCGGTTGGAAACTAATTACATAATTATCCCAGATTAACTTTAGGCACTATTTCGCTTATTATTTCTAAATAATACATGGGCAATTTAAAAGTATTGCATTAAGTAATGTTTTAGATGACTATTTATTAGTCTGCATTATAGTGACTTGTTTATTTCATGTTTAAAGAGGGTTATTTAAACTTCATTGTAACAATATTTCATACTCTGTAGTCAAGTTGCAATCTTTAAGTGTCCATATATATTCAATGGACCATTAGTAAGAATGGATTTCCTTTCTTTCTATTAAAAGGTGTGAAGGTTGCCTTGACAGCAGTTAGAAATATTGGTTGCTATATTTACTGTGAATGTTTAGGTGGTTACTGGTTGGAAACTAATTACATATATATTTATATATTTTATTAAAGGATAAATAAAGGTGTGTGTGCAAGCTGTTAATAATAATATGCTAAAATACTCCAGAAAAAACAACAACAACTAATTAATTATGCAGAAAGAAAATAAAACTTACTGAAAATAGCAACAGGCTAATTTACATGTTAAGAAAAGTAACTTTATGCAAATTATCCAAACTGATTAAAAAAAAAAAACATCTGCAGAGGAATTAAGCAGTGTGTGAGAAGTGAAACGGAAAAACTAGGAAAGTTAAACTAGTAAAGTGAAGTTGTTCTGGTATTAATAAAGAAGAGTTCTAATCAAGAATTTATTTGGATTATCTCTGATATAATGTATGTGAGCAGTAAAGTGCTTACAGAAATAAATTTACACAATTGTAGAGTTATAAAGTATAGAAATAAAGAGACTTTCTAAATGTTAATCTCTAAGGAGATTATAAACTTTTAAGAGATCTAAGTAATTTTATACTCAACTAGCAAGTTGAACTACTAATATCTTACTAATACCAATTATTATTATTCAGATTAAACACACTTTTGAAGTTTTCTTTAAACATTTGTTGCTGTTCATTATTTAACAAATATAATTAATTATTCAGCTGCCAACTGACTATGCTTGGTCAGAGCATTTAGGAGTTCAGCTACTTGCTCTATAATCTTTATAATTAATTGTTCAATTTTGAAGGGCAAGTTATAATGCACTAACTTGGCTACCTGCCTTTTAAAAAACTGAGAGCAGCTTTTAGCTTCACAAAACATGTCCTGCAATATGTGGTGTTGGACAGCCTCTTCTTTCTCTTCTGTCCAGAAGTTATTCACCAAGGCCTCTTTATATCTTTGAAATGTAGTTAGCTTGTCAAATAGAGAATCCCATCATGTCAGAGCACCATCTATAACTTATATTCTACAGACATTAAACACATAAATTTTTAAGAACTGATTTATATTGAGGCTAATTTCTCTAAAACTAATATGTTAATCTCTGTCATTCTGATTTTATTTTTATTGTAACCAACTTTATGATTGTTTACTTCTAGTTCTTCCAACTTCATGTTCTTCATTGCCCTTTTTATCCTTCCTTGTTCATCTTCTATTTTGCCAAGCTGATGTATCATATCTGCTTTAAATTCCTTTATCTGTTTTCCATTCACTTGATGCTCTCACATATTGCTTTTTCACAATCAATTTTTATATCATTTTGCAGTTACCTCTTCTACATTTTCTTGTATTTCTTTTATTGATTTCTCATTCTTTTTCATTGGCATATTTATTTTTTCTGTCTTTTCACTATACTCTGCTTGCTTTTCTCTCAGTTGATTAAATCTTCCTTCACCTTTTTCAACAAATCTTTCTCTCATACTATTACACTTTTCCCTTATGTCTTCATGAACTCCTCTAATCATTTGTTGAGTTTTCTCAAACTTAACATAATTTTTTTGTTGCCAATCATTGATCTTTTTTATTCATTTCATCTATATTTTGTAACATTTCTTGTTTGTTTTCTTTAACTAAGTCATACAGCATTTTCATATCACCTATGAGAGGTGTTGCTTCATCATGTTTCACTTTTGTTTGTTCTATGTCCAATTCTGTTGGCTGTTCTGCTTTTTGCATCACTGGTTTGTCTATGATTGACTTTTTTCATTTTTTTAAACTGATCTGTTGATCAACTAATTTATATATTTATTATTACTATTTATTTGACTTTTGCAGAGAATAAAGAAACAATAACTATTACTATTATAAAAATTCCATTACATAATTCAATGCGTGAATCTTTGCCATAATCATGCAAATCTCTTCATAAATATTTGAAGTTGACTGAACTCACACCTATACCGATTTTAACCCTTTTGCTTTCTTAACCATCTCAAAGTTATTGCTCACTAACTAGTTCTTATAATTAATTGCAGTCTCAACTTTCATTCTTAATGACCCTATTTTCTTATTTTGAAGTACTTTTTTTAAATAAACATTATACATATATTTAATCTCTTTTTTAGGTTTAATTTTCTCAGGGTGTGCTCTTATATAGACATTATCGAGCCACACATTAGAAAGTCATTTGTGTCCTGAATTCTCAGATAAAAATGAATTAATCCTGCCCCACTTGGGTCACCATTTTCTTGTACCGATAACCTGTAGGGACTATCTTTAAATATAATTTTCATAGAGTCATATATAAAGTAGATAACAATGAAGATGATTGTACCTAAAACACGTTATATTTCCTAATCACCTTCCCAAAATTAACACTAATGATTTGAAATACTTTTATCACTAAAAAATAATTCAATTTAAATAAAAAGCATACATTTTCAGATTTTACTCGGGCATCATGCTGAATGGACCAATTTCAAATACTATAATCCCTCAACTCATGATAACATTCGACATTTGTTCAGTGGTTAAACAGTGTCTCTAAATCAAATTCTTTTTTTAAAATAAATATGGAACTGTTAAGTGCTAAAGTGAACATTTGAAATGGCATTGACAACTTGAATTTTGAAAATTAATAACAATTTATTTAACATTTACTATTAACTAACATGTAGACACACACACAAAGCTTAAAATAATTATTTTAAAATATATTTCATATTAGCTAAGCATATATATAAAAGAAAATGAATAGATAAAGATAGTTTAGCAACTAATACATATAAAATACATTCTAATAAAATATTCAGATTGTATCTTTTCTATATATTGCTTTTTTTTTTTTAGAGTTTCAAAATGAATATTTTTCTTTCAACTTGCTCATTTTAAATGTACCATTTTTAAAAACAATAAAAAAAATAGACACACATTTTTCTATGGAGTTTTATATATTCAATCCAGGAGTTTTGCATTAAATTCAAGCTCAGGTAGTAAGACAGCTACATAATTAATGGAGAATTGGCACACTTTAGATTATTTAGCACTGCATATTCTCTAGTTGTATTAATAAATAATCCTTATATTCCATAAAGTAAATGTTCTATTTCTAGAAAGGATTATTAATGTTTCATAAATTACAGCAGTATAATATTTCAAACAGTTATATATTTTTCAACCACGGTTCACTAAGTAAAAAGTTTCTTCTCTTTCCAAGAATCATATCTATTCTGATTTTTTATTATTATTTATTTCCTAGATCACAATAATGAAAGAATGTAACCTTTTTTTTTTTATTCTCTTTTATCAATTCTTTTAACGGTTTTTTTATTTATTTATTAAAATACAGAATGCATTAGTAATTAAAACTACAGAATAAATTGTAGACTTTTTCTTATCTTTTAATTGCTAATACTAACCAGATTTGTTGCTTCATTATTTTTTTTTCTAGAAATCTAATCACATTAATTTTTTTTTTCAATATATTTTTCTTTAAAAATTTAAGTGATCTTACTGGGAATAAATTCTTCAATTCAAAATCATTTTAATAAATATATTTTTAGATACAAATTTATTTTAATAAAGGTTATTACATTTCTTATTTTATTGATTTGTTTTTTTACCCCAAGTAAAATATTTATATATAAAGCTCACCCATGCACATTCAAAAAAGTTAACAGTACTATTTTAAAAAAAATATAAGTTTAACAATTCAATACATGCTTAGTTTATCAACCATGTATGCTGGGCAGCAACTATAATGTATATTCAGAAATAATATTAAAAACTGATAAACATTTTTACATATTGTGTTATATATCATCCAAATCACCATTCACTGTGTGTTGTGAGGTGATTCAATATGTCTAGTCCTTAATCAAAGTCAGAAATCTCTCAGCCACTATGCCTAGAGAACCTGTTAGCCACCTTCCCTTTCTATTTCCACCCTAAGATTTTCCTATATTCTTCTCTATCCTGCTCCATCCCATTTCCACAGCATCATCTCGTCGTCTCTAAGGTCTTTATATCTAGATCCCCCTATCTTTTTCCAAACTAGCATAAAAACCAAGAATCCACTTTCTGTATAATTACTTTGTTTATATTTATTCTTCCACAAGTTCCATTATTTTTATCCTTTCTGCTTGTAAGCAGTTACATTCAATTAACAGATACCTAATATTTTCCGTGCCTTTTGTATATAACTTGCAGACTAAATCAGACACACTTCTCCATTTATGTGTATATTCCCTTGTTGCTAAGGATCCTGTTTGAGCCTTAAACAGTAAACTATTTTCTTTGCTGTTATCATAAATTAACTCTCATCCAATATTCTGTTTGCTTCTATATATATTTAAATTCTTTTTACTTTCCATATTAGTTCTGCATCTCTTTATTTTTTATTAATGTATCTCTTCTTCTATCCCATTCTTAACCACTATAACACTCGACAATCCTCCTAATACAATCATTTCTCTTTTTGTACAAGTATACTGACAAAATCTTTATCCAAATCTTCTGCACACCATACTACCCTTCTCATCCATCTTGTTGTCTGTCCTTTATTTATAACCCAATTAAATACAATTTTGGCTATTCTCTTACTATCTATAAATTGCAATCTACTGAACATTTTCATTTTGCTTTTTGCATCTCTCATATAAAAATGTGACCATCCCATTTCTCCTTCAATTGCCTCCTTTGCCATTCACACATCTGCATCTATTGCATGTTTTCCTAGTTCTCTTTGTATTTTTTCCAAGTAATATAATACTCCTCTACTAACACACAATGCATCATTACCATAAGTTAAGCCTACTACTGCAACTCCTTTCCATATAATTCTTACTACATTATATTTATTATATGAAAACACTGTTAATGTCTTTATCAGACTTTTTCATTTCTTTGCTTCATTTATCACTTTTTCTCCCATTCATCCAAGCAATTTCACCAATTACTTAAGATGATTTCCAAATAGTTACACCTATTCACCACATTGAACTTTAAATCTCCCAATAAAAATTCTTTCTCTTACTCTTTTCCCAGCATTTATCTTCATTACTTTTGATTTTTCTTCACTAAATTTAATCCCCATTTCTTTACCCACTCTTGAGCATGTCTTCAGTGTACCCCCCCCCCCATCTTCTCTACTTTCTGTGTACAAGAAGATATTATCAGCAAATAAAAGATCTGATAATGTATATACTCCCTTGCCATTTATTAATAGTATCTCTACCCTTTTCTCTCTCTCAAATATAATAAAAACAAAATAGGTGATGTAGGACATTCTTGCTTTAGTCCCACCTCATTTTTAACTTTTAACTTATTCTATATTTATTAATTGATATGTATAATAATTATTTTCATACAATCTCTTTTTAAGATCAACTAAAGCTCCATTCATTCCCAAATTTACTAAACTTATCCATAATTTTTTTCTATTCTATCATATGCCTTCTCTATATCTATAAAGACCATATATAATTGTCTACTTGTATTCCTACTCTATCTTTAAGTTATGTGACTACAAATAAACTATTTTTTATATGCCTAATCATTCTAAAACCTCTTGGCATTTCTTCCACTATATATATATTTATCCATTTTGCCACTCTTCCAGCCACCATATATGCAAAATTTTATATATCACTGATGTTTACTGCTGCGGGTCTATAATTGTTTATCTTTCTATGATCCTTACCATTTCCTTTAAATAATAGCCTTACTCTTGTATTATTCCAGTTATCTGGAAATTCTGTCTTCTGTGTCATTTTATTAAAGCATGATAATAGATTTAATTTTGCCCTATTTCCCAAATTCATCACCATCTGTTGCATTTCAGCAACACCCTCGATGAATAAAAATTAATTCTGAACTTCAAACATTAAATTTAACTAATTGTTTGAAGTTCAGAATTTATATTTATTCAGAGAGAGTCTCACTGAAATATCTTAGCATCATGAATGGTGATTTGAATGATATATAAACTGTATTTAAAAATATTTATCATTTTTTAAGTTTAGTTGTTTGAAGTTCAGAATTTATATTTATTCACAGAGGGCATTGTAAAATACCTTAACAAGTCTGCCTTGCTGTTCTGATGTGGCAGATTTGTTCCTCAATATATATATTTTTAATATCATCTGAAAAATTTATGTTGCTGGATAATATTTACTTAGTGAGTGGATGAGAAAAAAGAATTGGAGCACAGAGAAATAGATTTAATTGGATTTGGAAAGTTTGAGAAAAATATTGCTAATGTTTGGAAAGTGATTTGATATGCTGTTTTAAATATAAAGAGAAAAAATATTTTGTGTGTGTGTGTATATTGCAAGGAGGCTTTTAAACTAAGTCATGTATAAGATTAGTTGGATTTTAGGAGATCTGCTATTCAATGGAAGTGAGTAGAATGATTTGAGAAAGAGGGTAATATTTGAAGTGTAATGTTAGGGGAGCACATATTTATCGATCACCATTTAAAAACAATTTTTTTTTCCTTTTGTATAAAGTGGTTTGAAGAGTACTAGAAAAGTCATAAATTTAAATATAAAGGAGAATTGAAAAATAAGGAAGTATGGATTATCCCATAATGTATGTATGATGATCAAAAGGAAATTAGGCTTACTTTGTTAGAGTGCACATTGTGTGATAAGGTTTACCATTTGAAATGCATAAATAAGACTATGTATAGTTGTGTAGATTATGTATAAATGTGATAAAAGAGGTGAACAAATGGTTTCTAAATATAGATAGTTTAAAGAAAAAGTCAGGAGAACTGGAGAAAAATGTAGTTAAAGAAGATAGAATAGTGTATTTATTTAGTAGAATGACGAGAGATATAAATGACAAAATAAGTAATGCAGTGGAGATAGTTAGGCAAAGATTAAGTAAGATAGAAAAAGAGGTAAATGATGTAGAAGTAAAATTAAAAATGTTAGACATAAAGTGAGAATAGATCAAGGAATTAATAAATAGAAATGATAAGTAAAAAATAGATATGAATATTCAGAAGGTGGAAGAGAATGTTACAGATGAAATAGGTAAAGTAGACTATGAGACAGTTTTGATAGGATCTTGCTAATTAGAGGATGAGAGTAGGTTTCTCTGGGGTTAGAATTAGGGATGTTACAGATAAGGTAAAGAAACAAGGGAGTAGAGATATTTATGTTATGGTAGAGACAAATAGTTTGGCAGTCATTGGAGAGAGTAATGCATGGTACAAAAATTTCATTACTACTTTGAATAAGGTTAAATGAAAAGTAAGAGTAGTCAAATTACTACTAAGATTTGACTATAGGTATATATTAGATTGGTTATGTTCTATAAATGAGAGATTGAAAAAATTATGCCAGAGAAATAATGTTATGTTTGTGCATGTATAGGATTTTTTATCAATAAGAGGAAGTTATATAGTAAAGATGGATTGCCTTTAGCAAAACAAGGAAGTGAAGCATTAGAGGGATTGATTTATGAAACATATTATAATTCGGGAAACTTATAAAAGGAGTGTAGTGTTTAAATTACACTATTATCAAAAAGGTTAAGAATGGATAGAATGTAAGAAGTTTATCAATAAGAGGAAGTTATATAGTAAAGATGGATTGCCTTTAGCAAAACAAGGAAGTGAAGCATTAGAGGGATTGATTTATGAAACATATTATAATTCGGGAAACTTATAAAAGGAGTGTAGTGTTTAAATTACACTATTATCAAAAAGGTTAAGAATGGATAGAATGTAAGAAGTAAACAAAGAGTAGCTGATTTAGATATAAATGTAGATGTGGAGAGGGTATGGGTCTATAAAACTAATAATAAACAAGCTAATTACAAATGTAATAGATAAGAAAAGAGTCAAAAGAATTTATAAAAGGGTAGCAAGAAAGGAAGAAGTTGTTAAAATTGGATATTTGCATATGCAAGGTTGTAGAGAAAAGAGGCTGGAATTAAACAAAGCAATTAAAAATGAAGGAGTTGTAGTGGAAACACATCTAAGAGAAGAAGAAAAAATTCTACACTGGAAGATTTGATATGGCAGGATATAATTAGAAAAAAAGGGTGATGGTATAGGAGTTATGTCAAAAAAAAATTTAAATACTGTAAAGTGTCAAGAACATTTGTTGTTTGAGATAACATTAGGAAGACAAAAATGGATGGTGGCTATAGAGTATATGGCTATTGGACATAGTCAAACTATAATGCAGTGAAACAGTAGCATATATGAATGCCTAGTTAAGATTTACAGAGTTTCAAAAAAAAAGGGGGGGGGGGAATAATGGTTATACAGGATGTGACGTGCATATTGAAGAACATGGAATACTAGAATGGACAGCTTTTGAAAATTTTTTGTCGGATAATGAATTTGAGCATTGGAAATTTATCAAATATTTATGAGGGGCAAGACACATGATCAAGAAATAATATATTTCACGCAATATATTATGTATTAGTAGAAAAAGAGGGAATAAACAAAATACAGGAAATGAAAGTAGTAATGAAGAGAGAGTATGTAATAGTGATCATAATTTCTGTATAATAGAAATGGTTAGTAATGTAATGGAAAATAGTAATAAAAATAGAAAGAATAGGGAAAGATGTATAAAATTAACGTAGGAGAAATCATAAAAGAGTTTGTTGGGGATGAATATAGAGACTGGTGTGGTGAAGTAGAAAAAGTGGCAAATAGGGTTTTAGGTGTGATATTCAGAAGTATAAAAGTTATAGAAAAGTGAGAATTAGTACAAATGTAAAAGTGATGAAAAATTAACATGCGGAGAATATAAATATGTTATTAAAGACAAAGAAAATGAAAAAGATGTAAATGGGAAAAATATTTTTAAACAAGAAATTGGCTAAATAGATAATTATATAGAGAGAATGAACTTAAATAGTAAATTATTGGAGGTTATTAATAAAAATGGAAGAGATGGGAGTAAAAAATTTTAGAAACATATGGAAAGAAGGAAATGTAGGGGAGAGAGAAATATTACTACTAAATGATGAGGAAAAATAGTGTAGCTCTATAGAAGAATGGGACAATCTTAAATAGTAAGTAATGGATACAGAAAAGATATTAGATGTCAAGGAGAGAGATATGGATACAGAAAGGAGAGAGATAACAAACATAAAAGCATATATTAATGGAAATGTTTGGTTTGCAGAAAATGAATGAGGTAGGGAAGAAGTTGAAAAATTAGAAAGACAAGAAGTTTAGAATTATGGGCAGCAGAGATGGTAATGAATTTAGGAAATAGGACAAAATTAAATCATTATCCTGTTTTAATAAGATGGCACAGAAGACAGAATTTCCAGATAGCTGAAATAATACAAGAGTAAGACTCATTTAAAGGAAAGGGTAAAGACTATAGAAAGTTAAACAATTATAGACTGATAGCGGTAATGGTCAGTAGTGCCACCCTGTGCCAACCAGAGTAAGCAATCGAGTCCAGAAGGCTTGTGCATAAAATCCCCATCTAGTGCCTACTCATCCAATATCCCCAGACTAGTTTCTGGCTTAGGCCTTTGTCAGTGAGGAGCCTTGGATCTGAGAGCACTGCACCTAGATATTAGAATCTAATGCAACTCTCCAGCAGCCACCTTTATCTCTACTTAAACTATGAGAATGAAATTGGAAAACACAATAATATTTTCAATCTAAGCTCAGAAACTAGACTGGGGATATTGGATGAGTAGGCACTAGATGGAGGTTTTTATGCACAAGCCTTCTGGCATCTATTGATTACTCGGGTTAGCACAGGGTGGCACTACTGTATGGAAAGTTTTGCCTGTTTAATAACAGTTATGTGCTAACATAAGAGATGGTGATCATGTGATGTTTAATGGTGGTGTTATATAAAGTTTTTGCATATATGGTGGCTTGAAGAGTGGCAAAATGGATTGAAGAAAATAATATAATGGGAGAAATGCAAGGAGGTTTTAGATTGGATAGTCATATAGGATATAGTTTATTTATAGTCACACAACTTATGGATATGAGTAGGATTACAGGTAGACAGTTACGTATGATTTTTATAGATATAGAGAAGGCATATGATAGAATAAATAGAAATAGATTATGGGTAAGTTTAGTAAATTTGGGAATGAATGGAGCTTTAGTGAATCTTATTAAGAGATTGTATGAAAATAATTACTATATGTATCAATTAGGAAATATAGAATCTATTAGCATTAAAATTGGGATGGGACTAGGGTAAAGATACTCATGTCACCTATTTTGTTTTTATTATATTTGAGAGAAATAGAGAGAGCATTAGAAATACTAAAAAGAAGGATAGAGATATCATTAATAGATGGCAAGGGAGAATGTATATTATCAGGTCTTTTATTTTCTGATGATATCTTCTTGTGCACAGAAAGTAAGAAAGATATGGAAGTTATGCTGAAGATGTGCACAAGGATGGATAAGGAGATGGGGATTAAATTTAGTGAAGAAAAATCAAAAGTAATGATGATAAATGCTGGTGAAAGAGAAGAGAAAGAATTTTTATTGGGAGATATAAAGTTAAATGTGGTAAATAGCTATAACTATTTGGAAATCATCTTAAGTAAGCAGAGAAATTGATTGGATGAATGGGAGAAAAAATTGATAACTGAAGCAAAGAAAAGAAAGGAATTGATAAAAAAATTAACAGTGTTTTCATATAATAACTATGATGTAGATAGAATTGTATGGAAGGGAGTGACAATGCCAAGGTTAACATATGGTAATGATGCATTATGTGTTAGTAAAAGGGTATTAGATAACCTAGAAAAAGTACAAAGAGAAGTGGGAAGATATGCATTAGATGAAGGTGTGTGGATGGCAAAAAAGATAATTCAAGGAGGATGGACATGTTTTTATTGAGAAATGCAAAAAGCAAAATGAAAGTGTTTGGTAGATTGCAATTTATGGATAGTAAGAGAATAGCCAAAATAGTATTTACTTGGTTTATGAGTAAAAAGAACAAGTAATAAGATAAATAATATGGTATGCAGAACATTTGGAAAAGTTTTTATGTCAGTATACTTGTACAAAAGATGGATGATTATATTAGAATTGTTGAGTATTATAGTGACAAAGAATGGAATACAAGAATAGATGCATTAATAAAAAATAGGGAGTTGGAGAGATAAACAACTAATATGGAGAGTATGTTTAAATATATATAGAAGTAAACAGAATATTGGGTGTGAGTTAATTTATGAATATATAACAAAGAAAATAGTTTACTGTTTAAGGTTTGAGAAAGATCATTAGCAACAAACGAATATAGACATAAATAGAGGAATGTGGGTGATTTAGTCTGCAAGTTATGTAAGGAAGGCATAGAAAATATTAGGCATCTGTTAATTGAATGTAAATGCTTACAAGCGGAAAGGGTACAGATGATGAAGTTGCGGGAGAATAAATATAAACAGTGATTATACAGAAAGTGAGTTCTTTGTTTTTATGCTGGGTTTGGGAAAAGATAAAGGGGAGGGGGGTGTAAATATAAATGCCATAGAGATGACAAAGTTGGTGTTGTGGAAAGAGGATGGAGCAGGATAGATTTGGGAAAAACTTAAGAGTGGAGAGTGGAAAGTAAGGTAATGTGGCTAATAGGTTTTTCTGGGCATAGTGCTTGAGAGATTCCTGACTGATAAAGAAACCATAGTGCATCACGTCACATCGTGAATGATTTGAATGTTTTCTATCTAATTTAGCTTGCAGTGTGCATTATGATATTTTCCTAAGTATTATATATATGTATATAACAAACCAAATATAGATATAATTTTTAATTATATTGTCTTAGAAAAGTAAAACCTACAGAAATGCAAATGTCATTTATCAAAACCAAAAACCTTAAATAAACAAAAGAGAAAATTCATTTTATAATATCTTTTTTCCCCTCTAACAAAAATAATTTTTAGATTTGTTTGAAAATTAGTTCCAGTTGAGTGCTTTCTTGTCAAATTTCGCTTTCTCCTATAAAAATGCTTTTGTCTGTTTACTGTTGCCATATAATGATAAAAAATTCTTTTAAAGTTTGGAAATAGTGCAAAGAAAAAAAAATTAGTCCATATCTAGCTAATAGGTACAAGCATAAATGTTATGTCCACATACAAATTAATACAATTACTAATCAGTTGTTTACACTTAACATTTATTTATACAATACATTAAATATATTTGATATGTGGCTGTACGTACCTTCGTTACAGCGGTTTTACATTGTAAGTCCTACCAAAAACGTTTGACACCATTACTGAAGTTCGTGACTGAAAATGTTCATCCCGCAGCTAATCTTTTGTGACGTCTCATAACCCAATACATAACACCCCCCCCCTTAGAATGAGACTTCGTAGTCCTCGAAATAGGCCGGATGTCGACGTTGACGTGAAGGGTGCTCCTTGTATGGTTTTGGAGATGGTTGGCTGAGAGGTGCTGGGTTGGTGTTGTCTGTGGTTTTTGCTGCTGCTGAAGGTAGTGTTTTTGAAGCATCAATCAGTTCCTCTGCCGGGTTGAGCTGGATTGGTCAGTGACCGTCACTCTTGCTCGCAATTGATCTATGTGCTTGTGTTGCACCCCTGAGTCCGTCCGAACTTCATATGACAAAGGGCCTGTTCGCTGTTCTACTCTGGCAGAAATCCAAGGGGAGCCCCGTACCGGTGGCTCGTGCAAAAACTGCATCATCTCGTTGAAATTTATGTATTCTCTGGGTATTTGGTATGGCTCTTGGGGCTCTATCTGGATGTATGAAATCCAAGCATGTACGAAGACGTCTATTGAAAAGCATTTCAGCTGGGCTTAATCCTGTAGCTGTAGATGGTGTGATGTGTTGAGTTAATAGGTATCGAGCTAAACGCTGGTTCCAATTTCCACGTGTGTCACATCTCAGGCTCTCTTTTACTGACTGTACGGCCCTCTCCGCAAGACCATTACTTGCCGGATGGTAGGGTGCGACATGTGTGTGTCGGACTCCATTACTGACGAGGAATGTCGAGAATTCTGATGATGCGAATTGTGGTCCATTATCGGATACCACACATTACGGTATTCCGTGGGTGGAAAATAATTCTCGCAGTGCCACAGCTGTTGCACTTGAAGTCGTCGTTTGCATTCTCTGCACCTCTACCCACTTTGAGTATGCATCCACAACAATGAGGAGCATCTGTCCATCAATGGTGCCTGCAAAATCCAAGTGCAATCGAGGCCATGGTGTCGATGGTGCTTCTCAGTGGTGTGTTGGAGCATGGGGACATGCATGTCTTATGACTTGGCAATGCATGCATTTTCCCACAAGATGTTCTATGTCTTGGTCCATTGACGGCCACCATACATATGACCTTGCCAGTGCCTTAGTTCTTACGATGCTTGAGTGACCCATGTGAAGTTCATTTAGGATGAATTTTTGTAGTGATGAAGGTATGATGACGTGAGACCCCCACAGCAGACAATTCTTGTGTGTAGAGAGTTCATTACGTCTATTAAAAAAAGGTTGCAGTTTCATGTCTGTGGCTTTGTTTGGCCAAATGGTGAAAATATAGTTTTTTACAGTTGCTAACAAAAAGTCTCTGCGTGTCGCTTGTGCCACTTGTTCTGCTGTCACAGGGGGAAACTCCAATTCTTCCAAAAAGAGGACACAACTAAATTTAGGGCCTTCATCTTCGGTTGATGGAAGTGGGCATCTGCATTTGCAATCTTCCTTCCTGGTTTGTATTCCAGCTTAAAAGAATAAGCATTTAGTATGTGTGCCCATTTTTGCATTCTAGGTGATAATATTATGGGTGTTGGCTTATCTGAAGTAAATATGCCTAACAGTGGTTGATGATCTGTATTTATTTTGAATTTGATTCCAAAGAGGAGATGATGGAAATGTTTAACTCCAAATATTATCACCAAAGCTTTCCTGTCTATTTGCGTGTAGTTTCTTTCAGCTTTAGACAAGGTGCGTGAGGCGAAAGCAACTGGGGCAGTTGATCCATTGGGCAATCGTGTACTTAGTACTGCCCCCACTCCATATGGTGAAGCGTCACACGTAAGTTGGACCTTCTGGTTAGGATCGAATGGCACCAATACACTATTAGACAGTGTTTACTCCGAAGACACATTTTTCCTTGTTTGCCCTTAATCCACTGCATGACAGTCTTTCCAACACTGTATAATTTTGCACATAAGTCACTCTTCGATGTAGCACAGATTAAGATATCATCGAAGTATGGGTAAACTCCAGGGATGTCTCCCAGCAAGTTGTCTATGACACATTAAATATCCCAGGTGCCACACAGATTCCATATTGTAAGCATTTCACATGAAAAGCTCTTCGATGAGTGATGATGACTTGTATATTTGCTGATGCCTCATCGACTGGGAGTTGAAGATAAGGCTTGGCCAAATCTATTTTTGTGAAAACAGAGCTAGGTGGAAGAGATGCCAAAAGGTGGTGGACTGTAGGTATCGGGTATGGGTGATTCTGGAGGGCCTTGTTGACAGTCACCTTGTAGTCACCGCATAATCTCACTTCTCCTGTAGGCTTGAGGATTGGTACCACTGGTGTGGTCCATATTGGGTTGTTCTCTGGCTCAATGTTTTCTTCCCAGAGCAGTATCTGTAATGCAAGATCTACCTTATTTTTCATGGCAAGAGGTAATGGCTGGGCTCTCATTCGAATTGGAGGATAAGTTGGATCCACTGGCAGTGAAACGGCTGGCCCCTTATAAGTTCCTATTGATCGGTTGAATACTTGTGGATACTTGCTAATGACATCTTGGATAGATGGTTCTGTAATACTATAAACTCCTGATAGTGTAATATCCAGAGGTCTGAACCATTCACAGCCCAATAGACTTGTGCATGGACTTTCTACTACCAACAATCATAAGTGGCATGTGTTCTTCTCATATTGTATAGGTACTACGCATTGCCCTTTAAATGCTATTGCATGATGTTGAAAGTCTCTTAGTATGATATCGACTGATTGTTATTTAGGTATCTGTTCATTACATACGTTCGTGAATGTATCATATGACATTATGGAATATTGTGTTCCCGAGTCAACCTCCATTTTGCATTCTCTGCCGTATATGTATATGTGTGCGATAGCTTTATGTGTTGAGCCAGTGTGGTGCACTTCGTGGATGTGATCTACAACTTCGTCTTCCATTTAAGTCACTGCCATGCACTGGTTAGGTGTCCTCGTAATATTTCGTTGCTTTGCCTATCAAACACGCTGTAGGTGTCCCATTCTCTGACAGAAATGGCATTTGGTTCTTTTAAAAGGACATTTCGCTCGGTTATGCTGACCGCCGCATCCATTGCAAGTAGTGGTCAAGAGGTTTCATTGTTTCTTTTGCACGCCGGTATTTGAGAAGGTGTTAGTGACCGCAGAGGATTATTACGGTGAACTGTTGGTCTGTTCCGTTGAATAAGGTCTACGGTTGTTGTGGATAAGCTTGTGGCACGGATTTCACGCACCTGTATTGATGCTGCCTCCGTGGCTAAGCTACGCTGAACAGCCATTTCCAAGGTATAGTTTTCTTCTGTTAGTAGTTTGCATTGTGTTGCCTCATCGCGGAGTCCACAGACGAATTGGTCCTGAAGACGCTCTGTAAGTGAAAGTCCGAATTCACAACCCTCTGTCAGATGTCGGAGGTCTGCCAAGAATGTGCTCACACTTTCTCCCTCTTAATGCCAATGGCAATGAAATTGAAAACGCTAGTATATGATGAATGGCTGTGGGTTAAAATACTGTTTTAGTATTTTAATGATGTCTTGGTATGATTTTTCCTGAGGCAATGCTGGAGATATAAGGGAGTGCAGAATGCTTAATGTTTTTAGACCACAGGAAGCAAGGAGAGTTGCACGCTTCCTGTCGTCAGAATTTGTTATTCGCTTCGCAAAAAAAATCCACTTGCGACGCATATGTATCCCACAGGTGTGGTTAGTCGATGTCGAAGGACGTGAGAGATCCGATCGTAGCCATTACGTGGTACAATAAGTTGACAAATCTAAATTTTATCTGAACGTTTTTTTTGTTTAAGTGAGACAAATTGCACGTTTACGTATGCTAGTTGCCTTGTATATATTTTTTATACAGCGTTGCTCTTGTTAGTTTTGCACGTTCATTTAATATGCCATCTTTGTCGCCAATAATTGTGTTATGTCCACATCCAAATTAATACAATTACTAATCAGTTGTTTACACATAACATTTATTTATACAATACATTAAATATATTTGATATGTGGCTGTACGTACCTTCGTTACAGCGGTTTTACATTGTAAGTCCTACCAAAAACTTGTTGACGCCATTACTGAAGTTCGTGACTGAAAATTTTCATCCCACAGCTAGTCTTTTGTGACGTCTCATACCCCAATACATAACAATAAACACACATTGAATTGTATTTGGGATGCAGAAACATTTATATGTAGTGATATCTTGTGACAGTTAGGATTCCATTTTTAAAAATTAATTACTATAAAATTACACCTCACTTTTTATTATTGAAATATTGGAAAGCAATTTTAAATTCCATGCATAATCATCACAGTGATAGTGATTATTTTTAAAATAATCTACCTATCAATTTCTCTTTAAGAATATTTTCTCTGATCTTAACTGCAATTAAAACATATTTGAAATATGTATTGGTAAATGTTTTTCAACTTTATTTGACGTTTATAATGTAGAATATTTGTTTATAATTTATGTGCTAGTAATATAAATCTTTTTTTTTTTAAATATAATTCTAGGATATTGCATGCATTATATTTATACTGCAAATAATGGTTAATAATAAACATTGTTGGAGTATTATCAGTAATAATCTTAATAGTTAATGTTTATTTATTTATTTTTGAAAATTTTATAGCTAACAAAGAATTTATTGGATTAAGAAGAAAGTCTTTACAACGGTTTTTAACACTTGTTGGTCGGCATCCTAGCATGTTTGATTCACAACTACTTCGATTTTTTTTTACTTATACTGGACCAGTATGTATTTATATATATTTAAAATATTATTTAGTAACGACTTTACTTAGTTTTATAATGAGAAATATTTTGTTTTCAACAATATTCATTTCAGTTTCAATATAACATTTTCAGATAGCTTATAAAATATTAGTAACTTTATTTACAAAATATTTGAATATTTTATTAAAAAATAGTAATTTTATTGAATATATAAGTATCAAAATTGTTTATATTATTATATGTTTTTTTTTTTTGCTTTAAATTTTTTATATTTTTTAAAATAACATTTATCATGTTTTTATAGGTATCTGCTTTCCAATACCAACTACTTTTTAAAATTTTTTATTATGATCGGGTATTATGTGATTTTTTAAAATTTTCCTATAATTTTTTGCTATCATTACAACTGTTTTAAATATATTTTTTTGTAATGACCACCAATTCTAAACTATCTCCAGGTATGATGTGTTATTTCTTGATCATAATATTATGTTGTTTAATAACTTCAACCTTTCATCAGGAAAGAAATTAACATACATATATTTTTTTTTAAAAAAAGATGTCTATTTCTGAGAACATGGTCATTCATTTTTTTAATTTATTTTTTTAAATTTTCTTTTAATTTTTTCTGTTAAGATTTTTTTTAGCACTTCAAGGCACTATTCTTATTTATGAATCTTATTTTAAAATGCTCTGGAGTTACTTTTTCCCTATCTTATTCTGTATTCCAAGTCTTAATCTCCAAATATTACATTCATTTTATTCCTTCAAAAATGTTTCATTTGTAATAATTTTGATGTGCATTTTTTTTTGTTTAAATTTAGTGATCATTAATTTATTATTTGAAATTATTTATTGAGGGGTAAAAGTAAGTAATGCAATACATACAAATTTAGTTAAATCATTAGTCTGGTCATGGATAGTTTTAGCTTAATCATATTCAAATCATGGTACTCAATTATTTTTGACATCATAAACAATTAATGGTACTTTAACCCGACGTGCTGTGTGGCCACCAGGCGACGCTGCGGTATCATCAACAACCAGTCAGAAACATGCAAATGATAAAATTTTTTTTCAGTGTGTGTTAGGGGTATATTTTACGTTGATAATTATTTTTTATGTACTGCTTGACGAATTTAAATGATAATGCCATAATTTTAAAGCAGAGACCAAATAATTGCTTTTGAATGCATTGCAGATAAATGCAAATTGGAAGCTTAATAAATAATTTGATGAAATTTTGTTTTTGCATTTCCCGCCTTCCACCATTGTTAATGGTTTCTTGTATATTACTTTTCATTTTCAGCTATATATATATTTTTTAATTAAAAATTTTATAGCATTATGATTGTTGTTTTTTTTTAAAATTTGGACTTTCACAATATTTCTTGAATATATACAACATCAGGCATTTTTACTTGTCAATTTAAGTGGATAATTATTACTTGTGGGAGGGGGAAAGGTTAACACATTTTCAGCTATTTTTATTTTTATTTTGAATTTTTCAGCTATATATATATATTTTAATTTTAAATTTTATAGCATTTTGAGTGTTTTTTTAAAAAATTTGGACTTTCGCAATATATCTTGAATATATACAACGTCAGGCATTTATTTTTTACTTGTCAATTTTCAGCATTTTGCTATGTGTATCCTCGGGCTTTTATTACTTGTCGATTTTCATGCAGTTTTTGATATAAATTTATTTTTTACTTGCCGATTTTTAGCATTTTGATATGTCTAGCCTCGGGCTTTTTTCAAACACTTTTGAAAAAAAATTTTATCACTTGCAGGTTTCTGACCGGTTGTTGATGGTACTGCAGCGTCGCCTGGTGGCCACATAGCACGTTGGGTTAAAGTACCCAATTAATCACACAGTTATTTTATTTCAACCACTTTTATAAATATATTAAATATTGGTATGTTGATAAACCCAGTGTAAAAGAATTTTCAAGGTTAAACATATTTATCATTTTTTGTAACCTTATTTATCCAATTAAGTCTATTTCTCTGTATATTCATGTTTTTAAATTGTTTTTTTTTTCATCCTTAAATAAATGAGGTTTTTCTCCATGTAAGCACTTCATAAATTTTTTTTTAATTCTAAATTAGCTTTCAAAAAATAGGCACTTTTTTTTTTTTTTAGGAAAGTCTTTTTAAAACAGTAAAATTAATTAATTTTTACAGTCATTATGTAATTGGGTACCTGAGAGTTGAAATCTTTTTTATTTTATTATCAATTAACATTTTGATTATTCTGTTTTTGTTTATTTCTAAATTCTATTCTATTTGTAACAAATGTGAAAGAAAAATACATTTTATTTTAAAATTACATTAATATGGTTTACCAGTCATTACCAATTTGTCAACAAATCTAATTAACTGAAATCTTTTTCCAGTAATAGTGCTTTCTTTCTCTATATATTATTTATTTGTGAATTATGGAAATTAATGAAATGGTTTTGCTGTTTTTTATATTAATTATAACTAATGATAAAAATCATATACAATAGCTATATAAATACATATATAGTAATAATAATTATATACTGAAATGATAACTTTCCAAGCCCCTATCGTTTCACCATCAAACCTAATGACACTCTCATCTGTGCTAAGTTCGAACCTATTTAAATGTTAATAAATTTAAAATTCGTTCATGTCTGTATAAACAGTATTATATATTTGCGTGCGAACCAACGCTATAATTAGATAGGATTAGTAAAATTATAGCGTTCTAAATTTATTTAATATTTCTAAAAATGTTCGTTATATTATTTAAGTTAAGTGTAAATTATTAATTTTGTTGTTTAATATTGTAATTTCATATGTGGATATATAATCTGTGCTATATAGAAGAAAGACGTGATTTAAAATATGTAAAAGCCGTTATCTAAAAATAATATTAACTGTCTTTAAAAATTATTAAAAGATTTCTTGTTTTAAATATATTTCAGGGAAAAGTTTCTCGAAAATATATTTAAAAGCTATATCAAAATATGTTTGTAAATTATTTTAAATAAATATGTAAAAAGGTTTGCGTTTTAAAAAAATGTTAAAAGGTTGTTTTTAAATAAAAAGAGTTTCTATTATATGTAAGATTCAAAATAAAAGCTGGTCAAGTAATTAAAAAGCTTTCTGGTTGTAAACAAGTGTCTTTAACGACCACACCTGGAATTTGTAAAAAGTAAAACTAGTTCAAAATTTACTAATTAAAATCTCCTAAGATAAGATTTAAGTTATTTTAAAATATAAATTGGACAATTGTTTGCAACAAAAAATCTTAATTATAATAATAGCTTATGGAATGTTTCTAACATAAGTTATCTAAGATCTGGATTATAAATTGAAAAATATTTAATTAAATTCCTGAGTTTAGTGAGTCTTGAGGCGATAGATTCCGATAAGGAAAACATATAAATACTCAGTATTTTTAACAAGGGAGAGACAGCCATATTGTTAGTGAGAATTGCAGCCAGTCTTCACAATTGTTAATGTTTAACATGTCCGGCTAAAAGCGGGCATCTTGTTGCTGTTACTCCGCGGGAGAACAGGGTTTCTCTCGTCGAAATGCCTAAACCACCATCATGCCGATAGAAGAGACAAGCCTAACATAATGGGAAAGATGATGCCACCAGCCGCCGAGTCAAACTCACCAAACCTACAGCAAGAACTTGCAGTCCAGATAAATAATACCAGTACCATTTTATTTTTCAAACCGCAGAGCTCTGTGTAATTCTAAATATAAATATATCTATATAAGTTAGCTAAACTCTCTTTTTAAAATAATTATAAAACTAATATGTAACCAAAACTTAAATCCATTTAATTTAATATTTTAAATATGTCAATTGCTATCAAAATTTAATGTTGTTCAAGTTTAAATAATCTGACTTATTTATATTTTCTATTCACTTCAAAGTAAATTATTTAGTTTAAAGTTATATCACTGTGGTTGTGTCTATATTTCTTTGCTTATTTTAATTAAATGCTTTTATTTTCCATATGCCAATATTTCGAAAGAGTGGAGACTTAATTTCATGTTTTTAAGAAGATATTATTTGAAAATCTTTGTGTAAATTGTTTATTGCGTCAACTCTCTGCGCACTGTTTCGAAGTCCTATTTCTATAAAATAATAACGACTTGCCTTGCACTCGTTGTCATTTTTATTTATGATGATTTAATATATGAAATGTGGCTCTTTTAAAATCAACCAGTTAAAAACTTAACCTTATAGTTTTATTTAGAATTAAATTTAGCCTTGATCGTATTTATAATTATATTTGACATTTAAATTCTTAAGTTCATAGAAATATACTTTCCCTCCTTAAATATTTATTATCTATAAGTAACTTAATAGATTGAGCATGTCAAAGTACAGATGTAGTAATATTCCCTTTAGTAGCATAGACATTTATTATCAGGCTACACAAAAGTTGGTCCCAATTTGATAGAGCTAATATGCTATTAACTCGTATTTCATAGTATGAAATATACTATTCTTTGTTTGGCGGATGTGATATTATTTTATAAAAATATTCTCGTTTTGCTGCTATACGTAATATATGCATCTCAAGATGGAACCACGGCATTGCCAGCACATCTTCTCTTATAGGGTAGAGCAGTAGCGAAGCCTGAGCCAAGGCCAGGTTAGCACGTAAGTCCCCCGCCATTCTTGAATACAATATTCCTTTTCATGCAGCATTGCGATCGGTTACAGGGTACCGGCGTTCGTCGCAAGAACCCTGAAGTTATTTCATCCATCCGCAGAGCGACTTTTCCTATTATTGTTTACCTGTGCCATACTGCATTGGTAAAATCTTATTTCAGCCAACTCTCCCACCTTTATATAACGCTTTCAGCATTCTGAAATTTTCTCTCGAAAGCCATGTTCGATCGATCATTACTTGAGCTGGTTTATGCGCTCGTTATTAAGTCACATTGTATATTTTAGTAAAGGAATTCATGATCAAAGTTCAATATAATTATTTATATAACAGCCACCAATATAATAGGATTTGGCTTAAATAGATTTATAGACATAACTAAATATGTATCAGTTGTAAAGCAATACATAATATAGGCATATGTTAAACCCATTTATGAAAATTTAATGAAATTATTTATATAAAGCTATTTTGAATTGTATGTAAAAAGAGAATGTGTTCTCTTATCCACCCAATGTTTGCGTACATTCGACGCTGAAATGTGTAAAACTTATAAATTTCATGCCAATTGCAAATAAATGTATAATTAGTTTAATGTATTTCGTTCTCTGTCTCGTTATTGATCTAATTCAATCCAATTCTAATTACTATTTATAGTGTATATATGTGAAAATTATGCATTAAGTTAAATTAGATTAGTGATATATTCTAGTCAATTAAGAACCTTTCTTTTATTCATCAGAGTCTTATTGCGTCTCCATGACCTATGTCGGCCGTGTGGAAAGAGGTATACTACGTGTAATTTCAAGGTGGTCATTCGTAGGGTCTTGAGTCTTGGAATCCTGGCTCACGAGTTGAAGTGTGGTCAGACTTGGGATGTCAGTCCTAGTCTGGTCAGCTTCGGTCTCTTTTGCTTGGATTCTGAATTCTGTTACGCGAATGTACGAACTTGACTGTTACAATACAAAAAGCCTTTTTTGGCACTTTGTTTTGTGCCTCTTCAAATGTTTAGTATCTATTTTAATGTTAACCAATTATTGCTGATAGAACACCATCTAGTGTTTTCTAAGGGAAATAAAATAACAACAAAATAAAACAGCAGTAAAATAGAATACAAACTTTATGTAGAGATATATATAGAACAAATAACACAATATATAGAATAAATAACACATATATTATACAACTTTATATATACTATTTTATATAATTTTCTGTTCATTTTTAATTGATCATTTGTTAACTAAATTTATTGAAGTTTTATAAATATTCATAAAATTATTTAAGTTATACTTAATGTATTGTGATTTATATATTTGTCTTTTTTTTTGATCTTTAATATAATTTAAAGGTTTAATATTTTTTGTAGCATCTATTTTATGTCCATATGTTATATAATGAATGTATAGAGCAGATTTATTGTCTCGCCTACAATTGCATTGTTAGGTTTTTTAGCTCTTACATCTGTTTCCCTGTATTACCATAATTAACCATATTGTAATAGTTGCAGTTAATTTTATATATGATTCCATAATCTTTTAATTTATAATTACCTATTAATTTATGTAAACTTTTATTATTCAATCATCTGATATTTATATACTTATTAATATAATTTTTGTTTTTTATTAATGTATTATAAATTTTGGGGTAATATGAAAGTTTGATCCTTTTCTTATTTGAATTATTGTTAGTATCAACATTATTATCATTTTGCATAGAAATGTTATTATTTAATATAGATTTCTTAGAATTAAAAACTATTTTTAATAGGTTTAGGGTTATATCCATAATCTTTATATGATTTAATAAATTGATTCTTTTGTAAATCAGTTACATTTTTATCTATATTATATTTATCATTTCTATATTTAAAATTTTTAATAATTGCCATCTTTTGTACCCATGCTTATTGTGAATTTATAGGAATAATTTTTTTTAATATGTCTTCTTTAATAAAATGTTTTAATATTATTTTATTATTATTAACTATTGAATTTCTGTATCTAGATATTTAATTTTATTAAAATCATTCTAAATATTATTCATAGTTCTTTTATTACCAATAATTAAAATATCAACATATGTAAAATAATGTATTATTTCTTGACTAATTATTCATTTTTTAATTATAATAGTTTCTAATTCATATATAAATATTGATAGCATAAACCACTAATTGCACAATCCATAACCCATCCTTTATGTATATTCCAAAATTTATTATTATATGTAAAATATAATCTGTTACATATTATTATTAAGCCCTCACATAATAGTTTATATTTTAAATATAATAATGAATTTGGGAATCTATATAAAAGATGGGTTATGCAATTAGTGGTTTAATGTTATCAATATTTATAAATTACAAATAAATCAAATCAGATGTCATATGACCATTGAACAAGCTTGAATTACAAATGTTTTATAAAGAGCTTGCAAACAAGCTCTTAACAAGCTTTGCAGAAGATCATCAACCTGCTACTGGCTTCATTCTAGTATTTTTAATATAATGCTTGAATATCCTGGCACCTCACTGATGAAGCCAGTAGTAGAAACCGGTCTCGGGTTGAGGATATTCTGCAAAGCTTGTTAAGAGCTTATTTGTGAGCTCTTTATAAAATATTTATAAATGAATTAGAAACTATTATACTTAAAAAAGGAATAATTAGTCAAGAAATAATACATTATTCTAGATATGTGATGATATTTTAATTATTGATAATAAAAGAGCTATGAATAATATTTATAATGATTTTAATAAAATTAAATATTTAGATATAGAAATTCAAATAGATAATAATAATAAAATTATATTAAAACATTCATTATTCCTATAGATTCACAACAAGCATGGGTACAAAAGATGGCAGTTATTAAAAATTTTAAATATAGAAATGATTAATATATATAAAAATGTAACTGGTTTGCAAAAAAATTACTTTATTAAATTATATAAAGATTATGGATATTACCCTAAATCTATTAAAAATATACTTTTTAATTCTAAGACATCTATATTAAATATAACATTTCTATAAGAAATGAATCAAACTTTCATATTATCCTAAAATTTATAATATATTAATAAAAAACAAAAATTATATTGATCAAACATATAAATATTGGATGGTCGAATAGTAAAAGTTTGGATAAATTATTAGGTAATTATAAATTAAGAGATTATATAAAATACAAAAAAATGGAATCTGTATAAAATTAAATAACCATTTTAATATGGTTTATTATGATCATAAGAGTTAAAGAATATAACAATACAATTAAAGGCTGAGATGATAAATCTGCTTTGTACATTCATTACTTAACATATGGACATGAAGTAGATGATAAAAAAAATATTAAACCTTTAAATTACATTAAAGATTCAAAAACAAAACAAATATATGAAACATATTACATTAAGTATAACCTAAATAATTGTATGAATATTTATAAAACTTCAATAAATTTAGTTAACAACTGGTCAATTAAAAATGAATGGAAAATTACATAAAATAGTTTATATAAAGATGTATAATATATGTATTATTTATTCTGTATATTATTAATCTCTATATGAAGTTTGTATTTTATTTTACTGCTGTTTTATTTTGTTATTGTTATTTTATTTCCCTTAGAGAACACTGGATGGTGTTCTATCTGCAATAATTGGTTAATGTTAAAATAGATGCTTAACATTTGAAAAGAGCACAAAACCAGGTGCTGAAAAAGGCTTTTCATTTTTTATTATTATTACTATATATATATTTATCCATTAGAAACCAGTCAACACTTATACAATCCCAAAATAGATAACAATCAAGTATTTTAAATTATTGTCAAGGCAATCTCCTTTTAGCAATAGAGGTGGCTGTTGTATATGATTTTTATCATTTGTTATTACTTATTTAACACACCTTTTAAATAAATGCTAAGTAATGTAATGGACAGACAGAATTATTCTCTTAAATCTTTATCTATTTTATTTTTTTTGAATTTAATATTTAACATCATCTTGTGATCTGAAAATTGTCCATATTTTTTTTTTCAATTTCAATACAGAAAAGAATTAATAAAGTAAAATAAGAGGATTTTTACAATAAATAGTTTAATCTTTTATCCTGTTTAAGATATTGTTGAGTTTCTTGGATATGCAACAGATTACAGGCAGTCCCCTAGTTACAAACACTCGAGTAATAAACATTTTGCTATTACATAAACACTTTGAGACTTTAGATCTTTATCTATGCACTTACTTTCATGTATAATTAGTGCTATATACCGTAGAAAGAAATTCAAAATTGTACAGTATTTTAGTACTTTAATAATTAAAAAATTCCTTTTAGTAATTAATGCTACATATTTACAGTATCTGATAAAAAAAACTATTTACATACATTCGTAATTGAATTTTTCTAAAGAAAGATAAACTTTGGAATTTAGAAAATAATTAAAAGTATATTTTAGAAAACAATAAGAACTTATATAAAATACAGTAAATCTTTCCATTTCTCTGACATAAATTGCATTTATTTTTAGCATCATCACAGACTGTCTTGAACAGGATCGTCTTGATTAGCGCTTGTTTTTAAAAGTAGTTTGTGCGTGATTACATTACATATACGCTATATACATTTCTGTTTTAGTGAATTTTTTTTATTCTTATTAATTAAAAACATGAGTGTGAAACAAAAAAAAAACAGTATTGCTGATACAACCCAAAAAAAATTAAGGTCTCATAAACCCCAAACAGGCGAGATAAAAATGATATAATTAGACATTCTAAAAATAGTGAATCTTTTGCTTCAGTCACATGTTCATGTAATTTAAACAGATCAATAATATATGCAATTGTGATAAACAAGAACAAAATTAAGGAATATGTTAAAAATTGTGGAAATATTTCTTCAAAGATTGTTTCAAAAAGACATGGATAAAATGGAGAAATATTTGGCTTTATGGATTGAAGATCAACATCAAAAAGACATCCCACTGAGTTTATCAATTATTCAAGCTAAGGCTCTTAACTTGCATGAACATTGGAAGAAAGAATTAAAAGAAGAATCTGCTATTGAATTTGTAGCAAGCAATGGCTGGTTTCACAAATTTAAAATGAGATATTCTTTACATAATATTAAATGTACTGGGGAAGGTGCCAGTGCAAATAAGAAATCTGCCAGTGAATTTATTTCCACTTTCTCTAATATCATTAGATGGAGTTTATTTTTCATGCCTAGTCTTCAATGTAGATGAGACAGGATTATTTTGGAAAAAGAGACCTGCACATACATAATTTAGTAAAGGAAGAATCAGTTGCACCTGGGCATAAACCTTCTAAAAACAGATTCTTGGAGGTAATTTAGCTGGTAATTTTAAATTGAAACCAATGCTAATTTATCAGACAGAAAATCGAAGAGCATTGAAAGGAAAAGATAAAAGAATGCTTCCAGTCATTTGGAAATCAAATACTAAAGCCTGGGCTACTGCACAGTTTTTTCAAGAGTGGTTCTCACATCATTTTGTGCCTTCTATTAGGCGATATTGTAGTGAGAATACTTTACCATTTAAAACACTATTGTTCTTAAACAATTTTCCTGGACATTCAAAATCACTGCAAAATTTATATCCAGAAGTTAATGTGTTTATCCCTCCCAATATCACAAGTGAAATACAACCTATGGACCAAACTGTGATAGCTATTATATGAGAAGATTAATGGCTCAAGCAATCGAGGCAAGGATGACCTATATTAAGAGATTTTTGGAAAAGTTATATGGAATGCAATAAATATTATTGGGGATGCATGGGCTGAAATAAGAGAGTCAACAATGAAAGATTGTTGGAAAAAATTATATCCACAAATGATGAATGCTTCTATGAACATTGAGGAAACCCTGAAGATATCACAACTGAAATAGTCAATATAATGAATGAATTAAATTTAGATGTCACTGATCATGATATTGATGAGTTAATGCAATATCACTCAGAATCTCTGTCAAATGAAGACTTCATTAAGCTACAAGAGATGAATGAAATACAAAATGAAGAAGAACCTGATAATGAACTTATTGTTAAGAATTTAACAATCAAGAATATGAATGAAGCCTTCATGTATCATGACAAATTTTTGACCATCATGGAAGAATGTGATCCCAATGGAGAGCGTATTTCTCATGTACGAAGGGCAATAGAAAAAGACACAGAATGTTAAAGAATTCTTTATCAAGAAAAGATAGGGATGTTTTATATAATATTTATTTATAAGGATAAATGCTAAATGAGTGTTGCTTTAATAAAGATAGGATTAATACTGAAAAAAAGGGGATTAATTGCAATAGATTTTCTAATGATGGGTAGCAATATTTATTTGCTAATAATAAATATCCAATATGGATAATTTGAAAATGAGTTAACAGGATAAGTATAAACATAATTCAAACTAATGCAATAAAAACTAATTGGATTGCAGATTATAAAACAAATTAATGATTTTTAATTAATTAGAAAATTGATTAACTTATGTCAGAAGTAATGATTAAGAAAAAATATGGGAACTGTAATGCTAATTTTTTTTGTGTTTTAAATAGGATATATTTTTTGAAATTTGAGTTAAGAAAATAGTTTATTAACTTTTTATCTGATGTTCATATTTATGTGAAGCAGAGATTGGGAAAATTAGAAGAAAAATGACTTGGAGGAGAATGGAAAATAAAATGTTTGGCAAAGAATTGAATATACTTAGAGATAGAGAGTTTTAAAGTCTACATAAAAAAAAAAATGTAGGTGGATATGAATTATTTTTTGAATGAATCCCTGATAGTAGAAATTGAAAATGGCATGACAATATGTTTTTTGAAAAATAGCCGATAATCTGTTCATGTTTAAATTCTATGATAAACCTCTTTTCTTACAGTTAAATATACTTTTAGTAAAACAAAAATGTTGAGTATAAGGTTAAATTTAAATATATATATTTTCAAATACTGAATGAAATATATCTTTTTATAAATTAAAAAATAGACTGCCACAAAAAAAAAAAAAAAAAAGGAAAAAGATATATGCCAAAACAGTTTTCACACGTTTTTCTATGCTTCCTATTAACATTAGATTAGTAGCAGTAAGTACTCTATTTATTCTAGAATCAAATATTATAGGATTGATTATATCCACATTTCCAAACTAGTTTATGTGTATTGCTATCTCAATGAATATCAGGATTATTTAGTGCTAGAAAGTAAAATAAATTACAGTTAGTATAAAATGAAAATCACTAAAATATAGTTACTGTTCTAATATTAAGTTTATAGGGAATATTAGGATTTTTAGTTTGAAGGTAATATAAAAGAGTTAAAGATGACTGTTAGATGTATAATTTCAATCCTGCATATTATTAAAGATGACCATTAATCAGAAACTAGCCTGAAAACTATTGTATTAATTATTCAAATTTATGATAGATGGCTCTGGAATAGTAAATAAGATGAATTACTACTTTTAGTGCAGATAGTATATATTCTATTTACAAATCTGATATATGTCATTTTAATTTATATACTAAATATGTTTCAATTAATTAATGCTTATAAACTAGATGTATTGCATATCTTCCATTTATCAGGTATATTTTAATAAAAATAATTTTTATAAAACTGTTGAAATATAACGCCTCTTTTCCCCCCATTCATTTTTCTACTTCTATCAATTTCTTCTAATACATGTTTAACAATACTTCCATTTTTAAATACTTGGCAATCCAATTTTGATTTTTTTTTTTTTTTTAAAAAAGTTTTCTTATTAATGACTTTTGTTCCATATACTTTTTTAATTACTTTTTGTTACTAATGAAAACTATTGTCATTTCAATCTATCTCAAAAACTTTTAATGTTTTTTTATGTTTGATTATCTATTTGTAGATTTAGGAAGATGTATATTTTATTCAGTATTTTAAGAATATTTATTTAAATCTAACCTGACAAAAAATATGTTTATTTTATTAAAAATACATTTACTGCAACAAAAGAAGTTTATTATAGAATTTATGTATGATCATATTATCAGTTATTATTCAAAAAACAGATCATCATACCATTTCCAATTTCTTCTATTAGTGATCTGTTAAGAAAATAACTCACAGCTATCTATATTTCTTTTTGATGTAAACTCCAAAATTTCCTATCTCTAAGCATATCCAATTCTTTTTGCTAATTTTCTCAATGATCTTTTTTTTAAAACTTATTTTCTAATCTTGCCATTCATTTTATTTTTTACATTCTACTCTAAGTCAATATTTTTACATCTAATGTTTTCTTCCCACTTTCTAATTTTACCAATTTTTACATCATATAAATATGCACTCCAGATAAAAAGTTAACAAGTCACTTTCTTAATTCAGTTTTTCTTTTAACAAAAAAAAAAAAATTATCATTTAATTTCTCTCAATAATTTCTTAATTATTATTTTTGTTATCTGTTAATCAATTCTCTAAGTAATTAAAATCACTAACTTGTTTTATAATTTGTAGTTTGATTACTATTTGGAGTTTGAATTATGTTTCATTTTTATTAATTACAACGAGTTTTACTCCACTTGTATTTCCAATATTATATCTTTATGATAAAGTATATATTTACTTTCCATATTTTTTTATCACCTTTTATTTCAATTTAACAAAATCTAGCAATCCTTCAGTTCATGGAGTTTATTATAGTTATAGGTAGCCAAATAATTTATCAAATGTCAAGATAGATTCATAATTCATTGATTTTTACCACTTTCTATCTTCAAATCATCAATTATTGTCCTGGATGACTACTTGACAGATTTTAGTATCTGAGAACATTATTGTTGTCTGTCATGTTGCAAGTCTAACAAGGGAATGATTAATCATATCTATTCTGCTTTTAAGAAAACTTTTAAGTTTCACAGATAAAAAATAACAGGCATCTGAAAAGAGTCTGATGTTTTGTTATTTTGGTTTTAAAATTTAGAAATAAAAACCAGTAAACTCTTTTTGCCAACCATATTTTTATACATTATATTTAGATAATTATTAAAAATAAATCATCTAATTTTTTTCTAAGCTTGTGTTTTTTCTGTTTCAACTTTAGTGATCTTTACTGTTTTATTGGTTATTTTTTTTAAAAAATTTTAACATTTTTGGTTTTCCCCCTTTCAAAAAATTGTGTTTTTTTTAAATTAATAATTTTTAAAAAAAAAAAATTGAATAATATTCTCTAATTATCAAGAAAGAAAAAAATTTTTATTAAATTTAAAGAAGTCCGGCATTATTTTGGAATCAAGAATTCTGCTTGTCATTCATTCTGACTGAAATAATATTTAATAACAGTGTTGTTGTTTTTTTGTAATGTGTCCAGCTTCATATACATATGAATTATAATTTTAAAATTATCAATCTGGTTATACTGCACTATTATAATTAGCTTTTAATTTTGCCTGTTCAATTGTTTTCACTTAAAGTTTTTTAATCATTTGTTTGAAAAAAAAAAAAACAAACAAACAACTACTTATCTTTTAATATTTACTGCAATAAAAAACTTATGTGTATGCAAGTACATTTGTTTTATTTTCTTGATTTTGGATTTATGTTTCTATCAAGTTATTGGAATAAAAAAATCTAGGTTTAAACTTATATGTTAGTTTGATTGCATATAGATTCTTACTAACATAAACATTTAAAAGCCATTACAATTATTATCTTAGAGCAGGGGTCCCCAACCTTTTTACACTTAAGAGCACATTCTATAATACCGGCCATGTGGCGGGCACCATTTATTTTTTCAATGTAAATTTATAGTTGGATATTGTTAATAATACACATAATGTACAAAAAAATATTTATTTCAAAAATAAAATTTTAACATATAATTAACGTTTATATTTTTATGTAAATTACTAAATTATATATAATATTACAAGTCAGTGTGTTTTTTGGCACTGCACTTCATTGGAAATTACTTCATAATTAGGGGAATATGATGATATTCCTGCTCGTAAGCAATCATCAAGATATTCGTCACTCAGTCAAAATCTGTATTTTGATTTTATGATATTCATGGTTGAAAACGATGATTCACACAAGTATGTGGAACCAAAAAACGATTTTATTTTATATGCACAGATACAATTTATAAACATGTGCAAAGCAGAGAGATTGGTGTCTGTGTTAACTTTACTAATTCTGTGCTAGTGCAGTGTGCAGAGAAAGACCACACTTGGCGGACCGAGAGATAGACTCTTTTACGCTGTAAAAGTATAGTATGTCCTACAATTTAATTACAATATAATACAATAATTTATAAGAAATTTTAAAAATTAAATTTATTTGTATCAAATAAATAATTTTTTATCTTGTTCGGATAGCGGCGGGCACATGTAAAATGGTCTGCGGGTATAGGGTTGGGGACCCCTGTCTTAGAGATAAGATTATATATTTGGCTATGACATTGTAATGGAAAGTATAGATAATTGAGAGCCACTGAATATAATTATATGGAACAATCCATGAAAGATGATTACATAATATAAAAGAAGTTAAAGATAAAATTAAAAGAAAATAAAAGGAAAAAAAAGAAAAGAACAGAAGTTAAGATAAAACAATCTTTTAAATAGATCACCACAAGACAAAAAGTCTCATGAGCAATCATCCCAGTGAAGGAGAAGCATTATCCATTAAGCTCACTAACTGCTAGGTGATGAGAGTTCTTTGTTTTATCTTCTAATTAAAACTAGATACTCATTTACTAACCAATAAGTGGGATGACTAGCTGGATTAACTAATTAAAAGAAAAATGTTAAGCTTGTTTAGAAGTTGATAAAAATGTCAAGCTTTATATGAGTCAGAAAAAAAGTCTTAGTTATTTTTTAGTTTGATATTTGCTTTTAGTTTTATCTTTTATAATATTTTAAAGTACAATTCAAAGATATTTTTATAATGATAAAATCATATATATGTATATATTTTTATGAAAGGATATGCAATATAAAATAAAGGAACAGTTCAGAGGAATGCCTGATGAATTTGTTACCAGTGAGCTGGCCTCACAAGCTAAGGTTAGAATATATTTTGAATTTGTGTATTGGATTTTGCTTTATGTCTGGATTTTTTTTTGCTGGCTATTACATAGTCATAATTAAAAAGTTTTGTTAAAATTAACATTTTAAAAAAAAAAAAGAATTCTGTTATCATATATTTATTTATATGTTGTTGTTTTTTTACAGCAAATTATATCAAATTCAACTTTGGCTTCAAATTATAGAATAGAACAGTTTTCTTACATTAAAATCATTTTTTTCCTAACATAGAAATATTTAATTTTTAAGTTGTGAGAAAGGAAATTTTTGTATAATTAAACATTTAGATATTTTTGTCCATTACTCTGTCATCTCATAATCAGATTATATGAATAACATTTTTCTAAAATGTTTTAATATTGTTTAGTTTTCAGACTCTTCAAACACATATTCATATTACTTAATGTTATATTAACTCAGGGTAGCCAATATTTTTCAATCTGTCCATCAATTTTTTCAAGTATGATGAGTTCATATGCTCATACACTTTCTGCACTATTATTCAATTTTTGTATAAAATACAGTATGCTGTAAATAAATAACTTTTTAAATAATATAATAATATACTGTAGAAATTTTTTTTCTATAGATTTTTATTATAATATGAAAAAAATATTAAAATTTTAGTAAATATTTCTTACTTTAATGAAACTCAAAAGTTTTGTTTTCATCAAATCTTTAATGTTTGGAGTTGAGCAGAATATTTTTTCAAATTTGAATCGTTTAGATATGACTTCATTTTGTTTTTATCAATTTATTTAAATAAATCATTTTTTATAGCGCAATGTTCGTAAACTGTAATATTTAACACAGCATTACGGTGTTGTACATGCGCTTTGAAGATTTTTAATAGTAATTTAAAGTGATTATTTAATATATTCACGCTTTCACTTTCAAACACTTAAGATTCGTCCATACAAAAGCGTTTGGGTTCGAAAAAATAGATGGCCATTCTATCTTTTCCGAAGACTTTATCATGTGGTTGAGTGTTAGTATTCATTCATTTATAGTTTAAAATCTTCAAAGCGCATGTGCAACAGCGTAATGCTGTGTTAAATATTACAATTTATTTAAAGAAAATAATTTTCATAAAAAACTAGATTATAAAGCTTAAAAAGAATGAATAATTATAAAATGAAAATTAAAAGCAATTATGGACTCATTCTGGATTAGTCCTCAAAATTAATCAAATATGAAATGTCTATTTATAGTTTAAATGTGGAGCAATTTTTTTTTTTTTACTTTAATTCACTGAATTTGAATTTTCTTGTAATTTTTTTTCCTGATTATTAATAAAAATTATTATTGATTATAGTATTATTTTACAAAATTTAGTTTCTATTTTTTATTTTTATAATCAGAGGTTCAATGCTTCAAAATTAATGCATCCTTATGTCAAATCTGTCACTTTATCATGGGTTGGTTATCTCTGAAATAACCATTTATTTTAGAAATAGTGTAATTAAATAAAATATTTACTAATTGTCTGATTATCATCTTGTTTTTTCTTTATCAACATTTCCAAGAATTTATTTACTTTTCTAAGAAATTAAATGTCTTATGCTATGATTAAAATAAGACAAATTTTATTTTGATCATTTGTGCTTCAAGTGAATAATAATATATTGATATTTCTAAGTAAAATATATATTTCCTCAAACTTTTAAAATTATAATAAATCATAATGATCTTCAAAAAAATAACTTCATTCAGCAATATTATTTATTACCAACATAAAATTTCATTGACTTAACTGCTTTTGGATAATCTAATTTTATAGGTTAGATTTTTGTTTTAGGTACATCACATGATCTAGTCTGGGAATATTGGATTAGGCACTAGAGAGGGATTTTATGCACAAGCCGTCTGGCATCCATTGATTACTCTGGCTTGCACTGAGTGGCACTACTGTATGGAGAGTTTTGGCTGTTTTAAGAACTTCTCTTTCAAGCGCTTCACAAGCTTTTAATTTTATTTATTAAAAGTACATGATGGATTATAAAAATACTTTTTAACCAATGAAAATAAACAATACAATATATCATAAGAAATGTTTACATAGAATGACACAAACCAGAACACTGAGCTTTTTATTCTATGTTTATGTTGGAAATTGTTTATCTAAATTTGAATTTATGCTAGTTGATTTTACTTACATAAGTAAAGAACTTCCCCAGCATTTACTGTAAATTTAATTAATCAATGAACACTATTTGGTCTAGTGCTAATCAAAGAATAGAAAGGGACTATAGTTGACTTTAATCTGTAGTCTTTAAATTTTATAGAAGCTATTAGATCTATACAACTATACAAGTGAGTTAGCTTGGGTTCAAAATCTTAAGGTTTTTTTTTTTGATTTCACACTATCAATTTGAATAGTGTAAAAGAATAAAAGCTGGCTGTTAAATGCATAGGTGCTTTTTAAGTTCAAATGTGAATGCAAGTTTTTATTGATAAAGGCAAAGACCAGAAAGTGGTTTTGGAGATGGGGATATTATATCAATATACTAACAGGTTCACTGATGATTCTAACTTACAAAAGATAACTGTAAAATAGAGTGAAGAGAATTGTTCCTTGGAGCTAAAAATTCTTTCATTCACCCATACTGACATTTAATTTAAGAAAAATAGATATTCGTAAAGACAAATATACATTATGCTCCATATACTTTGATGATCATTGTTAATATTTTTGGTAAAAGCCTGAAATCCGGGCATGGCCGCTTTGGGCATTGTTTACGTGTCAAAACACATAAAAATGCCATTTTGGCGGCCGCGACCTATACAGGCTAATAACAACATTTATGTATTAGTATTAACCCATTAGCTAGGCCGCTTTACATGACATTGCACAAAAATATTGCGGCCTGTTTTGTGCTTCGAAGCTATTTACGAGTATTCGTTGTATTCATAGCTGATTACCAAATCACTTGAGGGTGTTGAAATTTCAAGGCGGTACGACTTATTCAAATCTCCATAATAGAGTAATGTCATTTCGATTTAAAAAATGTTGTTAATTATTAATAATTGTCATATGGTCCCCATCCTTCCCTAAAAAAAAGGTTACTATGTAAAAAAATTGGCAAAGTGTATGTTCGAACAGGCTTGGACAAAGCTCACACGCTAAGTCATGTTTTAGCCTGGAAAATATTCGAGACCATTAAAAGGTCTGAGACAAACATGCACTTTTGAAACTTTTCTGCAGAATTGCCGAATACAGAAAGTGTGTGAGATTGTATCCTTTTTTTCAGGCACATAATGTCCACTTTTTATTACAACAGCAATAAAAGAATAAATAATTTTAAAAAAGTCCAAAATTTGTATCTTTTTTTTTTCATTTCATTTCATTAGAAATTGACAAGTATTTGAATTCAATTTTTTGCAGCCGGGGGTTAAAATAAATGACGATTTTGGTGTGGACTTTTTGGTAATAATAACAAATTACGAATTCCCCCACCCCCAAAAGCAGTTTCTTGTAGAAGACCAAAAAAAAAGTAATTCAAACGAAATAGAAATCAAAGTAAAAAGTGAGAAAAAGTTGTTTAAAAAAAAAAACGGTAAATTCTTGACTTTTTAGCTATAATTCTTTTTGCGAGTGTGGGAATGGGTGTTTGAAAACAATTTTTTAATCGGCAAAAACACAAAAGTAAATTTTGATTTAATATTAAGAAAAACAATTACGTCAACCAAAAATGAAATCAAAATTCGAAACAAGTCCCAAAGTTGATTCTCTTTTTTCAGCGCTGTTAAAATAATTGACTATTTTGGTTGACTTTTTGTTAATAATAACAGTACAAAATCCTACCCCACCCCCCACTCAAAAAGCTGTTTCTTGTAGTAGGCAAAAAAAAAAGGCTAATTCAAACATAATATAAATCAAAGTGAAAACAATTTGTGTTTAAAAAAAAAGTAAAATTAATAATAAGAAAAACCATTTAGTCAAGCCAAAAAAACCCCAAAAAAGATAGAATTAAGTTCTAAACAAGTCGCAAATAATTGTATTCTATTTTTTCGGCGGTGGGAGATTCAAACAAATTTTTTGACGTTGTGAAACGGTCCAAAGTTTTAAAATGATCAAAAGAAAAAATAAAATTAGCAAAATTTGTTGAAAAAATGTCAGGTTCCAAAAAAAAACCTACAAAAAGTAACGAAAATGAATATCAAAATTTGTTTAATAATAAAGAAATAGTGTTCTAAATGAAATAAAAATTATTCGTTTAATCAATATTAAAAAAGAAAACTTGTTGTCTAAGAAAAAAGAAAAAGTTGCGGCGACCCGGTAACGTTATATTTCATAGATTTTGTCTAGCATCAACGCTGCAAGCGGCTTTGCCTGGATTTCAGGCTTTTACCATATTTTTTAATGCATGGTATGGTAGATCTTTTGCAATAAATATATATATATATGTATATGTAATTTAGATATATTCTTGTTAACATATAAATATTAATATTCCATTCTATATGGATATGGAGAGGGTTGAGCAAATTTTCTAAGATCGTGAGTTCTACATTTACTGAATTAAAGAATGCAAGTTCTTTAACAATTTACATTTTATGTCTAATTCAGAGTTCCAGTTAATTTTAAGTTATTTTATTTCCAGTCCATTGTGTATCTTGGTATACATTCAATAATAGTACAATAGGAATTAAAGAATGCAAGTTCTTTAATAATTTACATTTTTAATTATTTAATTAATTCACAGAGAAGAGTGCAATATGGATGTATATTCATACATATAAATTTTATTATTTTATTTAGATCTCATTAAGAAGAGTGCAATATTTATGATTTACATATAATTCTTCTAGCATAAATATTGACTTGGTCTGCTGCAGACGTATATTTTTATACATAAATTCACCAGCAGTTTCATTTATAATTTATCAATAATAAACATATTTTCATGTAGCTATATTTATTTATAATTTTAGTTTCATTTATAATAAATGTGTTTTCATATAGCTACTTTTATTCATAATTTTCTTTTCTTTTCTAAGAAAGACGTTTTGTTTGTCTTTTATAAACACATATAAATATTACATATTTTATAAAATTGTTACTTCCGTTCTTTTTTTTCTTGTTTATATCCACTCTGTTCCATCAAAATAGGTCGTTTTATTTAAGCTGAATGGCGGTATTACCTTTCATGATGATCATCCAGGCAAATCTTGGAGAAACATGGCATGAGATGAAGAGATGAAGCTGTTGGTTTAGTCTTCCATCGTTATAATTTTCTTAATAATGTTTTCCTTTTCCATTATTAACAGTGGTTCTTTAACTGCTCTTAATATCTTTTTAAAATTAAAATCTTTTTTCAAAATTCTTCTTTAACATCTACTTGAAAAATATCTCTTTGAAAAAAATAACTCTCTGAAAAACCTTTTTTTAGAATCTTCTAAAAATCTCTGAAAAAACTTTTTAAAAATCTGCTCTGAACTTGCAACTCGACTATATCTATACTGATTCTTGGATTGATTAAGCAGCCTTTCCCACTGTACTTGGTTTGCTATCTCCTTAAGGATTGGACAATTACTTTTAGCGGGATAGATAACAGATTATAAGTTTATTAAGACTGCCTCAAGCTATTATCACACTTTATTCGAAAACATCGTTCCAAAAATTAAAAATGTAATCTTTTTAATAAATGCCAGCTTTTATTTACTTCGTAATTTAAAACTATAAAATCAATAATGATTTTCTTTTAACTATAAACTTTTTGCTTTATTTCTTTTTTAATTTGATCAAATCATGCTAGTCTTTTTTAAATGGGCGGGGGGGGGGGAGTCTTTTGAATACATATACACATGGAACAGTATATCTGTTTCAATATATATATATTAAAATATACCTGTATTATTACAGATTCATTTCTTATATATTACTTATAATAAAAGATTATGTATACTTTTAGCTAATTTTAAATATAAATAATTGGGTCTATTTTTTTTAGTTTACTTTTTGGCATTTAAGATTATTATATACATATACTCAATCAGCATCATTGAACTGTAAGCTAGATTATAATACTACAATTATTTTAATTGTTATCATTTGGTAATAGAGAAGCTTATGTAGACTGAATGAAAAGAGAATAAACTATATAATATGACAATGGAAAACTCACATTAAAGAGAAGCAATCATGGAAGATCTTACAAGTATAGATTTTCATCACAAATCATATATAATTAAATTGATTCTCATAGGAAATGCTCAATATTATCGAAAATGTTTTTGGTAATGAGCCAATTACCAAAAATCTTAATCCCATGTCATTGAGATAATTAGGTTATATAATTGTTTAGTTATATATATATTGAGGTTTGATTACTGCAATCTTAATAGAAAACTAAGAATCAAAACAAATTATCATATTTTTTTATTTTTCAGTAATTATATTAGCTATTGTTATTGTTATTATGCCTTTTTTTAAAATTGTTTTTATCCATACAAGTCTTTTATTATATGTATTTCCATTTTTAAATTTAGGAATTGGTTCCATTAGATACTCAAACACAATTTTCCCATAGTCGGGAGATGTTACAGAATCTCTGGAGAAGTGTTTCTAAATTAAAAGATATAGCAGATCGAATGGTTGCAAGGTCTGAAGGTTAGAATAATTAACTCATTTAAGTTTCTGAAAGAGTTTATTGATCAGGCTTATAATTTCCAGAGTAATACTTGAAATATTTATTGATATTGTAATAGTATATATTTTGCTTTTTGCATTTCATTTATTTATGGCCATGAGTTTTACCATTGTTATGATGTTCCAATCAAATTTCTTTTTCTAATTCAATCAATGAAACCAGTTATATTTAATCTTCCTAGACATAATTGGAGTTTTGTTAACAGATTTAGGGCAACTCATAGTATTGTGTTCATCTGCTTCGTAAACCGCTAATCAATGAAAATGTGGGCAAATACAATCTGTGAAGTACGTAGTTAATAACTTCCACATTTTTGGCAACAACTGTAGAATTGAATAATTTAATAAACTTACTGGTGAATCTATTTCCTGACAGGAATCTTTATGATAATTTATTAATAGTTAAATTATCAAAAAACATCCACATGCTAAATAAATAAAATATTGACATTCTTAGTTTATCAATAGCAATTTAGCTGTTGACATTAGTATGCTTATAAGAAATTTTCTCTTTTTATTAAGTAGTTAATATGATTAAGCTTTATCCAGCTTAGATAATCCTATTACTAACTACACTAATGCTAATTCAGGACTCATGATTGTTATGGCATTGATGTTTCATTTATTAGCTTTCTCTACTGAAGCAGGAAGTTATGCTTACCAATGAGCTGTTCTATTATTTAACTAATTAATCAACAGTCAGTTTTTTTAAAAAAGCTACTTCTACATCTTACTTTAAATACTTTTTAACAAAGATTTTTTTTATTGTATATATATAAACACACGCTCTGATGTTTCGACTATCCTGCAATCTTCTTCATAAGCTATGAAAATAAAATAAATAACTATATAAATAATACAATAAAAAATGTAATCAATAAAATAAAATAAAAAATATAACAAAACATACTAAAACTAAAATAAATTAAATGTGATAAAATGGAATTAAAACCAAATAAAATAATATAATCCAAATAATATAAAATAAAATATATAACATTAAATTGAAATATGATTGTACATGTGAATATATCCATCTGTGTACTTATATTAATGAAACAACCATTAATTTAAATGTCTTATTTCTTTTATTGTTTTTAAATAATCCCCGAATTATTACTATTTTTTATAAATTAAAATTATGATTTTATTATTCCCAAATTAATAAAATATTTATTTTATTTTTATATATTTCTCTATTCAACATTAATTCACTTATTAAAAATATTCTTGTTAATTTTTAAATTATATATATATTATTTTTTTATTCATTCTTCTGTTATTAATATTTTATATTTATCTTTTTATTTTACAGATAAAAATCATAAATCAATTTCTTACAAATTTCCAAAAAATATTTTTTAAAAAATATTTATTCTTATATCCTAGCTTCCTCTGTTATTTATTATTTAAACTAACTATATCTATAATCACTACAACTCTTTTCATTTATAAATTTTTTATTTATATACTTTAACTTACTAATCCATATCATTTGTAATTTTCTTATTACTATTATTATATAATTCTTTATAAATTTATATTTCATGTAATATTTAATTTTTGAATATTATGCTAAATTTTTTATCTCTACTCCTATGTTAAATCTATATTTATTTTGTATTTCAATTTAATGTTGTATATTTTATTTTGTATTATTTGGATTATGTTATTTTATTTGGTTTTAATTTCATCTTATCACTTTAATTTATTTTAGTTTTTTTTTTTACATTTTGTTATATTTTATTTATTTTTTTATTGATTACAGCTCTGAGGAAGACTGCAGGGCAGTCTAAATATCAAATTGTATGTCTATATATATATAAAATAAATTTTTTTTTACTAATAAGTGTTTGAAATAAGGTGTAGAAATTGTTTTTATATTAAATATTACAGCAAAATAAAGAAAATGATAGATTTAGTGATATTTGTGTAAAAATTAATGTGATAAAATAAATAAAAAAAAGCACACATTTTAGGAATGAAAAGAATGACAAAAATTAATTTTAGCCAGGATTATGATAATGAAATCTTGGTTTTATTATACTGAAACATTTATTTATCTTTTTGTCTTTTCATTTTAAAAATTAAAATTGTTTTTTATTATTTTGTTTCCTATTAAAAAGAAATGTTAAAAAAATTATATTTTTTAAAAATTGGCCATACTCCTGTGACTTCAATAATACTAAAATATTAGCTACTTTAGAAAAATATGATTTAATAACTATGAGAGAATCTATTGAAATTTTATAGAGAATAAACAGTTTAAATAAATGTAAGGACATATAGCATATTCTGGCCTTATAGAAGCCCCTCATTTTATCTTTTCCTTCTCCTAAAATCATATTTAATAAATTAAATGATTATAAAGCAAAAGGAAATGACAGACATTTTTGTTATTCTGCATGTTAATGTATGATCCACGCACATTCTCACTATTATTTGAGACACAATAGTTCTTGATTATAGCCATAGCCTTGACAAAGATGAATATGATTTTGTTGAAATGTTGGCAGTCTAATTCATTGAAGGAATTTTTTGTTTCTGTGGATGAAGATCTTGTTGAAGAATTTAGAAATTTTAAACAGGAGTTTTTGTAATTTATCTATGTAGAAAACTAATATATGATATAACCCTGAAAAAGTTTTTAATTTCTTTTTATAATCATCCCAATCTTCATTATAATATTATATATATATATAGCTGTTTTGTGTGTGTGTGTGTATGTGGGGGAGAGACCTATTTAGATAAAGCTAATAGAAAAATTTTTAATGAGACATTTTGTTGTTATAGCTTTGACTGAATGACCTTGGATTATTTAATCTAATTCAAACATACATATTCAATATATATATTTTTTCATTTTAGAATATTGTTTTCTAAAATTATAATATACAGTATTAAGGTATCTATGTAAGGAGTGCTGCTTTTTTATATAAAAGAATTGAGAAAAAATAGGCATAAATATTTGTAAAATTAATTATTCACAAAAATATATTTTCAATTCACTGGATAAAACTACAGTGTTGTAAAAGAAAATATATATGAGGCTTAATAGAATTTTGATATGAGATTATATAAAATTATTACCTTCTGGAATAAATAAAAATAAAAGAAGTCTCTCAGGAAATGAACAGAGTAAAACTAGGAACAAAATTGAATAATCTAGTATAATTTACTTTCATCAAGGTGACTGGTATATGAAATAAAAAATATTCTAGTTGAAAATTAAAAATTTATCATAAAAATAAGTAATAGAATGGTTTTATTGCTTGAGAGTTCTTAAGAAGTTTGAGCACCAGAAATGCCAGAATTGGAATCGATCCGAGGATCTCGCATTCCAGAGTCTTGCACTCTGCACTGCATTGCTTAAATGGAGGAATAAAATTTAAAAAGGCATTTGATTTATTATATTAATTTTGCACTATGATTCTGGCGAGAAGTCATCGAAAGTTAACTCGGTGCTATTAATATATTTGGTTTAAAAATACCTTTTCATAGTGGCTTGACTCAACTCAAGTTTCTAGAGTATATTAAAGTGAATAAAAATAAAAATTCATATACGTCTTACTTTTGTTAATACTGAAGACTGATAAGGTAAATATTTATGGTCATTTTCTGGTTTATTTATTTAAAACAGAATATTAAATCTCAATACTCTGAAAAGCTCCATATGAAAGAGACTGGTATTTACAGATTTTCTGAACCAAAGTAATATTATTAAATTAAAAAAAAAAAAAAAAGCAAAGTATTTGTTTATTGTTATATAAATAACTGAATGGTTTATTGTTCAGAATTAATAAGAAATTTGAGCATCAGAAGAGACAAAACTGAGCATAAAGTTTCAGAGCTGCACCAAACCATACGAGCTTTGCTTATTGCTAATTTTTATTATATGTTTGACTATATAATTTTGAGCATATGCTTAATTTGTTCATTGTATTGTAAGGGATTTCAGATTTTTTTATATTGGATTATGTTATTGAAAATAAAAGAAAATTTATTTTGGATTATTTCCATCATTTTTTATTAAATGTTGAATGTCTAGAAAATTTTAAACTTTATTTAAACTTTTCAAATACAAACAACTAATAATAACACACAAATAGACAACACAGGTTAGTAACTAGTAACAAGTTATTTTCAATAAGTTGTTTATATTTGAAAAGTTTAAATAAAGTTTAAAATTTTCTAGACATTCAATATTCAATGAAAGGTGATGGTAGTAGTTCAACATAATATCACATCTAATGTACCATCATCACAAACCTTCAGGAAAATTCATCTATTTATTGTTAATTTATAAACTTGTTATTATTATTATTTAAAAAAGTTGATATTCTTGTAAATGAGGAAGATATGTACTTTTAGGGATGATCCAAAATATTCAGTGATATATTGTGAATAGAAATGTATATTTAAAATGAGTTGGATGAAAAAAATACCAAATGTTAAAATGAGATATGAATGAAATAAAAGTGATGACATAATAATCATTTATCAACTACTCTTAAATGAATATAACTATTTTAATTCCACACACACTAAAAGTTAAAAATGAGTTTGCAATGACTTTTCAAAACAATCCATGTACTACAAATAGGATCATATACATTTCATATCTATCCCAAAGTTATTTTGACATGTTGTTTGCTATTTTTTTTGCAGCATTTTTTTTTTTAAAAACTTTAACACTTTGGTAATTGTAGTTCCAAATGAGAGCAATTAATATTGCATTTTTTAAAGAATAATTTTTGAATTAATCTTCACAAAATAAATATATCTGCCTCTTTCTTGAAAACTATATTTAAATTTACCATCTTAGTTTTTCAACCTTGCTATTATATTTTTATTATTATTATGGTACATTTTGGAATGTAAATTTTTAGTGTCTTTATGTTATATCAATAGGATCTACTTCTCTCCATCTTACAATAAATTTGATGTAATAATATTCTTAAATGCAACTAATTTAAAGGAAATAGTTATATCATTATGATATTTGATTTAAGCCATCATCTTCTTAATGTAATTTCATAATACCTGTTAGTAATCATCATATTTATATTAGTGGATAAATAATTGTTCAAAGTTGTGTTGAATTTAATTAAAATTATAGTAGTTTGCTTGAATGTAAATAAAAGTTGAGGTATAAATTTATAATTTTAATTTCAAAAAAGCAAATACTGCTAAGAAACTCTTAATTTTTCTTTGTTCTCTATGTTCATTATTGTGTTTTGAATTATTGTATTAATATTATTTATTTTAAATTAAGTTTTAAATGTAGTCTTTTCATTAATCATTAAAATCGAATCATTGTTTTCCTGAAGGTTTGTCATCTTCTTCTCAGTGCAGACATGTTATTATCATATATTTGTTCTCATTACAATATATACATGCATCTTTATTTATTTATATATATATATATTAGATGTTAGATTTATTATATTTAATGTTTCAAAACATTTAAATTATTATATGTTTTTTAATTGTGGTTTACTGACAAGGCTTGTAAACAAGTTAGTTTGTTATTTAGACATTATCTCTGTAATAAAATATATTCTAGCATTTTATATTACTCTAATCTTAAATCAACTTTGTAAACATGAGTTATCAATAGATATCAGATAGTAATTGTAAATAAATCTCCAACTAGTTTCTCATTATTATGTAAATCAGAGGCTTGATATTACATCAGAAACTACATTTGAATGACTTCAGTTATAAATTAGTTGCTGGTGGCTTTGATATTTTGAATATACCAAAACAGAAAACAATCTGGAGATCTTTTATTATTATTATTATTTTTGTTATTATTTTACTTGATATTTTAAAAAAATCTTTTTCATCACTGGTGACTGCAAAATCTATTTAAAATCATTTCTTATATTTGTAGGTCAATCTGTGGATATGCTTGAATTTGGAAAAGAGCTAAAGTAAGTAAACAGTTATGAAAAATGAGGAAATAAGAATCTTATTTGATTTTTTAAAAATAGTTTTAATAGATATCTTTATACAGTATCAGTCAATTTTTTGTATTGCTAGAAGATAATATAGACAAATTTTTTTTAATACATATATATATTTATTATAGTAAATATCTTGAACTAATATTTTAATTTCTTTGATAAAGTAGCATAAAATAAGAATTACTGACTTGAAAGCTGGTTAACTTAAAACTGAGAAATCCATGAATAAAATATCAATGTTCTAATATACCACTTTGATTTTTGAATTTTTGTATTTATTTTTTTTTTCCAATTTTTTAAAAAAAAAAGTTTCAGTTTTTTTAATAAAAGTAAATGTCAATTGGATTACTGAGGTGCTGAAATGTGTTTATTTATAATAGAATTTATGAAATTTTGACACTATATATGTTTAATAAGTAATTAGCACTGTAAATCTTAAATAGAAGAAATATTAAATCTTCAGTATGTAATCTCTGCAGAACACGTGTTTTGGCTAACACTTGTCATTAACAATTGCTTTTGTAATGCCTATCAATTCATAAAAAGGTTTAGAAATTTTCCAGTCTACTTCAAATTGTTATACTTTTTTTGCAAAACAGTCAGGTTATTTTTGTTTGTACCTGATTAGGATTTTGTAATCTTGAAACTTTTTTAAAACACTTGACACATTATCTTGACAGTTTGAATGTCATTCGTATATTTTTGAAAAAGATCTTTCAACAGGAGCAGTAGAGTGATCATCTGCTAATATTTTATGTTTTTCTGACAAGAATTGTTATGTAGTAGAGATTAATTTGAAATTTTATGTAATCACATTGAAATTGAGCTATATATTTTCATCTCTTACATGTAACAGAACATCTGATGTTTTCATGTCTGATCATAATTTTTTTTTGCAAAATATTAAATCGCAATATAAATACTGATCTCATTCATTGCGTGAAAGTTGTCTTATTTTTTTGTTTTAAGCCTGGAGTAAATAAAAACTATTAAGAATTACATTAATAAATTACCGTTAGTTTAATACTTTATTTTCTTTTCTTTGTATAGCCTTTTTATATTTTGATTTAAAGTTTGTTCATATAATTATTATATCATTAAAAATTTGTATATTTATAAATGATAGTTTAGTGAATCCTTTGGTATTATAATTTTATGTAATGGAAATCTTGATTTAGAAAAATTCTGTTTTAATTATGATTCATTTAAAATTTGATTTATGGAGATGTTCAGCTGTTGAGTATTAAAGAATGAGATAAATGCAATGCAGCTGCTATGTATCTGCTAACAAGAAAATGCAATAGTTCACAGCAAAATACAATAACTGGGAAATAAATAAATTCAAATATTCAATGTAATGAAAATTACTTATTTATTGAATAAACAGATAAAATATATAACACCCCTATGCAATCTACATTAATTGAAACATTTAGAATTCAATCTCAATGCTGTTCTGCATATCTACACATATAGATGTATTTCACTAGAGACAATTCTAATTTTCTCAGTCCACAATATTAATTAAAAGTCTGACAAAATAAAGTCATATTACCCTCTGGCAGAAATTTTTTTATGAACCTTTTCAGGCATATAAAAAATAATAATAAGATCAGGGCAATCTGTATAGAATCCTAACCAGTTCATTAATCTTCAGGTAACTGGTTCCTGGGATAGGTTAAGTCCTTAAAGATTGCGGGTTAACACTCACAGTGATCTTGTTCAGTGACGACAGAGAACATCTTCCACAAAGAACAATGAAAATACAGAACAGTTATAGCCAAAATTTCTCCCTATTTATATCACTGCATATTTTCTTATCTTCACAGTAATTAAATCTTGCCTTAACTGATTTAATTGGTGTATATTAATTTAAGCACATACAAAGTCTTTCCTGTTTTTAAATTCCCATTTTTCTTACCACTATTATTTCGTTACTTAAATGAACAGGATTTTAGCATTTCAAAATTCCTTAATTAATTATTTGTTATCTTTTCTTCTGGAGTACTTTACTTTTCTTTGAAAACAATGTGCTTTTATGATTTCCGATTTTTACATTTCTGGTGATTACAATTTATATTGCACAATTCTTTTTCTAATTTCAACTACAAACTAACTCAGCCACACTCCAATCTTGAAAAAGTATACAGTTTACTGCAGAGGTCCCCAACCCTATGCCCGCGGGCACCATGGTGCCCGCAGAACATTTTACTTGTGCCCGCCGCTATCCGAATACGATAAAAAATTATTTATCTGATACAAATAAATTTAATTTTTAAATTTTTTTATAAATTATTGTATTATATTGCAATCAAATTGTAGGGCATACTATACTTTTACAGCGTAAAAATATAAACATTAATTATATGTTAAAATTTTATTTTTGAAATAAATATTTTTTTGTACATTATGTGTATTATTAACAATATCCAACTATAAATTTACATTGAAAAAATAAATGGTGCCCGCCACCTGGCCGGTATTATAGAATGTGCTCTTAAGTGCAAAAAGGTTGGGGACCCCTGGTTTACTGCATCAAATTTATACTGAAAAAAAAAAAAAAAATTCACATTTCTTATATTACTCTTCTAATACAAGTGAATTTTTGAATAATAAATTAATTGTAGTATTTTTTTTATGTTTTGTTAATGTATATTTTCTGAAAAATAATAAAAAAGTTATGGGAATAAGTTATCTTTTTTTTTTTATGTCAATATAGCATAGCTTAGTAGTTAAAGCAGTAAATTATTATATTTTACAAAAATTTTAGTAAAACATATCTCAAATTATGTATGTAAAGAATAAAAAACACACCTTTAAATAGACTATCGGAGAGGCTTAATTACAATATCTAGATTGTTTATATAAAAAAAGCTTAATGTAGCCTTTTCAAAACCATAATTAATCTATTTAATTAAGATTTTGATCAATTCTTTTGTTTAAGAATTTGAAATCTTAACAGTATTCTTGTATGATTGACTTGAAAGTAATTTAATTGCTATAAAACATGACATTTTTGCATATAAATTTGTCTTTTTTTTTAAGATTCTGCTTTGCTAAAGAAAAAAAAAAAATTGAAGTAAATGTAGTTTAAAGAAATATTAAAATATTAATCAAAAATGATTTGTTATTTTTGGTTTAATTACGATAGTAATTTTGTGCATTATAAAAGAAATGCTTCTCATTTGGAACAAAAACTCCAATAATATTTAGTACTTAGTGTATTTACTGCATTTTTAGTGCAGAACAACATCTTTAAAAAACAAACCTTTGTGTTTCAAAGTTAGTGCTCTGTACTGGAAATGCCATTAAAAAATTTGAATGATAAATGTTATTGAAGTTTTTGCTGCATTTAAGAAACCTTTCTATTAATTCATAAAATTATATCTGTTTAATTATGGAGTTTAATTTATATTACAATAATAATAATATTGATAATCACATTTTAATCATTATTTTCTAGTGGTTTAGCCAATGACTCTAGCAATGTTGGATTCTGGGCTTCAGGAAATTGTAATACATGGGATCATTTAAAAAGAGGTTTTAAAGTAACAGCTGTAGAATTTACTTCTCTTTATGAAAAGTGGGATCAACAAGTAAGAAATTGGATTTTGTCTTCTATAATATTATATCTAATTCAGTTTTTTAGTATCAAAATAAATTTCAATGAGCCATATATAAAAGTATGAGCTAATGTAAAATGAGCTAAAATATATGTGTATATTTATGTGTATTATACACATATTCTTTCTCTCTCTCTCTCTCCTCTCTCTCTCTCTCTCTCTCTCTCTCTCTATATATATATATATATATATATATATATATATATATATATATATATATATATATATATATATATATAACTTACATGATAATAACCCATGTTGAATCTTCAACTTGTTGTTAAGGCAGCCTCTATAAGTAAAAGATGGATTTCATCTCTCACTGTGAATTAAGATCTTAATATAGTTAAGAAGGCTGACACTCAGATTGTAGCAAATTGAAATTCGTATATTCCTAGAAGTTTAAATAAAGCCCATTAAACAGACAAATATAACCTGTTCAAAAGTAGTCTTAAATTTCAAATCCCACTACTATTTATTATTATTTAAATAATTATCCTGACTTTGCATAAAAACTAGAGATTATTTACAAATATAAAAACACATAATATCAGTCCAAGCTTATCTACACCATGAATCTTCAATTTGTCATCAATGAAATCTCAATAAATAAAAGATGGATTCTCTCTTTTACTCTGGTCTAAGATGTTAATATAGATAAAAATGTTGACATTTGGATTGTAATAGATTAATATTTTTGTATTGCTAGTAGTTTGAATAACCCCTTTTAAATAGACAAATACAACCTATTTGAAAATAGACTAATAAATAGTCAATTTTAAAACTTTCAACTACACTGCTATTTATTATTATTTAAATAATAAATCTGATTTTGCACAAAGCTAGATTGCATTCTCAATCTGTGGTGTCAACTTTCTTGTCTATATTAAGATTTTAGACCACAGTGAAAAGTGGAATTTAGTTTAGTTGATTTAACAAAAGATTGAAGATTCATGTGCTGTTGTTATGTGATTTACCTTTACAAATCATATAACTTAACTTTGTGCCAAATCAAATTTATTATCTAAATAATAATGAATAACAGTAATGTTTGAACATTTTAAAAAAATGATTATTTATTCAAAACAGATTATATTAGTCTTTTTAATGGCTTAATTTAACTTTTGCAGTCCTAAAGTCAACTTTCTTGTCTATATTAAAATCTTAGACCACAATAAAAGGTGGTATCCATCTTTTGCTTATAGAAGTTGTGTTAACAATAGATTGAAGATTTATAGTGTACTTAGCTTTGGGCTGTTATGTGATTTTCATTTATGAACTATCTAGCTTTGTCAAACTCAAGTTTAATATATGTAGATATAATTGAAATAGGTTTTAAGAAACACTGTATAGATAGAATAAATTTCTCAGAATTCAACAAAATAGCTCTCTCTATTCAAATCTTATTTTTTAAAAAAACTGTGATCCACAGATGTTTTAAAGATTCAATAGTCTAGTCTATTTTGATTGGATCATGAGAATTTCTTCTTATCATTGAGGACTTATACCTACTGTCTCCCAAACTCTATGTAATTTTGCTTTTTAAACATGAATTATAAAAATCTTTACTACAGCATATATGTACTACTGATAATAGCTGAATATACTAAAGCTGAAATTGTCTCTAGTAATATGTAATAACTATATACATTGATTGTTGGATTATATAGGTAAAAAAGTTTTAAAGGTAAAGTGAAAGTCATTAAATAACCCATTGTAGGTAAAGGCCTCACCAGTCCTTCAAGGTGGATTAGTGGAAGAAGTAAAAGAAACTATTATTTACCAATCTTTTTATGTACCAAGTGGCAAGTTTCAAAAATGGAAAATGTAATGGTGTTATTATTATACATTGTATATATCTCACAAAAATGTATCTACAAATATGTTCTTGATTATGTATTTTTAAATTTAAGTAATAAAATGGAAGTCATTTTATGTGAATTATTTTTCTATATCTGGCTATCTAAAGAAGAAATAAATTACTTAAAAAAAGTTACATTTTATTTTAAAAATTTTACTATAAATTTTAACTTTTTGTGTTTTGGATTCATAGCTAAAAGTTTTTGTCAATTAAATTTTCAATATCTGTGATCTGTAGCATGATTTTGCTATTTTGTAATAAAAAGTTTTACTTTATATTAATTGTTATTATAATAACTGTGGTTAGTTGGGGCATCCAATGTGTATTCAACTGAGAATTGATCCAGGAACCTTTAGTTTTTGATTCCATCACATTACCACAGTTCTAAACTAAGGGCTTACTCTTTGTAGTTTAAATAAAAATATAATTGTAACTAAGACCTTATTCTTGTTAATTTATTTGTGGTATTTAAACGTGATAGAATATTGAAATTTTATCGATTAGATTTTTTGTTATCTGCTGAGAATTGCAGAGTTTTTTTCCAGATTAGCATAGCTGATGTTTTTGACATGACTAATCTGAAATAAAAAAAAGAATAGTGACTAAGCAGACGATGTCTTTGCTTATTTGCTGATGGTAGCAAAGTTAATTTTTTTAATTCACATTTCAAATTGTAATCACTATCTGAAGTATAATACAAAACAAAGTTTAGTAACATCTAGAATATTATAACATTGGGACATATAAACCAAGCAAGAAATAGTTAGATATAAAAAAATTATGTGCACTGCTTCTTATGTAAAGTAAAAGGTATAAATTTATGTAACAATTAAATATAAGCTTCAGATTATTTATAGAAGAAAATATAGAGATCATAGATATATGAACATTTATCAATATATATTGTTTTAAGTTTTAAAGTTAAATGAAAATAAAATAAAAATTAAATCCATATTTTAATTTATGTAACTAAATAAAATATTTGTGAATAGTATAAGATTTAGTAGTTTTAAGTTTGTTTTAAATTTGAGGAAAAAATGTGATATATTTTGAATATTTTATGGGATTTTAGTTATAAATGTTAAGACTTAATAGGTCAAATTATATCTGGTATAGTGTGAAGTATATTAGTCTGAATTATCTAAATCACAATATAAATATGGTAAAGGAGAGATGTACAAATTGATTAAAAAAATAAATTTGAATCATTCCATGTTGAGTGATACAATAATTTAACAATTTTGAATCTGACCATTTTAATTTTTTTCCAAATTTGGCTCTCCATATGCAAAAATTCACTTTTACCTGTTATAGCTTTAAAATTATATTTATTTGAAATCTCTAGAAAATCACAATTTTGGATTAATATGTAATTACAGCTAGAACTAATTAATCAAATCAGAATTAGAATAGATAGCTACTGAAAATATCAAATTATAGTTTATTTGCTAGGTTGCTATGTGATATGTAATATACCTAGATTTTTTTTTTTTTCAATTAAATTTAAGGTTATTAAAATTTTTAATCCCAAATTTTTCACAATTATTTTTTAAAAATACTATATAGATCAAAAAATAATTTTATGATTTATACCAGATTTGGGGAAAAAATATATTTTGGATGATTCTGCAGCATAATTTTATTAAAAACATAAAAAAAATTCTCAAACTTATGCCATGAAAGTGATTCTGGAATTATGGCTGAATAGTATTTTTATGTAACAGTACATGGTAATGGAGTATGTGATAGTCTGGACAAGAGGGAGAAGGTATAGTCCATTAAGTAACTTGCGGCCATGGCAAGTCTCCAAGGATCCTATGAAATTATCATTTTAACATATAACTTTCAAAATTTAGAATTTGTGAACAATGTAAAAATAAACATGTTTAAAAGTGTTAAAAATCTTATTTTTTTTAATTTTTTTTTTTTTTTTAGGTAATGACTATTTTATCAGTTTTATTACATTCTTTCATATTTGCTCTTTCTAACAATGTATATGTTTTTATATTTATTGTATTCAAACAGAAGATATATTATAAATTATATTTGTTATAATTTTTATTTTAAATTCAAGATTGTGGCCTTTCAGTCTAAGAGATAAATTAAAAATGATATAAGTATTTGCTAATAGAAGTGTATGTGAATTTTTATCTATTTTGTTTAATTAGTAAATATTGTTATTATTATTTATATGAATACTATTGATTTGTTATTGTTAATGATAATATGGTGAATCATTCAGGATTTGCATTTGTTAATGTAATATATTTTATTATCTTTATTATTTATAATTATTGTTGATTTATTAGCAAAAAAAATAGGTTAACATTAACTGCATTTTTGAGTTGCTCACAATTTAGGGTATATTTAAAGCAATTGCATGTACAGATCTTTATTTACAGATTTAAATCATCATCAGCTCTTCTCACTAAAAAATTTCTCATTATCAATAAATTTTAATTTTTTATTAATTTATTCTCTTTCCTCAGCTTATATATCTTTGCATTCTCTGTACATGATATTTTATAACTCTGCTATATAATTTGTTTAACTCTTTTAATTTTCTGCATTCTTAATTTCTCATTAAAATTTTCATTTGCTTTCAAATATAGACTTCTCTGTCCATAACTATAATATATGTATAATAATTATAGTAATTTTCTGGATCAATCCAACAAAATATTAAAATAAAGTATATAACTGTATTGACATTTCAGAAAAATTATATTTGCCTTTAATGGATAAAGATATGATTATGTAGTTGCTGCAAAGCTGTAGAAAGTTGTTGTAATAAATAAATTTTTAATTAATCTTTTACAACTTTATATTTTGCAGTGATCAGTTAATATCTTTACCCAGTTGAAGACAAATGTTATGTTGTCAAAATATTGGTGTAGTTATATATTTTAATATTTTGCAGGGTTGATCTGAAAATTATTGTAAATTATAATACATCTTTTGCCCTTGAAAATCTTTATTTGAATCTGTGTATTTTGTGAAGAATTGTTTCTTCTTGTGTTAGCTGCAAGATAGCCAACTTGTTAAATAGGAATTTAATTATGTTATATTTATTAAAAGAATTACATAAATGAAATGTTCATGTGACAAATTTTGAGACATTTAAAATCACAATAATATTAATATGAATGTTTAATTTATTGAGTAGAATTGTAAAAGAAAAGGGAAAGGATTTTTTTTTCTTATGTAATTCATTTTTTCATATATTTATTTTGAAAAAAAAAACATCAAACAAAAAGTTATATACATAGAATATTTTATTTTTCAAAAAAAAAAATAATGAAAAACAAAAAGAGATTAAATAATCTCTAAGAAATTAAAAATTATTTATCAATGAATATATACATAGAATGTTTTATTTTTTTAAAAAATAAAATAATAAGAGATTAAGATCTGTACCTCTGAAGAAATTAAAAGTATTTTTTAATTAGTGCATAAACAGATTTTTTTTTTTAAAAAAGGTAATATTTCTTGTAAAAAAGAAAATCAATTGGCCAAGGCTTAATGTAGTAATTTCTGAGGTAGTCATGTGATTAGATGGAAGATTGATAATAGGGCCATTTTTGTGTGGGGAGTAGAATTTTGTAGTTCAGTAGTGGTGAGTTCAGTGGTCAAAACTCAGTTTGGAAGTCTGATGCTAGATTGATTTCATTTTTAGTTGAAAGAAAAAGATGTTTGCAAGGAGTATAGTATTATTGAGTTTATAAGAACTATATGCTAAGTTCTTGCTAAAAGCTTAGCATTAAATGTCCTAACTTATATAGTCAATTTTATTAAAAGAAGTATAAGTAAAATACCTCCTTCACATCTGTACCATTACAATATCTAAGTTACATGCAAACATCACTACATGTAATCACAATATATATATATTTAAGATGTCAATTTTTGTAAGTAAAAGGCTAATGTAATTCTTTGCTTTATAATTTTTTGAATAAATGTTTTTTTTCATTTAAATTCTGAGATAAGTTAAAAAAGAAAAAAATATATATTTTTTTAAAAAAAAAAAATTTATTAAAGCAAGTTGATGACCCAAATATTAAAACCTTAATTAGATTCGATTAACTGTTTTAATACAAGAAACTAAGTACAAAATAAGTTATAGGAATAGGGATGGCTTAATTAATGCAAAAAAAAAAAAAGAAGATAGCAACTGGAATTTAAAATTTAATTCAGTAAAAATTAATGCAATTAACTTTCATATTAAAAGTTAAATTAATAAAATATGCTTCCTGCGTACAATTTCAAAATAACAAAACTTCTAACTCACAAAGTATTTATGGTCAAGTTATATAAAATATATGTAAACTAAAAGATTGAATTTATATATATTTTATAACTGCTATTTACAGCAATATTATAAAGAACCTTAAAATAATTTTAAAAATATTAAAAGGATCACAAATTTACATATTTTTAAAATACTGATGAAATATAAATAAATTCCTGTCATCTTTCTTTATTGAATGAAACATTAAAAAAAATTAGAATATTGTTCTTCAAATTTGTATAGAGATTTTAAATTCTTAAATCTTTCTTGATTTAACTTTTATATGGATTAGTGATAGTAACTAATAATGGTGGCTCAAATGAACTATAGAGTTTAATAAAACATTATTGTAATTGTCTAATGGAATATGCGTTAAATGGTAACTTATTAAAGAATGTTTATTAAAAAAGGTTTTTAATTAAAAATAATTAAATTTAAATTTATTGCTTACAGGGCATGTGAAAAATGTTACTTCTCTTTCATTCTGCAAACATTTCATCAAAATAAAGCTATTCTGTGTGTTTTGATTTCTGCCAGTGCAATTAACATAATGTATTAATTTTTATTTTCTAAATCTTTGTTTCTAATCATTTTGTAATTTAATTTTCTTTTGCATCAATGCAGATTAATTTTTAAGTTATTTTTTCTTGCACAAAGTATTAGAATTACATATTTATAATAAAATTATACTTAGTAAAAATACATATTTAATAAATGGAATATATTTTGAAAATGTTAATTATTCAAGAATAATAAAATTTAAACCATGTAGTTTAAAAAGTTTCATAATTTCTGACATGAAAAATGTGAAAATATTTGTTGATAAAATTTTTTATTAATTCTCACTCAATGTAGAGGAACATTTTGTAATCTATTAATCAAATCATTTGACAGTTTTCTTTGATCAATCAATTGATATTTATATTTGATGTGACTTCTGATACTTCTACATATATTATAATTTATAGTATTAAGTCTTGTGATTTTAATACACTTCTAACAAGAACAATGCAAGTATAGTAATGCAAATATTATATTTTTAAAATTTTTATTACAGCAGATGTGATCCATAAATTATATTGTTTGGGCATAATGACAGCTGGTTTACTCTTACATTTTCTCCAACTGCCACTGAATAGTGGTGATCAAAATGAAATAATTATTTGAGTAAAAGAAATGAGTTAAAGCTTTGAAAATATAATCTGCCATTTTAATTTAATGCATATATCTTTGCACTATGTAATAGCATGAATAATATTATAATAATAATCAAACAATTTATTGTTCAAAAAGTTATAAAAAGTTTGAGCACCATAAGCAATAGAATTACTATCACAGCCCATGGATTTTATCTTATAATCTATCCTTCTATCATTGCACTAAATATTGCATGACATGAAGAATATTAAAAAATATTGTCTGTTTTATTTTAGCTAAATAATGTATTGAAAATAGTGTCAATAAATGATTGTATAATTTTATATGTAATCATATAATATTTTTTAGACATTTTCCCCCACTATGTGTAAATACTCGATAATGGTCAGTGGCATTCATCAAACAATTTTAATAACTACTCAGACAGAAAATGTCTATTTATTGATTTATTGTTGTTTATTCTAACATGGTGAGTTATTGGATTTCACAATTGCATAAACTGTTTTCATTCCACGAATTAATAGCAACTTTATTCTTTCATTCAAAATTATATAAATGTTGGATGAATCAGCATACACTAAATAGTTATGTAAACTTACAGATCACCATCTTTTTTTATGGTAGGAAAGACTATTGTTGTACTCATCTCTAGTAAGTAAATTAGCTTTTTTTAATTGTTATTAGATTTTTTATATTCTAGGGTTTTGAAATGAAACCACTTTGCATAATTAGCCCAAAAGCTGAGACAAATTCAGCAACTGTGCATAATTAATTTTTTTTTTTTAATGATGTAAACTAATTTGAAGCACTTTTTAACCTTTGGCTTAGTGGATCATATTTCTCCGAATGTAGCATAATATGTCCATCAAAAATTATTTTTATCTTTACGAATTATACAAAAATGCCGATACTCATCTTGTTGATTTAATTTAGAAACTTTTTTGGGATATAGTAAATAAAAATAATTTAATTAAATCTTCATATTTTGATTTTCTCTCATCTATTTATATTTGTATTTAATTTTCAGGCGAAACGAGAAGAAAATGGAATAGTTGAAAAGTTGAACCTGTTTCTTGATCTTTTAACTGCGTATAAGGTGAGCATTATTTCAGCATAGTAAATTATATGCGATTTTAGAATTTTTAAATAAAGGATAGTATTTTAATTTATTTTATTTCAAGTAATATATTTATTTAAAAAAATACATTATTTATATTAGTTTGTTATATTTTATTTTTAAAATAAACTTTATTAAGCATGTAAAATAAAATTTCTCATAATACAAATAAAAGAAATAATTAAATAAGTTACATAATATCATTATTGAAATAAAAAGTCATACAGAATGATAAAACTAATTAAAATATTTTTTACTTAGATTAATAACATGAATAAGTTTATATGCATATAAAATTAAGGTTGTAAATTATAATTTAATAAAAAGAAACAATGCCAAAAAATCTAAATTGTGGTCTGTATATCAGAGTGATGCTGGAAGAGAGATCCAGCTGTATTAAGTGGTTACTGCAATATTATTAGGAACCAGGACCTGATATCTAGTGTTAATTTGGAACAACTTATTGATAAAAATAAATTTAAGTTTTGGAGATGTCGAGTTAAAAATAAAATGACATCTGCTGTATTCACAAGCACATATAAGTTTTAATTCCCATTTCACTTTATTTCTTATTCAATCAACCTTCATTTTCATTCAAAGTCATATAAGGTCTTAATTTTGAATCCACATAATTTTTAATCTAATAGAATAACTATATCTCCCATAAAAAAGAACTAATAGACATACAAATTGCTTGCAATAATTTTTTTGGGAGATATCTGTTAAAATACTTATTCTATTCGTTTTCTAATTTTCTTAGGCAGTTGTATTTTTTATCATCAAATATTATATCACATTTCATTGACCATATTGTTTTTAAAGCATGCATCAAAATCAATGCATTAAGGCAAAGATGCATTTGATATATTTTTAAGTTTTTAAATGAATGTAAAATATTTTTTTCTCATTTGTTTAAATGTCTTACATTTTTCAAAAAAATATAAATAGATCTTCTTTTGTCTTGTAAAATGTATAGAATTTCTAAATTTCTGTTAAATTTTCTATTTAAATAATTTGAAAATGAATTTGATATAAGATTGAGAACTGTGTATTTTTTGAAAATTCTTTAAAGCCCTAACTACTGATTTTTATACCCATGAATATCTTACACCACTTATATCTTCTTAAATCTTTAATCTAATAGGTTTAAATCACTCTGTAGATCCTTATTTGCTACAAATAACTATCCATAAAATAAATTCCTTTTTGACTGCTATTAATTAGATTCACATCTGGTAATGGGGATCTAAGACATAAAAAAAAAAAGTATTATATTGATGTAAATATTACCAAAATCACCCTTTTCTTTATTTTGTTGTAATGTCTTATATAAATGCAATTTATCCAAACTACTTCAAACACTTTTAAGCCAAACCCTTTATTTGTACATATATACATATACCTATGTTTCAACTGTCCTGCAGTCTTCTTCAGAGCTATGATATAATTAACAAAATGAAATAAAATACATCTATATAAATAATACCATAAAAAATATAAACAAAAAACTAAAAACGACAAAATATATAAAAAAACAAATAAAACTGAAATAAATAATCAAACCCAAATAAAATATTGCAGTTAATATAAAATAAAATATACAATATAAATAGAAAATAAATATAAATTATACATGTGTATTCCTAAATGTATATATATTTAAAAAAAATCTATTAATCTAAATATATTAATTTATTTTTATTATTATTAACAATCTCCTAATTATTTCTATTCTTTATAAATTTAAACTTTATGGTTATTAACTAATATTCTTTTAATTTTAAATCATAATATCTATTATTTCCTTACTCATTCTGCTGTTAAAAATAATATTTTATATTTATTATTATTTTTTAATATCTAAAATCTATAAACATTATAATCTTTGAACTTACCCATTTCACTTTAATCTCTTAAAAAAACGTTTTTTTTTTCAAAAAATTATCTTATACCCTAACTCCCTCTATTATATATTATTTAAACTAAATATATATGTTCCCTACTACTCTTTATTTAAACATTACAAGCATAAAGCTAAATTAGTCAATAAATAATTAAAATTACCCCAAATCCAAAACTCAACCAGACTAGCCAAGTAGCAATGAAACCTTTGGTTGTGTTTTTTTTTATTTTATTTTTTCTTGGCTAGTCTGATTGAGTTTTGGATTTGGGGTAATTTTAACTCTTTATTTGTATATATATTTTTTATTGGTAACAAAATAACAAATTGGTTTTCCAATATTGATAGGAAATATAAAATTAGTTGTATATATTCAAAATTATACAGGGCTGCAATGTATTAAACAGGAAAAACTCTCTATACGTATTGCCACTCAGTGCAATCCAGAATAATCAATGAATGATCATATGTTGTTTATTGGCTGCAATGTATTGTTCAATGAAAAAAGACTATATTAAACAAAAAGATTTAATAACCAACAAGTTAAAAATGAGTGGTTTCCCTAAACATATAAATAAAAGAAGTATTGAGAAAATAGAGTATAAGATAAATAAAAATGAAAAGAGTGAAGGAAAAAAAAAAGGCGAAAATATATATAGAAATAAAAACAAATATTAATATTATAGTGAATAAGTTTAACAAAATTATAAAGAAGATGAATAAAAAATGCAAAAGAATAATTGCTACAAAAATAGTTAATAAAAAAAGAGAAAACCTATTAAATTTGATAGATAACAAGTACATAGGATATAATAAAGATAATAAAGAAATAATTAATGGAGTATATGTGATAAAATGCAAACAATATCTAGATAGTCGATTGATAACAAATATGTGGGAGAAACAAAAATTTTTATAAAAACAAGATTAAAACAACATATGTCAGATAATAAATCACCGATATATATACATATGAAAGAAACAGGACACAAATTTACACCAAGTTCAATAAAAATGAAGTTATATATAGAAAATATTAAAGAAAGGAAAATAAAAGAAGCAATATTAATAAGAAAGATAACACCAAAATTTAATAGGGATTCTGGGATTAGGATGAGATTGGTATAAATATAGTTATTAAATAAAATATATGAGGTCGAGTGGTCAGCACACAAGCATTTGTCCCGGGTTCGCTTGCCAGCCGATGCTATGACATGTGAAGAAAAAAAATTATACAAATAAAGAGTTGTATGGAATATATATATTTAGTTTAAATAATATGTAATAGAGGGAGTTAGGGTATAAGATAATTTTTTGAAAAAAAAATTTTTTTAAGAGATTAAAGTGAACTGGGTAAGTTCAAATAATATAATGTTTATAGGTTTTAGATATTAAAAATAATAATAAATATAAAATATTATTTTTAACAGAAAAATGAGTAAGAAAATAATAGATATTATATGATTTAAAATTAAAAGAATATTAGTTAATAACCATAAAGTTTAAGTTTATAAAGAATAGAAATAATTAGGAGATTGTTAATAATAAAAATAAATTAATATATTAATAGTTGTTCTTAAAGATATATATATAGTTAAGAATATACTGAAACAGTAAGATATGCCTTACCAATCTTAGTTTCACCATGCCTTCCTGTTTCCTACCCTCATGCCTTATTTAAAACCCTAAGTTCATCGTATTGTGTGTGTACTGGGTATATTTACCGAAATCCCACCTAAATTTATATGTATAATGGGGTGCCCGGGGTTTAATAATAATTTAAATTGTTTTTATACGGTTTTATTTTCAAACTGTTGAGTATATATTACTTATATATGCTTGTACAATAAAGTAGGTCACATATTCTCATCTACACACATACTGCGATAATATTTAAAATTTATCAAAGTATTTTATTTAAGAGTTGTTTTTGAATCGATTTATTTGTGATGTTATTTCGTTATAATTATTTGCCTTTAAGAAATAGTATCACTGAGAAATATTTCTGGAAATTAAATTCAGAAATAGTGTTTGATAAATGTAAAGTGTTGTAAAATATTATTCAAAAATATGTCATCATTTTTAAATCAGTGAGGGTAGAGAAAGAACAATAGTAGCTAATTTTAATCATATTGGTGCCAGTAGATTTGATGAGATAAAACAGTGTTTACGTACAGATTTTAATTAGAAAATGCAGTCCATGTTTTTCAAATGTGTAATAATTAAAGAATGGATTTTATCACGCAGGGTTAGATTGTAATCAAGGAGAGCATATAAATAGAGCTGATTGATTGTAATTAGGATTAGATAGAGTTATTAATTAACCTACCTGATCGTGACAGTAAATCCAGTTTTAAAATAGTTTAACCTCAGAATGTCGGGGTAACGGAGCAATAGCTGTTTTCCCTCGGAAGCCCTGTGCCTCGGCCGTCCGTATTCAAAATCCGATGTCCTGTCACCATATCATGAAATCCAACTGAACCAGCCCAAAGAAATGCTGCTCCTAAGATCTACTAACTGCTGCTGTGGAACCATGAATCAAAGAAACTCATAACTTTATTTAAGAACTTTGCTACAAGTTTGGAAATGCCCACGGACGGAGTTAAAAAGAACAAGGTAATTAAAATCAACCCGAGATCTCGGATTCGAGCTATAGCTAACAATTTTGTATATTCTATAAATGTATCTATTTAAACGTTTTTCTAATGCATGCTGAACTTGTGCTTGGGTTGATTTTCTATTATATTTATAAATGTTTAATTTCAATGTGTTATGATAAAATGTATAATTAATTTCTTTAGACTAATGCGAGTTACTTAGGGAAGTTAAATGAAGCGTGGTTGCCATCTTAGTTTATAAACCGCAAACACGCATTTCCCCCTCCCATCATATATTTAAAAGTACAGTATCTCTTATATATGTTTTGAAATATTTTACGTATGAGAATTTTGTTAAATGAATATTTATTTATTTCAAGTTTTGTTGAGAGTCTGCTGGCCATTAAAATATGAAAGTCAAGAGCGAGCTATTTCTGTTCCTTAATGAATTGCCCTTTGTTTTATAAATTCTTATGAAAATTAAGCTGTGTTGCTAGTAAATATGCATGGGTGCTGGAATCCTCCTGTTGGCAAAGGTCATCATCGTTCAAATCCGTTCCCCCCATATTTTACTCCGCGGTTCCCAGTCCTGTGCTAAAATGGCACATGGGAATTATTTCGCGTATGACCCCACAGTTACGAAGCTCCTGGGTGCGGGCCAGGCTGGAGCTGTGAGTGGGCTAGAGACGTCCCAAATAAAAGGCGAAATGCCTACCCAATGCCTAGACCTTTCACCATCTTTTAAAGCTGCATACTCATAAACTGCACCCCTCCTTGGCATATACTCGCTAGCACCACCGTATATTTCCCTTTACTTATTAAAAGAATTCTATTTAAATGAATTTCAAATCCGTTCAGTATAGCTTGATCTTATAATCTATTCGCGAGCGACTCTCGATCTCCATTTAAATCTCCAATTGTAGATGTTTTAGAATATTTCAAACTCTATTAGACTTTACGTGACTTGCATATGCTTACCGTGTCACTATATTTTAGACACGTTATTTAAACGAACCCAAGTATAATGTATCAGCCATCTTGTTTGTTTATTATATAACTATCCAATTTATATCACTAAATTATTTTATTATCAAATCATTAAAATCTTATTTATAAATTTATTTCTTTTTCTCTATTTATTCGGGGTGCAATATAAATTACATAGTACATTAAACTTATCTTTGGCACATCTATAAGTTATTGTTAAATTAACCTAGGGCTATTTTAGATTTAGAGTCTTTTGTTTTCTCCCTGATCGCACCGGCATGAAATTATACTATTAGTAGCATCAAATATGTTATCACGTAGAAGGCGTTGTGGAGTTTGGACTTTGGATTCGAACTTGGGATTTCTGGGAGGTAACTCTCCTAGTGTTGAGTTCTATGTCCCGGGTTTAAATTCTGCAGTGTGTTAGCGAGATAGACATGTTTTGACTGTTACAATACATATATAATTTATATTTATTTTCTATTTATATTGTATATTTTATTTTATATTACCCGGATTATTTTATTTGGGTTTGATTATTTATTTCAGTTTTATTAGTTTTTTTATATATTTTATGTTGGTTTTAGTTTTTTATTGTTTTCCATTTTTTATGATATTATTTATATAGTTATGTTTTTTTATTTTTTGTTCATTATATCACAGCTCTGAAGAAGACTACAGGACGTAGGTGTATGTATATATGTACAAATAAAGGATTTTGCTAAAAAGTGTTCAAAGTTGTTTGGATAAATTGTATTATATTAATGTGTGATCATATCTTTATATATAAGATATACAAGCTTGATTCAATTGCATGAAAATTTCCTTGAATAATTGTTAATTGTAATACTGAATGTATTATATTAATGTATGATCATGTTTTTATAAATAAGACATACTATCTTGATTCAATTACATTAACATTTCTTTGATTAATTGAATACCTATTACTACCACTTTAAATGTTCTTGTTATTCTAATTTCATAAAGTCTTAGAAATGTAAAGGTTTTAAATTTTTTGTATATTTTCAATTATTTTTTTGTTTAATGATATATTTCATACCCATGTTTGACATATATAGATGTAATGGCTTGACATTCAGATGGGATTTTTTTACTAATATGTAGAAGATTTTTTTCAATTGTATACAGAATCCAATGACATTTTAGAATTTATTTAGCTTATATATAACATTTTGAAAATAATAAATATTTTGGAAAATTATTATTATATTATAATACAGTTACCAATATTTTTATATCCAAATGAGACAAATAAAAATTTGATATTTAAAATTTCTTACCTAGTAGATCTATGCAAATTGCAAAAAGCATGTAATTATTAGTGAGTCTTGTGGGATATCTTTATTTAATATATTTTTGTATCTGAACCAAAAATTTATGTTCTGTTTCCAGTAAGATATGACATATTTACTAAATCAGGATGCTTGTCTTATAGATAAAGATTCCATTAGATGGCACCATTTTCACGCTAAAACTATAAAATATGACCATTCTATCGGATATTTTTTTACTTGTGTTACGGCTTTTTTTTATCAATTTTCTTTCGGATATTTTTTTACTTGTGTTACGACTTTTTTTGTTGTTGTTTAACTAAAAAATAATAATCATAATAAAAGTAAAAGTTGTTACGGTTAGATTTAGGGTTAGGTTTAGCGTTAGTTTTTAGGGTTAGGTTTAGGGTTAGTTTTAGGGTTAATTTTCGGGTTAGGTTTAGGGTTAGTTTTAGGGTTAGTGCTCTGTTGTGTAATGCTAAAATAAAAAAATTCAAAATCGTAACTGTACTTGGACAAGAAAGAAACTCAAACTTTTTTAAACAACAACAAACACATACAAATGTCTTCTTTACTTATTAAACATGTTTATAATATTTGCTTTTTATGAAGTTTACAAAAAAACCTGTATATTTGGACTTTTCTTACTGGATATTTTTTTCGTACCGCTCTTTTTTACTTCAAAAATATACAGACGGTAGAATCTTCTTTGTCTCGTGGAATGTTATGAACAGTACGTTACTTGACACATTACCTAATTGCAACTCAATAAAAACATAGATATTTAACATTTTCCCAAATAAAAGTTCAATACAGTACGTTGTAAAAAGTCTTAGAATTATTGCTTTAAAAAATCTGAACATTTCAATACTTTAAAATAAAAAAATATCCAATGAAAACAACATTTCAATACAATTCAAATACAAATTCTCTCATCAAGCTGTAATTATTTTATAAATTGTGCGAATTCGGAAAATGTATTTGCTGCTATGCGACATACATGCTGTACTGCGACGCGACATAGTGGCCTGCATTCTGTAGCATAACAAAAAAATTGTATTATAGAAAACGCGGGTTCGAACGTGTCGGCCGCGGAAACAGCATTTTTTATGTGTTTTTGCGCGAAAACAGCGGCATCTTTAGCTAAAAGATGAGTACCTAAATCAGAAACTGATTTAAAATCTAATTGCATTGCTTAATTAATCCATTACTTGATTTTTTAGTAAATTTAATTTTTTCATGAATTTTTATGACTGCATTTTTTACTCTTCTTCCTTTTATAGCATGATATGCAGATGAAAGTTTCATATCTATCAGCTGGTGTAATTTTTTAAACAATATTCTATCTAATATTTTAGAGTTAATATCTTCAATTGAAATGTATCTCAAGCTTTTCATAATTGGAAATTATTTTTTTCATAATGTGCTGTCTTAACCAGGAGTTTATCAAGATGAAGTCTGTTTTTTATGTAGACATGAGTTTCACGTACTATAATGCACATTACTAGCAAGGTGGGCTGTGGGAAGATAGCCATAACTTATCTAATTAAAATATTTTTATTTTTACATCACTAGTGTTAAGACATAATCTATAAGTTTATAAACAAATTATAGAATTAATTTCAGTCCAATGTTATTGCATTTTTAGTTTATTAATCTCCTGTTATATTTATTCTTTAATTATATATGCTTTATGCTCTCCCATTATGCTATTTTTATATTTTTTTAATATCATTTACAAGTTCACTAAATTTTTATTTTTAGCTTCTTCAGTATATATGTTTATTCACATTCCTAATATTAACTTGTTTTTTCCATCTAATACTACATGTGTAATTTCTATGTATCATGTATAAATTTTGGCATAATTGATAATTATTTTTGATATATTTCTCAAGTTAGAAATTAGCTTTCATTCTGAATTAGTTTTTAATTTGACTTAAAAGAAGTTACTGATTGGAGCATTTACTATATATTTATTTGTTTCTGCGACAATATTTCTTGAGATCTTCTTTCTGGATAAATCTTTTAACTTTTTCTTTATTTTATACCATACTATAATTGATGGCAGTTTTATTTAACTTATATAATAATTTATTATTATTAAAGAATTATATTTTTGATCTGTTATAAATATAATTTCAACTGCTACATTTTTTCTTAGGTAATACTTGTATATAATTCAATTTTTTTATAGTTCTCTCTCCATATCAATAGTTGTATACTGAGATGATCCATAAAGCCTACCACTGATGCATTTATTTTAGCATTATTTACCTTTTGATCTTAAAAAAAAAAGATATATGATGTGTTGTTGGATGTTTTATTTGCAGTGAATAACTTAGTCACTTTAGGCTTTGTTTTGGGAAAACCTTCATATATACTTTAGATCATCTCTCACTGTTACTATTCATAGTCTTTAAAATAATTGGTTTTGGATATTATGGAATGTATTTATAATATTTTTACCCTTTGCTTTAAATAATCTCTAGATAAGAGAAATAACTATATAACTGTCTTTAAGATTAATATCTGAATGTTTTTTTATTTCAGAGTGAATATTTATCAATGCTGCTACCTCTTGGGCTGGTCTATTATTTGTTTTTTATAGTGCAACACATTGTTTAATTAGGAAATGTGTCATATATTTAGGTATATTAAGATTTATTTTTGTTTCTGTCAATGTATTTTTATCTGCTGCTGTGTATAAACTAAAAAATTTTCCACTTTCTTCAGGCCATTTTTTTCTTCTAATATTTAATATCATTATTATTAATTTTTTGTTCATATGATGTATTATGTTATTTTGTCTGTTTTTTGTTCTTATGTTATCTTTCACAATAGTACCATTATTTGATTGTTTTTTTTTTGCATTTATCGGTAATTCTTTTTAATTATGAAATTTCATTCTTTTGTCTTGATTTTGATGTAACAATGTTATTTTCTTATTAAGGTTATTCATATTTTTAATTTTTTTTATCGTCCAGTTAGCATGCTATTCTATCTTATTTTGTACTTTTTCATTTTGTTCAACAATTCTATTATTGCTAATAACCTCAACATCATTCGTTGTAAGGCAGACCTGTGAATAATAATTGAACTTGATAATTCTATACTATTTTTAACTTCTTCCACATTTTTTTCTATGCTTTGTATTTCTAAACTGATCTCCAACAATTTTGTCTCATTTCTTGGAAATGTCAATACACTTGCTCTGTTTTATTTTTGTTATTTATACAATAGAATCTGTTAAATTTATTACATTTTGAATAATTTCCAACTTCACATTTTGTAGCTATATGCTTTTATTTTTTACATCTAAAATAAAAGCAAACTCTTTAATATTATTGATATTGGCATTTTAGCTTCATTAATCTGTTTTGTTTTTTTTCAATATACTTTTTAAATATTAGTAACATTTTTTAAATATTTGATGAAATTTAAAATGAGATATTATTATTTTGATTTTAATAACTTCATCTCTATTTGTAGAAAATTCTTTATTGAAATTAGGCAATGAGTTCAAGACTCTTCCAAAATCAGTGGATTTGGTTTTTTAATCACATAATAGATTTTATATCATTACAATATTGAATTTAATTATAATGTTCAATTAAAGCAAAGCTTCTTTCAGGAAAATATGTTATATATTTTATTATATCAATCGGATTGCAATTATTAAGCATTTTCAAATATTCTATTATAGGTTTATCTAATATGTGTTCATCATTTTTATTATGTGTTTATAGTATTAGATTAAAAATTGATGAATTTGGAAATATACAATTATAGAAGGAAAAAAATCCTATCATTCAATTTTGTAAACATTTTTGAAATAAGTTTGCATTTGTTTTATTTTTCTGGTAAATTATTTGATTATTTGATCGTTTTTTCCCCCCATTATTTACATTGTCTTTGTTCTTTCAATTTTTCCACCAATGTACGTTTTCTTTTTTGGAAGTAGAATAGTCTTTCTCATTCTGTTTACTCATGAATTTTTGTTTTTTTTCCTGCCATAATGAAATTCCTGATATAAAACTATTGAATATATATTTGATATTATAATTGTAAATTAGCGATCAGGGTAATGCACATGTGCTTTACAGATTTTAAACTATACGTAAATGAATACTCTCATTCTCAAACAGAAGCATGTGCATTATTAGCCTAATCGCTAATTTACAATTACAATTTATTAACATAGCGCTATATAAATAAATACCTTATTATATATTTGATATTATTAATAATTAATTCAATATGGTTGGTAGTGAATCTCTTAGTAACATTGATAATTTTCTTTTTTAGAATGTTTATTTCTGTGTTATTTAGTGTGGGAATTATAAGATTTTTTTATCCTTTAGTTTTTTATGTTAATTTTTTTAAATCACAGAGCACATGTTTTTGTCATTATATTTACTGTTTAGTTTTATCAATTTTATTTGCCTTAAATCAAACATTTTCTCATTGTCATTTATCAAGAACATTTAATGTATAGTATATTTTGAACATTGCTAACTGCTATTATAACATAAAACAAATAATCTAAACTTTTATAGGACTTACATATTTTGACATGGGCAAATCCCAGCTTCTGCTATCATTCGGAAAGAATTTTACTTTATATTAATGGTTAGTAATATTCAAAATAATACTATACTTTAAATTTAGCATTATAGAGAACAAGAATAATCACTTACGTGATTTATTTATATATATTTTGCTTGTACAATAGATGAAACATTTATTATCTGTACTGATACTTTTTCAATTTTTGTGTTTTATTCATAATTCTTCTATATTCAAATTGTAGTTGTCTATTTTAGTGCATTAATATTTAGCAAGTTGAAATTAAAAACCTCTTAGTACACTGAGTACCAATCTTGAGATATTGAAAATATATTAATGTGGCTCTTTCAAGGTTTTTAAAATACAAAATCATTCACTCTCTCATGGACATATTATTCTTGAAATGTCAACTGATCATATGAATTAGATTATATCATTAAATTAATCTTTGTAAAGATATGGAACAAACTGATCCATTTAGACAAGTTAATGGAAAAATTTCCCTATTTTGTTTTTAATACCGCTTATAAATGAATTGGGCCATCTTAATTACAGAAAAAAACTAAGTCAAAAAAGAACATAAAATTAAATGTGAATTTTGCAATGACTGCAAAACCATCTCATAGATCACAATTACATTTACACATATCGCACATTTACATATATTTAATATCTTATGCTAGTGTCTTTTAATCTCTTGCTGCAAACTTTTTTCCAAAAATTTTTACTTTATTGCAGATTGTAACTCTATTGTGGTTTAGAATTATCTTTTGCCATATCTTTCCATTAAATACAATTGATATTACATTTCTTTTAATTATCTTTGAGATAGTTTTTAGAACATAAATAGTCTTTTTTTTTTCATGATAATCTTATTTAAGAGACTTTAGAAAGTGTGTTGTCTTTCATAACATTTCACATCTAATAAAGAATTACTTTTCCATCTGCCATTCAGTATCATCATATGATCTTACCATCATATTTTCAGAATGTTATGGACTTTCCTTAAAAAAAAATTTTCAATGCTTTTATGTTAGGAAATAGGAAGTTTACAACTCATTTCTATGCTATAAACTTGTCAGAATAGAACTGATTTATAGAAGTAATTTTTTTTTTTTATGATAAAGCACCCTGTTTTTGTTAAATAAAGCAACAGTAAATTGTAATCTGTGTTGCCTTTCTATTAAAGTTTTTTTTTCTATACTGATTAATAAAGCATCTAACTTTTGTGCAAGTTAATTTTAAATAGAACTTTGATGATTATGAAGTGACAATCAGTTGATCCAAGTTTCTTTTTTTATATATATATAAATTATAAATTAAATAAATTTCAATTTTCATAATTATTTGAAGCAAGATAAATAATCACATAAATGGTGTAACTTAATTTTTATAAATAGATTTTATCAACAGTCTTTCTAAACATGTGCAACAACCTTATTTATTTGAATAAGATTATGAAAATGTCTCTCTGTGTAAAGTTGCTGTGCTGTAATGTCCTAAATTTTTTTTAAATATTATAAATTTATAGACAAAGAATGCTTTTGATTTTTTTCTAAGTTTATTGATCAAAGAAAAGAGGGGGAAAAAATTTAGACTCATTTCTCTCTATATATTTTCTGTCACCACAAAAAAGTGAATAAAATCCTATCAAGAATCAATAAGCAGATAATATTTCAGTAAAAATCTTATTTTTGTAATGAATTGTACTTGAAATAAAACAGTTATATAAAATAAAAGTTATTAGTATAGGACTTGAAAAAATATTAGTAGTGATATTATTAAGCTCATATTTTAATGATATAGGTTCAATATATATATTTTTATATCATACATATTGAAATCTCTAATCTTTGTAAGCTGTTAATAGTTTTTAATTTGGAATGATCTATCATTTATTTGAGTTAATTGGCGGTTGTCAAATTATTAAAAATTAACTGAACGACTTACATCAATTCAATTTAAAATTACAATACCATGACCAATTTGGGTGATTGCAGATAATTATTTAGCATTTTATAACAAATCTTTTGAAATTTTGTTGTTCACTTTTAAAAAGTATGAATTTCAAATATTTATTTTGCAAACAGCCTAAAAAAGGACTATGATTATGGAGCTGCAAGGGCTCCAAAAGTGCTAAGTCCATAAAATAGAAGCTTACTAATAATAAACTTAAAGTTTCACCTCAGCTATTAATTTTAGCTTATCAGTAATATTATGTTTTACTTATAGAATATTAGAATTATTTTTATTTTGATGGTCATTTCATTTTTTTGTAGTAAATTGTATATTTTTTTTTATAAAAATAATTATTTTGTCCATATATATATATAAAATAAAATATAAAAATAATGTAAAAAATAATTTTGTATTTAAAAAATAGTAATAATAGAATAATTATAATAATAATATTAATAATATTTCAGTTTCTATACTAATCTGTTTTATGTTGTATAATTGTTTTTGTTTTTTTATGGATGTGTTTGTTTTAATTTTTATTTCATTTGATTTTTGTTACTAATCATCTTTTTGTGTTATTTTTTATTAACAGGATTATTTATTTATTGAGCAACAATCACTGTTCTTGTTTTTTTATTCAGAATTGCTGTAAAAAAGTTTTCTATGACTTACAATTTTGATATAGAAAATTTATTGAAGGATAAATTAGTATTTTTGGTGATATAATGTCACTATTTGCTAAGAGATTATAATTAGTAATACATTTGGGGATGTCAGAATGTACATGTTTAAATTGAGAAATCTAATTCATTGAGGTTAAATAAGTTCTGTGAAATATTATGCAAAAAGTTTACTGGACTTCTTGAATCAATTATAAGAGAGTTGTATTGATTTCTGTATGTATGTATATATATATATATATGAAAAACAAAAACAAGTTATATATATGTAAACTTGCTATCACTTGTATTTATGATCAATAGATGGAGCTTTACCAAGACCTCCAAACAAGCGTATTTTTGTTTACATAAACATCAGAGTCAGAATTCACTGTCTCTTTCGTTGGCTCCACTCTCAGATCAGTTAATTTCAAGCTGATTTGCTATCATCAGTGAAGGATAGGAGTTAGAAACTAGACCTAAACACTAACTCCAAGCGTTTATGCAACAAGTTTCTATCAGTTTGCAAGCATGAATTTTTTAGACACGTAAATGTCTTCAAACTCAGCTTATCAAGCCAGATAGCTATATGGGTCTGTTATCAGTTCAGTTTCACCACATAGTCAAAGCCTCTGTATTATATATCATTGCAAGAAACTTCAAAGGTACATTTATGAAAAACAAAAACAAGTTATATATACGTAAACTTGCTATCGCTTTTATTTATGATCAATAGATGGAGCTTTATCAAGACCTCCAAACAAGCGTATTTTTGTTTACATAAATGTCAGTCAGAATTCACTGTCTCTTTCATTGGCTCCACCCTCAGATCAGCTGATTTCAAGCTGATTTGCTATCATCAGTGAAGGATAGAAGTTAGAAACTAGACCTAAACACTAATTCAAGTGTTTATGCAACAAGTTTCTATCAGTTTGCAAGCATGAGTTGTCTAAAAAATTCAGCTTGCAAACTGATTGAAACTTCTTGCATAAACGCTTGGAGTTAGTGTTTAGGTCTAGTTTCTAACTCCTATCCTTCACTGATGATAGAAAATCAGCTTGAAATCAGCTGTTTAAGTTTAGTTTCTAACTCCTATCCTTCACTGATGATAGCAAATCAGCTTGAAATCAGCTGATCTGAGGGTGGAGCCAATGAAAGAGACAGTGAATTCTGACTCTGACGTTTATGTAAACAAAAATATGCTTGTTTGGAGGTCTTGGTAAAGCTCCATCTATTGATCATATATATATAAATTGGTAGAATAGTTTTGGTCAAGAAATTCTAACATTTTAAAAAATAGGATAGACTTTCTTGAGACTAATGTTTCTGTGAACCTTCAAATACCAATAAAGGTCATTGAAAAAGAAATTAATCTATCTTTATCACTTACATTTTATGAAAAAATTAATTACGACCAGGGTTTTCTTTTTTCCCCCTAACAATCATATTTAAATTAGGTAGAGAGAAGACATTACATTATTATGAATAAGTATTGGATTGGAAATTATAGAACAAATTTGTGCTTATAAATATTGGGAAATTGGATATGGGATAATGGAAATAGTGACAAAGAAATTAGAATGAAATTGCATTGGCTTGAACAAACTATTAATAAAAGTAGTGTAACCGTTCAGATTCCATTTAAATAGTCCACCCATACTAACTTCCTAGTACTATAAAATGAATATAATGAAAGAAGGAAAGAAGTTGTAGAATTAATTTCAGCTTTATAAAAGTTAAATGGGATCTACACATTGAAATTTCTATTAATTGTGATCCCTATGCATTTAAAGGGGTTTTATGAAAACTGACCTTAGGGGGAATGACAACAACACATAAATAATATTTTTTTAAAGAAAATTAGATGGAGAATTTAGATATTTCATTTATAATCATAAATTCTTAAAAGGATTAAAGTTATGAACAAAAATATCCATGTCGGAATTAATTTTTTTATTTGAAACCTTGCAATTCTGTTTTTTTTTTTTATGTTTCCATCGGTAAAACACACATTTCAAAAAAGAGAATGAATTAATTTAATTCATATATTTGATGAGCAAAAATAGATAATCTATTTAATTATGATAATTTAAAAGAATTTATTTCTTATCTTATATTTCTGCATATAAAGAAAAAAAAGTTAAATTTGGAAAAATGTTAATAAGAATGAATATAATTAGGAAAAGTTAAAGATAAAAATTATTTCTTGTATTTATTTTTTTTTTTTTTGTAAAGATAACGAAATGTTATTTTTGATATTAGAAGAAAATAATAGCAATGTATCTTGATTATTGTGTACTCTTGTAGATAGCATCTGATATAAATTGGGGGACAAATATCAGACAGTATTTTTGTCTTTGCTTTTTAATAGAGCTATAACTTTGATGTAGACAAGGTCTCAGGAAAGAAGTTAAAAACCTAAATGAGAAGAATCACCCCATGGCTCATTTCAACCAGCTAAGAAACTTTGCTAACATTATTCAAGAGAGTTATATTGATCGCAATGACATTTCCTGGTGTTTTAAGAAGTTGCTAAATTATTAATTCTTGATTAAACTAATATGGAAACATAATATGGTTGAAAATCTCACTATGACAGGGTAAAATCTTTTATTAGTAAAACCTGGAACTATGTAGCCTCCTGCCAATTTTAAAAGCATCCTGCGAAGATCAAGTAGTTACTTGTTGTCTCTTAATTTTTTATAGACCTATCCATAATAGACACACAATCCATCATTGTAACTGCTAATAGTGGAGATGAACTAAGGAAATTAAACTGGATAAAGTATTGAACTTTATATGATAATGACTGCAGTATATTAAATATCCAAAAGTTCAAATTATTATTTTGACAAATCGGAAAATAAGAATTCTGAAAGTTTTGGGTAAGATTCATTTTATTTAAAATAATAGGTCTTTAAAAGTGTACCACAAATTGAAAATTTTTTTTCTCTGCTTAATATTTAAAATTATTATCATAAATTTTTTAATATTCTCGCTTAATATTTAAAAGTTATTCTCAAACATATTTTAATTTTTGCCACTTAAGATTTAAAAACTACTATTACCCAATTTCCATCATCTAATATAAGTAAATTTAACTTTATTTAAATATTCCAAATACATTCAACTGTTAGTAATAGCACATAGGTTAGTATATTTACAACATTTTGAGAGATATTCTTCTTCTCTCTTCTTCAGGTTATTGCTGGCCTGACCAGTGACAGTACTAGCATAGGAATTGAACTTGGACCATTAGATTCTTGAATTGAATTTTAAGGTAATTCTCTAACCAACTGAGTCATCCTGCCAAAGACAATAATCATTAGAAATTTCCTATGCTGATCTATGAGGTTCCTCCTGATTTCTCCACCTTTTCCTAAGAGCAAAGTTGATTAGTGGTTTCCATACATTAGGTTGACTTATGGCATTGTTCGCCATTATCATATGAGCAGCTTCTTTGTACCTTTTCTTCTCTATCCAATATTTTTGTATTTTTCCAATTGAACATATGTTTATTGATACATACATGGTCTGCTATGATGAAACATCTGTTTTCTCTCTTCTAACCATCAGTTTGGGTTTTTGCATTCGCTTTTCAGTGTGGCACCTGGTCTGACCAATATACATTCTTTCACATTCACACAGTATTTCATAGATGCAGTTTTTTTTCTTTTCAGCATTTCAAGTTTAGGCTTTGTAGATGTTAGAATTTCTCGTAGTATGGTTAGAAGTGAGAAAACAGATGTGTCTAAGATAGACCATGTATGTACCAATAAACATATGTTTAATTGGGAAAATACAAAAATATTGGATAGAGAAGAAAGTTGAACAACAGCATAAATCAACCTAGTTGGACTATACATAATGTATGGAAACCATTAATTATCTTTGCTCTTAGGAAAAAGTGGAGAAATCAGGAGGAATCTCTTAGATCAGTATATGAAATTTCTACTGCTATTGCCTTTGGAAAGATGACTCAGTCAGTTAGTGTTATCTTAAAATTTAGTATTCAAGAATCTAAGGGTACAGGTTCAATTCCCATGTTAGTACTGCCATTAGTCAAGCCAACAACACCTGAAGAAGAGGGGGAGAATAATTTCTCTGGAAACGTTGTGTATTGCAAACAGTTGAATGTATTTGGAATTTTTTTTTTTTCCTAAAGACATTCAATACTTATATTAGATGATGGAAATAGTCCAATATATAAGTCCAACTAAAATATAATTATCACAACCCTTCAGGAAAATAAATAAAACACAAATTTTGATTAATTTTTTTTATGCTAATGTATTTTTTTATGTATTGGTTTGTTAATTACTACTACTAATTATGTGAAAATAGGATCAGTAGTTCATACAAACATATCAGAACTTTTGGGTTAAGTTTTTTCAAACAAAATAACTTTTCTCTGATATGAATACATTCCTACCTCAATATATACTTATATGTGTTTGATTTATATAGAAATAGATTAGAATAATTGTAAATACTATAATTGTAAATAAATTTTATTATTTTTTATTTTTAAATCTAGTTGTCCATCCTCTCTTTTACAATCCAAACATAATTAGAAATAGTTTGTCATACACCCTGAGAAATGTATGTTTACATGAGCAGTTGAAGATATTATACTGTTTTTATGATAATATTGCCAGGGGAGTACCTAAAAGTATTCTGTTAACAAAAAAAGTGGAGCATGGGAATAGTTATCCTTATAAAAATATGTTTAGACATGAGAGATTATGGCTGTGGTGCAAGATGATCAGGAAATATATCCAATTGTCAGGTTGATGATCATTATCGATTGATATAATAAAATATAACCAAATAGAGCAAGGTATACATATACCAGATATATTTATGACATGGCAACATGATATTTAATATATTTATTGAGCCATAAAGTGTTGTCCTGACTTATAGATATAGTGGGGAAGTTTGATATAGTAAATTATTTTGTTGACCATTAAATTAGATATAAGAATAGAACAAAAACATGAATAATAGAAAAAGTTAGATGAAAAGAGTGAAGATGAGAAGTGTGGATTTGGAGAATGAAAAAAAAAAAAAAATTAGAAATGTGAAAGTGGTTAAAAAAATAAATGAAAAAAAATCTATATATATATTTTTTTGAAGAAAAAGAGGAATTGAATTAGGCATGTTTTTAGAGGCAAAAGGATTAATAAGCATGTATTTGGAATGATCTAAAAATATTAATTAGAAAAGAGGAATGAAAAAAAAAAGAAGTTGATTATGATATTAAAAAGGAAAGTTAAGAGATGGCTTGATATGTAATATCTGCCTCTTAGCTTATACCTGATGATAAATTTGAAATTTAAATGCATTAATTTTTTATTGCATTTCTTTTGCATAATTCAGCACTTTCAGTTGCCTTATTTGATGAAAAAAATATTTTTGTTGGAAATTAATTGCATTAAATTATTGAGGAAACATATTAGAAACTTTGCTAAAGTTGTATAATATTTCTATAAATATATCTTACATTAAGACTGCTGCTTAGCATTTTTATTTAATGTAGATATTCATTTTTATTTGTTATCCTAAATTAATAAAAGTATAATTTCTAATTAAAAATGAGAATAAATGATGTAAAAAAACATTCTACATACTTTCATAACATATCTTTGCCTCTTATATAAATGCACTTTTATTTTAATAAATTTAAGCTCACTTTCCATATTATTTATTACTGCTATCCAAGTGAATCTTACAATTACTCTTTATAAATCTTTTTATTGAGGTAAATTATTTTTGTGATAGCTTTCTTTATAGATTATCTCCATTATAATTAATTTATGTAGTAATACCTACTCTTGATATTTTCTGTCACATGTTTTGAAATTCAAAGTGGATTCTACATTATTTATAAATGGGTGAAATTGTTTTTGTTTTCAAATTGTAAATTAATGCATGTTAAACTATCAATTACATTTTTAATATGGTATTTTTTTTTTTTTTTTAATTTAAAACTAAATATCAGTTTAATGCAGTTTTTTTAAAAATTAAACCACTGTAATCTTTTAAAATCTTTCATTAAATGTTTTCAAGAATTATTAATTTTTATCTTACAAAAAAAATAAGAATTCTAATTAAATTTTGCACATGTATAGAATTGTTGTTTCTTTTAAAATCTTTCCTTTTCCATCTCCTTGTTGGATCTTTTTTTTTTTTCTATTTTTAACAATAATTTAAAAAATACTTTAATATTATTGAGAAACATCAATACAAAAAAAATAGTTGTAAGAAATTTTAAATTGGATCAACACAAGATTTTTATGTGTTTAATGTTTTTTTTTTAGGATTTATGTGAACGTCATGAGAAAGGTGTACTCAGTGATCACCAGCGTGCCTTAGCAAAGATGGGATCTATGAAAAAAAAGAAAATGGCTGCCACAATCAGAGGACAGGATGTGAGTAGAACTGACTATCATTTGTGCAGTACAAATATTACTTTGTAGCAAAGAATTATTGAAAGTTGTTTTAATAAGTCATAATTGAAGACAAAGTTGTTAATAAATTTAATTATCTAGAATTTTTAATTACTTATTTTTTCATTTTAGTGCTTTTTTTTTTTTTTTAAAAAAAAAAAATTTTTAGTTCAGCTTTAAAAATTTGCTTTAATTTTTTTGTTTTAAAGATATTGATGGAATGAATATATGACATCAAACAATATTTAATTATCCAATATTGGTGAAATTTAAAAATGAATCTATGTATTATAACATACAAATGATAAAAATTGAGGCTAGTTTTGTTTGGAAATTTCACATTTTAGAATTTTAGTTAAACTTGCATATTTCTATCATTGTTTCTAGATAATATAATTGTAAAAAAAAAGAATATTAAAAACGGAAAAATGACAGATAGCCTTCATATTCAGAATGATTAACATTTAAATACTCTATATTTATTATTTTTTAATTGCCAAAAATATACAGATTGACTTTATAATCTTTTTTGTGGTTATCATTATTTTATGTTGTATATAAAAACCACCAATTCTTCTAATTAAAATTTAATTTGGATTCATCAGCAATAGTACTCCTGAACCACCTATATAAGCACGAGTAATCATTAAATGCCTGATAATAATCTGGATTAGATTCTGATTATTAATCTTCATAATTAGGCAATTCTATTACACTATTCAAACTAATGGTGTACATTTTCTAAAACTGGAAGATAAGGGTTACTAATTTTTTTGCAATAGAAGCATATTATGAATAATGAAAAAAGTGGTGAGACAGTTTTTTGCATTATATTTTACTCTCACTTTCTATATTTTATGGATTTTCATTAGTCAAATTTTATATTAAATAAAATCTAATGCCTTTTTTTAATCATATATTAGAAATAATATAAAATAAAATAAATTTAATTAAAAATTAAATAAATTCAAATATTAAAAAGAAATATAAAATAATTATTGTATTTTTTTTGCAAAAAAATTATTTATTGTCATTATGTTTTGTAATTGAAAATTTAAACTTGGAAGACATATTTTTCAACAAGTAATTTCAACAATTAAAATTAAATAAGTTATTTTAGTTTAAATTTTACGGTTGACATTTTAAAGCTGAAAAATTTATTTTTAAAAATCCATACACTTGATTTTAAGATAGTGATTGTAGATCTGATATAAATATCTCATGGGTTGAATCCAGTCAGTGGGCCATAGTTTGGGATTCTGGTCTGAGATTGAATCGGATACACTTTTATAGCCAGTTACATAATCTGACACTAATGACTGTTATGTTAATAATTACCAGTAGATTTGATGATGTTGGCAATAATGGAATTTCTATGTAGCAGTTATGGTATTGATGCAATTAAAAAGTGTACTGAAACACAATATTAATTTACAATTGCATTGATAAGAACTATTACTCAGAAATTAATTAAAGAATTTCTAGTAATACTTGAATACTGCCATTTCATCACAGAATTGCATATTTTTTTATCACTGATATTTTATTATCCAGCTTTAACTTTCAACTATTAATCTATTACTTTAATTTTTTTTGTATAAGATGCAATTTTTGTAATAAATTTTTTTAAAATACATAAATTGTTTTGAAAATTAATAACTTCTAAAGATTTTTATTTTTTTTAAAAAAAAAATTAGTTCAAATTTATATTTTTTTTCTATTTTTTTCTTAATTATTTCTTAGTAATAACAATATATATATATGTATGTATGTATAATTCCTTAAAGTATATTTATTTTATATTAAAGATACATTATTTATGTGCAAGTTTTATTTAATTAATGGAATTAATAAAGCTATGTCCTTGTTAATATATGTGTATTTTATGTTATGTGTATTTATAGATATATAGGGAGGTTCCCAATATAACTTTTAATTAAATATCTAAGGAAATATGATTTGCAAAAAGATTATTTCTTATAGATGCTGATTTTTTTTTGAACTAAGATATTATGTGAGAGATATATTCCAGACTAAGCAAAAAAAAAAAAAATCAAATTTATTTATAGTGAATAGGTATATAAATACAAAATACATAATTTATTCAACACAATGTTTTTATTGTTCAATAATAATTAAAAATGCATTAAGAAATTATTAATAAAACCTAAAAGTATAGTATTATTTTTGTGATTATTATTTCAGTTATTTTTCTTATTGCAGTAAATAAATTAATATTGTAACCAGTTGGCTACATAGCTACATACACTAAAAGAAAAAGATAATAATAATTAGATAGTTGGCAGTATATTACTCAGGTTTAAATAGAATTATTTCATTAATGGGGAAAGTAATATTTAATTTTCTTATACATATTTTTTAAGGGGTCATTATTTAAGTCAGTATTTTTAAGTCCCAATATGATAGTGTGATAGTTATCAAACATTTAATTTATTAAATAGTAATATGATTTTAATATGGGAATTATTTTAATAAGTTATAAATGATTGTGGAGGGGAGAGAGAGAATTGTGAAAGAATGTAAACGAGTTTTTTTTTTGACTCTCACCCTCTATAGTAATTATAATTAATTAGTAGTTTTAATTTAAATTAAATTGTTTTTTTTTGTTTTTTTTATGACTTATTTAATTTATATTGATTGTAACTTTTTTTGAGAGATAAAATTTTATGTTTAAGAATATTTTAAAAGAAAAAGTAAATAATTGAACCTTTGTAGTATTTATATATATTTATCTATTTGGTTGTTATGGAAATTATCATGTAAGAGACAGATAGTTCTAGAAAAAATATAAGCGGAGTGTCAATAAGTCATATCCAAGTGTCTGTATAAAATATATATATAGAATTTTTTTTTTTTTGGCTAAGGAGAGCAGTCAGATTTTGATCTGGCTGATAAAGAGAGAAGTAGAGATCTTCATCCAGCTGTTACTAGCAGAAGTTAACTAAGCTATTATATAGTAAACAAGAAGTTTTAAACTTTCAGCAGCCTATTATTTTAATCATGGAAACAGTTTGTACAGAGAAAACAATATGTTAGATTTGGCTAAAAGCTAGGCATCACCTTCCTTCATCTGCCCTACCTTCATAGGAGAAAATGTAGAAAAGATAATACCCCCCCTAAAATAGTCTGAAACCTCACTTTTAACCAAGAGCATAAGTCTCTCTCTGTCTATATCTGTCTCACCTGGAAATTCAAGAAGAGAACCAAATGGACAAAATTTAATATTTTTTATTTATTTGGAATTGCTACAGATCCAGAAAAGGACAAATTTAACCATGCTCATGTTTAGAAGCAAGCCTTCAGAGAGAAACTCAATCAGAAAAAAACAAAATTGCAACTGCAAAGGACTCATAAGCAATAAAGCCATGGTTAAAGGTATTTTTTTATAAATGTGTGCCCACTGTATTTTTGTTAATAGAAAAACTTTCATAAAAGTAATATTTTTTTTACATGTTGTATAACAGTTGATAATGGTAAATACTTTAAGTTAAAATATTTTAAAGTGTTAGACTTTTTTTTTAAACCCAGTCAAATTTCTATTACAAATTGTGAAAGAGTTTTTAAAAGAAAAAAAAATCTATTGTAAAGTTAAATTTTTGTTTCTTCCACTTTTTTATTCATTTTCCCTCTTTAAAAAAGGGTTGGTTAAGCTAAATCAAAGATCATTATCTTTGATTTTGAAAACTTTGTTTAACAAATTCTTAAATATTTTAAAGAAATTGAATCCAAGATTGTTATCATTGATTTTGGAAATGTGATAAAAATGGAAAGACCTTAACTATTTTACAGAAATAGCTTAATGAATTTAGAGTTAATCCATTAATAAAATCAACTGATTGGTTAATATAGTGTAAGCTTGTGGTTAAAACACCTGTAGAGGTCCCTACTATCACATTTTATACGCATATTATCGAGGTTATAGCCTCAGTAAATATTACAAACTATATATATATTTGCAATTGTTGCTACATATATATATTTTTGATGAAGTGGATGTTTGAAATCACCTAGACCAGTCTAACTATTTACTCTTTGCTAGCTTGGGGCAGTTATTTAAACATTAATTTGTATGCTCAAACTTAAGTGCTAATTCATCAGAATATATATAACCGTACAAACAATAATGTTGGGATATGAAAACATGCTGATCATCATCACTGCTCTGTCCACTTAGTACCATTAATGCACTGGCCAACTATAAACTTAATTTCTAATAGAGACTAAACTAAAAAAAGGTAGGCCATGGACTTTAAGGGATATCCCCTTGTGCCAATCCAGGATTATCATCATCAACTGGATACTCATAAGTATTAATATAAACCTCTTTTTATATAGCTCAAATTGGTAAAAGCCTGAAATCCGGGCAAAGCCGCTTGGAGTGTTGATGCTAGACAAAATCTATGAAATATAACGTTATCTGGCCGCCACAACCTTTTCTTTTTTTTTAGACAACAAGGTTTTTTTTTTTTTTTAATATTGATTAAATGAATAATTTTTATTTCATTTAGAACATGATTTCTTTATTATTAAACAAATTTTGATATTCATTTTCATTACTTTTTGTGGGTTTTTTTGGAACCTGACATTTTTTCAACAAATTTTGCTAATTTTATTTTTACTTTTGATCATTTAAAACTTTGGACCGTTTCATAAAGTCAAAAAATTTGTTTGAATCTCCCACAGCCAAAAAAATAGAATACAATTATTTGCGACTTGTTTAGAACTTAATTCTACATTTTTTTGTTTTTTTTTTGGCTTGACTAAATGGTTTTTCTTATTATTAATTTTACTTTTTTTTAAAACACAAATTGTTTTCACTTTGATTTATATTATGTTTGAATTAGCCCCCCCCTTTTTTTTTTTGGCCTACTACAAGAAACAGCTTTTTGAGCGGGGGTGGGATTTCGTACTGTTATTATTAACAAAAAGTCAACCAAAATAGTCAATTATTTTAACAGCACTGAAAAAAGAGAATCAACTTTGGGACTTGTTTCGAATTTTGATTTCATTTTTGGTTGACATAATTGTTTTTCTTAATATTAAATCAATTTACTTTTGTGTTTTTGCCGATTAAAAAATTGTTTTCAAACACCCACTCCCACACTCGCAAAAAGAATTGTAACCAAAAAGTCAAGAATTTACCGTTTTTTTTAAACAACTTTTTCTCACTTTTTACTTTGATTTCTATTTCGTTGAATTACTTTTTTTTTGGCCTTCTACAAGAAACTGCTTTTGGGGATGGGGGGAATTCGTAATTTGTTATTATTAACAAAAAGTCCACACCAAAATTGTTATTTATTTTAAACCCCGGCTGCAAAAAATTGAATCCAAATACTTGTCAATTTCTAATGAAATGAAATGAAAAAAAAAGGACACAAACTTTGGACTTTTTTAAAATTATTTATTCTTTTATTGCTATAATAAAAAGTGGACATTATGTGCCTGAAAAAAAGGACACAATCTCACACACTTTCCGTACTCTGCAATTCTGCAGAAAAGTTTCAAAATTGCACGTTCGTCTCAGACCTTTTAGTGGTCTCGAATATTTTCCAGGCTGAAACGTGACTTAGCGCGTGAGCTTTGTCCAAGCCTGTTTGAACATACACTCTGCCAATTTTTTTACATAGTAACCTTTTTTTAGGGAAGGGTGGGGACCATATGACAATTATTAATAATTAACAACATTTTTTAAATTGAAATGACATTATTCTATTACGGAGATTTGAAAAGTCGTACCGCCTTGAAATTTCAACACCCTGAAGCGATACAGTAATCAGCTATGAATACAATGAATACGCGTAAATAGCTTTGAAGCACAAAACAGGCTGCAATATTTCTGTGCAAGGTCATGTAAAGCAGCCTAGCTAATGGGTTAATACAATACATAAATGTTGTATTAGCCTGTATAGGTCGCTGCCACCAAAACGGCATCTTTATGTGTTTTGACACATAAACAATGCCCCAAGTGGCCGTGCCCGGATTTCAGGCTTTTACCCTCAAATCTAGCTCAGGAAGCAAGACCTCTATAACTTATTACTGTGAGCAAGAGAGAAATAAATATATAAAGTAGCTTATTATAATTAACCTCAAGTAATTCGTAGGCTTGCCCTACTTATAAATAAATAATTTTTATTGGGATCATCAAAAAAAATCCTAGAATGTAAGCAGTCATGAAATAATGTCATACACACTGCAATTCAAGAAACAGGAATTGGATAGAATTAAGAAACTAAGACTAAAAACATTTTTAAAACAATTATTTAATATCTAATTAATTAACAATAAACAAAAAAAAAGACATGATAGTAGGTATTTCAAACATTCACTTCATCAGTATATATATAGTTTGACAAAATTATAATAACCAATCAGTTGATTTTATTCATGTATTAACTCTAAATTTATTAACCTATTTCTTTAAAATAATTAAGGTCTTTTTCTCAATTTTTATAATATTTCCAAAATCAAAGATAACAATTTTGGATTCAATTTCTTTAAAATATTTAAGAATTTGTTAAATGTTTTCAAAATCAAAGATAATCTTTGATTCATCTTAACCAATCCCTTTTTTAAAAAGGGAAAATGAATAAAAAGGTAAAAGAAAAAAAATTAACTTTACAATGGATTTTTTTTTCTTTTAAAATCTATTTCACAATTTGTCATAGAAATTTAACTGAGTTTTAGGGGGAAAAAAGTCTAACAATTTGAAATATCTTAACTTAATGATGTATTTACCATTATCAATTATTACACAACACACAAAAAAATTATTACTTTTATGAAACAAAAAGTTTTTCTATTAACAAAACTACAATATGCGCACATATAAAATATACTTCTAACCATAACATTATTGTTAATGGAGTTCTTTCCAGTTGCAATTTTCAATTTTTACCAATTGAGTTTTTTCCTGAAGGTTTCTAAACATGAGCATGGTTAAATTCATCCTTTTCTGAGTCTGTACAAATTCCAAGTAAATGAAAAATAACAAATTTTGTCCATTTGGTTCTCCTCTTGAATTTCCAGGTGAGACAAATATAGACAGAGAGAGACTCATGCTCTTGGTTGAAGGTAGGTTGCAGACTGCTTTAGGGTTTTTTATCTTTTTTACATTTTTTCCTGTGAAGGTAGATCACGTGAAGGAAAGTAATGCCTAGCTTTTAGTCAAATCTAACACATTGTTTTCTTTGTATAAACCGTTTCCATGATTAAAATAATAGATCGAAAGTTTAAAACTTCTAATTTACTATATAATAGAGTAGTTAATTCCTGCTAGTAACAGCTGGATGAAGACCTCTACTTCTCTTTTTATCAGCTAGATCAAAACCTGACTACTCTTCTCAACAGCCAAAAAAAACAATTCTATATCGATATTTTACCCAGACACTTGGGTATTATGACTTATTGTCACTCCCCTTATATTTTTTCTAGAACAATCTTACCCACAAGCCAATTACAATCTATCTTTTACATGATAATAATCTTACCCACAAGCCAATTACAATCTATCTTTTACATGATAATTTTTATAACAACCAAATAGATAAATGTATATAAATACAATGGTTCAATTTTTTTATTTTTACTTTTAAAATATTCTTAAATATAAAACTTTTATCTCTAAAAAAAAAAAAAAGTTAAAATCAATATTAATTAAAAAGTCACAAAAAGAAAAAAGAATTTGTTTTTCTCTTAGTATATTTTCATAGTTTATATTAAAATTACTAATTAATTATAATTACTACAGAGGGAGAAAGTCAAAAAATAAAAAACTTGTTTACATTCTTTCACAATTCTATCTCCCCCCTCCATAATCATTTATAACTTATTAAAATAATTCACATATTAAAATCATATTACTATTTAACAAATTAAATGTTTGATAATTTTCACACTATCATATTGGGACTTAAAAATATTGAGTTAAATAATGATCCCTTAAAAAATATGTATAAGAAAATTAAATATTACTTCCCTCATTAATGAAATAATCCTATCCATAAATCTGAGGAATATACTGCCAACTATCTAATTATTATTATTATCTTTTTCTTTTAGTGCAGCTATGTAGCCAACTGGTTACAATATATATGAATCAATGATAGTATATGTTTCAGTAATCTTAAATAGTAAGTGATATGTTTAATTTTATTCATAATTTTTTGGGGAAATGTTTTAGAAATATTATTTAATAAAGTTTTTCTACTTATATCTCAAAACTAATGTTTTCTCTTTTATTTATATTTTTTAAAAAAAAAGGAATTAGTTGAATTTACATTTTAAATTGTATATATTTGCTGAACAAATAGATAGTGAAAAATAGAAATATACATAGAATTAAAGAATCACAGGCAATGAAAACATTGAGATAATTTTCTAAATCTGATTTATGATAACATTGAGATAATTTTCTAAATCTGATTTATTCAGTTTATTGTTGTTGAATATTAAGTAACATTCTTTGTATGTTTGTGTTGTTAGGTATTTTTTTTATTCTTTAGTCTTGATTTTCATTATTATCTTCCACATATGTCAATATATGTAGCTTCTGTTGTTTGCCGTTACCATATTATTTATATTTTTTTAGTATGAAACCTTGTTATTTTACTTAAAAACTTAATCTTTTGATGTATTATAAATGTACCATTTTAGGTTTATGCTGAAACATCGGCACAATGTTGATATTAGCTCGTATGTAGCTGAATTCAAGATATATTTTTAAATGCTTATATATAATGGCTTTGTTTTAGTCTAAATAAATAGAATTTTGTAAAACATGCTTTGTACAGTTTCACTATGATTATGTCTTATGAGTTATATCTATCTGTTGTTATTATTTTTAAAACATTTTCCAATTTTTTATTGAATTAATAATTTATATAACAGAAATGTTTTTTCTCTAATTTAATTTGAGAAAAGAAATGATTAAGAAAATTTTTGTTACTTGTTTATGTGTATATGTAAATTAACTTATCAATATTATTTTACAGACATCTATTACTGAACAGTTGGAATCAAAAATTATTGAGGTAGGCCAGTGTTTGACAGTGTAATTCAATTGTTTCTGTCATCTTTTGATGATAAATATTTAATTTAATTTTTATGTTATGAATTGCATATTTCACATTATATTATTGGCTTTAGTGAACAAATATGTGTTCATATATCTAATGTTTATAGCTTCTCTTTTTTTTTATTTTCTCGTCCCACAATATTTCTTTTTTCTTAAACTTTTTTATTAAAAATTAAATAATAAAATTAATAAAAATTGAAAAACTAAATTTAAAATGTCTTTTATTGTTGAAACTGTTTACAAGTAATTATAAAAAATCGTAAGAATAAAGGAAAGACAAAACTTCTTCATGAAAATGTTGTAATCAAGAATATATTTTATATAAGAAGTTTAAAAGTAATCCATTCTATGACTTTAATCATATGCACTTATTATAATCATGAATAATAAAATAATGTTATGAATTATTATTATTATATAAGAATTATATATGTAATTTTTTCAAGTGAGTATACAATTTTCTTAATTATAATGATTTGATATGTGGATATGTTGGAGTATGTATGATGTAACAGTTTATCATAGCTACCTGCATTCACAATATTCTGTATTAAACAGATTATATTGTTAAGAAAAAAGAAATACACATTGTCATAGATATATTTTGTATATGCTCATGTAATATAAATAAATAATACTTCTGTATATAATATAAAAATAATATAAAATAACAATTCGTCAATTGTTAGTACAGAGTTTAATATAAATAAGAACAAATAATATTTCCAAGCGCTTTCAACTCTTACGAGTCCTTATCAAGGCAATGTAAACAATTAGTAATATTTAAAACATCTTAATGTACTTTTCTATAAACAAAATGAATTAGATATTTAAGTTTATATGCATTAATAAAAGTCTGAAATTGCATGACAATAAAAATAATTAGATGCCCATTTATTAACCATTAATTAATGGATAGCTGTGTTGACTATGAACTGACTATCTGAAAAAAACAAAACATGAAAATCCATTGAAAAAATTTTCAATAATGTTTAATTTGGATTTGAATTTAACTATAGACATGGTATAATGATGTATTACCATTGTAACACAAATCCCTTTCAACACAATGATTAATATCAATGTGCAGTAAAAATATTTTAACTCAGTATTGAAAAGAGTTCCCTGTAAAACAATATGAATAAAGATTTTAAATCTATGCAATAGCAGGTCTGAAATTATAAACTATAAAAAACTTATTGGACCAGTGTTTAAAGCATATTTAAGTAGTGCTATTCTTTCAGCATAATTAACCCAAATCAAAGGTTGTTCTAAATATTTATCCACAGAATAGATTTAAATTGTAGTTTTTCCAATAACAAAGTAAGTTCTATTTAAAATAGATTTATTATAAAATCATTATTTTTTTTAAAAAAGAACCATTCATTTAATCCATATGAAGGAAAAAAAAAAGTTAAATCATTTTATACATAAAAATTTCTTGCAACTTCTGAATTGAAGAAAAGAAGAGCAAAAAACAAATCTAGTAAATCTTAGTTTTTCAAAGTTTAGAATTTCAAAGGTTTATTAATATATAAATTTAAAATCTTAATTCAAATAGTTCTATAGAGAGAATTTATAAAAATTAATGTATACATATAGTATCAAAAAAAAAGAAGAAGGTATTTTTATATAAAATTCAATAATACAGCAATGTAAATTATAAATCAAAAATGAATTTTAAAAAAATTCAATATAAAACAGTGGTAATTTTTTTATCAAAAAATAATGGAAGGAAAGATGATAGTATCTTTAACTAAATGATGTTTAAATATTTTAAATGACATTTTAATTATTTTCTATAAAAATCTTTAATTATTGTTTTTCCCCCCAATTATAATTCCAGAAATGCATTTTTTAAAATTACTTTTTATTTTTAAATATAAATTATGTAAATTCCTTTATAAAACAAAGATTTATGAATATATACATATTACATATATGCAAAAATATAAAAATAGATATATATAATCCCAATTTGTATTTAGCATGATTTTTTTTAAAAAAAAAAAAAAAAAAAGAACTATTCACTCAGAATTAATTAAGTATTATCATTATTCCATGTGGAAATTTTGTACTTGATAATAATCTCCTTTATTGATCAACTGCAAGATAAAGATCTCTCCAAACTTAATCCAATTTTTCTGAAATATAGATTCCCTTCTTCATATCTCCTTATTTCATCATCCATTTCACATCTAATATACGATCTTTCCAGTCTTTTACAATCTTTTGGGATCCAGTTTATGTGTTGAACTGTCTGTTCATTGTAATTTCTTCTAATAATATGTCTTGCCTAGCTCCATTTCAGCTTCTTAATTCTTTCAATAAATATCAATGATATGCTTTTGATACCCTTCTTTTATTCTCAATGCAATTTGAAGTTTCTGTTTTGCTCTTATATTAAGCATCCAAGTCTATTATTCAGATATAACAACTGGTAAAACATATCTATTAAAATCTTCTTTTTGAAAGCTATAGACATATTTTTTTTTTAATATTAGGTTGTTTTTACCAAAATAATTTATTCCAACTAAAATTCTATGATTAATTTCACTCACAATGCTTACAACTGTATTAATAATGTGAGTAAAATATTTATGGTAGTTAACTTTTAATTCATAACTATTAAACTTCATTTCTTCTTCTCTGAAACCAATGAACATTATTTTAATCTTTTTAACATTTATTTTTAGTCCCACCTTCTTTTTCATCTGATAATTCTTGTAACATTTACTATAAGCTCGAAAACATTATTTTCATCACAATACCTCAAAATCTATATATGACTTACTTATTTTAAAAGTGCTGCAAAACGTTTAGGAGATATGGAATCAATACCCTTTTATCAAAGTTAATCTTCTTAGTGTTTTCATGTAATCTAATCACTTCTGTTGCATTTTGAAAAATATTCTTCAAAATATCACTTATAACCCAGGTCCAAATTTTGAAGATTAAAAGCTTTTCATAATCTACACATTCAAAGCATAATGAACCATACATGTTAGTTCTTTCTAGAACTTCACTTAATAATTTGATATAATATATTAGATCAAAACTACTTTAAATTTAGCTTATTCTTTTGATTGATTTGAATTCAAAGTTCTACACAAGACCTTTATTAAGACATCCTGTACTTTTTTAAAAAAAATAGATATAATTAAAGTTCATTTCACAATATTTTTTATTATTATTACACAATCTAAATTGATTTAAGATTAACTTTTATTTAAAATTTTATCCAAAACCAAACATTTCTTTTTTATTTATTTACTCATTATAATATATGTGTATCCACTGTCCAGATGACAAGCAGTTTTTCTAAAACTCACTACTGATACAAATGTAACATTACTTTTCTATCTGTAGCATATTTAATTCCAGAACAAATATATTATCATTTAAATAATTTATATTACATGAAAAATAATATAAAATAACAATTCGTCAATTGTTAGTACAGAGTTTAATATAAATAAAAGCAAATAATATTTCCAAGCGTTTTCAACTCTTACGAGTCCTTATCAAGGCAATGTAAACAATTCTATTTTCTCCTAGGTGATGAATCTAACATTTCATTGTATTGGCCAGAAACAACTAATCGGAAAGCTGGTTAATTTTGAATTCATAGCCCAAGATGAATTTTGTATAATATATGATTCTTTAATCTTGCGTTTTTTATCATGGGTTTCAATCATTAATATTGTAAAATCCTTTGGACTACATATATGGCCTGTATTATTTTGGTGAACATAAAAAGCTGAATAAACTGTATCATACTTTTAGCTTCTATTTTATGAGCTAACTCATTCTGAAATAAATAAATATTTGCCAAATTTTCATAAAACCAAGGAAAGTTTTGTCATATGAACTCAATTGTAACAAGTTTCAAAATAATATAATAAATGTAAATCAAAATATTTTTTCAATGTATTTATGAATATTTTTTGAAAAAATATGCAATTATTTCTAATAATATTTAACATAATATTATAGTTAAATATTTTAAATTCATTTTTACAAAGGTTTATTAAAACTTGTGATTAGAGATAGGTTTTTCAAAGTAATGGATAGATGAATGTTGAATGAACGAATTAATATATTTAATTTTAGTCTTATTTATTTTTAAAATATTTAATATGTAATTTTTTTAAAAAAGAAAAACAATATAAATCTAATCTGAGACTTGTCTGGATTAAATTTGTTGGTAAATAAAGATATTAAATACATGTATTATTTGCTTTATTTAAGATACAACGTAAATTTCATTTACATGGCAAATCTGTCATTTTAAAGACAGAAATATACTAAAAGCAAAATTACTGTATAAAATTAAATCTATCAAGTAAATCTTTGTATTTTTGCTTTTCAAATAGGTATGTTTCTGGACAATTATGATCTAATAGAATTATATATATATAATTTATTAGAATTACAATTTCTCACATTTATCTTAACAAGAAAAAGTGATTTTTTAAAATAAAAAAATTTTTGTCTGCATCTAATGATATTATATAAAAACAAAATTTAAACATCAACAGTTTCAAGGAAAAAAATTGTATTTTTTGCAAATGTAAACAATATTCAAATAAATTTTTGAAGTTTTATGTTTTATAATATGATGAGTCTAAAAAATCATGTCTCTTAGTTAATTACACAATGTTTCGTAATGTAAGTTTATAATATCTCCATATATATATACAAATGGATAGATACATTTAATTATTTAATATGCAGTTAAGCTAAAACTAAATATGATATAAAAATATCAATATTATTTTCAATTATTATTGATTTATTACAAGACAATATTCTCTCCAAGTTTATCCTAATACTTCTAATCTATCATTTTTCTTTTCCGCATCATTCCAATAACCTCTTATTTACCTATCTAATATGAAGACTTTATAAATGTCTTGTTAACATGTTTTGGGATCTAATAAAGGATTTCGGTTTTCCATCTATTTTCATCTCTTCTAGTAATTTATCAAATCCAGATTTTTAATTCTTTCATTAATATTCAGTGATGTCTGTATATTTATATTTGTATTTCTCACGCAATCTTTCCTTATAATTTCTGATGTTATTTCCATAGTTTGCTGTGATTTTCTACTAAGTATTTGTATCTTAGATTTATATATAAACACTGGCAGAACATAATTATTAAAAACTTGATTTTTTTAAAGCATATGTATAATTTTTTAATATTGTTTTTTTATTGAATGTATTCCATTCAAGTTTTATTCTGTTATATTTATTAATATTTTGTCCAAGAGATTTTTTATTTTTAAGTTTTTCTAATGCATTTCTATCAATCTTTTTCTTTTTTTGAAATCACAATCAAACATTCTTTTAACAAGCACATTATTTATGAACACTAGATGATTTAACTAATATCTATTTATTTCTACTCATTCAATTTTCCATTTTGATGCATCTAATGATGTCACTTATTAGGGTCACCATGTAGTGTTATTATTGCTACTTCATTTTGAAAAATATTCATCAAAAATAATATGTTTAATTCTTTCTATATATTTTTTTTAAATACTTGTGTAAGATAGGTCTAGTTTACTGTAATCCCCACTTTCTTTTGATTGGCTGGACTCTCACATTATTTATAGATAAAACTTATAATGATTTTAATAAATAGTAGCAAAAACATAAATCCACAATTAAAGCAGGCAAAACTCTCCATATAGTAGTGCCACTCAGAGTAATCAATGGATGCCAGAAGGCTTGTGCATAAAATCTCTATCCAGTGCCTACTCATCCAATATCCCCAAACTAGTTTATGGTTTGTGGCCTTTGTCAGTGAGGAGCTTTGGATCTGAGAGCACTGCACCTAGATCTTAGGATTTAATGCAACCCTCTAGCAGCCACCTTTTATATCTACATAACTACAAAACTATGAGAATAAAATTTGAAAACACAATAATATTTTCAATCTAAGTTCAATAGCTTATATAGTCATATGGATGTGAACCCAGTTAAATACCCATACATTTTGGTATCTTTGGCTCTTTAACAACCATAGCCATCACTATCTTATTAGGCAGGATTGGTGTTAAACCATTACACAATATGATCACTATTTCTTATGCTAGCATATTACTGTTATTAAAACAGGCAGAACTTTCCATATAGTAGTGCCACTCAGTGCCAACCAGAGTAATCAAGGGATGCCAGAAGGCTTGTGCATAAAATCCCTATCTAGTGCCTACTCATCCAATATCCCCAGACTAGTTTTTGGTTTGTGGCCTTCATCATTGAGGAGCTTTGGATCTGAAAGCACTGCACCTAGATCTTAGGATCTAATGCAACCCTCCAGCAATCACCTTTATCTCTACTTAACTACGAAACTGAGAATAAAATTGGAAAACACAATAATATTTTCAATCTAAGCTCAATAGCTTATATAGTCATATGGGTCTGAACCCAGTTCAATACCCATACATTTTGGTGTCTTTGGCTCTTTAGGCAGGATTGGTGTTAAACCACTAAACATCATATGATCACTATTTCTTATGCTAGTGCCACTCAGTGGCCACAAGCCAGAAACTAGTCTGGGGATATTGGATAAATAGGCATTAGATAGGGATTTTATGCACAAGCCTTCTAGCATCCATTGATTATTCTGTTTGGCAGTGAGTGGCACTACTATATGGAGAGTTTTGCCTGTTTTAATAACAATAATGTGCTAGCATAAGAAATAGTGATTATGTGATGTTTAGTGGTTTAACACCAATCCTGCCTAATAGGATAGTGGTAGCTATGGTTGTTAAAGAGCCAAACACACCAAAATGTATAGGTACTGAACTGGGTTCAGATCCATATGATTATATAAGCTAGTGAGCTTAGATTGAAAATATTATTGTGTTTTTAATTTTATTCTCATAGTTTTGTAGTTATGTAGAGATAAAAGGTGGCTGCTGGAGGGTTGCATTAGATTCTAAGATCTAGGTGTAGTGTTCTCATATCCAAAGCTCCGCACTGATGAAGTCCACAAGCCAGAAACTAGTCTGGGGATATTGGATGAGTAGGCATTGGATAAGGATTTTATGCACAAGACTTCTGGTATCCATTGATTACTCTGGTTGGTACTGAGTGGCACTACTATATGGAGAGTTTTGCCTGTTTTAATAGCAGTAATGTGCTAGCATAAGAAATAGTGATCATGTGATGTTTAATGGTTTAAATCCACATTTTCTAATATCTATATTTTTTTTACTTAAATGTCAATATGACTATTGCATTTTTCCAATATTTTTTTTTTATTTTGTTTTTTTACCTGTTCTTTTAAAATATCTAAGTTGAAAACCTCATTTTCTGAAGATTTTTCCAATTCTTTATAGATTTAATTCCATCTTTTTTCTTCTTATTTTTTTATCATTTCAATTGACATTGTTGATATTTTATTAACTAGTTTGATTCTTGTTCTCTGTTGCTATTATGATTAATTCTTTATGTTGACATTTCTTTTCTCAAGCTTTTCTTGCCATTTTGTATTCACTTTTTTATATATATCAGTGCTATATACTATTTTATAAGAATTCTCATATTTAATTCATCATTTTATTTAATTATTTTTATATTTCTTTTCTTTTGAAGGCATTGTTTTATTTCAATAGAATATTTAATTTTTTGTTTTTTATTTATTTATTACATAGTAATTATAAAAATTATATATATTAATCTTATTAGTAATAACAGACCAATATTCGTATTATAAAAAGCAATAATTATAACATTCACTGACTTATGAATATATCATATTTGCAAATATCAAATTAGTGAATTCCTATTATTTTGTAATTTCTTGAAAAACGAAAAATAAAAGTATAAAGCAAACTTTACTATCAGATTCAAAGTTAAATCTTCTTTTATCTTTATAAATACTTATATTTTTAACCCATCAATAGAAACATTTTTATTTCAATATGAAATAATTTTTAATATTTAAATTGTGCCATGGAAGGTAGTAACCATGTCATAATCTGCCAATGACCAGACATCAATCTATACTAACTTAATAAATGTCTAAGTAAGAATAATAATTCATTTTAAACATTCAAGAGAACACATCATAATTTGAAAGAATCTGGAATTATAAATGTAACATATCTATAAATATCAACATATTGATCTAGAGCGGATTTTCAAACATTTCAACTTTTTATTTTTTCAACAAATACAAGTTTCCATTTAAAAAAAGAAATAAATATGTAACAAAAAAAAAAAAAATACTGCATTTTTTTTTTAATGTTCTTTACAATTACCTTTTACATTTTTTTTTTTTTTTTTTTGTAGAGAATTTAAATATTTTGTATAGAATGGATTTGGGAAGAGTACTTTTTTATATTTTTGTAATACTATATATAATATTAAGGCAATATGAATGAGCTGATTCTTGTCTTAAAAAATTGATGGAACATGAGAATAAAATTGCTTATTAAATTGCTGATTATATGATAAACATTTCTTCAAAAATTTTTCTAAGGAGAATATTGAGGGGGAATGCATTACTTACCAAGCTAAATAGTGCTGAATTATGAGAATTTTAACAGTTTTTGTATTTTTATTTTTTTTAACTCTTTAGCTCTAAACAACTAGATCCTTATTTATTGACCAATTTTGAATAGCTTTGTGGATTGACTGTAGACTGATTATCTGAAAGTCTTAAATTAGTAAAAAAAAAATTTCAGTTTTTCCTGATAGGCACATGTTCTAAGCCCAATACTATGACAAATAATAAGCATATGCCATGTAAGTAACATTTGCTCAAAATCATTCTTTTGATATAAATCTGCTGAAATGTTTGATTATTAAAGAATGAGATTTTTTTTATATATAACAATATTAAAAATTTTTAAAAATAATCACCAGTTTTTTAGAACAAAATTCTGGCAGAGAATAATATAATTAATAGTAAAAAAAATTTGGCATATTTTTTTTATTATTGTCAGTAGCAATTACTCATAAACATATGTGATCATTGTAACTCTGGAAGGAAAAAATATAGAGGAAAAGATGAAAAATACAGAACAAAAAAAGAAAGAGATGATTAGAATCAGAATTGCTGTGCTTGCAATTGTAGAAAGGAAATATTGCTGCACAAACTCACAATCTTATTGTTACAGTAAGTGTTGAGAAATGTTTGATGATATGAGAAACTCATGATGATTAGGCCATTTCTTAATGGAACTATCTGAAGACAGTAAAGTAAAAAAAAAATGGAAAGAGAATGTGCAAAGAGTTGAAAAAGATTTATATATACACACACATCATTTATGGATAAGCATTGTAATGTATTTTATTTTCTACTTGTATTCAATCTAAAACAATTGCTTTATATATACTTGTAAATGATATATATAAAGTTTATATATATTATATTTAAACATTACAAGCATAACGCTAAACTAGTCAATATAAAATCAAAACTACCCCAAATCTAAAATTAAACCAGACCAGCATAAAAATAATATTAAAACACAACCTAAGGTTTCACTGCTACAAGCAGACTTCTCAAGTGTAAAGAACTACAAAAAAACCACACATTATATATACTATTAAAAACTACCCACAAATCCATTCACTTCCCATCCACCCTTAATATTAAAAGAACTCTTAAATAAGTTAATTGCTTCAGAATAATAAATTTTCAATAATAAAGACTCTTTAATTCTTCTTTTGATTTCATTTCTCTCAAAGAAGACAACCTTAGCTTCATCAAAATCAATAGTGTGGCCTGTATCCTTTTCATGGACATACAAAGCAGAACTAAGATATCTATTTTTAACTCTACTTTTATGAACCTTTATTCTTTCATTTAAACTCAAACTACTCTGACCTATGTAAACCTTCTTACAAAATAAACAAGGAATAAAATATACCACACCAGGAATAGTCTTTCTATCAAAAACTTCTTTTGTATTATTTAATAAATTATTCAATGTAACACCCCCTTTTCCAAGCAATTTTCTTATTTCCAAACAATTTACTATTTCTACACACAATTTTATAAGAAGACAATTTAAATGGCAAAGAAATAAAATCATATTTTTCTTTAACCTTTACATCCTTACAAATATTACTATTAAATAAAATAATTTTAACAAATTTATCAGAGTATCCAACACTCAAATAATCTTTATAAAATTGATATTTCTGAAACAAAGCTACACCACTAGAATTATTTAATTTAATATTCCTATGACAATAATTCCTTAAAGCAGCTACTTTATGAGATACAGACTGATAGCTATCAGGTTTAATTATAGATCTTAATTCTTTACTTTTAACTAAATGACTGCACAATAAACAATTAGTTTCTATATTTCTAATCACCAAAAGATCTAAAAATTTTAACTTACCAAAATCTAACCCCCCTCCTTCTAACACAAATTTTATAGAAGGATCAAAACAATTAAACTCATTTACAAATTCTTTCAATTTATCATTCTCAACTACAAATAAACAATCATCAACATATCTGACAAATAATTTTATATATAAACAATTCTTTTTAATAATAATTTCCTCTTCCATAAAACTAATATAAACTGAACATACTAAAGGAGAAATAATATAACCTATTATCCACCCTTCCTTAATCTTATAAAAATTACCTCTAAAAGTAAAATACATAGAATCTTCCAATAACAAAAGCAAATCTTTAATTACCTTAATTTTATTTTTTGATAAAGAACTTTTCTTAATCAATACAGACAAAAGAACATCAATACTGCTTAACCTATTAACAGACTGATACATATTTTCAATATCTAAACTTCCAAATACCCAATTACTTTCCATTTTAAAATTATTAATCTTATCAAAAGCCTCAAAAGAAGAAGAAACTGTGTACTGACCAAAATCCACAAATTGTTTTAAAAAATTATTCAAGAATCTAGAAATACCCTCTACAACACTACCTGTAAAATCAAAAATAAATCTTAAAGGAAAACCATCTTTATGAGTTTTAATATTCACAAACATCTTAGCTGATGTAAAATCATTAGGATAGCATTTTAAATAATCTACTCTATTAAAAATTTTTAAATTAACCATTTTCTTCATAATATCTATCAATTTTCTTTTAATCAAATTACCTGGATTTTTATCTAACAACATATATTTACCATTATTTAATTCTCTATCCATTTTCTCTTTAAAATCATCTCCTTTCATAATAACAAACCTACCAGCTTTGTCTTCACGAGAAATGATTACATCATTAGCAATTAACCTATTTTTAAGATGTTTAATCTCAGCAGGATTAATAACAAATTTTTCTATCCTTTTTAAACTTTTATTCAAAATCGATTGAATACCAACTTTCTGCTCATCACTCAAATTACTAGATTCAATAGACGAAATTGTATCAAAAACTATATTTTTTGAATGAAATGGAACAAAATTAGGGCCTTTACCAAGAATATCTAATTCTCTATCATTTAACTTCAAATCCGTAAGATTAACAACTCTATCCTCAGAAACCTTATTCTCATACCCTTTATCACTACAATAAACTTTATTAACTTTCCCAAACAACCACTTTAATTTTCTTTCATATTTTTTACAATAGAAATTTGACCTATTCTGTCTAAATTGTCTCATAAAAAAATTCAAAATTGAATAATTAAAATCTTGCCTCCTTTCTAAATAATATCTATTCCTTTTATATAGATAAATAAATTTATAAAACCTTACAAAAGTATCTTTTAAAAAACTATTCAATATATATGTTTGTAACTTAAAAACTAAATTTTTATTTTGAATCAACTTTTTATTTCTACTAAAATTAATAACACAACACCTAGGAAAAACTCTAAATTCCCTACATTTTTTAAGAAAATAAATCTGCCAACGTAAAGACTCTATCTTATCACTCAATTTAGACAAATTTTTAATCCTTCTAATATCATTGAATGGAAAATTATTAAAAATTAAACTCCACAAACCCATACTAAATACCCAAATTACCAATACCCTTATAAATTAAAACCCAATAAAACCTACACACACTTCTATATATATATAACTAAATAAACACAAATATACTCTTTCAACCCAAACTCAAACAACAAACATAATACACATAAATGACAATCAAATATACCAATAATTAAAAACAAAAAACAAAAATAAATCTATCAATAATAAAATGTCAATAATAAATATCAATAATAACAATAATAATAAAATAAAAAAATATCTTTACACTACATCAGCAAAACCACTCTTAAACTCAAAAAACTCATTAAAATGTAAACATTACAAGCATAACGCTAAACTAGTCAATATAAAATCAAAACTACCCCAAATCTAAAATTAAACCAGACCAGCATAAAAATAATATTAAAACACAACCTAAGGTTTCACTGCTACAAGCAGACTTCTCAAGTGTAAAGAACTACAAAAAAACCACACATTATATATACTATTAAAAACTACCCAAAAATCCATTCACTTCCCATCCACCCTTAATATTAAAAGAACTCTTTAGGTTGTGTTTTAATATTATTTTTATGCTGGTCTGGTTTAATTTTAGATTTGGGGTAGTTTTGATATTATATTTAATGTTTTCACGGTTGTATGATGTAGATAAATTATAACTTTTTGGGCTGTACCGTGTAATATTTTCTATTAAACACCGATATTTCGATGGACTAGCAACCGCCATATATATATACACATGCACACACATGTAATATACACAAATAACATGTATATATTTAAATGATATGCATATGTGCCCACATGCTTATGCTTAAATGATATATATTAAAAAAGAGATTTGCCATAAAACTATAATAAACTTTAGAAGCCATAATATTCCCAAAGTAACTAATCATTGTTGGGGTGCTATCATTTATACAAGCAAGTATAATGGAATTCTTTATGTCTTTACAAAATTATTCAGCAAATCAAATGATAATCTTTTGTACCACTTAGTGAAGGAGATATTATACTCATCAGACTCATCAAATACCAGATAGTAAAAGTTTATAATTCCACCCCCTACCCCCATTTTACTCTAGTAAAAAATAGCTAGATATTCATTTACCATCTAATATTTAAATTATTATTTAAAATAAAAAAAATCAAGATTGCTTGGAAATTGGAAAAATGTTCATGTTTAAATAATATAATATTTATAATAATAACTGTTATTATTATTAGATGTAATTAATTGTTGATATCCAATCTTGGTGGTAAATAGCATTTCTTCATAATCATTTATTTGATATTTAGATTTCTCAAATGTATATTATGTTGATTGAGTCAAAGTATTATACTTTTGTAATGAATTTGATCATCACATTATATGACCAAATAGGATAATTTTGACCTCATCCTTTGTGCTTCAATTGAAAGTTTAGATATAATCTGAGTATCTACTCTTTTTTTTTTTTTTGATATGCTATCATGGTAAACATTTTTGGCAGCCCTAACTGTTGAAAAATATCTATTTTTCCTGCCATTCATTTTTTATCTTTCTCACTTCAACATTCATAGAAAACATCATTGCTTAAACAATTCTCATTTTTGTTTTTAAAGGTATAACCCAATAATTAAAAATATGCCCATTATTGATATTCAAGAAATCTTTTGAGAACTCATACTTTTGTCATTTACAAATAATTCAAGGAGGCAAAAATCTTTTAATTATTGACAAATAATTTAGAGGCAGAAAATTATCAACTATTCTAGAGAGTGGCTTGATGATCAATTTTGAAATCAGCTTCTCACCCTATCATTATGATTGTTTGTCTTCTTTATATTTAATCATAATCCAATCTTTTTAATTTGTTCTTAACTTTACTAATATTAGTTATTAAATTTAAAATTTTAATAAAAAATATTTTCTTACTTAGCTAATAACTCATCAGAAAAATAATGAATATGAAATCTGAAATCGAGCTGAAATTTATGTTTGAAAAATATATTCTGTCATGCGATCAATTTCAGTTGAAGCATGATATTAGCAACAACCCATGATGGAATACATGCACAAAGAATTATCAATAAGAGATATTTTTAATAAACAATTTTCTATTTAAATCATCATTTAGATCTTTAGTAGAAAAGGGATTGCTAAGGAATTTTGGAACGACTGCCTAAATTAAGAGAAAATAATGCCAATCAGCTATTAGGTTAGAGAGATATAAATAATAGAAATAAATTTTTTGCATATGTACAACTATTACAGGCAAATTCTTCATAATTGAGGCGACTGTGTAGATGAATAAGCTATCCAATGAATGGGTCGGATGACGTATGTCTTGGTTTGAAATACATGATTATCCATATATTGATTACAAAATCATTGGTTTGAATATGTTTACTATGTGACATAAAAACACAATGTGTAGCATTGAATACTTTTAGTCATCTACAAAGCTGACAACTTTGCTTTTTGTTGTGACTGGTGCACAGATTTAAATAGTTAATCTTAAAAAAAAAATAGTGTTTTATTGTATTTTAAAAGAGGGATATAATGTTTGAAACAAGTGCAAAGAAAAGAAAGACAATTTTAATACAGAATGGAAAGAATAGTTTTTCTTCATAATGAATGCAAAATGCATGTGTTATACATGTCATGCAAGTTTTAATAAAGATTTTCTATTAAAAAGTGAATTACACAAACAAAAGTTAAAAGAATTTTAGTCAAAATTAACTAGCCAACAATTTTATTTTATTTACTCTAAAGCTGCAGTAATTGCACCATTTCATGTGAAATCTTTTACAATCGGAGAAATGATAAAAAAAGATTTTGTAGAAGGCAGCAACTCATTATTTGATTCATTCAAGAATAAATATGAAATTTTTTTCACAATTAAAGACAAATAATTTTCGTATAAAACTGTCCTGCATTGTACAGAAATTATAAATTTTGATCTGGTTGAATAATTAATTGGAGACATGATTAACTGCATTGTTTTTTTCTTGCAGTTTTATGAATCTCTCACTTTAATTAATATTTCTCGGTTTTGTGTTTTTATAAAAATATTTTTCAATGATATGAATGTTGTGGAAGAAGAATTATGAGAAATATTACCTGTAAAAAAGAAAATGTGAGGTAAAGATTTTTACTGTGTTTTCAAAAATATATGAAAAGAAAAAAAATTATAAAGTTGTGTCAATGATAACTGATGGGATGCCTTAAAGCCAGAACAATGGATTTCCTTTTATATCATTGCATTATTTACCTGGAAGTCTTCTATTGTAAAATTCTAAATATGGGTCATATGGAAATTGCATGAAAATTGTAAATTGCATTTGAGGTAAAAGTTTTCAAAGAAGTCTCTTTCAGACCCAGTTAGAAGAAAATGAATCTGAGTACGGTAAATATTATATTCAGATGTTCGTAGGTTAAGTTTATTTTTACAAAGATCAAGATTTTTTAAAGTTGAGATGAAGTGATGTTGAACCTAATGGTTAATGGATTTAACTTTCATTATTGTCATAACTAACTATCTTAATGAATTGAATTTTCAATTGGAAGAAGAAAAAAAACAATAGCTGAAACAGTTGGATATGTTAATATTTTTAAAAATAAGTTAAAGCTGTTATCTGTTCAGTTGATGAAGAATGAAATGGAAAAATTTCCAAAATATCTCTGATGAATGTCAAAAAATGGGAGCAATTCAACAAAGATAAATATTATGAAAATAATAATTTTTCATTCAAAATTGAAAGACATTTTCAAGAATTTACCAGATTAGAACCAATAGTTATCTTCATGATTTATTTGGTTGGTAATGTTGATGTGGAACAAATGATTGAATACACAAATAATACATTTTCTTTATCTGCAGAGGAAAATGAAATTCTTCTTCAAAATAATATAATTTTTAAGCACATAGTTCAAAATCTAAAAATCACTTTTGGAATTTAATAGACAAAGAAAAATATGCAAATTTAAAAAAAGTTGCATTTAATTTAACATTGTTTTTTGCCTCCATCTATTTTTTTTTTTGATAATGGATATAATTAGGTCAAGGTTTCATTCTTGTCTCATAAAAGACTACTTAGAATTCTGTGCAAGAATAGTGATTAATAATTATATGCCTGTGTCAACTTAATAAGTTTTTATGTCTTTATTTGGAATTAATAATATTTTATACTGATTTTTGTGTTTTATATTTTTTTAATAATAAATTAAAATTGTTTGTATTTATTATTATTACATTGTAAATATATAGATGGGGCATTGCAACATTTGGAGGAAATTATAGGTAACCCTTCCCATCCCAAAGTTTGTCCACCCCAGCTTTAAATTCTTTATGCCCACCTATCATTATTCTAAAATGCGCAATATTACTCATTTTGTAAAATATTATACTATTTAAAAAAATCAGAGTTATTAAAAGAAAATCTATTAGCTCTTCTTTTAATAAATAAATAACATTGCAAATAACTATAATTCTCTCACTCATCCACTCCCAATAGCTTTTAGAAATTCAAAGGGAAGTCATGTGTTCATTTCAAGCTACATCTTTTACAACCATATCTATTATTGCTAAGTCTAGTGTACTTCACTTTTATTTTTTTTGTGATAACATTTAAAGATCTACTTTTTCTATTATATATATCATTTATACAATTTTTTGTTTTCTCAAAATTTTTTTTATTTTATTTTTATCTATTTCTCTTTTAATGACTCTTGATTCGCATATTTTAATAATTATATTTTTTCTCTATATTAAGGAGTTTTTGTTGTTTTATTATTTATATTTTTTTATTGCTTGTGCTGCAACTTATTTTAAATTTTCCTTGAATATTTTATTTTGAATTTGCATTAATATTTGTATTTAAATTCTTGTCCAACAAATTTGAATAATTTTTTCTTTAATTTAATTAATAGTCAGTTTTTTCATTTTTACCTTAAAACTTTATATATTTTTAAAATTTTGTTTCACTTCTATTAATTTTAAATTGATGTCTGTATATTCTTATTGTTTTTTGTAGATCTATTCTGAACTATTTAATCCAAATGAAATATGTTCCTGTCATTTGGAGCTTTCCATGTATAAATTCTTCACTTTTAAATTATATATTATTTTTCCTGCAAGAGCTATCAAACTTTCATCATTTTTATTTCTTAACTCTTATCTATAATATTCAAATTTTTTTTCCTGTTTTTTTTTTTTTTTACAGTTTTAATATTCATCATTAACTTTGTAATTACTCTATTCCTTGATCCATGTCCATTTAATAAGGTATCATTTATGCAAATGGTCCTTAACTACTATTTGTTCTATTCCATTTATTTTTATCACTAGAATAATCAATTTTGGCATCTTTATTTTTCGCAACTCATGATTTTATTTTTTTAATAACTGTCTAATTTTTTTCTATTTATTTTAAGAATAAATTTATTGTTTTTAGTTTAATAATTATTTTAATATTTCGTATACCAGTTCTTACATTATCCTAAAAGATCTGAACTCATATTTTAGTTCTTAGTAAATAAAACTTTTATTGAAGTAGTATTTTTTGCTTTTATTGCATCTCTGACTGCAACTATTGTAAAACACACATAAATTTATTTTATATATTGACACAAGTTTTTTTACCACTTAATATGCAATTAACTTCAAGCATATATTATGATCAATTTTACACATATTTATACATATACAACAATTAAATTTTTGTATATCAAGCAGGATATTGCTTAGATAATTATTTAAAAAAAAATATTATGCATAATTTAAAGAATATAATAATGGTTGAAAATGATGATGATTATACATAGAAAAAACTGTCAGTTGCATATTAATTTTTGGTAATGTTGTCAATAGGTATTTTTTATCTATTGAATTTTTAGGTTTCTAATGGTTTCCTTTATTTATTTCTCATTGAATCTATTTACAGTTTAGCTGTTCAAATATCATCAACTTTTACAATTATTATAAACCTTTTTTTTTTTTTTTTGTAAATAAGATCATTATATAGCATATTTTCAATTTGCTTATCAACTGAAAGTTCATACTGTAAATCAAATATACACTTGGTTACTTTTCTTTTGCTATTTATAAAATTCTTAAGTCTTTTAATTCTAAAGTTTAAATAGGTAATTTTTTTTTTAATCCAATTTTTAGTATCCAACTTTTATATCCCTAAAGTTGCAGATCCTGAACATATTTATCTTTTATTTTAAAAATATCTCTTTATATTTAAAGATATTTTTCTAATTGTTTTATTGCAACTTTTACTTTGCTTTATACAGGGCAGTAGTGGAGTGACAGACTTAATAGCTACAGGTTTTTGGATTGAAATTCAAATTATGTAACTTATAGTGCTCAAACATCATATGACTTCCCTTGTGGTTCATCATTCCATTATCTTTTTACATGTTTGTCTGATCTTTTGATGCTTAGTATTTTGATATTGATTACTAAACCAAGAAGGCTAAATTTATTTGCAACTTTTATATCATTATCATCATTAAAATCATTGACATTTGTATTGTTACAACCTTGGTCTTCTTTATATTTGCATGTTTTTTTTAAAACTTTTTCAAACTTCCCTTTTCTTTTGTCACTCTTATAAAGATTTTATTTAATATTGTTATAAGCATTTATTTTTATAGCACTATGTTTTATAAATTGTAATACATTAAAGATCAGCCTTCTCAAGCTATTGTGCATGTGCTTTTTACGAGTGTTAATAATAAATGAATACTTTTATTCCCAACACAACAGTAATTTAAAGTGAGTAGTTTATCCTCACGCTTTCATTTTCAGTACTTAAGATTTGCCCATATATAAGCATTTGGGTTGGAAAGAATAAGTGGATTCATTTTATTTTTTCATAAATACTATATCTTGTGTTGGGAATAAAAGTATTCATTATTAACATTCGTAAAAAGCGCATGCACAATAGCTTGAGAAGGCTGATCTTTAATGTATTAATATTGTTATGAAACATGATTGTTTCACTAGATATCATTAGTGTGTGATAAGAAAACAAAAAAGAAATGCTTTGTAATCCTAATTACATAAATATTTTTAATAGTATGAAAAATATAAGACATATTCATATAATATATGCATGTGTGATCACCGACAATTTATACTTTATAAAGTTTCCATTTGAATACACCTGATATAAGGATGAATGAAATGACAATTTTTCATCTAATTTATAATTATTTTTTTTTTTAATCTCTCTAGTTTTGAATGTATTAGTATATTTTTTTCAATCAACTTTTTTCAGGTACAAGATGAATAAATGTAGGAATGTTTTGCTACTGCATATATTTCTATCATTAAAAATTCAATTTATGATTCTATAGTGAATTGAAATACAGTTTTTCACCTTATTAGAACATAGAAGGTTCTTCTTTATCTATTTTTCTGATTTCATTTCATTTTTTTTGGGATGATCAACCAAATTGAGCATATGTTTTCATATTCTTATGTAATGGCTTTTTCAAATATTAAGAATTATTATTTTTTGTTTTTGAATTTAATTTATAAAATTTTGTAATTCTCTATATTGACAATTTTCAGTGCAATCCTGTTTTTTAAAGCACATTAGAGATAGAGAAATAGTATGATGGTTTATCAGATCATTAAAATATAAATTAATCTTTTCGTAACTGTAGGTCAATGAGTGTTTTTTTTTTTTTTGTTTGATAGCTTAATTTGATTATTTCATTTTTTTTTATAGAATATGTTTTGACACTTATATAAAAATGAATCAGAATTCATTTTTAATTTTAAAGATTCCTTTGTATAGAAGTTTTCATCAAAAACATCTTATTTATTAATTTTTTTGTGATTGAATTCAATGAACTATGTTTTAAGCTGATGAAAACAAGACTTGTTTAAATTCTAGATGTTAATGCATAATTCTTACTAGTTTTATCCAATAATTATTATTCAATGATATATAGATTAAAATAAAAGATTTCATGATTGATAGATGCAAATATACTTTAAGATTCACCTGGAAAATATGTCTATTATATGTATATTTACTAGTATCATATATTGAATATTATTGTAAGACAAATATAAATTTTTTTAGCTTCATATAACAACCATTATGTCTATATATGGATGTAAATATATATAAATGTATTTGCACACACTTATATATGTTTATATACCAATGTTTTTTTTTACATTGCAGCAAGAGTCAGAAATTAGTAAAATGGAAAATCGTAACTATTTCTCACTGCACTGTGTCCACATGGAGACTCAACTAGTCCATGCCAATATGGAGATATTAGCTCATGTATTAAATACCCTGGCCACTGTGCAGACACAAGGGCATCGAGAGGTAAAATAATAGAAATTAATTTTTTATTAATACAATTATGATAATGTTTAAGTCATCTAATTTTGATATTAAATCATAATAAATTTACTCTGTACAGTTTATTGTAGATAAATCACTTAATACTATTATTGTTATCATAGTGATCCACTTAGAGATGTATGAAAGTTTAGTATCTGTATTATTGTGGAATCCTTTATTGGACACCAATTTATGATGATATTTTTATGCTAATGGAATATTAATGATATTTTACTTGCTGCCCTAAATAATGCTTTTATTTATGAGATATGAAAGCATTATTTATTGTTATTCTGCTAATTTCATTATATTGGGAATCATAGCAATTAATATGACCCACATACCTGTGCAAAGACCAAATCCCCATCCATATTTGTCATTATTAGATCTCAGAATTCTGATTTATGAAAGTATAATACCAAAATGAACACCCTGATATCAAAGATGTGGAATACAGATATTACTAAAAGAAATCCTGATGTAATGAAATATGTTCGCACAAAAAAATACTACTACTACTAATAATATTTTTAAAATAGTCTAGAAAGTTTGCAGTAATAGAATTGATTATATAAAAATTATCTGTTAATAAATTTACAAGATAAATCTATACATTATCCCTCATCTTCAAAATTAACAAAATGCTATTGCAACTAAAATTATACTTCAGTCTTAGAATATCCAGAAAGCATGATTAACTTTATGATAATCTCATCTTGAATGAAAGAACAGAAATGGCTTGATTTATTAACTGTGAATCTAGAATCATACTTGAAAACTCATTTTCTTTTAATTATTACAATCAATACTAACACTAAACTCATATTTGTATAAAATAAATATAATTGATCAAATTTCCTGAGTTCACAATAAAAAAAAATAATATGACAAAATCTTTAAATCAAAAAATAAAAATAAAAGTAGATAACATGTTTTTAAACAAAAGGATTTAACTGTATTTGTCTAGCAGTTTATTTTTCTATTTTTCACTGACCATTTTTAATTTATTATTTTTCTAGCTTTCACTTTGTTTTTTTTTTTTAAAGTCAAATTTTATCTATTATTTTAAGATGAAATAAACTTAAAAGATTTTTTTATTGAGTCAAATCTAGTTTTTTTTTTTAGACATTTATGCCTCTATATATGATGCAATTTAGACAAGCAGAGCTAAGAGATAACTCAGTAAGTAATTATTTAGATGGACAAGCTTGAATGTCATATGATATATGAGAGATTTTAGAAGAGAAATTGATTCATAGTTATTGGAGGTTTATTATTACTAAATTTTCATTGGCAAACTTCTCAAAGAATGAGTTTCTGCTCCACTATCTATGGTTTACAATGCAGATATCATGGGTTCCATTGAATGTAACTTTAATTTTCTGTAGTTTTTTTTCTTTCATTTAATAATAATAAACTAAGGTTAAGTGGTTTTTGACAAAAAGATTTTCACTTTTTATATCCCCATAAGTACTATCTTCTTTAATACTAGGTATTTTCTACTCTTGTTTGCTGGATAATGCTAGCAATTGTTGGGATAAAATAACTTTTTTTTTTTTTACTATTGATACTTATTTATCAAATTTTAATAACTTACTATTATTTTTAATTTAAAAGAAATGACAATAGAAATATTACAGATGGTTTATTTTTATTATAACTGAAGTAAACAGATTTAAAAAATAGCATTCATAAAATATATGTTATACACAAACTAATAAAATGATTTTGGACAACCTTTAATATTTTCTATAAATATACTGGGTTTTTTTTTTCTAGTTTATTTTATCAAGCCGACACCATTATATTTTTCTCATTAGAATAAAATATATATATATAATTTTTATGCCTACATTATGTTGAAATCTGACTTCATATGATTTGAGACCGTAAACATTATATGATGAAGACATCTTTATTTTTTTATTATAATATATGGGTCTTGGTAGAATTTGCTAAGTTTCTTGTATGCATTAATCATTATTCTTATTGGAGCTTTATTTTTTTAATTATAATTATTATTATTGATAAAAGAGTTTTAATTAATTGGGGGTAATGATTACTATAATGGCCATTCTTTATATTCAAGGAATAGCAACATTCCTTGGATGCAAATAGTGCTCCACGACAGGTAGATTTATAATGAGGTTTTCTACTTGAAGAAACTGATTAGAATCCAAAATGTGGGTAGTATTGTTAGTATTAACACTTTTATGGAGTATGTCACTAGAAATTTAGAGAAAGATATTATATGTCTATACCTTAAATTTATTTCTTATGCCCTGCATGATTTAATGGAATGATAGAATGTAATGATAGAATAGCAGATTCTGGAAATCAAAGTCTCCGAGTAGTTACTACAGTTTGTCATTTTAAATTATTCAATTGTTTTTTATTTATTTCCTATATATGATACAATGACAAAATATACTCCCTGCCCATGTCTTAAACAAAAACAAAAAAATTCATTACATCTGAAAATGAGGTCATTCAAAATTTAAGCAAAGAATTCATACTCTGTTGGTGTTGTTTTGAAAATTCTATGTACAACACCATTTTTATTAAAAATATCATTATTTTGAAAGCATTTTTATTTACTGATGCATAGATTTCATTTCAAAAAGGAAAAAGGAATTCACTAGTATTAGAGCAGTTTTTATTTTATTTACCACAATCTTTAGTGTACTATTGATAATTATAATATCTTATAAATATATGTATTATTATTGCTACAGAATCATTCTCACTGATTCTTTATTATTATATTTTTATCTGTAATGAGTTTATTATACATTTTCAAAAATTTTCTTTTATATAGTCATATATATATTTGTAGATGGCGCAAGTTTGGGAACAGATCAGTCCAACCATTGAAAGTATTTTGCCAAAAAATGATAAATCCAAATCAGCCACACCTCATAATTCTCCTTTACCATCTCCGCAACAGCATAATAAGAATTTTTTATCCTAATATTTGTAACTTTTCTTTATTATTATTTTAAGTTTATTTGTTGTTAAATTTTGTTCAGACAAATGTTGCCTTATTTTTTTAACTAGAAAACAATGATCTAAAATGAACAAAATTTTATTAAACATTTATTTTTGGACATTTATAAACCCACTCATATAAATATAGACACAAACTTGTTTGACTGTATATTTCACTCAACTTCTAATATATTGTTTATAATTCATTTATTGTATATATTGCATATAATATGTATTTAATTGTTTATAGGAATATATATTGCTTTATATTATATATAAACCATTATATATTTAAATATATGTGAACATATGCCCATGTATTAATCTTTATACATGAATATATGTAGTCCAACCATGCAATTGAAAATTATTCACCATTTTGCAATTATTAAAATATATATATTTTTATGACTCTTCTAATTTATTATTTAATTGCCAATTAATTGTTCATATTTTGTTTTTTCTCTTATACCTCCTTCATTGTTATTCCTGTTGTTCTTTTTTTTTAACAATTATGTTTCTTAGAAGTTTGAAAAGTTTATCTAAATGTTTATTTGTTATTAAAAGAATTTATAACATATAATATTTTTTTAAATATTCAAGTGTCTTTGTGACAATATGTATGTATGTGTATATACATATGTGTGTGTGTTCACATCTTAATAATGTAAATGACTCATCAGAGTTTATGATGAAACTTTATGTAAATTATGTTAATAATATTGAAAACAAGAACAACTTAACATTGATGATGATCAAGTGTTATTTCTTGATCGTAATGTCTACTTATACTTTCATTTGCCTTTGGGCCAAGAACTTACATACACACATGTATATACATATGTATGAACATATATTTATATTTGGAGGCATGTGTGTGAACACACATGAATATATCTCTACTCCCAAGTCTCACACAAAACTTGGTCTTTAAAATTGTGCACTTAATATTTTAATTATTGATCTCAGTTCAGTTTTAACTTTTATTTGAAGTTTAAGAAAATAAATTTATAAACCTTTTATTTTTCAACTTTCTCTTTCTGCATTGTATTATTTACTAATATATATATATATTTGTGGAATTCATATATAGAGTTACTATAAAATATGTAGATGATTTCTTAAAGAGTAACTTAAATGTTACATCATACAAGCAATCAAAAGAAGATCAAACTTAAAATTTACATTATTTCAATATGGCTGCTTCAGTTATTAGGTTCATTGATGCAGTATTCCAGTTTCTTTTATACTTTACATTTTTAAAATCAGGGATGCATATGCTTTTGGTGTCCCTGGGTCATAATGAAAAAAGAAGAATTGTCTTGAATCACATAAAAGCTGATAAGCAAAAAAAGTGATTGAGCATATTTTTTGTGATATACACCTTCACAGGTAAGCATAAAAGTTCTTATATATTCTTAAAATCGTTGAGCAGGTTCCAAATTTGTTATTACTAATATAATTAGAGGAGATTTGAACACTGACTTTCAAGCTATATTCAGTCATTCACTCCATCTTATACAACTGATACACATGACTACATACATGTGAAAAAGATAAATGATTTCCAATAAATGTATTTCATGCTGAACCAGCTCTCATCAATTGGCCCTGATCATCATCTTTTACACATATATGTATAATCAGTGCTTGGTTTATATTAAGATAGCAAATCTTCATATTTTAATGGACAGGCTTCAATTCACTCCAACCTCCAACTCTTCAGCCATCCATCCATATTCAAAATATGATGATTGAATGTTCAAAGTCCTTGTTGATGCCAATGTTATTGTCATACCCATGTTGACTTTAAGCCATTCTGACCCCTCATATGAAGAACTTTAATTCCACTTAAATACACAAGAGGGATTGGCAGATTACATGTTAAATCTTTAATATTTGAATATAAATATAATATATATAAAGCTTGATGAAATTAGAGGGGATTTGAACAGAAACTTTCACATTATCTTCAATCCATCTATTCCATCTTGTACAACCAACACACGTGATCACATACATGTGAAAAATAAATTATCTCTAATAGATGTACTGTATTTCATACCGAACCAGCATTCATCGGTTGGAATGGATGACTGAAGGTAACTTGAGCTTCAAATCCCCCACAATTACATAAAACTTAAAGTATATACATTATATTTGTATTCAAGTATTACTAATATAGAAAATATACATATATAAGTAATAAAATATTGATGTTTTGTATATGTGTTTTTATTATGAAAGTAAAAAAAGAGAGAGAGCAACATGAATCTAATGAGATATTTGATATTATATTTGAAAATACAAAAAAATCTTTTAATGTTTTAAATAAGTTTATGATTTTGTATTAACTGCATTCATAGCCAACCTGGGTCACATGTGGCCCTTGGACTGTGGGTTGAACACCTCTGCTTTAAACATGGACCTATTGTTATAACAATTGCCATATTTATTGGAATGCATTTTTTAGATGCAGATCATGTAATAATTATGCGATAATTATGGAATTCTTTGTTTAACTCCACCAGAAGTCATTAGGTGTCAGATTTAATGAACAAAGAGATTCTTGTTATAGAAGTTGTATTTTTTTTTTTTACAATTTATCTGACATTATAAAACTGGAGTGTATTTGATATATTTTAGTTTCATTATTCACTCTCTCATATTCTGGGCTAATGTATTGAAGAAAATGGGGAAAAATATCTTAGTTTGTCTTATGATATATAGTTGAATATCTATATTTTATGATGCAAACAAAAATCTGATTTAGAATGTTTGGAGAGACTAAAAATTATATGTTTTTTTTTTTTTAAGAGAAAAATGACATGCATGAAGCAAAGCTGGAAAATTTATGCACTAGAATTAATAGTAGCTGAAATTATAATTTTGCAATACTTTGAATAATGTAATTATTCATATATAATATTTTGACAAATTGCAAACAAACAAAAAAATTAAGTGGTTAATTAATACAGCATAAGTAATTGGTTTTTTTAAAAAAATAAATAAATAAATAAATATAAAACTAAAAATAAACCTTTTCTCCACAAAATGTCAGGAAATGCTAGAAATATGCAATCTTTAATGATTGACTTATGGTAAATTGAATAAATTATAACAACAAAAAGAACCTAATTATGTTTTTATAAATATATTAAATATGACTTTTATGCATGTTCAACTATTTACAATACTTATTTTTACTTTTAAAGGACTACTATGTTTTTTGTTTTGATTACAAAAAGATGAGAAATTGAGCTGATAAAATATAATATTTTTAGAAGGAATAACTAATTATAATTTTGAAGTTAAATTTATTAACTAAAACTTGAATAAGATTTTATTAGCTTGAAAACATTAGCTTCATTTTAATGTTATAATGGCAGTAAAGACTAAGTTCATCTTTTATCTTACTATGTAATGAATTATCATCAACATCATTAATTGTTTTTCAAAACCAAATTCCACGCTTCCATTTGAAAACTTTTTTCTGGCATTTTACGTTGTATTCATGACTACTTCTTTGCACCATCAATCCACTTTTTTACCTTTTATAGATTCCTTACAAGATATCATTCATTTCTTTATCATTGTACATGCATTCTTATCAATATTTCTAGTTTTATCTTTCAGATACAATCTATATTTCAATATTTTCTTCCTTTTTCTATTTGTCTAAATCTTTTAACTTTTTAAATAATATCTGACATTAGTTGGTCAAAATAATTTTCTATACATATAAAAAAAACTAGTTTAATAATTGAAATTCTTATTATAAATTTTTTTTATTATTTTCTTCTCCTCAGATAAATAACTACCTAAATAATCAAAAGCATCAACATGTTATATTATTTATTTCCCAATTCTTGATCTTTTATTACCACATTTATGATCATTGATTCAAGCTTAGATGTATTATTTTTATTCCAAACTTAATCTTAGTCTCTATAAGCATGCCATATTATAGCAAAACTGAAGTAATGAAATTTCTTTTTCTAATACAAACTTTATCACTAAAACAATACTGATTTAGCAAATCATCTAAATAATGTCTTAGACCATCTTATATAACTATATTTTTTTTGTAAGAAAACTGTTTAATTCTACCGGAAAAAAAAAAAAAAATCATATACAAATTTCCCAATAGTTGTCTCTTCTGCATATTGAAGAAATTGATGGTGAATATAACAAGAATGGACATCTTTTGAAGAATTTTTGTCAGAGAATGAATTTGAGCATTGGAAATTTATCAAATATTTATGAGGGACAATACACATGGTCTAGAAATAATATATTTCATTCAATAGATTATGTATTAGTAGAGAGAGGGAATGAATAAAGTACAAAAAATTAAAGTGTTTGATAATGAAGAGAAAGTATGTAATAGTGTTCATAATTTCTTTATAATAGAAATGGTTAGTAATGTGATGGAAAATACTAATAAAAGTAGAAAGGATTGTGAAAGATGTGGATAGAGAATGAATGATAAGAATATGATAGCATATAAAATAAAAGTTGAGGAAATTGAAGAGTTGATTGGGGATGAATAAAGACTGGGGTGATGGAATAAAAAAAGTGGCAAATAGGGTTTTAGGTGAAAATATTCAGAAGAATAAAGATAATAGAAAAGTGAGAGTTAGTAAAAGTGTAAAGGGGGGGGGGGCATGCAGAGAACATGTGTGCTATTAAAAACAAAGAAAGTGAAAAAGATGTTAATATTAAATGGGAAAAGTATTTTTAAAAAAAGAAGTTGGCTAAAATAGATAATTATAGAGAGAGAATGAAATTAAATACTAAATTGGTGGAGGATATTAATAAAAGTGGAAGAGATGGGAATAAAAAATTTTGAAAATGCATTAAAAGAAGGAATGTAGGGGAGAGAGAAATAGCATTACTAAATGATGAGGGAATAGAGTGTAGCTCTAGAGAATAATTAGAGACAATCTTAAATAAGTATGTAATGGTTGTAGAAAAGATGTTAGTTGTGAAGGACAGAGTGATTATAAACATAAAAGCATATAGTATTGGAAATATTAGGTTTACAGAAAATGAATTGAATGAAACGGAAGAAATTGAAAAGTGGAAAGGCAAGAGGTTTAGATGGATGGGCAACAGAGATGGTAATGAATTTAGGAAATAGAGCAAAATTAAACCTATTATTATGTTTTAATAAGATGATACAGAATAGAGATTTTCCAGATAGTTGGTATAATACAAAAGTAAGGCTACTATTTAAAGGAAGGGGTAAAGATTATAGAAAATTAAGCAATTATAGACCAATAGTGGTAACATCAGTGTTATATAAAGTTTTCGCATATATGGTGGCTGGAAGGGTCGCAAAATGGATGGAAGAAAATAATATATTGGGAGAAATGCAAGGAGGTTTTCGATTGGATAGACAGTTATGTATGGGTTTTTTTTTTTTATAGATATAGAGAATGCATATAAGAGAGTAAATAGAAATAGATTATGAGTAAGTTTACTAAATTTGGGAATAGATGAAGCTTTAGTGGATCTTATTAAGAGATTGTATGAAAATAATTATTATATGTATCAATTCGGGAATTTAGAATCAGTTAAAGTTAAAAATGGGGTGTTCTATGTCACCTATTATGTTTATGTTGTATTTGAGAGAAATGGAGAAAGCAATAGAAAGACTAGAAAAGAGGAGTAGAAATACCATTAATAGATGGCAAGAGAGTATATATATTATCGGGTCTTTTATTTGCAGATGATGTGTTCTTGTGTACAGAAAGTAGAGAATATATGGAAGTTATGCTGAAGACATGCGCAAGAGTGGGTAAAGAGGTGGGGATTAAATTTAGTGAAGAAAAATCATAAGTAATGATTTATACTGGCGAGGAGAAGAGAAAGAATTTTTATTGGGGGATATAAAGTTAAGTGTGGTAAATAGGTATAACTATTTGAGAATCATCATAAGTAATCAGAGAAATTGCTTGGATGAATGGAATAAAAAATTGATAAATAGAGCAAAAAAAAAAAAAAGAAAGGGACTGATAAAAAAATTATCAGTGTTTTCATATAATAAATATGATGTAGCCAGAATTATATGGAAGAGCGTAGTAGTAGCAGGGTTAACATGGTAATGATGTGATATGTGTTAGTAAATGGATGTTAGAATACTTAGAAAAAGTACCAAGAGAAATAGGAAGATATACATTAGATGCAGATGTATGGATATTAAAGGAGGCAATTCAAGGAGAAATGGGCTGGTCAATTTTTTATATGAGAGATGCAATAAGCAAAATGAAAATGTTCGGTAGATTGCAATCTTTGGATAATAAAATAGCCAAAATAGTATTGTTATGAGCAAAGCAAAGGCAACAAGATGGATGAGAAAGGCAGTAAGGTATGCAGAAGATTTGGGTAAAGAATTTATATAAGTCAGTATATCTTATACAAAATGTGGGATGATTGGGTTAGGAGAATTGTTGATTGTTATAGTTGCAAGGAATAGTATAGAAGAATAGATGCATTAGTAAAAAAATAGAGAATTGGAGAACTAGTATGAAGAGTAAAAAGAGTTTAAATATATATAGAAGTAAATAGAATATTGGATGCGAATTAATTTATGACAATAGCAAGGAAAGCCGTTTATTGTTTGCAGCACGAACAGAATCTAACAACAGGGGAATATACACACAAATGGAAAAATATGGGCGAATTAGTTTGCAAGTTGTGTAAGGAAGGCATAGAAAATATTAGGCATCTGTTATTTGAATATAAATGCCTGCAAGCAGAAAAGATACAAATAATGAAGTTGTGGAAAAATAAATATAAACAAAGTGATTATACAGAAAATGGGTTTTTGGTTTCTATGCTGGGTTTGGGAAAAGATAAAGGGGGATTTAGATATAAAAGTCATGGAGTTGACAAAGATTATGTTGTGGAAATGAAATGGAGCAGGATAGAGAAGAATATGGGGAAAACTTAGGGTGGGGAATGGTAAGGTAAGGTGGCTAACAGGTTTTTCTGGGCATAGTGGCTTAGAGATTCCTGACTCCAAAAAAGTAGAAGCCATAGTGCATCGCATTACATATTTTTTTTTTCAAAAGAAAATTATTAAATCTGTTTATAATGATGTTATATTTTGTAAAAAATATATACATTGTTTTAGTAAGCATATGGATATAAGCTATAAAGCTAGTTTGTACTCCAGAGAAAAATATTAATGGAAACCTAATAATAGATAGGGATAATAAGGTTTATAAGCAATAAAAAAAGATTGTTAATAGTTAAAAGGAAACTTAGATGTAAAATGATATTTAACTTCTAAAAGCAATGGAAAAAAGATTGCTGAAAAATAAAGGAAACTATTTTAGTTATATTATTTTAAATTTAAAAGCCATTAAGAAAGATTGCATGTAGATAAAATAAACTTAACATTAGATAGAGATTGCATGTTAAAAGAAGTACACAAAAGATTGCTGAAAGATCAACTTAGTTGTGAATTATAATGCCAGATAAGCTTAATGGATTTTTTTTAAATATAGAAAAAATTGTTACTGTTTAAATTTAGACATTAAGCTATTTTTAACGAAGCAAACAAAGGAATAAATATCTAAAGCACTAATTACAAGGGAAAGGAATGTGAACATATGCAAATTAAACACCAGATAATAATTGTTTTAAAGACGTGTTAGTCTAATGGATTACTGCTACCCTATTGAAATAATTAGTCTAATGAATTGCTGCTACCCAATTGTTTTCATCTAATGGATTTTCCCACGACTATTGGATATGAGCGAGAGAATAAAAAGTATAAATAGTGTGTGCTGAAAAGACCAAGTGTCTTTTGTGTCAGCTATTCTTTACTCGTCATAATGCTGTTGTGGTTGCTATTTCAGGAATTAACCTATAGAAAAAAGCTGAGGGAAAAGTGTACTTAGTTTCCTGCATCAAGGGATGTGTTCCCAAAGTCCGTGTCTCTGTAGGCAAAAGACAGCCAGATAGGAAAACTTAACAGACCACACCAGTCTTATATTATTTACATATGCCTGATAAAGCACAAATAGGATTGTGCACAAAGGAACTGTGAGTATAAACTTTAGTTATTCTCTTAGGTTCAGAACTAGTAGAGTGGAAATGCAGCTTACTCTGAGGTTATATTAGCATTGAGGGTTTAGAACCTAAAATCAAGAACTCAACTGATTATGTTGTAAATTAAGCAATGCTGGAACTGGTATTGAGTTAAACCATATATATTTTGTAAATAAATATTGCTTAATCTTTATTAATATTGTTTTCTTGTAATTAATAAGTTTGTAATAATTATTGGCATTCAGCTTCATTGGTGAATACATAACAGATGAAAATAATATCATGTTCCCTTTCTTATTGTAAAAATTTTCAACAGTTGTTTTTAATCACTTCATTCTGATGTCTCTAGTACTTGTAAATCCAAAGTGCTTGTCAGTCATTAAAATATATAATTTATTGAATATGAGTCTATTCAATATTCTTAAAGTGAGATTTAAATTTTATTTTAAAATTCTTAAGAATCAACCCTTAAGCTATCTACAGTCTCAACCTGTAGTCAAGACAATCTCCTTTAACAATAAAAGTGGTACGATTTTCTCTATGGTCTGAGATGTTTATATAGATACTAAAGATTGCAACTTTACCAAGGAGTGTAAGATTAATAATGCAAAGAAAGAGTGTGAGTTTAATATATATCTTATTAATTATAACATTACACTCTTGAAATATATGTTTTCTGTTAGGTAAATATAATGCATTTCTGCTATATCTTTATTTAATTGCTTCCTTATTCATTTCTGTTTAGCATTGACTTCATAACATACTGTTTTTTTTACAAATTCCACAAGTCTGTAGCTTCTATCATTTCCATCACCACAACCAAATTTAGTTGTAGCACTTTCATCTTTCAATCATTTACCGATTCTAGTATTAAAGACTCCCATGACAATTTTAAAATGATTTACTTTCTGATCAAAACTATTTTGTACATCCATATAAACATCTACTTCATTGCAATGAGAATTTGTTGGGACATAAATCTGAATTATGTGCTCTGATATTTTCCATTTATTTAAATAACTAATCTTGCCATTGTTTGATATATCATCAATCTTCAAATTGTGGTTTTTCTTCTTTTTATTAATAATGAATCCCATTCAATTTGTGCTATCACTGCTAATCAGGTTGCCAATCTTATACATCAGACTTCTAAATTCAAGATTGATAGAATGAGAAAAAGTATCATTAATGTCGAATTGCAAGTTTATTTTTCATAATGTTCTGCTAATAACAATCTATTAAAACATGTAAATGTTGGTGAACTTGAATTTGCCCTTGATTATCTTAACTCAGGGAAGGTCATAGAAGCTGTTAGCATACTTCCAGAATTTCTAATAAATTTAGAATTTGAAGCAAAAGCATGGTTGGAAAACTATTAAGTAAATATTCATACAGAAAGTATTATTCTAAAAATTTGTTCATAAAAGTAGAACTAGTCAAGCGTTGTTAGCTGAGAGGTCATCGCACCCGCCTTGCAAGCAAGTAGTTGGTTGCAGACAGGTGTGGGTTCGTGTCCCGGCCTATGCTATGACATATGAAAAAAAAAAGTAGAACTACTTAACTCAGCAATGGTCCCAAAAATTCTTGCCCCATGTTATTATGTGTTTCCTACAAGCGTTTGAAAGAATCTTTAACAAGATCTATTGAGTATGCTGGTTTTAAGTCAGAAAGAAGAAGTGGTGAAACAATTTTATCTTTTGCAACTCATATTGAAAAAGTCTTAATCTAATTTCAGCTTATCATTTTTTTTGGAAAAATGTTTTAAACGTTTCTAAAAAATTTAAATGCAGTAAAGCCATTAATGTAGTTGATAAAATATTCTTCACTAGAAAAATTCAAGTAATATTAAATAATCATAAATGATTTTATAGAATAGTCTACTACAGAGTTTAGTTCTCTCAACTATTTTATTTAATATATTTATTAATGATTTTCCAGATACAGAATGCAAGAAATTCATCTATGATGATGATATTGCTTTGATTTCTCAAAATAGTTCTTTTCCTGAGATAGAAATCCTCAATAAAGATATGAAAAGACTGATGAATCTTTTCCAAGAATGTGGTTTTATTCCTAACCAAAAAAGACAGTATATTCAATTTTTTTTATCTAAATAATGTGGAATCATCTTGTAATATGAATGTAATCCTTTGCAATAATAGATTGAAATATTATCATACTTTATCTTATTTAGGAGTAATTTTAGATTGTAACCTAACTTTTTTCATTTGTCTAAAATTAGATCAAAATTACCTTTGAGGAATAACCTCTTTGAAAAGTTGGCTGCTACTTGGGATTATAATGCAAGTACTTATGAACCATTTCTTTAACTCTTCCATTTTCTGGTGGTCAATACTGTGCCCCTATTTGGAGAAAAAGTTTTTATAATTTGGATATGAGAAATATTATTGGCACACTGAAATGTATTCCATTGCAATAGATGCCTGTTTTTTCACATTCTTTTACCAGGTATCAGAAGAAAAATTGCTTTCTTAGCATTAGCATATTTTGCTATTGAATACTGTACTCTTGCTTGGGGAAAAAAGTTCCTAAACTTTTGGATACTCAAATATTACCATGAGAAATTTTATTTACACTCTAGATTCTTGCAGTGCTTTTTGTTCTTTGACATATTTTTCTACCAGATATCAGAAGAAAATTGCCTCACAGAAAATGAATAAAAAGCTTTTAAGCATTAAGGACTTGCCGATAATTCAAGATATAGTTTCATCACCATTTGACTCAAAGCAAGATCTTCCTTTTGCAAGTTCAATTAAAAATCTACAATTGAAGAATTATGCTATAAAAGTATAATGTTGGGTTTTCAAATTAAAGCCAGTTGTATTTGATCTTAGATACAATTAAAGTCTCATTAATAAATTCAGGACAATCTATATTTATCTCTTTCATAAATGGAATTTACCAGCAACTGTAAATTTAAATGAAATCAGATTAGTAATCATATATTTAATAACTGTTTAATCTATGGCTATAGTAACAAAATTGAAAGATTTAATAAAGACATTACTGAATTTATTTTCTTAATGGAATCTACAGGATCCTTTAGTGATATTTTTGTTAATAGTTAAATTGTCTAAAAAAAAAAAGCTATACATGAAGTAAATAAATCTATGTTCTCTTGGATAAATAGGAACAAATACTTGTTTACTTCCATTATCATTTTGATTCCATTTTTTTCTTCAGCCAAACTAAGTAGTCCACACTCTAATTGAGCATTGATTAGAAATGGTTTAAATATTTTTTTAAATGATTCTTATTGAAGTAGTTAGAAAAGTGATTACAAATTCTCTCAATGTTGAAATGAATTTAATATGCTCTTCACTTTGAACCACATGAAATTACATATTCTTGATTGTGAATTAGAAATATATTAAATGTTCACAAGCAATTATTTAATCAAAGCAAGTTTGAAATATTTATATGCACAAGAAATTATTAGGAAAAGAATGTAAAATTAATACATAGACTGATAGCTTTAAAGAATTGGAGTTCTAATTTTTTTTTGTAGTCAAAAAATGTGTGTGAGGAGGGGGGAAGGGATTAATAGCTTTTTTTAAATTTGTGTGTGGTCTGTTATTATATAATACATGCATGATACCAAAGTCTGGCTATGTCATGTTAAATAAGTGAGTGCTCGGTATTTCATAAATGCTTTCTGCTATTTCACTTTTTAAATGTATTTAAAGTTTAAAGACAAATAAGTTAAATAGATGAAATTAGGAAAATGAAAGAAGAATATGTCATAAATTGGCCTGTGATAAATGGAAAAGAAAGACAAGGAAAGAAGATGAAAATTCAATCTTGTACATACAGCATGTATCCCATTTAACTAGAAGAGAGCATGTTTGATGATTGAATCAACAGAAAAACAAAAATTCTGAATAAAGATCTAATAAGAGAAGAGATTCTGATAAATTACAGTGCTGTCTATATAATCATTATTAATCCATATTCTAAATGTAAGTTTACTAAATAATGAGATTAAAAAAATAATAAAGATCAGTAAATATTCTGCATAAATTAATAAATAACAAAGGGTTTGCCCAGCAGTTGAAATTAAATGCCCTGCATGTGCATATGTAAATGCAATGATAACAAGCAAGATCTAATGATTTTTAATTTTATTTTAGAGCACTACTAAAAAAGAGAGAGAACAATGTTTAGTTCATAACATTTATTAAAATAATATGAAAAAATGGGTCTTTTCTTTAAAATTATCAAGTAATAAGACTTTGGTCAACAAAAAAACTACATGCTCATAGAATTTTAAATATTTTGGTCCTACATTACTAACATAGACTAAGCTGTCAAATATTTTATTATACAAGAAACATAATGAATATTTTTTAAATCCGAATGACCATGCTATAATCTCTAATATGTTTTAAGTAATCATATGGGATAATTTATAAATTTTTTAACTCTGTCAAATTTGTAAATTCTGTTTATTGCAAATTCCATTTTATATTGATTTATATATTTCTTATTTAAATTTATGTATAAAAGAATAGTTTTTCTTTTAAATTTAAATAATAAAACTATCAATCATAAAAAAACAAAAACATGGGCATTTTGATGTTATGTTGTAAGAATAGAGACAATATTTGTAATAATATGGGTATATTGACTTAGTAATGATAGGTGTAAATAGCAATATCCTTCTAGCTAATTTGGAAAGTAAAAGTTATTAAAAGCACATCCTGAATATGTGTATCATGGTTTTGTTTGTTGTTCACATATTACTTTGGTATTGAATAGACTAGCAAAAAATCAAACAGAATTTCTGGTTTAGAAACAAAAAGATCTATGCTAAGTTATAAAATTATAGCAAAGTTGTTTAACTTAACTAGTTATATCCTTCCAAGCTCAAGAATTCCTATGACATACAAATTTTCAGATTTGGAAGTGTTTTTGAATTGAATAAATAAATTATGCAAGTATAAATACAGATATATTTATTCCTAATGAATCTAATTTTGCAAACACAAACAAGTGAAATATATATATATACACACACTAGAGATCCCATACATATAAATTATAATAAAAAGGAGATGGAAAAATATGTAAAATCATTTAATCATATTTAAATTTTTATATTAAACTTAATAAAAATAATAAATCTTAGATTTCAGTGTTGTGTACTAACTTAGCACAAACTATTAAATGCATTTGTGATAAAGAATGTAATGTTCGTTTTCATTCTCTCATTAACCTTAATAGTACAATCAATAACTCAAAAGGTAAATTATATATTATGCAAAAGATTAATATTTTATATAGTATGAGGTTTGGGAATCCTGGATGACATCCAGTATATATTGTGGAGGAAAGATAATTTGAAAGTGAGTCAAAAATTGATGCCAAATGTTCTCTGTTTTGTGAAAATGATTCATATGTTAAGTCTTAATAATGTATTCAATATGGAGAAAAGAAATACTAAATAAAAAAATTAAAGAGGCATGATTATAGCAAATTCTGGAAACGTTCTTAAACAATACTCCAATAACATTCAATTAAGCCATTTACAAACAAGTATGGTCATTTCATAAAAGAAAAAGATAAAAGCATTACTTCAGAGATAAATTTTTTCCATACAAACTAATTTATGAACTATAAATGCATTTATATATAGAATATGCTGGTTCATTTTTCTGATTATTTGCTATTTTATGATTCTGTATTTTAATTTCTTGCACAGAAAATTTTTTTCTGAAATACTTTCAATACCATATCTTATAGCTCTTCAATATATTCAACTTTTTGCCATATTTTTCCAATGAAAACAATATTACTCTTGTTTAGAATATCTTGAGATAATTTTTACAATGTAAATGAGATCTACCTCACCATGAAATCATGTTCAATAAATTCAAAAAACACCCTTTTAGGAAATTTTGTATTATTTATTAATTTCACATGTCCAATCTAATGAAGGTGTGATTTTATAATAGTGGATTTAATAGTAGCAAATCCAGAAAGTTGAAGAACATATTGATTGGTCTTGTAATCTTGCCATTGTATTTTTAAAATTTTATAGAGCATTCTTAAATAAATCTTTTCTAACATCTTTACATTGTATCAATATAATATCTGAATATAATAAATTAGATAAACCAACAGCTCTTTTTATAGCTAATTTAATTGTAGTTATTTCTTTGTGTTGAAATATCCTACTTTTCAACTTGTTAAAATTAGCAGCACAGACTGAAGACTATGCTGTACATCAACATAAAAGCTACCAAGATATTTAAATTGCTTTACATTCACAAGTTGATAACTATCCAAACAAAAAGTGGCAGAGGATTTTTTTCCCATCATTGGCTAATAACAAATGAGTTTTCTTGAACATTAATTATTAAACCAAACCAAATCTTTATATATTGCATTCAAACCATTAAATACTTTCTGTAGATCATTCTTTTAACTGGAAAAACTAGATGAAGTTCTTGCTTTTACTTTTAATCAATTCAGATTGAAAATTCTACCATCAAACCTTTATCATAACTTGATCACTGTTCATCAAAGCACTATATTCAGTTCTAAAGATCACTATCATAAAAATTGAGAACAGCATTGGAGCAAGTATTTATCTTTGTTTAACATCAGTTTTTAAGTTGAATGCCTTGTACTTTCCACCTGTAACAATACTTCTCCTACCATGCAGAAATTGTATATATAAAATTTTATAGGCAATTAATATTAAATAAGACCTGTTCAATTAATTAACTCAAATTTCTTGACCATGTCAATAAAAAATACATAAATATACATTTGTTTTTAATGCTTTTCTTGCATTTCTCTGACAACAAAAAACATTTCTAAAGTGCTTTTTGATCCTCTAAAACCATATTGAGACTAAAAATTATTTATCTATAACAAAGTAATTATTTAATAAAATCCTTGAAAGCACATTTTTGGTAGTGGATAATAGTGATATTCCATGCTAATTAATGCAATCTTGTCTATTTTCTTTATTTTAAAAGAAAATATATAAATAACCTTAAGATCAAATTACATTTCATCCATTCATATATTCCTTAAAAAATTGCAATATTTTTGAAGTTAATAAATCACTGCCATATTTTAAAACATCCGTGCATCTTATCAAGATCCACAACCTTTCTTTTTTCAAGATTTACAAAAGTTTCATTTATTAAATTGAATATCTTTGTCCAAATCTAAATAAGTAGATAAAATTAATATATCATTAAAAGCCATCATCATAATTCTTATATTATTATTCAAAAGATATCAAAATTTTCCTTCCATCAGGTCAAAATATTGTCATCTTGTCATTACATAAAAGTCCATTTCTGGAATTAAAGAGGATTGTAATATTGTTTCTCAGACCCATAAGTTGCTTTTAGTGCATCAAAACAACCTAGAATGATCACAATTCATGAATGTCTGTACCTTCTTTCCACTTTTAATGAACCAATCATTTTTAAGCCTTTCCAGTTGAAGAACTTTTATTTTTAAATTTCTAATGAAGTTCCACATTTAATTTATTATTCTGTCAAATAGAAAATATTGTATATATCCTTTTAATCAAGCCACTAACAATAAGATTGTAAGGAAGCCAGTTACAATTTTCTATATATATATTTTTAGCGAACCCAAAAATAGATTTACTCTTGTACCCATAAAACACTTATTAAGACAGTTCCATACTTTAGAATATGATAACTCTGAATTAGCATTTTTAGCATGTATAATGGATAGTTCTAAGAATGAATATCAATTTTCTTGCATATATTATTAAAATAAGACATTTTTAATGCAATTAACATTTTAATCTTGGAGCATACTAATCTATGATTCATCCAATAATCTGTGCCTGTAAGTTTTTGTGTAATTTGAACTTCTGTTGTATTTGGACTCCTAACTATAATGCATATGTGTGTGTATGGTGGGGGGAGGTCAGTATATAAAAAAATATATTACAGTTTTATTGTTCTATGATAATAATATTTGAACTTTATTAATATTATTTCCATGGAAGTTAGACTTGAGTTATTCATGAATTTAAGATTTTTCATTTTTTTTTAAAGGAACCGATTAATTTAGAAGGGGTCCTTTTACTCTAGGAATACTTCATAATGAAAATGTGGCAAGTCATCATTTTGTTAAAGACATAATTTTTGTTATAGATCACATTTTGTAAATATGACCTGATAGACATTCAATTCCATAAAAAAAAAATCTAAATCGTTGAATATTAAATTTTGTGGAATGCACTCTTTCTCAATTTAAACATGCATTTTCCTATTATCATATTTGCAGTTATCATTAATTTCCTTCAGATAGTGAACTATAAAATCAATTCATTAATATATTACAAGCTAAAATAAATTATATACTCATGTCTTATGTCCTAAAGTTTTTATCATAATTAATATAGGCATAAATACATATTTATAGAAAGATAGAATCTAAAACAAAGTTTTCCCCCAAAATAACTAAATTACAAGAAAGAAAATTTTGTAAAGATGAGATTTCTCTAAAATTTAACTGCACTGGCAAATAAAAATGAAGCGTGAAAATAGTTTGAATAGCAAACAAATAAGGAAAACCAATTGATTAAATTTTTCATTGTGAAAGAAATGAGTAATATATATATTTTTAAATTGACATGAAATAATAAATATCAAACATTGTTATATCAAGCAAATAATCTCCTTACACTTAATTTTAGCAATGTTTAAATTTTATTATGTAGATTGGCAATTTCGATTGTTCAATAATCTTTTTCAAAAACTTATATAGAAAAATTATATTTTGTAATATAAAAATATTATTTTCTTTTTTAAGATTATATTTATATGTAACCCACATGTTAAAAGAAAGGATAATATTACTGTTCAGTTATGACTTTTTTTTCTTTGATATAGTCTGGTAATAATTCTGCAACAGAAGTAGATGTCATATTGTTATATTTAATTAAACTAATCTTTCTATGAAAATACTTTCTATTATTTAGTGATGCCTTCTATTTTCACACTCAATCAATGAATACTACATGGTAATAACTACTGACTAATAATTAGTTTCTGACTAATTGGTCTTCTTTCTGGTGATTAAAACATTAGTTTATTACTATATGAAAAGAATAAGACAGTGGTAACTAATGAATAGTTTCATCATACACATTTTATATTTTTTTTTTCATGAACTTTTGTAATTTTCCAAGAGGCTTTATTTTATGATAATCTATTCTTAGCACTTCTTATTCAGTTATGAAAATTAAATGATTCACAAGATATTATGCTTTTTTTTTTTTTTGCAATCAATTTTATATAAACTATTATTTATTCTTTCTTACCCTGTCTTGAAAAAAAAATGATAAAAATTTATTATAATTTTTTTTTAACACTATAAAATAAATTAGTTTTAATTATATTCATCTTACATTAAATTTACCAAACTAGAGATTGCAGTTCAATATCTTTTGATTCTAATGTAATCTGTAATGCAATTAATTTAATACCTATAATATATGTTAGTATAGCAGAAACTAATAATAATCAGTCTAGTTTTAAAAATGTCTGTATGTCAACTAATTCTTAAGATTGTCAACGAAGTTAGTGCAGAATTATAGGAGTGTTATTTTTTGATTGATCAACTTTTGATGAAGAATGTTTGATGCAATAGAATGGTATTACTTATAAGAAAAAAATATGTATGAGCTTGCTAATTTTCTTTAGTGCTATCAAAAATTTGATAGTATTTATTTTTATATTTTTGTATAAGATAATGACCATTAATATTTTCTACCCCTTTAAAATGAGGTGATGTCATTCTGTCCTGTATTTGTTGATAGGTAATTGGCTATCAGCAGTGTAAATCTTACATTATTACCACCATTAATGTAAGAATTAAAGCATGGAGAGCAATTTCATTTTGTTTCTATATGATTTATCTATTGTTGGTATGTTTTTTTTATGTAGTGGCTAGAGATGAATGCTATATTTTGGATTTGAGATCAAATAAGGATGAATCTTGATTTTATAGAATTTTATTAATGTTTCAGAAAGACTCTTACCTAAACATTAATTTCAACTATTTCAGGGTGGTCAATTCAAATTTAATCCAGTTTCTTCAATACATAGCTCATTTCTCCTCATTCCAACATACTTCCTTATGTTAACCATCAGTCTCACATATGATTTTATTTTAAATCTTTTATAATGTCTTGCGATTCAGTTTAAAAATCTTATTGTCCATTTACTGTTACATTTCCTAACATATCTATTCCAACTCCATTTCACTATCTTAATTCTTACAGTAATGTTAATATCTGTTTGTTTTCTCACATACTGTATTTTGATTTTAATCCCTTCTTCTTACTCCTAACATATATCTCTCCATACTTTATGGCAGGATATGAAATTTCCATATTGTTCTTTTATTGCTTTATTAAGCAACCAAGTTTCATATTCATATATAAGCATTAAAATAATCTATTTATAAAACTTTTCAAATATATATTGTAACCTATAGAGAATTTGAAGAAGAGAAAGATGATGATCTAGAAGATGATGAAGAAGAAGAGAATTTCCACTAAACAATCACCTTTTAAATATCGATTTCTTCAAATAATAATCACTCTCTGATTCTCCCTAATTTATAGACCATCTCTCTAACTTATAGAAATATTTCAAACAAAACTTTAACAAGTTCTGATTGTTGGACACATATCTTTTACACAATATCTGGGTTGGATTGAGACACTTACAGATAACAATAAGGATTATAAAGTAGACTAAGCTCAGTGGTTGGTTACATATAAAAAATTAGCTACAGAGATATACAATTAAGACAAAGGAAGAAGTTAACTCTGATAGAATAAATTATTCCAGATAAAACATATAATTTTGGGAAGAGATAAAACCTCAATCATTCCCTAGTAAATAATTTAGAATAAAGTAAATCTCTACCTTCATCCCAATCAAACTCTCTGAGCTATAAATATTTGCACTTTCAAAATGTATTCTTTAATAGACTCTTGTAATTAACAAACTCTATTGTATAGTTTAACACTATCCACTGATACGATTTGACCTCTTTACATCTTGTAGAATAAAGAAATAATCTTTTCTTATAATGCCAAATAAAGATCTCAGAGTTTTATTTCTGGTATTTTATCAAATAAAATAATGGTATAGTGTTGCAAGGCAAATGACTGACATTCTAGCAGGCTTTAGGAACATATAGATAACAATAAGGATTATAAAGTAGACTAAGCTCAGTGGTTAGTTACATATAAAAAATTAGCTACAGAGATATACAATTAAGACAAAGGAAAAAGTTAACTCTGATAGAATAAATTATTCCAGATAAAACATATAATTTTGGGAAGAGATAAAACCTCAATCATTCCCTAGTAAATAATTTAGAATAAAGTAAATCTCTACCTTCATCCCAATCAAACTCTCTGAGCTATAAATATTTGCACTTTCAAAATGTATTCTTTAATAGACTCTTGTAATTAACAAACTCTATTGTATAGTTTAACACTATCCACTGATACGATTTGACCTCTTTACATCTTGTAGAATAAAGAAATAATCTTTTCTTATAATGCCAAATAAAGATCTCAGAGTTTTATTTCTGGTATTTTATCAAATAAAATAATGGTATAGTGTTGCAAGGCAAATGACTGACATTCTAGCAGGCTTTAGGAACATATACTTCCTAACAAGCTAATGTATCTGATTAATATCATAATAATAATCACATAGATTACCAAAGAAAATGCTTACTTTATAGAACAAATATCTAATAAATAAAAAAATCATGTAAATAAATTTAGAATATTTATAGCCTTTTACCTAGAATGGCATTCAAATAATAGAAGGAAAAGGGTACATTTTATTTCCCTCTATTATCCCAAACAACACAGATAAAATACTTCATTTACAATATTTAAATTCTGATAATATGTTAATAATGTGCAGCCTGAATTACGGATGGATACATCCATTGCAATACTCAAATGAACAGTTACCAATTTAAACTTTTTTTTTAATTAAACCAAATTGATATCATTTTTTTTATTATTAATTATTAGTAAATTTTGGATCATGAGAATTATAATTATCCGATTTGAAAATATACATTTATTTCATTTTGTGGGTTTGTGGAACCAAAGAGAAGAATTTCACACAGAAAAATACTCAAAAACTAAATTTTAATAAATTTTAAAAATATATTTATTACATTTAAACATTAAAAAAAAAACCAATTATTTACAGAACTAATTTAATCACAGCTTACACATCATAGCTACCAGATCCTTTCCATTTAAACTTTAAGGAGTTAATACTTTAAGTTCATTTTATGTCAAGACTATTGCTTCTTGGTTTTCAAAATTGCAAAATAAACTTATGATCATAAATGATTATGATTCCTGGCTAAATATTTATTTGAAATCACAATTTATTCTACCTCAACTAAGGCATTAAACAAACATTAATGAACTTGAAAATAATAATTATAATAGTTGGCTAGCTTGCACCATAAGCTAATTAATATTTTCCATATATTTTACATCTTAGCACCTTTATGATATCTCACTATTAAAATAATAAAATTATGAAGATTAACTTCAAGATAATTTATTGCTGCTTCTAACTTAGCTGGCTAATATGATGATGATAACTGTCATCATTACATTACAACTGCCTCACATTATGTTAATTTTAAAACTAAGGATAAATAAAAACATTAATCAGAAGTCACACATACGTTGCTAGTTAACTTATTTAAAGTCCACATAATAATATTAAATTTAAAATTTATGGAACTTGCAAACCCCTTGGTGAATTTCTCCATGTGACATCTATAAATAGCACTGTGTCTGTGTATTCTCATCATGCTATGCTTTAAATTAAGTTATTAAATCTTGTGGATTTACTTGTATACTACTGGCAAAGCACAGTGGTACAATACAGATATTATTATGACCAACCAAAGCACTGAAAATTACTACCTCAATAACTAGCTATCATTGCCATAACATTTATAAATACAATGGTCTACATCTTCTGTGGTGGACAATCTAGTCTTTTAAATAGCACATGAGGGACAACATCACTAAATAAGCTCCTTAGAGCAGGACACCTGACTATAATAATGGTGGCTTCCATGCTGATCTATCAAGCATAAGTGAAGGCAAAGACGCAGTCTTACAGCTTAAGAAAAGGGAAAACACACCAAAGACAAATGATTCTCTCCATGGAATCTAACTAAATAAGCTATATAAAATATTTTGGAATACTGTCATCTCATGGCAAATACATATAATAATGGGAGATCATTTCCATCCCATAAACATCATAAATAGTATACTATTTGATAAATCTAGAGCTATAAAGCATAACTATTTCTCACAATGGCAAGATACAAATTTATCCCTAATGATAAAGATTAATAGCTTGTACCATCATTAAAATCCACACATTAAATAATATCCGAAATCCACAGGAAAGTATTGGTCAAAATGACTATAAACACATTAAAATAGCATAGTAAATGTTTGCATAAGATAAGGAATACGCACACGAACAATGAGCATAATAAATATTTATGAAATTAAGTGGACAGCTTGATGCAATAGATATTATTAATTAAATGGTGAATGAAATAAATTTGTTCTCAGACAAATTCAAAATCTAATTTTTGCTACGAATGATATTAAGAAAATTATTAAAACTTTTGATAAACACACCTGTAATGATTATTTGTCCCAAGTTATAAAGAATAGGAAATTTTAAATTTAAACCCTTTGCCAATATATTTAAAATTACGTGTGTGTAATAAAATTCTCTACACACTTTATTGTAAACTCCTTGAGACAATTTCAGATGGTAAAGTAAGATACATTGACATGTAAATAAAGCATAAAATACATAACTATTATATTACCTTTTTTAAAAAAATAAAAATTACAATAATAATGATGATGATGATAAATTCAGTTCATTAGTAAAGTTTCCTCAACAGTAGGCAAATCATTTATGGTGCGAGGTCCCACGTCATTAGCTATGGGAATAATATCGACGCATTAGTATTTTTCAAACCAATTTATTTACTTATTTATTTATTTTGTATAAAAACAACAAAGCAGCTACAGCTTCACTATGATAGTAGACAAGCACACAAATACGATATACTACTTTAAATATGAACAGGTATGGATCCATTATATGACACAATTTAATATTAACTAGCTAGTTTGAATACGACAATTTTGTACAATTATTATTAAATTTTAGCAGCTTTCTGGATAAGCAGATGATAAAGCAACATTTCCGCCATAAATAAAATGATATGCTAATTTTTATTAACAAATTTTTAATTTTCAGAAAGCAGTATTCAATTTATTTAGGTTTTTTTTTTAATCATTTAGACATTTGTTGGTTTTTTTTTTTGTTATAATTAAGACCAGAATATTTATTTAAGTTATTTTAGTTCTGAACAGTTTTAACATTTTATTTTTCTTCTTATTTTTTTAACTTGGTGTTAATTTTATTGCCACTAAGACCGCGATTTATTAGCATAAAATGACTGTTTATCATTTTCCATATGATCTCGGTATATTACTATTTTCATTTGTTGAAAATTTTTAAAGTTATGCCTTAATTTCTACTTCAGCAATCCATTGATGTGAAGACTTTAAAGAACAAATATAGTTTATACTTGTTTTAAAAACAAAAAGTCAAATAATAAAAGTTACACTGTTTTTTTTCTTCTTATTAGGACAACCTTCCTGATGAAACTCCAAACAATCCCCTAGTTCTGCGCTCTTTTGACCAATATAAAAAAAAACCAATATCACGTGTCAGCATTCTGTGTTTCAATTTCAAGGTTAATAATAATAAATCATCTACTTAACAGGAATAAAGTTGTTGTTTTTTTTAAATAAAAATAATAAACAGAAAATACGTGTAATAATTTATTGATTTTCATATTTGGATTTTTTTTTGTTTCTGTCAGAAGTTTTAGAATAATAAATATTTTGTTTGCCAAGTTTTATTATCTATTTTATTTTGAAAAGTTAATAAATAAATTGAATATTTTAATAAATAAAAATTAAAGATCTAAAAAGTCAACATATACATCCATGCATGCACACACATCTAAGATTATAAAACTAATCTTATTTAAGGCCAGCTTCTTTTAATAATCCACTTCAATTTTAAATAACTAAATGCTATTGAATTATTTTAAGACTTAACTGAAGTATAAATTATGAAGGTGATTAAATGAAATAATTTTAACTAGCTCATCAGCAATATAGTAACCCAATAAATTTTCAACACTAAAATTAAAATATTCATTCAGCTAGCTTTCTTTCTTTTAACTTTTATAAAATTTTTACATTATGAATGCACACTTTCTTAAGTTTTAATTACATATGAATAGCAGTTATATATTTTTTTAAATATATTTTATTAGATAACTATTTAACTATAAATATATGAGATATTGCTTATTAAGTGAGATCATTTTGTTTATAATATTAAATGATATAGTTTCATGTCTCTAGTTATTAGTTTTATTTTATGTTTTATTTTTTTTTATGACTAAATATTATATACTGCAATGTTAAAAATGTCCTAATAAAAGCAGGTGGCATATCACATGGTTACAATATATAGATTTATTCCAAAAGCAGTCCATCCAATTTTAATTCTATGATAATTATTTCATCTGTATTAATTTGTACAAGGTATTTGTAGTTAATTTCTTATTCATTATTATTTTTATTTTCTTTTATGAAAAGCCTATTTAGCATTTATCTTCAGTTGAACTCTTGTTTATATCTGATAGTTATTATATTTCCTGAAACTTTACATAAACAATGCATCACTTATGAAATCTAGATGACTTAAATAATAACCATTTATTTTTATTCTCATGGCTTCCAATTTAATTCACAAAATACTTCCCATAAAACTGCTATAAATTTTTTTGGAGATACAGAATCACCTTCGCACACCTTTTCCATAATTAATCTTTTTAATGCAAACCATATAATCTAATCACTGCAGTAACATTTTAAAAATATTTTTCAAAATTGAATAATATCATAGACCCATGTCTTGATGATCTACAGTTTTAATCCTTGTGGAAAATACTTGTAGAGTCCTTCATTTTTATAATGTAGAAATACAAAGTAAAATGGCAAACTTATTGTTATTTTCCATGCCTTTCTTAATATTTGGATGTGATTCTACTGTGCTGCAATCATTTTTAAATCGATTTGATCTTTGATTAATTTGAGTCCAAAGTTCTGTATTGATTAGTTGTAATAATCTTAGTACTATTGTAAAAAATTGAAAGAGAATTAATAAGTCTGCAATTTCTAATCTTTTTTCTTCACTTTTTTTAAATATCAATGTTATGATTGCATTTTTGCTTAAATATTTAGTAAATAGCTTTTCTATCAATTTCTTATCTTGCTCATTTAAAAATAACTAATAATTTCACCATTTCCTGAAACTTTTTAATGTTTCATAGATTAAATTGCTCATTTCATTAAATATAATTGGCTGCCTTTTGGGATTAGTGTGGCTCTAAACATATTCCAAGCAAAGATGAATCATTTAGTAAAAGGACATCCTGATATGGGTCACCCTGTAGTATGACAACATTCTTATTAGGCTGACTGACAAAAACCTCAATGGTAGAGTTATCCAAGTGTGCAGGAAGTTGGAGAAATTTGGAGTAATACTTAATGCTGATCAATGGGTATGGAGCATACAGAAACTCAAATTTTTCGGACATATATCTGAACAAGGTGAATCCCCAGCACAAAAGAAAATGAAGGCAGTGAATAATGTACCCAGACATAGGAACGTGAAAGAACTACAAGTATTCCTGGGACTCATTAACTACTTTGAAACCTTCCTTAAGGGGAAAGCACATTGCCCAGCCACTGTTCAACTTGCTGAAGAAGAATCAAGTCTGGAATTGGAGGTCGTAATATGAAAACACTTTCAAAAAGACAAAATCCCTACTAATATCAGAGAAACTCCTGGTGCATTATGACAAAGCAGAATTGTATTCGATGATGGACACATTGTATGGAGTAGGCACAGTGCTACACACCTCACCCCTAACAGTGAAAGACTGATAGCTTATGCTTCAAGGACTCTATCTAATGCCAAAAGAAATTACAGCCAAATAGATAAGAAGGCACTAGCAAAAGTTTTCCGAATTAAAAAATTCCACCAGTATGTGTATGGACTAGTTTACTATAACCACAGATCACAAACTGTTACTGGGAATATTCACAAAGGTGAATGCTATTCCTGACCACCTGAGCCCATGGATGTTATGCTGAATTACCATACTTTTGGCTTATGACTATGAGTTACATTACAGGGGTGACAAATTGATACAACACACTGACGCATCATTGTCCAGGTTGCCAAATACCTCAAAAGGAAAGACTATCATAGAGGTCAATTATGTTGATGATTGGGAATTAAAAGTGGTGAATAGCAGATGCATAACTGAATGGCCAGATGCCAGCCTGGGATACCAAATACTTACGAGCTGTATCAGGAAGGGCTGACCCAACAGAAAACCAAAAAGCTTAGCAATAGCATTCTGGAATGCTCATGTTCTATTATTGGTCTGCCAAGTTGCTCAATGATGATAGAGAGGCGATGCCTCCTAGAGACTGAAACAAAATGTGAAGTGCATGTGAAGTTACATGTGGTGGCTGAAATTGGATGAAGAGATAGCAGCATTCATAAAAAACTGCATAGAAAGCCAAACAAATAATGGACAGAAAAAGAAGGAATATAATCCATGGCCACCAGCTATGAGTTTGGAAGGGCATCCATATGGACCATGCTGGCCCTTTTGTGGGATACATTTTTCTAGTACTGGCCAATGCCTACTCACACTAGATAGAATACAGAATGGTAAAAAGTACTAGGACAGATGAAGCCATCAAACATTTAAATTTGATATTCGCAATCCAAGAATATCCAGAAGCACTAGTTGTAGACAAGTCTAGGGTTCACCTCATCAAAATTAAAGTTTTTGATAACCAGAGGTATTAGACACATTCACACACCACCATATCATCCAGAAAGCAATGGCCTAGCTGAAAATGCAGTAAATCAGTTAAAAAATGCATTAAGAAAACAACCCCACAAAGATACCAGAAGCATTAGACCAAATACTCCCACAACAGCACACCACCCCAACAGAAGCGAGGAGGAAAGCACTAAGCGTATTGTTCCTGAAATGAAGATTACAAACTGAGTTAACTTTGTTATTGCCAGAACTGACCAAGAATACTGGAGAAGCTGAACATGAGAAGTTTATCGTAGCCGAGGTGTGGATTCAGGATTGTCTATAAAAAATCTGGGTCAAAGGTGAAATAGTCAGCATAACCTCCAAAAATATGGCAACAGTGCAAACAAGATGGTGCAGTATACAAGACATTTCAACCATATTCGACATCAGAGTTTTCCAAGCTGGGAAGAAAAATACTCCGACAGAATTGAGTATGAACCTAATGAGACTAAACCCGAGATCAGCAAAACCTAATGACTAACACAGAAATGCAAACAGCAATTATAGAAACATCACACTTGAAACTATGGAATCAGTGATAAGCAAGGAGCAACCAGGAGATAATACCAGTGAAGAATATCAAACAGGCAAAGGCAGATAATACTGGCACCCAAGACGAAATAGAAAACCAACCGCATACTTAAGGAACTTGATTTCACAATTTCTGGAGTGGAGAGGAGTGTGGTGTCATGGCGAAGATAGTTAGGTTGAATACAGTGGTAATATAGACGTTAAGGAGGTAAAGTAAATCGAATGAAATTGTAAATAAAGGGATTAGCATATAAAAACGATTTACCCGCTGAAGAAGAAGCTATAAGTATCAACCAAAAAAATCAAATCAATTTAGGCCTAGTACTTGCGAGGTTTTCCCTCATATTCATGGCCAAAATAAGTTATAAACATTGCTGTAATGTTATAAAATATGCGAATGCAAATTAATTTGTCCATTTTCTCGAAATAGAAAAACACGTATCGCGTCTATTTATGGCATTGTTAAAATTATTATGCAACTGGTAATGTAAAATTAAGAGTTCTTAAATGATTATAGAATTATATAACTAAATAATTATAGATCTAGAAGCAATGTAACTATGGCATGTATGAAATAACCATATGTAGTGTGGTAGGGATAAGAAATCTAAATACCCTACCACCTGATTGCCTCGCCTTATATGGTAAACTTAGGTATTAATCATCATCCATAATGACTGTGGGTTAAAACAGAAGAGCTCCTTAGTATACCATATATGGAGAGATATTCATGGAATGTAGGGTAGAATGTTGTCAACTCCTGAAGTCGGATATATAAAACAAAGAAAACCCCAGAAGAGTTGTTAATGAAAAGATGTGTTAGATATTGGTGTGTTGATTCCAGACAAGACTAAAAGGAGGTAAAAATTGGAAACATCAAGTTCAATATAGAAGGGATATACTGAGAAAAAGTAGTTACTAGAAATTATAAGCAGGTTACTATCTACCCAAATCCTTGAAATTAAATTGGAAGGCATAGGGTCAGCTATTGCTTGTATTGAAGAATCTATTAAAACAGGTGCTTTTACCAACAACAAAATAGATGCAGAAGAAATTTCTTATCAATTAAGAGCTTATTTGAGCTATTGGTATGCACTCTATAGTACATATTTGTAAATACAAGTTTATAAAAGCAATGCCATGTTATGTATGACTTGCTTTATTGATTACTATAATTTACCTTTAAGATCTTGGTAATGATAAGGCTATTATGTGATAGATCTGAATTTAGTTCAGACTCATACATCTATTTAACTTAGATCGCTGGAGTTAAATATATTTTCATGTCCGAAAATTTCAGTTTCTATTTAAATATTACGTATTAAATGTGCTGGTTTTGAGTTGATATTTTAGATCTAAGGTCTAAATGTTCTAGCTCCTCACTGAGGTGAGTCATAAGCTCAAAACCAATTGGTCTGGGAATAGGATTCCAGATAGAGATTTTAAATATTTTCTCTTACCGCACTTATCAAGTAAGAGTTTGTTAGAGCTATTGGTATGCTCATTTGTAAATACAAGCTTATAAAAGCAATGTCATGCTAAATATGATTTGCTTTAATGATTATTATGATTTGCTTTAATGATTATTATTATCATTAAAACTAAGAAAATTCTTTGAGTCAAGCTACACCTATGGAGTTAAATTTAGAATTACAACCTGAACAAGAAGAAAAACTGAGCAGAAGGGAAAAAATTAACATTATTAAGATCTTCCAGAGATATACATAATTACAAGATTATTTCTTGCAAAAATGGACTTATTTCGAAAGTAAAGGGGAGGTATTGCTGTGTATTGACTGGTTTATGTAATAAATAAAGCTGTGTGTGTGTATAACTAGTCAATACAAAATAAGTTTGTAGTTCTAGAAAAGATGAAAATATATAAGTAAAATTATATAAAGTACAAATTTAAGCAGAATATATTAATTTGCATAAGGACAATAATAAGCTGTTTATGCAAATTAGCAGAGCTATGTTACCATGTAAGAACCTAACCAGAGCAGTTCAGTGCTAAATGTAATGTGAGCAGCAAGATGCTGCCCTTGACTGGTAAAATATGCTGAAGACAACCATGTGGTGGAAAATTAATGAAGAAGAATTAACAGAATCAAATAAAGAACTGTAATAAGAAAATGCAGCATTATAGTTCATCACTATAATGAAATGTGGATGCATGCTTAAGACTGATTTAATTTATGAAATTCAATCAGCAAATTGCAAGTTAAAAATACTAAGAAACTACTAATAATATATATTCCACTGTTAAGTTATTAAAACTCTTTTGTGTATTATTTCTAAAATAACTAATGTACAATCTAAAATAACCAATGAGTGGTATACTCACTGCCTTTGATTAAATCTGGCCCTGTATACATCATTTAACATTAATATTATTGGCATATGATGACTTTCACAAAGCCTTAAGTGGTTAATATGGTTCTTAAATATTTTTCCAGTATTCACTTGTATCAAACAAATTAGTCAACATAAGATTTTCAATATTACTCCTAATAGCCATTTATTTTTTCAAGTATTATATATCCAAACACTTTCTCCTATTTTAAAATTTTTGTAATCCTCGTTTTTTATATTTTTATTTGTAGTGAGCAATAATTTAGAAAGATGGGTACAGAATCTGACATCTTATTAGTAACTATACATGGGGTAAAATGCTGGTAAAACATTACATCTAATAATGCTTATTTAATATCCTTGTAGCAGGTTTTTCTTAACATAGATTTTAAGTGTTGAACTGCCTTCTCTGCAAGGCCATTAGCCTCGAGATGATACAGTGGGTTATATATGTGGCATATCCCTTATCAGTTAGATAATTCTTAAATTGCTGAGATGCAAAGCCAGATCCATTGTCTGTTACAATAATCTCAGGATAACCATGATTTACGAATATCTGGTTCATTTAGTAATACTTTTCTAAAGTATCATCTATATCATTTTACTTTAGGCTATGGTCATAATCGTTTGTTAAGGTCCTGAAAGATTATATAATAGTTCTGATATTTTTCATGAGGTAGTTGCTTTCTATTCCTTAATCTCAATCATGCTATCTATTTAGTTATCGCAGGTGTGAAATAAACATTTGGTCATAGAGTCGATTTGCTAATTTCAACCATCTTTCCCATAAACATATATTTTTCAATGTGGTTCATATAATTTTTCCATGATGCAGTATTATTCATATCAAATTCACGAATGTTACTGCTTTGTGATATTATTTTTCTTAGACTAATAATCCACATGGCAATTTATATTATTGAGTTATTTTACTGTATACTTATATGGACTTTGTGTTTGTTCTTTTAATTGCTGACTCATATTATTCTGGTATGATTGCACAGGATTTTTTAATACTGTTAACTGTATCCATTCTACTATGTCCTGAGGGTATTGACTTAATATCAGTCAGTCAGAGTCAATGAGTTTTAAATAAATCTAAGTACAAGTTTACTGTAATAAAATGAATTTTATTTAATATTAGTAACAATAGAGGAAAAACTTTTCATACAGTAGTTTTTAAAAGATTGCACAAGCATAAAAAATGGTGATCATGTGAATATTAATAACAAATTAAAAAAGAATGACTAATAGAATAATGAAGAAAGATTTCAGTAAAAATCTGCAGTCTATAAATAAACTCTTGCATGTCTGTCTCCATTTCTAGATAATATCAATAGAAAATCCTTAACACTTCCATTCCGTAATTATTGTAATATACATATATATATGTTAAAAACATAAATCCATTATAACTATACTATTATGCAGATTATCAACTGCAGCTGTAATATGCAAATTACACTAAACTCTTATTACGTTTATTAGCTTTTTCACAAGCACAGTAACTTCTTCATTATACATAATGGCCTTTATTACACACAATGGTTTCAACATCATACATATTGGCCACTTCATAAGAACTTATTAGCTTATATTATACACATAAATTCTAATAGTTTTTTTTATATGAGTCCAATTATTATTAATTGTTCCTCATTTGCATAATTTACATTTAAATGTATGATTGACAAAAGCAGATTTTCTCGAGTAATTCGATACAATAAGATAATTTATTCATGTATTGGTCCGCATGTCTTTATATTTGCATTCTTGCATATATATTATACACACACAGACAGTCCAATGTCTGGCTGTAGAATGGTGTAATTATACATATTGAATAACTCAACTCTGGGAGTAATATATTTTAGTGCACATTCACTTGTAAAAAATTTGAGTTTAATATAAATTTATAAATCATTGATATAAAATTTTTATGAACATTCTAGCGAGCTTTGAAGCAACCGCGTATATCTATAGAACGTGCAAATTAGATCAATTTTAAAAGATTATTCTTGTTTTTTTTTAAAATAACATTTTATTTGTCATTTAGTTAGATATTTTATTTTTAAGCCAATAAACATCACATGACCACCACCTCTTATGCTTGTGTATAACTGTTGTTAAAACAGGCAAAACTCACTATATATATTGCCACACACAGCAAGCTAGAGTAATCAATGGATGCCAGAAGGCTTGTGCATAAAATTCCCATCTAGTGCCTATTCATCCAACATCCCCAGACTAGTTTCTGGCTTATGGCCTTCATCAGTGAGGAGCCTTGGATCTGAGAGCACTGCACCTAGATCTTAAGATCTAATGCAACCCTCCAGCAACCACCTTTTATCTCCATTTAACTACAAAACTATGAGTCTTAATCTGAAAACACCTTAATGTTTTCAATCCAAGCCCATTAGCTTATAGTCATATGGATTTTGTAGTTAAATGGAGATAAAAGGTGGTTGCTGGAGGATTGCATTAGATCCTAAGATCTAGGTGCAGTGCTCTCAGATCCAAGGCTCCTCACTGACGAAGGCCATAGCCAGAAACTAGTCTGGGGATGTTGGATGAGTAGGCACTAGATGGGGATTTTATGCACAAGCCTTCTGGCGTCCATTGATTACTCTAGCTTGCTGTGTGTGGCAATATATATGGTAAGTTTTGCCTGTTTTAACAACAGTTATACACAAGCATAAGAGGTGGTGGTCATGTGATGTTTATTGGCTTAAAACCAATCCTGCCTAATAGGATAGTGGTGGCTATGGTTATTAAAGAACCAAAGACACCAAAATGTATGGGTACTGAACTGGATTCAGATCCATATGACTATATAAGCTAATGGGCTTTGATTGAAAACATTAAGGTGTTTTCAGTTTAAGACTCATAGTTTTGTAGTTAAATAGAGATAAAAGGTGGTTGCTGGAGGGTTGCATTAGATCCTAAGATCTAGGTGCAGTGCTCTCAGATCCAAGGCTCTTCACTGATGAAGGCCATAAGCCAGAAACTAGTCTGGGGATGTTGGATGAGTAGGCACTAGATTGGGATTTTATGCACAAGCCTTCTGGCATCCATTGATTACTCTAGCTTGCTGTGTGTGGCAATATATATAGTGAGTTTTGCCTGTTTTAAGAATATTTTATTTTTATGAGAGAAATGGTCATATTGGGAAAAAAATTACAATTTGTTCGTAACAGTAAATAATTTAGCAGACATTAAAAAAAAAAGGTTTCATAATTTTGTACACCAATTACTTTTATATATCTTTTGCAATAGAGTGATACTTAATATGTATTTGATGAGATTCTATATCTTCACTTGGTGAACATATTTTGGAGTTTTGAATATTAGCAACTATTACCAAAAAAAAAAAAAAAAAGTTACAAGATTAAAAGATTACAGTATTTTTTTTTTTTTTACAAAAAAAAAATGTCTATCATATTTAATGTATTTCCTTATTATGCCAGATCAGTATCACAATGACCAAATGCAGTAAATCATACTAATAAACAATTGTAATAAGCATACATATCTGCCAAATAAATTAAAGATATTTTAAATTTACAAGGACCTCAAAAGTGAAGTAGAAAAATGAAGTCAATCCTTACTGTAAAAATATATCAAGAGAATAAGCTACACTTCAAATAGAGAATAGTTTAGTATTCCATCTAGAGGAGAATACTCTACTAACCCACCTAAGAGCACCAATTCGAACTCAAATTTTTTTACTTTGAAGCAATATTTACAGCAGTGAAAATCTGTACATTAATCACATGCAAACACAGGCATGCGTATCCCCAGCTGAAAGAATATGAAATCTTATGTGAATCTCCGCATGCTGAGTATAGAACCTTACACTAATTCTATTGATACAACTGCACTTAAATGAACTACTAGCTTGTTTTAACATCATGCTAGGTGGAGCAACGTGATTTAAAGATAGATTTTCATCATCAAATATTTCTTCTTCCGTGTCACCTTCAGGTATTTCCATGTATTCTGGTTCAGCTGTAGGTTCAACTCCGCAGTAGCCAGAGTGTTTAGTTTCTATGATATATCCAGATTGACATGCTGTAGCTCGCATTTTGTTAGGCAAACTTCTCAGAGAACAGGACCATTATAAATCATCTGAAACCTTGATTTTTAATTAACATAATGTTCAATAAAAAATAAACAAAACTACTAAATTCTTCTATCTGGAACTTTAAAATAAAACTATAACCGGAAAAAAACAACGACAACTGGATATTTCTTTTATAAACTTTAAAGTTTTGTTTATTTAATTATAATTTTTGAAAGAGTTTATGCGATACATATATACCCATTGTAAAAATAAATAAATCATCCGTACTCCTTTTATTAGAAAACCTGAAACAGTAATTAACCTTTAAAGTTATCTTTTGATTGGACAATAATATATTTAAAAATTAAAACTAAATACCAATATTATTATAACTGATTTATAATTCAGTAAAATTTGTACCGTAAACGTAATTAAAATTTACCAAATAAACTGAAAAAAGTATTTTTATTAGCTACCACGATAATTATATTCTTTTTATTATTATCCAATCAGAGAATCTTTTATTGTTCTGTCAATTATTAATCTCTTTTCCTGGTAGCCATTGTTTAGTAGTTTGGGCATATTTTTTTAATTTAACGTATTTGGGGAAAAATACTTACGATTATTTAACAATAATTTCAATAGAATATTTTTTTTTTTGTTTTTTCAAAATGACAAAGATTTTTGTGGGTAATTTACCTGAAACCTGTCGTCGTACTGATCTTTTATCAATATTTGAAAAATATGGCAAAGTTACAGAATGTGATATTATTAAAAATTATGGGTTTGTGCATATGGAAACAGAACAAGATGCTAATGCTGCTATTGATGGTTTGAATGAGTATGAATTTCAAGGGTCTCGAATATCTGTTGAGTTATCGCATAGTAAAGTGAGAACAAAGGCAGGAATGGGAGGACAGAGTATGTGTTACAGATGTGGCAGAAGTGGTCATTGGTCAACACATTGTTCAAGAGATTCCATTAGAGAAAGAATATATAGTGATCCACCATTATATCCTCCACCGATGATTGGATATAGAGAACGTATATACCCATTTCCACATCGTTTGAGACCTTATCCAGACCCTTATGATCGTCGCCTGCTACCTCCGCCTTTCGAAAGAGAATATTATCGCAGCCGCTCTCCGTACCTTTCTCGTTATCCATCTGAATACTACCGTCGATCTCCTTCTCCGAGATATAGACCATCTCCGTTTATGAGATATGATCCGTTTGATTATCCTCGTGGACGTTACAGCTATGGTCGGTTCACTCCTCCACCTTTGCGCCCTCGTGTATCTCCGTATTAATTTGCGTGCATTGATCCCGTAATCTAAATCCTCTTGCTCGTTGTGCATATGCCTTAATCTTCGCCAAATATAAACGAAACATATTGGTGCGTTTAACTTTATAATTGGAAAAATATTGATTGTTTTTTAACTAAGTTGATCTTTATTAATTAATCAATAAAATTAAAATTTCCTAATTTTTCTTCGTTATTTTTTTTTTTTAATTATACGTTAGCTCACGTACAGCTAAGATTACTGGATTGTGAATTTATTTTATTTGAAGATATTTAAACTAAACCCATTTACAATTATTTTATGAAGAAGTCAATGATTTTTATATGGGCTATAAGTTTAAAATAGTTTATAGTTAAAATAATGTTTATTGAAACTATATTTGAAATGTGAAAACGTTTTATACATATTACGCATTGTAACGTGTTGATAAAGGTTTTGATTCAATTTTGCAATCTGATACACGAAACTCGGTCTCTTACATTGAGCATTAATTCCTATGTTCACATTTTCAATTCCTTTAGCGTTCTTTGAATAACTTATTGTAAACTAAACTGATAATGGATGCATGATCCACTATTAATAGAATATTTTTTTTAAAAGGCATTGTTTTTTTTAGATATACATCTACATTCTCTATACTTGTATTAGAATTTACAGTAATAGATTTACAACTTGAATTTTTTATATTGGCTTTGCTTAACCACTTGTGCATTTTATAAAACTAACTTTTTAATTGAAGACTCACATTTTGAGGCCTATTTTCATTGGTTTCTGGGGGTAGGTGGGGTGAGTTTATTGTGTTTGCATTGATGAGGCTAAAGATCTTGTTGAAATATTTATCTTCATTATAGCTTATTATCTCGGTATTAATTAAAGAATATTGGATATTTATATTAGTGTATATCATAGGAATGGTAGTATACCTAAATTTGATTCATCAGTGAGTATTCATAATTCTGGTACAATCGTTTTTTAGTTTAGATCAAATTTTAATTCAGGATTGCATTTCATTCTTTATTCATTTATTTAGATGGGTTAAGTGAATTAAATATCAAATTTTATTTATTACTATTGTATAGGTCTTGTATAGAAGGATTGTAGGCATTGTTTTTTTTTTTTTTTACATATGCGCTTTCAAAAAGTTTTTCAGAAATTTCATTATTTCTCTTAAGATAATTTTCTTTAAATATTAATAATGAAGTAATTTTCATATAAATTTTTTTTTATTTATTCCTTATTTAAATCAAAAATGTGATTTGAATAAATTAAAACTAAGGGGATAAAAGTTTTCAGTGAATATAGTGATGG